>OX451739.1:281799241-282399241 GCA_948472305.1 Vicia faba | reverse complement strand
GCAGTTTCCATGTCCTACAAAACAAGAACAAAGATGAAAATTCGAACCCCTGAAATGGTTAGTCAATGCATATGATGCTGGATGATGTCATGATGCTATGATTAAACACACCACAGATATTTACAAAGACAAACATGTAAGGCATACAAGGCACACAAGACAAGCCCTTAAGGTTTAAGGCCAGCATGGGGTCTGGGTAGTACCCTCTTGAAGTTGGTGGGTTCAACCTGTCCTAATCAAAGTAACCGGGTTCTAAGGATCCCAATATCACGGGATTGCTTTCATTGTTCATCATTTCGATTTAGCCACTGAACTGGCGACCGAAATATTCCAGGAAAGCAACCCTCAATTGAGTGTAGTATCGAGTATCAACCAACCTCGGACTGCACCAAAGTCAGTTATCTCACTACCCTAAAGAGGCCAAGATAGTTCAATTAAGGTTCCTAAGGTCTGTTGATGCTTCACGACACCACGCGGAGGCCCCGTACTCTCCTTGACTGAACTCAAGGGTTACCGGTACACACCAAAGTGCCACATCAACGTAGCAGACTGTTTCAACCATGTCGGTATACCCCGCACAGTTCCCTCACAGCCTTGTTGCTACTTTCTAAGAAGGTATCCCCCAGATCCGGGTTAGGATCTATAGAACTCCCAAGCAACCCACAATAATAAAGCAAGCAAAGAAGACAATTGAAAACACAGTGATCTTAATCCTAAGGTACACCCCACTTTATAAGATATCCCCAGCAGAGTCGCCAGTTCTGTGATCGGTGGATCTGGAACTGACTGTTTAATGCTGGTTCGCGAAATGTCGCGGTAAGCAAGAGTCGCCACCGTCTTTTATTTTCTCCAAATGGAAAGGACAAAAGCACAGAAAAATTCCTTAAAGAGATTGCTCTCGGTTCGGGAGGTAGGTTATAGAAAGGGAAGGTGTTAGCACCCTTTCTATCCATGGTTATCCATGGGCTCTTAGATACTTTCTCACTTGTGTTTTCAAAATGTTTGTTTTGCTTTTCAACTGTGGGTTTTAAAAAGTTTCTTTGAAAATTTCAGTTCGACTCTTGTATCAGTCCTCAAGAGTGTTTGAAAAGTTGCTTTCGAAAGCTTTTTGAAAATGTGTTGGTGTGAAAAGTATTTTTGATTTGTTTTGAAATTTAGAGCAAGTATCTACGAGAACCTACCTACCCTAAGGAATTCGTCTGTGTAAATGTCCTTTAAAGTAGTGCCATCCCACCATTGAGAGGTAGGTAGCACCACCATTGGAGGTGTTCGGGTCAATTCGAAGGTTCGGGACATGGTGATCACCAGAGCAATAGGAAGATACCTTAGAAGCTACCCTCATGCCAGGTTCCCGGATCATGAGGACTTACTAAGACATCCTCTACTCGACGATCACCTTTCGAAGGCAAGGCAACAGTGAGGCGTACCCTAGGGGTGGTGTGTGCGATTCGTGTGTCAGATTCAGATATTTGTCTTGTCATGTTATTGGTGTTCTACGCTTGTTTTTATTTAAGGCCATTCATTCTTGCATGCTTTGTTTAACAATTAAAATATTTGCAGGAAATAAAAAGATTCTAAGCTATTACAAAAGGCGCGGGTCCACATCGCCAAAATTAAACAGGACCCGATTTAACAGAAAATAAAGAAATTAAAAGTGCGAGAAGTAATTACAAGGCTTCGGGAGAGGTACATAATTATTTAAGCGAAATAAAATAAATATGCGAAATTAAGAAATTAAGAACATGGGCGTTGGACCCTTTTGCAAAAAATCAAATTGATGATGAAGTTAATAAAAAAAAGATGTTTTTGGTATTTTTAATAGTCTAAGATTTAAAAAAAGAAAGAATTAATTTAAAATTAACTACTAACCCTAATTCTATTTCATTTTAATTTATTAAGAAAACATTAGAATTAAACCTAAATTAAACCCTAATTTTTGTATACAAATTTAATTATGAAAATAAATAAAATAAATAATATTATTGTGAAAAAGAAAAATTAAAAGGAATAAAACATTAATTAAACCTAATTCTATGTTTTTTATATTTTTATTATGAAAAGAATTAAAATTGCAACCTAATTTAAAACTAAATTTATTTACATGCATTTATTTACAAGAAAATATTAAAATAAAAATATTTATCAATTTAATTCTCTTCTGATTTTTTGTGATATTTTGTATTTTATAAAAAATAATTAATTAATTTAAAACAATAAAGAAAATAAAATAATAATTGAAAATAAAACATAAGAAAAATATAGAGAATTGCAAACCGGGGGGGGGGTAGTAGTCCCCAAAGTGGAGGTGTAATTTTGAATAATCTGGCCCAATTATCTGGGTCCGTTTGACTTTTTTGAGTAGCATGCTGGAGCGTGGACCAGGGTGCAACATATTCTTTAAATCCATGCCTTTGATTTGATCTCCCAGGACGCGTGGACGTTGGATAATGAAAGTGTATGGTGAACCACACTGCTGAGCCTGCATATGAACGTAGATAGCAAAATAATATTGGAAATAATACAGATCTGGGGCTCGAACCCAGGTCATGGACATTGCAAACGTGTACACCTACCACTGAGCCATCCCAAATACATTTAACATATAATAGCAAATAAATATTATAAAATAAAAATGTCAATGGCCTTGGAAACGCGCGCGAATTTTAAATGATCCAATCGCCCCCTGCCACGAGTTCGTCTTCTTCACCTTCCTGAAACACAAAAACACGAGGCAACGGTTTTATACGCGTCTTCTTAGGCCAGCTACCAGAAAATAGCGAATAGGTCTTAGAGGGTTAATAAATTAGGCGCGATGGGTGGTTTCCATTCGTCCAGACTTGCTGATTGCGACCATGGTATTCTTGAAGGCCAATTGTTCTTTAAATAAAAACCCCCAATTTTGAGGTCCTGCAAACCCTAGAACTCAAACATGGTGAAATCGTATATGCAGCATAAAAACGCAATTAATCATATTGGTTAGTTTCAGAATTTCACAAGGAACATGAATCTACAATCAAAATGCTATGAATGTACGTAAATATTGAAACACGATAATGAATTTTTCATGAGGTATCTTGAATGCTGTATACCAATTCCTTGCGTTTTAATGGTTGTTTCTGATTGGAATACGTTCAGGGAACCTTGAGGAAGCTATTGAAACAAGAATTAGGTCTTGAATCGCCCTAGAAGTGTGTTTTCAGAATTGACTTTTTTGACAATTTTTTCAAGTTTGTGAAGAGCTTTCTTGCGCAGCTTTGTGTCTATTCTGATTAGGGTTGTGTTCTAGCATATGTAGTGAGTGCATTAGGTCAAAAAAAACTCAATCAAATCCATTGCATTCATTGATTTGGAAATTTGATTTTCTAAGGATCTTTTCATATCTTTTCCATGTGTTCTTTGTTCTCAATCATGATCAATCAGTCCAATTCTTTCCTTATTGACTTATGCACGAAATCTTGAGGCTAAAACATGTATAAAAAGATTTGTTAGGTTAAGTTAAATATTTTTCACATATTTAAATGATTTAAATGAATTAATATAAATAAAAATTCAAATAAATAAATAAAAAATGAGAAAATACTTCCCTTTGGGCCAAGTGGTCGTGCATATGTCATGGATGATGAATCATGGAAGAAAAATGGGCCCATTAGCAAATTTAGGTCATTTGAATCAATGTTGACTTTTCAAAATATCCAAAAATTTCCCAACTTCCACAAGGCATAACTTGCTCAATTTTAAAGCTTTTCTCATGTTCTCGGACATTTTGGAAAGGTATTTGAGTCCTCTAACCAATGCCTTTGGTCCCATGTCATTTTGATTTACCAATATCAATTTATGGCCTTTGACTTAAAGTCCCTTTTTGTTGACTTTTGAAAATGACCTATAATGTTGAAATTGATAACTTTTTATGAGAGAATTTCTTGGACTTGAAGTATGAAGATGAGTTGTAGGAAATGTCTTTCTCTTCAAAATGAGCTTTGGATGGAATTTTTCTGATAATCCATGTGAAAGTTATGCCCTGGTCAATTTCAGTTGACTTTTTTCAGCTGTCCAAATAAGGAAATTTTTGCATTTTGATGATTTTTGAGCCAAATTTTGAGAATCATGATCAAGCATTGATCAAATGATGTTTGTGACTTCAAAATGATATGTTGACCAAAAATTTGAACTTTTGACTGTCAGATGACCATTTTGCCCCTACAGTTGACTGTAGTGCAATCTAGGGTTTTGACTGTGCAATTTTGAGCTGAATGCCTTGAAACTTGATATGAGGATACTTGACCATATTTGTAAGCATGTGAGACTTGATTGGGCCTTTGAACACTTCATTTTCTTGATCAGAACACAAACCCTAATCTTGACTGTATAAGAGATCTTTGACTGTGCAACCCTTGGGGAATTTTGAGACTTGATTTGGCAATTTCTTGAAGAATATGGGAGGGCAAATTTTGGGGTACAACAGTTATCTATGTTGATTTTAAGTTCATACATTCGATCTTGTCATGCATTCCCTATTACCAAACATCTAACAGTTTATAGATTGTGGAAATTAAAATGCGGAAATTAAATCTAAACTATTACAAGGCGTCGGGTATTTACATCGCCAAAAACAACCCTTAAAATTAAAATGCGGAAATTAAATAAAGCGATAAAATAATCAAAGTCCTAATTTAACTATTACATTCCAGGAAACAATTACATCAATATAGTAAAATGGACCGCGTGCGAGAAAATTGAATCGGGCGCATTTTTTAGGGTTTTGACCCTTTTATGAGAGAAAGTGATTTTTTGGTTATTTTTGAATTAAAAAGAAATTAAGTTAAGTTAATTAAATAAATAAACAAATTAATTAAAAAAATATATTTTTGGATTTTTGAGTATTTAAAGAAATAAAAACAAATTTGATTAATGATAGTAAAACCTAATTATCTAAATTAATTTTAATTATTGCAAAAATATTAAAAGTTATACCTAATTAAAACTAAATTAATTAAATTGATATTTATTTACAAAAGTAAAATGCTAAATTTAATTTTAATAAATAAAATATATTTTGTTTGGTTTTTGATTTTATGAGGAAAAAGTTAATTGGTTAATTAAATAATAAATAATAAAACAAAACAATTAAATAAATAGTTATAAAAAGAAAGAAATAACCAAAGGGTGTTGGGCCTAGATCAGGGGGTAAGAATTGCAATTTTCCAGGCCCATTACGTTGCAAGCCTGGTTAACTTTCTGATTCTCCACGCGCACGTTGACTTGAGAGCATGATAAACCTTCAATCTGAGTCACCAGATCTGGCCTTGGGCCATCTGGTGCTTTGATATTTGATGGTGTATGATGGTCCACCATCTTTGAAACGCGTTGGAACATCTGCAGAAAAATAATAATATGCAATATGGTGGACCTGGGATTCGAACCCAGGTCCTGTGAGTCAATGAACAACGCGTCTACCACTGCATCAGCGTGTTTTATTTGTTAACATATTAAGTAGCAATTATCATATGGAAAAACAATTATTATGCTGGAATTAAAAACAAAAACGCGCGAAGTTTGAAACAGCGAATGGGAGGGGGACGCGTCATCGTCTTCCTCGCTGGCCCCTGGTTATTTACCTGCGGATTCTTATCCGCGGCTAAATCCGTATGTCCCTCCTAAAATCTTCTCTAGGCCATGGAAATTAATTCCAAACACATGGTTGTGCTCGTCTCCTTCCACTGATCATGTCTATGCCCATTTCTTGCATTGATTTTGCCTGAAACTAAAATGCCCAAAAACCCTAGATTCGGGTATGGCACTATAGGTCATATAAATACAATTAAATAATGTAGAAAGTTCAGAAATCACATAAGGATCAGGAACATGCCAATGATTTGCCAAAAAAACGCAAGAATGTGGAGTTGTGAATTTGGCTACAGGGCGGTAAAATGTGAAGCTTACAGTGGGATTGAAGGAGGGAGAGAGCTTGCTTTTGATTTCTTCTCACTCAGTGGATGTCCAACAAGGGATCCACGTTGAGTTTTGGCCTTGAAAACGCCTCTATGTGCAATTTCAGTTTCAAACTTTTTTCCAAATTTTCCAAGTTTTTGTTCTTGTGATTTAGCAGCCTCTAGGTCTCCAATTCGTGCCTCCTGCCTTGTATATGTATAATGCATTGGATTAGGTAAAGTTTTGGACTTTGAATCTTTATGCATTGGAAT
The DNA here is from genome assembly GCA_948472305.1 of Vicia faba. Classification (NCBI taxonomy): domain Eukaryota; kingdom Viridiplantae; phylum Streptophyta; class Magnoliopsida; order Fabales; family Fabaceae; genus Vicia; species Vicia faba. Next base: position 282,393,041 of record OX451739.1, on the reverse strand, counting down.
TTGAGGATTTGATTTGATCCTCCATTGAAAAGTTTCCAAATTTGCCAAAAATCCAACTTTTTGTTCATGATATGGTGAGATACGAGTTTGATCATGTCCATGATGACAATTAAGGCCTGTATCAATCAAAAAGATACCAAGTGATCAATATTTAGATTTTATTTGGATTTAAATTGATTTAAAATGAATTAATTCAATAAAAATCAAATAAAATAGAAAAATTAATAAATGGACACAAGGATGAATCTAGGACACGTGTGTAGTGTGACAAGATCAAATCAAGTGGAAAAAAGTGGGCCCATTTGACAAAATTTGAAGTTTTGGGGATAGTTGACTTTTGGCAATTTTAGAAAAATGCCCAACTTCAACAATGCATAACTTCTTCAATTTTGAACTTTTGGAAGTGTTCTTGGACTTTTTAGAAACCTTGATATGTACTATAATCAACCCTTTTTGTCTCATATCATTTTGATATTCCATGCTCAAGTTATAAGCTTTGGAAAAAGGTGTTTTTGTTGACTTTCAAAAATGACCTATAATGTCCAAATTTGTAACTTTTTGTGAGTGCATTTATTGATCTTGGGGTGTGAAGATGGATTGTCGGAAATTGCATCCTATTAAAAATGGGATTTGGATGGGTCATTTCTCATAAAGTATGAGAAAGTTATGCTTGGTCAAAGTTGAGTTGACTTTTCCTACAAAACCCTAATTTAGCAACTTTTAAATCTTGATGAATTTTGAGCAATCCTTGATGAATCATGATCAACCCTTGATCAAATGATGAAATATCCTTAAAAATGATAATGTTGACAAAAAATCTTGAGGTTTGACTATTTGTAGGTCACAGTTGACTTTTGCCCTAGCACAGTCGATTTTTGGGCCTCTTGAGCAATTGACTGACCAAACTTCCTCTGCAAGGCTTGAAATTTGACATGGATGAATTGGAGAACATATTAGGACATTGGGGAGAACTTGAGGTCATTTGGATGTAAGGACCTTGATGCAACACAAAACCCTAATTTGAGATACATTGCCTTAGGAGATGACTTGACTGTCCAACTCTTGAGCAATTTTGAGCAACTTGGAGATTATTCTTGACATGTCTTGGGAAATATGATAGGGAAAATTTTGGGGTACAACATGAGGCTCTGTGTTTATAAGCAAAACTTTATCACAGAGTAAGTGAGGTGGTTAGTGGGTGCATGCATGCATGATAAGTGTCACTCTTGCAGTGTAGGTGCAGATTATGTGGCAGCCTTGGGGAAGGCATCTCTGCATGCATGTAACACGATTGGACGTGAAGGGAGGCGCCATTGGACTTGGCAAATGAGTACAAAAATGAAAGGTGTTGTCATCCCTATTGGAGAATAAGAGGGGGCATGGGTTGCAGTGTAGGTGCGGGCTAGGTGGCAACCTTGGGGAAGGCATCTATGCATGCATGCAACACGATTGGATGTGAAGGGAGGCGCCATTGAACTTGGCGAATGAGTACAAAAAGGTGTCACCATCCCTGTTGGCGAATAAGAGGTGGCATGGGTTGCAGTGTAGGTGCATGCTAGATGGCAGTCTTTGGAAAGGCATCTCTGCATGCATGTAACACGATTGGACGTGAAGGGAGACACCATTGGACTTGGAGAATGAGTACAACAATAAAAGGTGTCGCCATCCCTGTTGGCGAATAAGAGGTGGCATTGGTTGCAGTGTAGGTGCAGGCTAGGTGACAACCTTGGGGAAGGCATCTCTTCACGATTGGACGTGTAGGGAGGCACCATTGGACTTGGCGAATGAGTACAAAAATGAAAGGTGTTGCCATCCCTGTTGGCAAATAAGAGGTGGCATGGGTTGTAGTGTAGGTGTAGGCTAGGTGACAGCCTTGGGGAAGGCATCTCTGCATGCATGTAACACGATTGGACGTGTAGAGAGGAAAATTAGAGGTTGCTTACTATTGGTTTATTCAAATTCAGTACAACCTATTTAATTCTACATTTATCAAAACACTTCTACACTTAATCACTCAAACACTAGAACATTCAAAAATTCAAGCAATTAAATCAAAGACTCAAACAATCAAACACTTAAGCCTTCAAACCTTCAAACCTTCAAACAATCATACACAATGGCCTCTGCACCCCAATATATGATCAGTGCACATTTCAATGGTGAGACATACATTTGTCCCACCTCTGGGTTTTTGTTTAGAGACACTGAGAATATATGATTTTGTTTAAACAGGAAATCCAATTTCTTGTATTTCAAAAAACGATTGGAGGCCAAACTTGGACGAGGTCCTGTGACACAAATCTTTTATCAGAATCCGTTTTTTTTTGTAACAACCAAATAATATTTTATAAGGTTGAGGTTCAAGATGACGAGGACCTTCAGAATATGTTTTCTAGTCATGAGTATTATGGGTATGACTCTATTGAGTTGTACATTATGTTGCGAGAGCCTCAACTGTCACAAGTGGTTGATCCTCTGGAGACCAAACAAGCAGAAGTAGATGTCATTGACGAAGAAGAAGATGACGAGTTGGAGTTTGACGACATGATCAACGATGATTCCAAAGATGATAGGATACCTGGTATACCTTCAAACGAGATCTACACACCACTTCCGCACATGACAAACTTCAACGTGGGCGGAGATGAACCATCATCTGATTTATTTTTCAATCCGTATATGCAGTCGGATGAAAACTTAAAAGAGAAATACAAATTTCGTAATAGAGAAGAATGTATCCGAGCCATAAAAAATTTCACATGCTCAACTTGGTCGATTTTAATGTAGACCGTGTAAATCCAGAAAGGTACAAGATCAAGTGTATCCACCCGGATTGTATGTTCAAGCTCACTGCATCATACAGATTAAGAGGTGATTGTTGGGTCATAGGTTCTTTGTCCACCCACACGTGTGTCAGTTCTACTCAATCACAGGATCATCAGAAACTAAATTATGATCTCATATGTCAAGAAATCCTACCCCTCATCAGCAACGATCCATCATTGAGGGTGAAAACCATAATCTCCCACATCACTACGGTATTTAACTATACTCCATCTTACTGAAAGGCATGGTTAGAAAATACCAAGGCGATTGAAAAGGTATATGGAAATTTGGAGGAGTCATACAAAGAACTTCCTCGCTACATGAATGCACTTCAGACTTATTCTTCGGATATTGTTTACATTCTGGAAACACTGCCAGCATACGCCCCAGATGGTAGTCAACTCACCGGAAATGGAATATTCAGTCGAGTGTTTTGGGCTTTTCAACCTTGCATCACAGGGTTTGCGTCATGCAAACAAATTATTCAAATTGATGGGACTTGGTTATATAGGAAATACAAAGGCACGCTACTGATGGCAGTTGTACAAGATGGCAAGAACAACATTTTCCCAATTGCCTTTTCCCTAGTCGAGGGAGAGACTGGTGTTGCTTGGAGCTTCTTTCTCAAGAATCTCTGAACACACGTGGCTCCTCAACCATATCTGTGTTTGATCTCTGATAGACATGCATCTATTGAGAATGCATACAACAATCATGCAAACAGTTGGCATGACCCTCCTTCTACACATGTCTATTGAATTAGACATATCGTCCAAAATTTCACGAGGGAGATCAAAGACAAAGCTCTTAGGAAAGCGGTTATGAATGCAAGATATGCATTGACACAACCTATATTCAAATATTATTGCAACAAGATCCTATTGTCAAATCCAGATGCTGGTAGGTGGATCAATAACATTCCGGTAGAAAAATGGACTAGGTCATACAATAATGGACAAAGATGGGGCCACATGACAACAAATCTAATTGAATCCATGAATGGGGTATTCAAAGGCATACGAAACCTCCCAGTAACTACTTTGATTAAATCAACATATTTTAGGATGGCTTCGTTGTTTGCCAAAAGAGGTGAAATATGGAATGTTGTGTTGCAATCTGGACAACTATGGAGTGAAAGTTGCATGAAGTATATTAAGGCAGAAAGTTCCAAAGCCAACACCCATCTGGTTATACGGTTCGACCAACACAACCACAACTTCATTGTCAAAGAGACTATCGACCACAATAAGGGGCTTCCAAGACAAGAGTATAGGGTTTTACTACCTTCTCGTTGGTGCGATTACGGAAAGTTTCAAGCCTTTCGTATGCATTGCTCTCATGTTATTGTTGCGTGTGCCTATACTCATCAAGATGCATTACAACTTCTGTCTCCCATTTACAAATATGAAACCTTGCTTAATGTATACAATAACAACTTCCGTTTGGTAGCAAAACCTGATTATTGGCCTGTATATGACGGTGAAATAGTATGGTACAATGACCAAATGCGAAGGAATAAAAATGGTCATCCCAAAAGTAAGTGCATCACAACTGAAATGGACTCCCTTGAAAAGCTGGAAAGAAAGTGTGGAATGATATTTTTTTTAAATATATTGAGCAATATTAAATGTTAGGAACAAATTTCAATTTTATTCTTAATTTGTAGAAATAAAATTTGATTCATAGAGTGATCATATTCTCCTAGCCTATGAATTAATCAGAGGTTACTTTAGGAAAGGGGGTGTTCCTATATGCATGCTTCAAATGAATATATAAAAAGCATATGACACTGTTGACTAGATTGCTTTAGAAACTATTCTAAAAGAAGTTGGCTTTCCTAGAAGATTCATAAAATGGATCACGGCTGATGTCACAATTGTTACATATAAGTTTAATATTAATGGAGTCCACATAAGAGAACTAGTTGATAAAAGGGGGTTGAGGCAGAGTGATCCCATATCACCCCTACTGTTTGTTATAGTAATGCAGTTTCTCCAATGGAAAATGAATAGACTGAGAGCCACCCCTAATTTTAATTTTCACTCCAAAGGCGAAAAGCTCCAACTTATTAATTTTTGTTTTGCTGATGATTTATTGATATTCTCTATAGGTGATGTGAGGTCTGTGGAACTGATTATGCAGGTGTTTAATGAGCTCTCTCAAGCTGCAGGTCAGGTGGTGAACCCTTCCAAGTGCAAGGCTTATTATGGAGCTGTAAATGATGAGGCTAAGGATGCTATACAAAAAATTACTAACTTTGCTAAGGGTATCTTACCTTTTAGGTACCTTAGAATCCATCTGACTTCTAATAAGATTACCAGTCAGAATTGTATGATTCTTGTTGAAAATATTGTCAAACGAATTATACACTAGAACTTATCTTGTTTATGACGGCATGCTCGTGAAGTCAAACCTATGAACCTATCTTATTTTTTATCTTGTTTGTGATTGCTGCATAACCATGCACTCATGCATTCATGAAACATTATTTTCACTTGGTTTTCAAGGAACTTAGAATCTTTCTTTGCAAACATCACATATACTATTATTATGGATCTTGGAAAAAGGAATACTCGAAATTACAGTTTCAAGAGTCCTAACTTGCTAGAGTTGAGAAATATAACATCTTTAGTATCTAATCCTGTAGATTTCAAAGGTCATTACAGAAGGCTTCTTTCCATCCTATTCACTGATGTTGTAGAGGGGATTCTTAATACTTTGGTTCAGTTATATGATATGTTGTATCAATGTTTCACCTTTCCTAGTTATCAGCTTATGCCAACCTTGGAGGAGTGTTCTTATTGGGTGGGGTTGCATGTCTCAAACAAGATTCCTTTTAGTGGTTTAGAGAAAATTCCTAAACCCCAAGTTATTTTAAGTGCTCTTCATCTTAGAAAGTCTGACATTAAGGGTAAACTTATTGCTAAAGGAGGTATTCAAGGGTTGACTTTTCATTTCTTGATGGTGAAAGCTTTCACCTTTTCCAGTGCAAGTAGTATGGATGCTTTTGAGGCTATTCTTACTAGAGATGGAAGGAAAAACCAAACCCGTGGGACCCATCCATATCCAAACCTGAGTCAATGGGTGAAAACATGAGTTGACTGGGTTCGGTTTTGGATTCGGGTGCCACGCGATATTTTGGGTGCGGGTTTGGGTTCACTTAAACCCGCACCCGAAACCACACCCACTAAGACATTAAATTACATAAGTACCTCTAAATATATATAAGTGTAAAAATTTAAGACCTTAATTTTAGTTATAATGTTACCAAACTTGATGAAAAGTTGTAATTTAATTCTTTAATTTCTTTAAGAGACCTTGATGGAATTCTTGTGTTTGAAATTTCAATGTTGTTGTTGTATTTTTTGTGTTTTTGCTGCGGGTTTGGATTTGGATGGAAAAACCCAAACCCAATGGGTGTGGGTGTGGGTGTTATTTTGCCACCAGAATAACCTTTGGGTTTGGGTTCGGGTCCGGGTGGTGATTTCGGGTGCGGGTTTAGGTAGTGTAAAACCCGCACCTGACCCGGGCCGTTGCTATCCCTAATTCTTGCCTTACTTATCTATGGCTTAGTATTATTCCCTAACATTGATTATTTTGTTAATTTTAGTGCCATCCGGATCTTTTTGATTGGGAACCCAATGCCTACTTTACTTGGGGATGCTTACAATTCCATTCATTATAGGACTTCTAAGGGTTATGGAGCCGTCACATGTTGTGCACCTCTACTGTACAAGTGGTTTATTTCACACTTTCCGCAGTCCAGACTCTTCAAAGATAACGAAGACAATCTTAGGCGGTCTCATAGGCTTATTTCCCCCGCTCAGACATATATGACTTGGTATAATTCAACATATGATATTGGAGTGATTGTTGATAATTGTGGCAAATTCCCTAATGTACCTCTTCTTGGTATACAAGGGGGAATTAACTACAATCCTATTCTAGCTAAGCGCCAGTTTGGGTATCCTTTGAAGGAGAAACCTGGAAACATTCTATTAACAGGTTTCTTTTTCCTTAATGAAGAAGTGAGCTCAGATTTTAAGAAAAGGGTTGTGTTTTCTTGGTACAAAATCCACAAGAAAGGCAAAGATTAGTTAGAAAGGAAGCATTGTATTACTTTTGAGCCTTACACTCACTGAATTTATGCTAGAGCTTGTAATCACAAGATGCATTATCCTCTTGAGAAGCCACTGTTCCATGTTTCTACATCATCATTTTCTACCATTCCCATTGAAAATAAGGAAGAGTTTTAAGAAGCTTTGGCTAGGATGAAGCAGGAGAGAGATGCTTGGGAAAGAAAGTTTTATGCTTCAAATCTTGAGAAGATAGAATTGCAGAAGCAATTGAAAAAGAAGGATGATTTTATTGAAGTACTTGAGCAACATGTTGTGGAAAGGAATAAGGAGCAATAGGATTTATTTTCCTCTATCATTCAGCCAATTCATAGTATTCAGGAGTATTCAAATATTCTTCATAGCTTTGGTTCTTGGAAGGGCGTTGCTTACAAGCTTGTGGTTAAGAATACTCAGTTGAATTCTTCTTATGAGAGTCATATCATGATGCTTAAAAGGAAGTATCAACATGGAGTTGGATCGTATTTAGATGTGGTTCCTTAGGACCATTAGATTCTAGCTTTCTTTTCTTTTTTAGGACTCTTTGAAACTCTACTTCAAATTGTAATCCTTCCAAGTTATTAATAAAATGATGACTTTTAGTATTTCAAAATGTGTTATTTCTTTTGATGTTTGCAATTATTATAACTTCTTAAGTTCCTTGAAAAACTGAAATAATAAATTAAATCATTTGCATTGCATATCATGCATCATTCTGCACTTGATTTTGCATTCCATACATTTTCCAAGGGTCATATTAATTTCTCTTGGTCTTCGTTCAGTCAAGTTGTCTCATTCGTATAACACTAGTGCAAGTCACAGAAGAAGAAAATATCATGCATCATTCTGCACTTGATTTTGCATTCCATAAAATTTCCAAGGGTCTTATTCATTTCTCTTGGTCTTCGTTCGGTCAAGTTGTCTCATTCATACAACACTAGTGCAAGTCACAGAAGAAGAAAGGAGAATATTGAACAGGAAAATAGAAAGCTCAGGGAAGAAGTTACCACTCTTCTAACAAGTATGGAGTGCCTCACCACTCTAGTTGAAGCTCTGGTTGCTACCCATACTCAGGCTCGACCACCTCCTCATTCTCAAGCTCTCAGACTGTATCTCAGCCTTGTGTTATTGTGATCTCATAGATTGTTTCTACTCTGATTCCTGTTGTCCCTGTCAGTGCTGCTACTCGCCAGTAGATGCCTCATGGATTTCCTTAGGGAATGCATGAGAATTTTATTCCTGAAGGCTACAATCCAGCTATAGAGGTTCCTCATCTGATTCAACCAATCATGGTTACTACACCCCTTGTTTTGCACACTCATCTTTATGTTGATGAAAAAATTTATCATGCTGTTGTACCAAGTGAAAGCTTGAGAATTCGTGATCGTATGGATGATTTTCAAGACCAGTTCTAGGAATTACAGAAGGAAATAAAGGCTCTCTATGGGAAAGATCTCTTTGGGAAGAATGCTAGTGATTTGTGCCTTTTCCTCAATGTCAAGGTACCAGTTAAGTTTAAAGTTCTTGAGTTCGATAAGTATAAGGGAAACTCATGTCCACAAAGTCACCTTGTTATATATGTTAGGAAAATGTCGACCCATACTGATGATCAGCGTCTGCTGATTCATTACTTTCAAGATAGTTTAACCGGGGCCACACTAAAGTGGTACATGGGTCTGGATAACACCAATATTCTCACTTTTAATGATTTAGGAGAGGAATTTGTGTGATAGTATAAGTACAATGTAGACATGGCGTCTGGCTATGATCAACTCAGGGTTATAGTTCAGAAGGATATGGAATCGTTTGAGGAGTATGTGCAACATTGGCGCGAGGTAGTTGCTCAAGTTATCACTCTTATAGAAGATAAAGAAATGAAAAAAGTTTTCATGAAGACTCTTGGTCCCTTTTATTATGAGAAGATAGTGGCCAGTGTGCCAAGTAATCTTACAGAGATGGTTGGGATGGGAATACATCTTGAAGAAGATGTTCACGAAGTTTGTCTGATGAAAGATGAGGGATCTGGTAGTGGTACCAATAAGCATGGTTATGGATTTTCTAAGAAGAAAGAGGGAAACACTAATGTTATCTCTCAAGAGAGGAAGAATAAGTCTCGAGGAAGGAATCATCATCATCAACAACATATGGCTTTAGTTACTCCAGTTGTCAATATATCTCCTACAACAGTTGCCTATCACGCTCCTAAAAAGACATATCAACAGTCATATCAGCAAAATAACCAAGGGCAGAATCAGAAAAGGAACCCATATGATCTCATCCCTATGAGCTACACTGGGTTATTTCCTGTTTTGATTTAAAAGAACCTGGTTCAGACTAAGTCTCCTCCTACCGTTCTCGAGAAATTTCCTTGGTGGTATATGGATGATGTTACTTGTGATTTTCATCAGGGTGCTCCAGGGAATGATATAGAGAATTGTTATCCGTTAAAATATAAAGTTTAGAAATTGGTAAGGGCCAATATTTTGTATTTAAAAGATGTTGGTATGAATATGAAATCAAACCCACTTCCTATGCACGGGGAATATGTTGTTAACATGGTAGATGGTTGTCTTGGCGACTATAGTATCTTGGATGTGAATTTGATAAGGGGAAATCTGGTGGAGTTGCATGCCACCCTGTGTGAAATCAGTTACTATGAGCATGACCATATTGCCTGCAGAATATGTTTGGGGAATCCTCGTGGTTGTTCTATTGTGAAGAGAGATCTTCAAGATATGTCGGATAAGGGTCTTATCCAAGTTTGCAAGAAAATAAATGATAATCATGAAGTAAATATGGTTGATGGATGTCCTGGAGAATATAAAATCTTTGATATCAAAATGATCTAAGCTCCTTTTATGGAAATTCATAAAAAAGTTTGTAAGTTGGATTATTACCAGCATGATCACGTTGTATATTCCATACTTGTTCTAGGACTATCCGAGGTTGTGATGTGGTTCAAATATATATTCAATGGTTAATGGATGAGAGTCTTATTCAGTTTAGTAGATTGAGGAATAATGATAATGATGCTATGAATGTCATAATACCTCACTTTGATATTCCCGATGTTGTACCCCAAAATTTGCCCTCCCATATTCTTCAAAGATTTGCCAAGTCAAGCTTCAAAATCTCCCCAAGGGTTGCACAGTGTAAGGGCCTCCTAAGCAGTCAAAACTAGGGTTTTTATTCTGATCAAGAAGTTGAAGTTTCCAAAGGTCCAATCAAGTCTCACATGCCTACAAATATGTTCAAGCATCCTCATATCAAGTTTCAAGGCTTTCAGCACAAAATTGCACAGTCAAAAACCCTAGTTGCACTACAGTCAACTGTAGGGGCAAAATGGTCATTTGGCAGTCAAAAGTTCAAATTTTTGGTCAACATATCATTTTGAAGCCACAAACATCATTTGATCAATGCTTGATCATGATTCTCAAAGTTTGGCTCAAAAATCATCAAGATGCAAAAGTTTCCTTATTTGGACAGTTGAAAAAGTCAACTGAAATTGACCAGGGCATAACTTTCACATGGATTATCAGAAAAATTCCATCCAAAGCTCATTTTGAAGAGAAAGACATTTCCTACAACTCATCTTCATACTTCAAGTCCAAGAAATGCTCTCACAAAAAGTTATCAATTTCAACATTATAGGTTATTTTCAAAAGTCAACAAAAAGGGACTTTAAGTCAAAGGCCATAATTTGAGATTGGTAAATCAAAATGACATGGGACCAAAGACATTGGTTAAAGGACTCAAAGACCTTTCCAAAATGTCCAAGAACATGAGAAAATCTTAAAAATTGAGCAAGTTATGCCTTGTGGAAGTTGGGAAATTTTTGGATATTTTAAAAAGTCAACATTGATTCAAATGACCTAAAATTGCTAATGGGCCCATTTTTCTTCCACAATTCATCACCCAAGGCATATGCACGACTACTTGGCCCAAAGGGAAGTATTTCTTCATTTTTTATTTATTTATTTGAATTTTTATTTATATTAATTCATTTAAATCAAATTAAATATATGAAAAATACTTAACCTAAAGTTTTAAATCTTTTTGTGCATGTTTTACCCTCAAGATTTCGTGCATAATTCAATATGGAAAGAATTGGAGCAATTAGATATGATTTGTGCAAAAATAGCATGAAAAAAGATTGGAAAAAATCTTGAAAAATCAAATCTCTAAAACCATGATTGCAAGAGATTTTGATCAAGTTTATTGACCTAATTGATTCCTACATAAACAAGGAACACAACCCTAATAAAAAAACACGCGCAGCTGCTCAGAAAAGCCATTATCAAACTTGGAATTTTTGCAAGAAACTCAAATCTGAAAACACCTTTGCAAGGCGATTCAAGCCTCCAAACCTATCTCATTAGCTTCCTCAAGCATTACTGAACGTTTTCCAATCACTAACGCTCATCAAAACCTCAGGAATCGGTATACAAAATTCAATATGTTTCATGAAAAATGCCCATTCGTATTTTGATTTGCAGGCATCCTCATAACATTTTATTCATTGATTCATGTTCCTTATGAAATTCTGAAGCTAACCAATATATTTAATTGCATTTTTATGTGCTACACGCGATTATGCCATGATTGTTTTCTAGGGTTTACAGAGCTTCAAATTAGGGGTTTCAAGATGAGGCAAAATTAGAACACCACAGGGCCATGGTTGTGATCAGCGCGTCTGGACGAAGGGAATACATGTGTCGCGCTCAATTTATGAGCGTTCCATGCCTAATCGCTATTTCCTTGTATGGTATCTTAGGCAACGCGTGAAAACCGTTGCTTATGTTGTTATTGTTTCAGGAAAAATAAAACACAACGAAGAAGATGGTGTGGTGGCAAGATGTGATAAGCTGGTTTGAATTTCGCGCGCAGAAGCCCCACTAACGCTTGTTTTTATTTATTATATTTGTTGTTTATTATATATTAACATGTACAAATTGGCTCAGCTGGCAAGCGTTGTGTGTGTTAACGTCCAAGACCTGGGTTCGAGCCCCAGGTCTGCATGTTTTCAATATTATTTTTCCATTAACATTCACATGTAGCGCCAACGTTGAGGACTATGATGCACTCTCACTATCCAACGTCCACGCGTCTAACAGATTCAAATCAAAGGCTGAGAGTTGGAGAACACAATAAGTCCTAGTCAACGCATCACACGCGCCCAGTAAAAGTCAACAAGGCCATGTTAAATGGGCCTGAATTGCTTGGGCTATACCTCCATATTGGGGACTACCACCCCCCTAGGTTTGCCATATCTTTTTTTTTATTTAATTTAATTCTATTTCTTTTAATAATTGTTTTGTTCAATTTAATTAATTATTTTCACAAATCATAAAATACCATAAAAAATCAGAAAAGGGTTAAAACAATAAATAATTTTTATTTTAATATTTTCCATAAATAAATTGTGTATAATTAAACTTAGTTTTAAATTAGGTTAATTTTAATTCTTTTCATAATAAAATCTAAAAAACATAGAATTAGGTTTAATTAATAATTTTTATTCCTTTTTATTTTTCTTTTATAATAATTAAGATAACTAAATATTTATTTTCATAAATTAAATTGCATATAAAAATTAGGTTTAAATTAGGTTAAAATTCAATATCTTCCTTAATAAATTAAAAGCCACTAGAATTAGGGTTTACATCTTATTTTAATTTTAATTAATTCTCTTTTTTCACATTAAATCTTAAAAAACCTAAAAACACCAAAAAAACAAGTCCTTTCTTTCTTTTAGCTTTAATTAATTAATTAATTTCATCATGTAATTTAATTTTGCAAAAGGGTCCAACGCCCTCGTTTCGATTTAATTATTAATTCGCATATTTCTTTTATTTCGCTTAAATATTTATGTATCTCTCCCGAAGCCTTGTAACATCTTAATTACTTCTCGCACTTTTAATTTCTTTATTTTTCTGTCAAATCGGGTCCTGGTTAATTTTGGCGATGTGGACCCGCGCCTTTTGTAATAGCTTTAGAATTTTACTTTCCGCAACTTTTAAACTGTTAATCAAATGACATGAAAGAATGTATGGATAAAATAAAAACAAACGTAGAACACCAATAACATGACAAGATAAATGCAAACGAAAACGACACACAAATCGCACACACCACCCCTAGGGTACGCCTCACTGTTGCCTTGCCTTCGAAAGGTGATCGTCGAGTAGAGGATGTCTTAGTAAGTCCTCATGATCCGGGAACCTGGCATGAGGGTAGCTTCTAAGGTGTCTTCCTATTGCTCTGGTGATCACCATGTCCCGAACTTCGAATTGACCCGAACACCTCCAACGATGGTGCTACCTACCTCTCAATGGTGGGATGGCACTACTTTAAAGGACATTTACACAGACGAATTCCTTAGGGTAGGTAGGTTCTCGTAGATACTTGCTCTAATTTCAAAATAAATTCAAAAATACTTTTCACACCGACACCTTTTCAAAAAACTTTCGAAATCAATTTTTCAAACACTCTTGAGGACCGATACAAGAGTCGAACTGAGATTTTCAAAGAAACTTTTTAAAACCCACAGTTGAAAAGCAAACAAACCTTTTGAAAACACAAATGAGCAAGTATCTAAGAGCCCATGGATAACCATGGATAGAAAGGGTGCTAACACCTTCCCTTTCTATAACCTACCTCCCGAACCGAGAGCAATCTCTTTAAGGAATTTTTCTGTGCTTTTGTCCTTTCCATTTGGAGAAAATAAAAGACGGTGGCGACTCTTGCTTCCGCGACATTTCGCGAACCAACGTTAAACAGTCAGTTCCAGATCCACCGATCACACCCGAGCATGTGGAAATTGTGTATCATAGCAATCATGTTGTGACTTTGCTTGTAATTTGCTTACATGTACCCGTTCCATACGAGTCATATAAGGTTGTTCCTTACGAATATAATGCAACAATGTTGGAGGATGGAAGAGAAATCTAAATTGAGCCTATATATTCTATTGAAAACATTACAGAAGCTAGTGGTGTGAACCACAGTGGTCGAGTGTTTGCTCAAGCACTCCAGAAAGTTATTGGTGTTAAGAAGAATATTGGGAAACAATTTGTTGAAATTAGTGTTGAACCTAAGATGGTGGAAGGTCAGACTAGTGACTTTACCCAAGAAAAAGGCGTTGATGATTTATTGAAAATAATAAAGATGAGTGACTACAAGATTGTCGATCAGTTACTGCAAACTCTTTCGAAGATTTCTATATTGTCCTTATTGATTGATTATGCTGCTCATAGAAATTCTCTCATGAAGGTCTTAGATCAGCCTTTTGTAGAGCATGATGTGATAATTGATCAGTTCACAGGTGTTGTGAGCAATATTATAGCTTGTAATAATCTTAGTTTATGTGATGATGAGTTTCCTGAAGAAGGCATAAACCATAATTTGGCTTTGCATATCTCTGTGGATTGTAAAGAAGATTTCGTATCCAATGTGTTGATTGATAATGGCTCAGACCTAAATGTCATGCCAAAGTGTACCTTATCAAATATTTCTTATCAAGGAACCCCTATAAGATATAGAGGTGTTATGGTGAAGGATTTTGATGGGTCCAAGAAGTATGTTATTGGCGAAGTGGATTTTCCTATATGGATGGGACCATATATGTTTCAAATTATATTTCAAGTCATGGATATATTTCCTGTATATAGTTCCCTATATATAGTTTTTTGTTAGTTCACCCTTGGATCCATGAGGTTGGTGTTGTTACTTCTACCTTGCATCAAAAGTTGAATTTTGTCAGGAATGACAAGGTAGTAGTTGTTAACGAAGAACAAGCTATGTTAGTGTCTCATTTATCCCCCTTAAATTTTATTGAAGCAGATGAAATCTTTGTTGGAACATCATTCTAAGCTTTATCACTGATAACGATTTCAAGAAAAGCGGGGCTTGCATCTCTTCATTTAAAGATGCTCAACAAGTTTTACAGAAGGGCCCTAGTGATGTTTAGAGATAGGTCATTAATTTCCAAAGAGTAAGAATATGGTTGGTGTTTTACCCCAAAATTTTCCTTCCCTTTTCTCAAGATGTTTCCCACAAATATCTTCAATGATTCAAGCTTGCACAAGTATTGACTAGGTCAAGCCATCTGCTCAACACCGATGCCTCAAATTAGGTTTTGAGTTTGCACAAGGACAGTTGGACTTCTAATGTTTCAAATGACTTTAATGGATCATTATGGACCCTCAAGATTTCCTCTGTCAAGTTTCACGTCTTGGATCACAAAATCGCTCAGTCAATTAATCAGATGACCTAAATTCAATTGTATTTGAAAAAATTCAACTATGGTCAACCTACAGTCAAACTTTAAGATTTTGGACCAATATCAACATTTTGAAGTCATATGTATCATTTGATCAAGATTGGACCATAATTCTCCAAGAAAATTGTTTAAATCATCAAAAGGGCAAAATGGTCAAAATTAGGGTTTTGACTAAGAAGGACCAATCTTTGACTTTTGACCCAGTACATGAATTATTGGTTTGAAACATGATCTCAAGGATTCAAGCACATCATTTTGACCTAATCACATATTTCAATTCATCTTCCGAGATTAGTGGATTGGTAGATGAAATTTGGTCAATTGATGAAAAAGTCAATTGTACACTGAAAAGTCAAACTTTGACCTTTTGATCAAATTTGAGTTTAAAAGATGACATTTCATCAAGGCGTTCAAAATATGAAATTTGATCATCAAGAAATCAAGAAATTCAAAAAAATCAAACTTTGCAAGATTTAGAAGTTTTTCTAAGTGTTTTCTATACATGTTAATTTCATTACTTCATGACATCTTTTCACCACAATTCAAGATAATTCAAGTTATTACAAGCTTTCAAGTAAACAACAATGCTGCATTTTTAAAGTTAAAAATTGCAAGTTACAAATCCTAAGCCTTGTCTTGTTTGAACTTTTCCCTTTGACTCAATCTTCAAACTTTGCCACTATGCTGTCCACAAAACCAGACTTCTATCATGCTACAAATGTTGCTGTCCAGAAAAGCCCTAAAATTAGATATGCTGCCAAGTCCAAGCCTACTTCTACTATCCCAAAACCATGTTAAAAAACAGTTTGATGTCCTGTACAAAGCCAGCCCTGCACCAAGCTGCCACTCCACTCTAAAACTGCTACAAAACAACCCTACTATGCTACCTCTAAACCTATCCAAACCTACACTACATCAGTCCCATATTTGCACAAATTTAGCACATAAGAGCTTCATCTAAAAAGCAATGAAACAATATACTCAAACAGTTCAAAAAAAAATCTATTTCCCTCCCAAATCACAGTCAACTTCATCTACAAATAAGCTGTTTCACAACACAAAAATTGATTGGGATTTTTGGAGAGAAAAGAGTGGAGAGAAAAAACATAATTCTTTGTAACCTCTGCTCATTCAAAAAAAAATCTGCTCTATTTTCATTCACAAAACAGAAAAAACTCAACCCATTGTTCCACCTTGCAAGCTTCCCAATAAACCAACTATCCAAACACTTCACATCACATAGAAATTGTTAAAACACCAGAACCATTTCTGTAATACCAATATCACCATCTTTCAAACTAAAAAAAAAAGGAATGTACAACTTGACTAGGTTGGAATGATTCAGCAACTTTCAATACAAATTAAGAATTGGAGCAACTTCCTGGAGGTTCACTGAAGTCGTTATGATCGTCACAACATCTTGAAAGGTGTTCAAACTTAAAACACAAATTTTAGTTTCAAGGCAAGTCTTCTTGACTTTGAGCTCTTCACTTCAAGCATCATTAGTGATTCATTTTTGAAGATAAAAATATAGATATCATAGCCTTAAAGCTAATCATATGCTTGCTTTTCATTTTTATCAATCATATGTTGAGAACTGACTTGTATATGTAGCAGAACAATGTTAGAAGTAAAAAACAGCAGTATGAGTCGATGCATATCACTATGAGTCGACATATATTATGTGCAAAACAAGTTATGAGTCGACACAAAATGCGCATGTGTCAACACAAAACAGAACTGAGTCGATACAAACCATTATGTGTCGACTCATACTGAGTTGATTTTGATTTCCAGGAGCAAGAAATGAGTATGAGTCGATACAAAACGCGCATGTGTCGATAAAAAAATAGAAATGAGTCAATACAAACCCTTATGTGTCGACTCATACTGAGTTGTTTTTTACTTCCAGGAGAAAGGAATGATATGTATTGATACATAAGTGTATGCGTCAACACATAAGAGTTTTCGTATCAATGCATAAGTGTATGCGTCAATAAATTTTTTTAAAAACAATTTTCTTTCTTTTTATTATTTATCTTTTCATTCTTGTATATTATTTATTCATTCAATATGGTTGTAATAGTAAAATTAGGTTTATTTTCTTTTACTTCCCCATTTCTAAATATGTACCCCCATCCCCAAGTGATGTAATAGCATAGGATTTTAATTTCCGCAATTTATCATTTTTAATATAATTATTAGTAATTAGGGTGTGTATGGTAAGATAAAATCAATCTTAGAGAACCCTAATCTCAAAGACAAAAATGCATACAATCAAACACTTTTCACACGCGCACCTCTAGGGTAACCTCGCTTGTTTCCTACGAATAAATAGTCATGTACCTCGAATGTGAGACGCTTTAGCAAAGACCCTCGATAAAAAAGATCGTAGTCCCTCGATGACCCTTCGATGTTGCCTTCGGTAAAATGATCTTAAGTCCCTTACAAAAATTGCTAAAGCGTCTCATAGGTTGCCTTCTATGACTATACGATGAACCACGCCCATACCTTCACATCCATTGATAGGGATTCTTACCAATCAATGGTAAGATAGCGATATCTAAAGGAGGAGGAAAAGAACTAAGACCCTTTTGAGTAGGTAGAACGTTCATAGTTGCTTGCTCACAACATTTTCAAAGCAACATCTTTCAAAATACACCAACACTTTCAAAACGAAATATTTTCAAAAGTCAACACTTTGTATACATTATTATAGAGATGAGAATCATTACAAAGTTTTCCTAAACAAAGGCACTTTTCAAAAATACTTTCAAACAATCACAAACACATTTCAAATAAAGAATTTTCAAAGTGAGCTAGCAACTAAGAGCCCGTAGATAACTACGGATGAAAAGCGTGCTAACACCTTCCCTTTTCATAACCTACCCCCCGAACTCAAGAAAATATCTCAAAAGGTCTTTCCTGTTCTTTTCACCCCTTCCTTTATTGGATAAAAGAAAAGTCGGTGGCAACTCTTGATATCCATAACAATTGTGATAAAACGTAAAAACACCAAGTCAGTTCTCCCACCGTATTACAGAACTGACGACTCTGTTGGGGATTACTTAAAAATAGGGTTACCTTAGAGCTAGATCACCTTTAAATTCTTTCATTGTTTGATTTGTTTGCTTTACATTTATGGGTCCTTATTTAGGTTTGTATTGATCCTCTACCCGGATCTGGGAACATCATTAGGTAAATAACAAAAATTATGGAGACTGTACGACATAGACCGATATGATTGAGACAATAACTATGTTAGTGTGACACATCTTTGAGTATCGGTATCCCTTATGGTGAATTAAGGAGAATACGAGGCCGCTGTATGGTGTCATGAAGCACTAACGAGCCTTAGAACCTCTAATTGAACAACTTGGCCATTAGGAAGTAGTGAGATAGCCAGATTTTATGCAGTCCGAAGTTGGTTGATACTCGATACTACGCTCATTGATATCAAATTTTTAGGATATTTCGGTCGCCAAAATAGAGGCTCGTGCTGAAACAATGCCCAATGAAGAAAGATTAATGATATTGAGATTCCCTAGAACTCGATTTCTTTCTAGGATAGGTTGAACCAACTAAACTTCAAGAGGGTACTTACCTATGAACTTCATGCAAGCCTAAACCTAAGGACTTGTTTGCTTTGTGTGTATATGTTTACTTGTACATAACATCATGACATCATACCATTACATTTGCACTAACCATATCAAGGACCTTGGGATTTATCTTTGTGATGTTTTGTAAGACATGGCTTCCATGCGGAGAAATACTATCTGAATCAACCTTGTGAAAGTTCCTTCTCGGCTTAAGGAGTTAACATCAAGGGTTCCCAATTATTCTCCATTCACTAAGAAGTGCGTTTGTCTCATCAACTTGGTTACCATAAACTTTGAAGGAGATATGTTACATGTGCTTTTCCAATTCTTTGATCCTAAGGACCATTGCTTCACATTTCCTAATTACTAACTAGTGCCTACCATGGATGAATTTTCTCAACTCTTAGGGGTGCCTATTCTTGATCAAATACCCTTCATCGGTATTGAGAAAGACCCAAGACCTGAGGAGATTGCTCGAGCTTTACATTTGCAATGGTCCGACATTATGGAAATTTTGGAAACGAGAAGTGGTGTTAAAGGGTTTCTAGTCAGGTTTCTGTTTGAGAAGGCTCAACAATTTTGGGAGGCTCTGGATTTGCAAGATTTTGAAGAAGTGTTAGCTCTTCTAATCTTTGGGATGATACCTTTTCCTAACCCGGACCAACTCATAGATATGAATGCAGTCAAAGTTTTTCTGTCTCGTAACCCGGTGCCTACCTTGCTTGGAGATATCTTGCATTCTTTTCACACTCGCGGCATGAAGAGAAAGGGAACTCTTATGTGTTGCACTCCTTTGTTGTCTTGTTGGTTTATTCCGCACTTACCTCGATCTATTTTGAATAATGAACAAGGCATGAGATGGTCTAATAGGTTGATGTCACTCACACATTCAGATATTCATTGGTGTTCTCGATCTTCGGAGGACGTTATCATCATTGAACGTTATGGGGAATTCCCTAATGTCCCTCTCCTTGGCATTAGGGGAGGAATCACCTATAATCCTTGTTTGGATTTGCGACAGTTTGGGTATGCTAGGAGGGATGATCCTCGTGATGCACTTGTCCAAGGAATTACATTTGACTATGAGAATTATGTCCAAGGTTATCGTCAGAGATTCTTACTAGCTTGGGGCATGGTGAACAAAGTTAATAGTAAGACATTGGGGCATAAGAACTCCATTCCTTTGGAGACTTATCTCAAGTGGGTGCGAGCTTGTGCTCAAAAACTCATGATGCCATATGAGGCCATTCTACCTATCATCATGGAGCCTATTGTCGAGGGAAATGTTCCTTACACTATTCTTCACCCTGACATGCCTACTTCTCTTAAAGAATTACAAATATCTTAGATTCAACTCAAAAGGGAGCGAGATACCTTTAAAACTCAGTTCTACGCAAGCGAGAAGAAGGTTTTGGAACTCACAAGACAACTTCATGAAGAGAAGATTTTGAATGCCTTCATTGCACCGAAGAGGATGCGCTCATGGGAAGTTTGAGTATTTTTGTTTTAGGAGTCTATTTTGTATTATCTTTGCTTCTTCCATGTAAGCCCAAGTGGAATTTTGTAACTGTTTGAACTTATTAATGCAATTAATGTTTGTTCCCTCTTTGCCTAAGCAAATTTAAATCTTAAAAGTCCTTGAAATCATTTGCATTTGCATTTCATGCATCATAACATAAGCAAGTTTTTCGACACAGGTTTCCTCATCTTTGTACTGTTTATTTAAGTAAGATGGATCTTGAGCAGGCTGTGAAAGACTTGTAGACACAAAATTCTCAATTTTAAGAAACCTTGCTCACCTTGGCCAAAGGGAAGCAATAACTGATGTCACTGCCGGTTATGAAGAAGAAAAGAAAGAAGAAAGCCATAATCAACATGGGGAAGAGATTCGAGGGCCCCATCTGACAGGTTCAAGTGGAATAAGACTCCTCCGAGGAGGATGAGAATCAGAATGAAGATGCAAGGAGCACCCGTACTGGGATTGAAAACAATCAAGCTTCTGAGGATGAAGATTATTTTGATGAACAATATCCATGGGCTGAGGATAAGTACAAGCAACTGGAAGATAGCTTGAAAGCTGTGGAAATTCAAGTTGTACCTGGCTTAAATTTTGGTGATTTAGGTTTAGTACTTGGGGTTGTTATCCCCCACAAATTCAAAATTCAAATCTTTGCTAAGTACGACGATGTTTCATGCCCAAAGCTTCATTTGAGGTCCTACTTCCGCAAAATACAACTGCATATCACTGACAAGAAGCTCTGGGTACACTTCTTTCAAGAGAGTATATCTAGGACTCAGTTAGAATGGTTTTACCAGTTAGAGGGTTGCAACATTCATACTTGGGAATATCTGGCCACCGCTTTCTATCACCAATATTAGTACAACGATGATTTAGCACCGACTAGGGTTCAATTACAAGGAATTACAATGGGTTCTAATGAAGGTTTTAAAGAATATGTGCAAAAATGGAGAGACCTTGTTGGTAGAGTGAAACCACCACTGACAGATAGGGAGTTGGTGGATATGTTAATGGGAACATTAACTGGACCATTTTTTAACTTGTTAATTGGGAGCTCATCATCTGGTATCATTGAGTTAATCCTGACTGGTGAAAGGGTCGAGAGCAGTATCAAAAGTGAAAAAATTCTCATGGCTTCTGCCTCTACATCAAACACTGGGAAGAAACCCTTTACTGGCAAGAAGGAAACTAATGCCATATATGGGTCAAGAGGCCATGTCAAGAACGATTGCTCCAATTTGTCAATGCAATTTTGATGATCCAATCCACCTTCTACTTAAAGACAACCATAACAAACCAACCATCAAAGGTATGAGGTTCTAAGAAGATAATTCATGAGGATTAACATGTCACTATCCCAAGCCTTGCAACATATGTTGAAGGCTAACTTGGTGACATTGCGTGATCCACCATCAAACCCTAATGTTTCATCTCCGAAATACAACCCTAATGCCAAATGCGCCTATCACTCCAATAGCCCCGGGCATGATACTGATCAATGTTAGGCTCTAAAAACAATATTCAAGATCTTATCGATAACAAGACTATTAAGTTTTATCCACCTACAACCCCAAATGTTATAACTGCACCAATGCCAAATCATGGCAAAGGTGTCAATGCAATTGAAGACACTACTTTTGTTTCCTCCGTTGAAGATTTGACTACTCCACTGACCATTGTTAAAGAAAATTTGTTGAGAGCTGGGGTTTTCTATGGTTGTTTAAAAGACTATTGCTGCTGTGCCAAACAAGTTAATGGACGCGAATGGCTGAAAAAGGGTTTCCAACACCTAATAGATATCCATGAGATATTGTTTGAAAGAACTCTGACCATAAAAGGTTTGACCACATAAGTTAAAGACATATCAATTATCACCATATCCAACATACCTATTAGGATCTCCTTAAAAGGTCCTGTTAGGATTTCCAACGATCCAACGATCTTCCCCTTGATAATTACTGCACCAGGGCCAATTCCTTATTCTTATGATAAGGCAGTACCTTGGAATTATGGTGTTGAGGTATACTATCATGGGATTAAGCAAGAATCATGGGTTAATAAAGACAAAATTGATGATGTTACCAATGTTGCTGGTTCTAGAAAGGTGACAAGGACAGGGAGAATCTTCTCTCCTAACATTTCACCTCTAACTACTATAGCTACACCAGTTTGCATTACCATGGCTAAACCTACCACTGACGTTAGGGGCAAAGAAAAGACAATTGAGCCTGCCGGGATGGAGGCGCCTGCCAAAGAAATTGCTACCAAGGAACCCTCCACCCAAGAAATGGAGGAGATTTTGAAGATCATAAAGAAGAGTAATTTTAAGATAGTAGAGCAGCTGAGGAAAATTCCCTCCAAGATCTCTATGTTATCTTTGTTACTTTGCTTTGATGCTCATTCTCAATCATTAATCAAATTTTAAAGAAAACGAGTGTTCCTCAAGAGACCACAACCGATCAATTTGAAAACTGTGTGGCGAGTCTGATTGCCGACAATGCATTGGGGTTCTCTGATGCTGACTTGACACCAGTTGGAAAAAATCATAACAAGGCTTTACATGTCTCTATTGAATGAAAAAGAACTACTCTGGCCCATGTCTTGGTGGATACAGGGTCCTCTCTAAATGTATTACCCAAAGGTGCGTTATATCAGTTGGATTGCGACAGTTTGGTGTTAAAGCCAAGTGACATAGTTGTAAGGGCTTTTGATGGATCCAAGAGGATGGTACTTGGAGAAGTTGATCTCCCCATTAAAGTTGGTTCACAAGTTTTTGATTCTACTTTCTACGTTATAGATATACGTCATGCCTATTCTTGTTTACTTGGACGCCCCCTGGATACATGGGGCAGGAGCAGTGACGTCTACCCTCCACCAGAAATTGAAGTATCTAGTCAAGGGAAAGATTGTTACTGTTTGTGGTGAAGAAGAATTTATGGTTAGCCACCTGAATTTGTTCAAATATGTGGAAATGGATGGTGAGTTTATAGAAACTCCATGTCAAGCCTTCGAAGTAGTCTCTCCCATGGTCGCTTCTGCCAAAGTTTCTTTTGACGTTCCAAAAGCTACTCAAGATGTGCCAAACATGGCTTCCCTCAAAGACGCTCGTGTCATGATTGGAGATGGAAGTAGTACAAATTGGGGATAACTCCCTGAAATTCATTTAAAAGCATACAAGTTTTGTTTGGGTTTCACCATCAAAGCTCAAAAAGGAAGTCATACGAAAACATACGTGCTCGCATAGGAAAACAACCTCTTCGCATCAATGATCATGAAGTGGATGCTCTTGAAGACTCCGACAATGATTGTGATTTTGATGATTGGATCTACCCGACTGCTAGTGAAGGACTCAACAACTAGCGTGCCAAGGATTTCATTCCCATCTCATTCAACAAGGAGTAATTACCATTTACTAATTTTATCTATTCAAGAACTTTGTCTGTAATTTAATTCAAACAATGACTTTAAGCCACGTGCCTTGCCCGGGGCACCATGGTCCATTTGTTAAGGGTTTTTCATTTCCATATGCCATATGATCATTTAATGAAAAACATTGGACTCGTTGCATTAAAATTTTGCGCTCATTGTCTTTCTTTATTGCATTTTTCAAAATAGCCATGTATCTTACACGCACACACACACACATTTGCATATCCCCATCCACTCTGGATCTCATTGCCAACGACTCTGCTATTGCCAACTGTTGTACCCCAAAATTTTCCCTCTCAGTTATCAAGAATTTGCTCACAAGATCTCATTGGGTTCAAGACTGCACTAGGGTTTGATCAACTCAAGATACCTCCTTACGCACTGATGACTAAAATTAGGGTTTGAGTTTGCACAAGGATTTTTGGACTATAAATGCTTCATATGACTTTCAAGGATCATTATGGTCCCCCAAGATTACTCATGTCAAGTTTCAAGCCTTGGATCACACTTTTGACCAGTCAATTGAATAATTGACCTAAAAATCAACTGTGTTGGGAAAAAGTCAACCATAGCCAATTTATAGTTAAGCTTCATAATTTTTTATCCATATCAACATATTAGAATCATATGTATTATTTGATCAAGTTTGGACCATAATTCCTCAAGAAATTTGATCAAATCATCAAAAGGGCAAAATGGTCAAAATTAGGGTTTTGACTGAGAAAGGGCAATTTCTGATTTTTGACCTAGCAAATAATCAATTGGTTTGAAGCATGATTTCAAGAGTTCAATTGCATCATTTTGACCTAATAACATGATTCAAAACATTACAAATCCATTGGATTGACAGATGAATTTTTTAGTCAACTGATCAAAAGTCAACTTTATACTGATAAGTCAAACTTTGATTTTTTGTCAAAGTCAAGTGCCAAAGATCATAATTCATCAAAACATGTCAAAATATGAAACTTGTTCATCAAGAAATCAAGGATTTAAGATTTTGTTCTTATTTTTTCTCAACTTTGAGCCAAATTTTCACCATGATGTAAGATGATTCAAGGGAAACTTCCAACATGAAAGTTGTATATCTCCATGAAATCTATAACTTTTCTTCACACAATTTCTCCTAAAAATGCTTGGATCTCAAGATATAATTTTGTGAATACATGCTCATGAACTAAAAATAACTTAGTTAAATTTTGCCCTAGTTAGGCAGATTTTTGACCTAACTTCATGGAAATTTTTCACATGGTTCCAAGAGGAATTTTCAAAAGCAATTCAAAGATGAGTTATAGAGCATATTGCAAGTTTTCCAAAATGTCAAAGAACTCCTTGAGATCATTCTTGAGTAGGGATAATCGAAGAGATGAAGTTGGTGATTTGTCACTTGGATTTTAAGCCATTTTGTGAAGAACATTGGATCCAATCCTCAAGCATGTTGAACAAATCCTACTTTGTAGGCTTCTAACTTGACTTTCACTCTATAATTAAATGTTTTCACAGTTGTTGGAATATTTAAGCCAAGAATTCAATGCATTGTACAAGAATAATTCCATTATTGGGAGAAAGGCAACATTGCCATTTTAGAAAAGCAAACTTTATGCAAAGTCAGCTTGCATTGAGCCTTGTACTTGTTTTTTCTGCACAAACACACTCCACTCAATCAGAACAAGCATGTTTAAAGTTCTCATCCCCCCTACAAGCTTTGTACTACACCTTGAAACCATGCTTGCTAGCTTTGCTTCACAAACAAGTAACCAAGCAAACATGTGAGTTTTTGAAATCTGAGTTGTTACAAGACTTAAGACCACTTGCTTATAAGTAGACACACTATTTTCAAGTTGACACACAAATGCTAAGACTCAAAAATACTCCCAAACACTTTACAACTCAGAATCTGCCACAACTTGACAGTTTTGAACCTCACATAGCCATCTCCAAATCCACTCGTGTGTATTGAGTTTTAACCACCCAAACACTTAATATACATCATATCAAAGTGATCCAAACCCCTATTTCAAGATTGTAGCTCCTCCTTCACCATCCACCATTTTCAAATATCAAGCTTGCAGGTTGACTTGAGTAGAGAGATTCAGGGACTTTCAGGACAAACTAAGGGTTGAAATACACTCAAGGAGGTCCAGGAAAAATAAACAGATCCTCAGGCCTTCTCAAAACTTGCTCAAACTCCATTCACGATTCCAGCTGCAAGAGGTAAAAACTCAAACTTCTATCTCTTCATACAAGCATCATTTGGTCCTGATTTGTGAAAGCAACATGTAGATATCCTTGCTCTAAAGCTAACCATGTTCATAATTTTCATTTATATTAACTGTGTATAGAGAATTTTGGATTTGAAATTTCTGCAAAAATTAGGTTTCAAATTAGGGCCAAAAAAATTAGATTTTATCTTTGACTTTTAGTTTACATCAGTTATATGTTTGAATTCGTGGGAAGAAACACCACAACTTTCATGTTTGAACTTTTTATTTTTATGGAGAAATGAGGAAGATACAGGTGGTCCAGCCATGGCTCAAGGTTGAAGATGAAGTTGCCTTCAGGAAGCATTTTCTAATATATATTTGGGGTTTTGTTTATATAAATGGATGTACAACCACCCAAGTGGTAAGGAAGCGCGCGTAATTGCTAGAGGTCATGGGTTCGAGCCTCAACGCGCTGCCTTTTGCATTTTCTCACATTTTTTCCATTTTTTTTTGTCCCTTGCAGCGTTGGGCTTCTGTTTCATGGGCCTTTTGGTTTTTTTGCTAACATCATGCATCCTACTTACTTGTGACACCCCTGGCCCATTATCATTTTATTTATTTATTTTATTCTCATTTTATTTTCTTAAATATATTTTTCTTAATATTGAAAATCATAAAAAATATAAAAATGATAGATTTACATTTTGGCTTATTTTATTTTATTTTTCTCACAAAAAATATTTTTACTTAGTTATATATTATCTATTTTTATTAAATAACCTTGTAAATTAAATTAGAACTAGGTTAATATTTATTTTTTTCTTTATACCCATTAAATATATTATTTTAATATAAAAAATACCAAAAATATCTCATAATGCCATATATTATTTTCAAGACAAAAAAAATATATACAAAAATACATTTTCTTAAAAAAAAACTTATTTTCTTTTAATCAAATAGAATTAGGATTTTATTCAAAAATATTTTCTTAAATAATTTCTTTTCTGAATTGATTTAAGTTAATCTTGATTTATTTATTTTCTAATTAGGTTTAGGTTAAAGCTTTTTCACATAAAAAACCAAACAAAAATCTTCTTTGCCTTTACATATTCTTGCATATTTAATTCATCTTGCATATTCCAATTCTTGTATAAATTCAATTTGGTTGCAATAGATTAATTAGGCTTATATTGTTGCAATCCCTATTCATAAATTGTATACCCCCCTCCCACAAGTGTTGTAATAGCATAGTAATTTTTAATTTCGCAATTTATCGCTTTTACATAATATGCTAGTAATTAGGGTTTGTATGGGAAGATAAAAATGAATCAAATAGAAAACCCTAATTCAAGACAAAAACAAACATGAAAATGACACACTTGCACACAAGCACCCCTAGAGTTACTCCACTTGGTTGCCTTATACAAAATGGCCATATTACGCATGTAATGTGTCTTAGCAAAAACAAACAAATACAAGATCATAGTCCCTCGATGATGTTATTCAAGTTGTCTTACAAAATGATCTTAGTCCCTCAAAAAATGCTAAGATACCTTGCAACATTGCTAATCATGGCTATACGATGACCCACACTCATCCCGTTTACATCCATAGATAGGATTGCTTACCAAATCAATGGTAAGACAACAATATCAAAGGAAAAGAAAATAAACAAGAAAGACATTTGAGTAGGTAGATTGCTTTTAGTTACTTGCTCCATTTTAAAACAAATATCCTTGCTCCATTTTAAAACAAGCACACACATTTCCAAACATCTTACAAACATTGAAAACATTTTCAAAAAGATCAACATCTTTGTATACATTCTTACAAACGAGAATCTTTACAAAGATTGCCTAAACAATGGCCTCTTTACAAAATACTTTCAAAAAACACACAAAGCATAATTTCAAACAAAAGCAAGTGATCTAGCAAGTAACTAAGAGCGCATGGAAAACCATGGATGAAAAGGGTGCTAATACCTTCCTTTTTCATAATCTACCCCCCGAACTCAAGAAAAAATCTCAAAGGTCTTTCCTGTGATTTTTCACCTTTCCTTTTGGATAAAAGAAAAGTAAGTGGCGACTCTTGCTAACCGCAACATTTGCGATAAAACGGAAAACCCTCAAGTCAATTCTCCCACCGTATCACACCAACTATGACTTTGAACATCTAATCAACCAAGCCGAAGACGAAGGCGAAGAAGATTGTGAAATACCAAGGGAACTAGCCAGACTTCTGACGTAAGAGGAGAAAGCCATTCAACCTCATGAAGAGCCAGTTGAAGTGATCAACCTAGGTACTGAGACAAACAAGAAAGAGGTCAAGATCAACTCCAAATTGGAAGATGGTATCAAAGGCAGATTGGTCCAGATGTTGCATGACTATGTTGAAGTGTTTGCTTGGTCGTATGAAGATATGTTGGGACTTGATACTGACATTGTGGTTCATCATCTACCAACAAATGAAGATTTTCCTCCAGTCAAGCAGAAAGTGCGTCGAATATGGCTAGACATGTCCGAAAAGATAAAAGCTAAGGTAATGAAGCAATTTAATGTAGGTTTCCTGGCAGTGATATCATGTCCTCAATGGGTTGCGAACGTGGTTCCGGTACTGAAGAAAGATGGGAAGGTTCGTATGTGTGTAGACTATAGGGATTTGAATAGGTCAAGCCTCAAAGATGATTTCCCACTATCACATATTGACGTCTTGATTGAAAACACAACTTAATATAAAGTCTTCTCCTTCCTGGATGGTTTCTTCGACTATAATCAAATCACAATGGCTCTCGAGGATATGGAGAAGACCACCTTTGTTACACAATGGGGCACCTTTTGTTACAAGGTCATGCCGTTCGGTTTAAAGAATGTAGGGGCAACATATCAATGAGCTATGGTAGCCTTATTTCATGATATGATCCGTCATGAAATAGAAGTCTATGTGGATGATATGATTGCAAGGTCGCAAATGAGGAAGAACACCTGGATCATTTACACAAGCTATTCGAAAGGTTGAAAAAGTACAAACTAAGGCTGAATCCCAACAAGTGTACCTTTGGGGTGAGGTCTGGGAAACTCCTGAGTTTTTTCGTTAGTTACAAAGGCATCAAAGTCGATCCTGCAAAGGTCAAAGCCAACCAAGAAATTCCAGCTCCCCGTACTGAGAAAGAGGTTAGAGGTTTCTTAGGTCGACTTAACTACGTTGCCAGATTCATATTTCACCTAACTGCCACTTGTGAGCCACTCTTCAAACTACTGAAGAAAGACAAAGTAGTTAGATGGAACGACGACTTCCAAGCAGCCTTTGATAAGATCAAGGAATATTTACAAGAACCTCATATGCTGATGCCTCCTGTTGAAGAAACACCTCTGATTATGTACTTGACTGTATTAGAGAATTCAATGAGGTGTGTGCTGGGCCAACATGACGAGTCTGGCCAAAAAGAGCAGGCAATATACTACCTTGGCAAAAAGTTTACTGATTGTGAAACCAGATATTCACTGCTCGAGAAAACTTGTTGCGCTTTGGCATGAGCTGCTTGTAACGCCCGTTAATTTAATTAATGATTTAATTAAGTTAATTACAGATTAATGGTTGAAAATGTTGTTGAAATTGTTGAAGTTGCAAAATGTCAAGAAATGTTGATTTAAGTTGCTAAGTTGTTATTTGGTTGATATTTAATTGATTGGTTAATTAATATTAGCAATAATATTAATATAGATATTAGAATAATATAAGGTTTATTAGTTGCGCTCATTATTTGGTTGTATGGAGTAATAGGTGGAGTGTGAAAGTTAGGCCCAATAAGAATATTAATAATTATAAGGAGAATTAGGTTAATTGAATAAGTCTTAGGGAATTTTGTGGGAACGTGAGAAGCTGTAAAGTTACAGAGAAGAGGCAAAGGTTGGAAGCTACGGTGAGAGACTTTAACCGGTAGAATAGAGCGATCTCCAATCTAAGGTAAGGGTGGGGTTCTGACTATCTAATGGGTTGCATGACAGATTTCATGTGGGATTGGGTTTGTAAAATTGCCTATGTTTGTATTTAATTGTTGTAATTGATATGAGACGTGGTTGCTGTCAACGAATTAGTTGTGGAAAATTACTCTATGTTGATTGGGTATAATTTTTATGTTGCTGTGATACTGTGTTGTGTTGTTGAATTTGATACCATATTGGTTTCGTAGCAGACGGAGGAAATTAGGGAGAGAACAAAAGAAACTAACATATTGTGCTAGGTGGCACAAGTGTGTGTTCCGAGTGGCACTCTTGAGGATTGTGGGTGCCAAGGAGCACATGATACATGGAGAATGACATGGTTGTTGAGAAAGGAGTGTCGATCATCACTATGTACATATGGGAGGGAGTTTTGCCGAGGGGCACACTCTATTTTCCTTGTATTTTTGTTTTGTTTGTTGCTACATGAAGCCTTAACTTGTCTTATTTTGTGGCCCATGCGTACTGTAGTATAGTGGCACTTAGAACTAAATTAAGTAGCAGAGTTGTTGGTATCTAGTGGATGTAATTGTTAGATTAAGACTTAGTGTGTAGTTAGAGTATCAGTCCAATACATTTAGCAGAATAGTAATGAAAATAGCAGAGTTAATAATTAACAGAGTTATATTAGTAGTAGACTTAGAAATTAAAATAGCAGTGATGGTTTTAGTTGTAGAGACACTTAGTGATTGTTAGATGTTAACAGTCTAGAAATTTAGTAGTAATAAGAACAGTAGATTTACTAAATTAGTAGAGAAGTAATATTACATATAGTAGAGATATTTCGTAGTAGTAAATAATAGATTTCATTCAATTAGCAGGATTAGTAATGTTGGTGGAAAAATCAACAGTAACTGATGTACAAATATTTGGTAGCAGTGTAGTAACCAATTAACAGAGAGCCAATAAGCACATTAGTACAGAGTAGAAATAATGGGACGATGAGCCGGTAATTAGTTTGTAGGATTTGGTCGATTTGTCAGAATAATTATACGGAACAATTGTTGTGGTTAATTATGAAGTCGCAGGTGGTGAATTTTGTTGCATTGCCTCTAACTATTGGTAAGAATCAAGTTGTAGGCTTGTTGCCAAAGTTGAATAGTTGTGGTTATGTTGTTGTTGTTATGTCGTCTCTATTTATTGGCAATATAAAGTTGTAGGCCTATGGCCAATGTTGAGATGTTGTGTTATTGGGATTGTCTCTGCGAATTCTTGTTGATAATGTGAAGTTATAGAGAATTTTAGATGATGATGATGAATTACCTCTATTTTCTGGTAATAATGGTGATGTGGGCTTATGCCTTGTGATGGATGATGATTGTTGTGAGTATGTTATAGTGCATTCATTGAGTCACATACATTTGTATACTCTATGATTGCCTGGATTGGCAAACTGCGAAGAAAGCTTATGCCTTGTTGATGCCTCCATTTATTGACACATTTTTAAGATAGGAGTTCTTCTCCAATGGTACCACATGCATGTGCATTGTAATTGAGTTGTAGTTGATGTTGCATCTTGAGTTGTGGTGATGATATATTTGTTGTTGCTTTATGTTGTTGACTTGTTGTGGTAAGTATTATCTAAAAGCTGTGAATTAGTAGTTATATCGTGTTGATGTTTTGTTGTGATTAAAGTTGTTTGTAAGTTGTGAAGTGGTGATTTTATACGATCTGATCTAATATATTATTTATCATACGACTTATTATATTGTTCAATATCTCACCTCTTCTGTTTGAATGTTTCCCTCTGTTGGTAACGTGCAAGTAATCAAGAAGGATAGTTGTTACCTCGTTAGTTCGAGTCAGTGTCATTGCTCTGATACGTAGCACTCGGGGGGGGGGGGGGGGATGAACGCTTGATGTTTAGTTGTTGATATTTATTTCAGTTGCTGAATTTTTAAGTTGACTACATGAAATAATTATTGTCTTGAAGTTGTTTTAGTTTAATAAAAGACGTTAAGAGAATTGAAGTTGAGTATGTAGATTCCGCTGCTTATCAATAAAAAGTTGTTTGAATTTTAAGAATAAATCAGGTTGTTATCGGTTCATCCGAGTTAAGTGTTATGTATCTATTTTATATATGATTAAATGAAGTCTGATTTTAAGTTGTAAATGTAGCATCCTAATTATGTTGAACTCCGATTTTATTATTACCTGTCGGGTAGAAATGGAGTGTTACATTAGTGGTATCAGATCAAGTCGGTCCATCCGGCCAAGTTGTCTAATGTTGTTTGTTCCTTTGTACGCGACAAGTGTGTGAAACACTGTCGGTGCTTGCTTGATCTTCTAATCACTTGTTTGCAGAAGTTGGTTTAAAGATAAGTGAGGGAGAAGATTTGCTTCTCAGATATGTTTCGGTTGTAAGATGTTGGTTCGGTATGGCGACAATGCAAGTATTGTTGAAGTTTTGTTGTTTGCCAAATCCGAAGATGACATGGATTCAAGATTTTGTTTGTTAATCAAGTTGGAGCGTCTTGAGGGAGAATGATCGGACCTTGTTGATGTATACTTCTCAAAGGATGAGGTGAAATGTAACGGTTGTTGACGTATGAGTAGAGTGTGAATCCCTGATGTTTCTGAAGGTGATTGTTAAGTAACAAGGATAATTTTTAGAAGATGGAATTTAGAAAATTGCGATGTTTCAGCGCTGCTGGTAGACTGTGAAGTTGTTGGTTTGGGTAGCCCTTGCATAACATGTAGACGTTTAAATGGTGATAGAGTGACAGAGTGTTGTAGGCCTTGTCGTGGGATCCTTGTGAGTGATTGTAAAAGTTGTTGGAATGTTTTGAATCGTGAGTCGGGTTCCGAAATGCAAGGATATGAGTATGATTTCAAGAGTGATAAATGTTGGTACTGGTACAAAGAAATTCTGTTTTGATGTTATTGTAAGGTGTGTAATAGTATGTCACTGCATGACGTTGGTGTTCATGTTTTCAGATAACTTTGGAAATTTCTATCTTGTGTTCCGAGTATCAGATTAGTGTCCCGTTTGAACCTATGAGGAGATAAAAATATATTATATCATATAAAAGTGTTTTCAAATATGGTTGATGCATCCCCATATGGAGGAATTCTGAAGTCATTCACGTAACTAGAGGCTTTTGGGGCATAAATGATTATTATTGCAGTTGTTCGAGATGAGGTCAAGCATAATATGTTGTTGTAAAATAAGTTGAGAAATGATATGTTCGGCATTAAAAAGGATAGTCATTCATCATTTCAAGTATGGTATGTTGCATGTGAAGAAAGTTTTGTAGAACTAAAGAAAAGATTGATGACTGCTCCGGTATTGGTTTTGCCTAATTCGAGTGAGTCATTTGTAGTGTATTATAATTCGTCTAAGATGTGACTTAGTGGAGTGCTAATGCTGAATGGACAAGTTATTGATTATGCTTATATACAACTCATAGTTCATGAGAGGAATTATCCTACGCGTGGCTTATAATTAGCAGCGGTGGAGTTTATGTTGAAGATTTGGAGACATTATCTTTTGGTTCTAGATTTGAAGTATTTAGCGACCATAAGAGTTTAAAGTATTTATTTGATCAGAAGGAATTGAATATGAGACAACGAAGATTGTTGGAGTTGTTGAAGGACTATGATTTCAGTTTGAATTATTATCCAGGTAAAGCTAATGTTGTGGCTGGTGCTTTAAGTCGAAAGACTTTACATATGTCGGCAATGATGGTTAAAGAATTGGAGTTAATTGAACGGTTCAGAGATATGAGCTTAGTTTGTGAGGTGATACCGCAGAGTGTTATGTTGGGAATGTTGAAGATTAATAATGAATTTCTGGAGAGTATCAAAGAGGCTCAGAAGTTAGATGTGAAACTGGTAGATTTGATGGTTGGAATCGATCAGTCTGGGAATAATGATTTCAAGTTAGATGTGCAGGGTGTATTGGGATTCCGTAATCGGATTTGTATTCATGATGATGTAGAGAGGAAGAAAGTAATTCTTGAGTTGGAGGATACTTAACCTTCATGTGATGCTAAGTGAGTGTAATATGGACCGTGTAATATGTTGAGCATTGGTGTCTCATCGACAAGATCGAATGAGAAGGATGTTGTGGGAGTATTTGTAAACCTCATTGGAAATTATTGGATTATGGTGCTTTAGGTGACTTGAGTAAAAGTTCTATGGGAACACTATTATAGTTTAGTGACAATGGTTTATACTCCATTATGGTTGTTGGCTATCTATTGACAAATTGAGGAACTGATCACCCTTAATCTCTTATTGATAGTAGACGAGATCGTGTTGGATAGTATAGACTTGTCTTGCTATCTTAATGGTGAGTGAAGTGGTTGATGTTATATTATGATGATAGTTGCTCACCAGTTTGTGTGAAGTAATAGAGGAGTGGCTAAGAACGAGTTGAGACGTATGCAACAAGTCAGAGTAGCGAGTTATATGCGAATTAACGTCGCAAAGTGAAAGATTGAGAATATCAAGTGAATAATGGTTTTATGGTGAGTATTAATGAAAGTCTGAAACTAGATTGAAACTTGCGAACTAGATATTTGACGGAAATTTTAACGAGGACGCTGACTTAAGGTGGATTATCAGAGTTTCACAGCTGAAACGTGATGTGGCGCAATTGCTATGCGTGTACGACTCGTTAGAAGTGAGGGATTAAAACATCAGACGCCTATGGAAATGGTGTGTCTCAATCTACATGCTTGATTTGGTGGATTGTTGACATAGAGATGTTGTGCCATGGAACTGCGTTTGCTAGTAAATATTTGCAGATTTTATAAGAAGATGGTTGTGGACTGTTGGTTGACGGTGAGCTATGGGTATGCTTGTTGAGTTATACAGTTAAGTTGATATTGTAATGATTTTGTTATCGTTATTGAGATGTTATTGTTGATTTCCATAAGTAAGGAATGATACTCCATAATATGACGAAGTTGATTATGTTGGTTGTGTGGGTGTCACTATAAGAGTGATACGATGATATGAGTAGAGTTGTTGATATTTTGTTGATAATTGACATACATGAATGAAATTGTGTATGTGTTTTGGTGTTGAAAAGAGTGTTAAGATGATATTATGATGATCTATATCCAAGTATAAGTTTGTTATAGTTGTTGCTACTTTAAATGTTGATATGTCAGATTATGGTGGAGTTGTTGAGATGCTAATAATGATTGTGTCACAAAGTGTTAAATGATTGGCACGTGTGTAATCGATTTGAATCGTGTTGAGTTATTGAGTTATTAGGAAAATAGTGGTCGAAGTGTTGCCAACGCAACTTGGAAATCAACGAGTTAGACGCGAAAATCGTACTAAGGGTGGTAGTATTAAATAGATTTTCGAGGATGAAAATACTCTAAGTGGGGGAGAGTTCTAACACCCGTTAATTTAATTAATTATTTAATTAAGTTAATTATGAATTAATGGTTGAAAATATTGTTGAAGTTGCGAGATATCGAGAAATTTTGATTTAAGTTGCTAAGTTGTTATTTGGTTGATATTTAATTGATTGGTTGATTAATATTAGCAATAATATTAATATAGATATTAGAATAATATAAGGTTTAATAGTTGGGCTCATTATTTGGTTGTATGGAGTAATAGATGGGGTGTGAAAGTTAGGCCCAATAAGAATATTAATAATTATAAGGTTAAGCTAATTATAAGGAGAATTAGGTTAGTTGAACAAGTCTTAGAGAATTTTGTGGGAACGTGAGAAGCTGCAAAGTTACAGAGAAGAGGCAAAGGTTGGAAGGTACGGCGAGAGACTTTAACTGATAGAATAGAGTGATCTCTAATCCAAGGTAAGGGTGGGGTTCTGACTATCTAATGGATTGCATGACAAATTTTATGTAGGATTGGGTTTGTAAAATTTCCTTTGTTTGTATTTAATTGTTGTAATTGATATTGAAATGTGGTTGTTGTCAACGAATTGGTTGTGGAAAATTACTCTATGTTGATTGGGTATAATTTTTATGTTGTTGTGATACTGTGTTGTGTTGTTAAATTTGATATTGTATTGGTTTCGTAGCAGACGGAGGAAATTAGGAAGAAAACAAAAGAAACAAACACACTATGCCGAGTGGCACAAGTGTGTGTGCCTAGTGGCACTCTTGAGGATTGTGGGTACCAAGGGGCACAGGATACATGCCGAACGACATAGTTGTTGAGAAAGGAGTGTCGATCGGCACTATGTACATATGAGAGGGAGTTGTGCCGAGGGGCACACTCCATTTTCCTTGTCTTTTTGTTTTGTTTGTTGCTACATGAAGCCTCAACTTGTTCTTGTTTTGTGGCCCATGCGTACTGTAGTATAGTGGCACTTAGAACTAAATTAAGCAGCAGAGTTATT
This sequence comes from Vicia faba, assembly GCA_948472305.1. Classification (NCBI taxonomy): domain Eukaryota; kingdom Viridiplantae; phylum Streptophyta; class Magnoliopsida; order Fabales; family Fabaceae; genus Vicia; species Vicia faba. The sequence continues at coordinate 282,356,733 of OX451739.1, read as the reverse complement.
GGTATCTAGTAGAGGTAATTGTTAGATTAAGACTTAGTATGTAGTTGGAGTATCAGTCCAATATATTTAGCAGAATAGTATTGAAAATAGCAGAGTTAATAATTAGCAGAGTTATATTAGTAGTTGACTTAGAAATTAAAATAGCAGTGATGGTTTTAGTTGCAGAGACACTTAATGATTGTTAGATGTTAACAGTGTAGAAATTTAGTAGTAATAAGAACAATAGATTTACTAAATTAGTAGAGAATAAATATTACATATAGTAGAGATATTTCGTAGTAGTAAATAACAAATTTCATTCAATTAGCAGGATGAGTAATGTTGGTGGAAACATCAATAGTAACTGATGTACACATATTTGTTAGCAGTGTAGTAACCAATTAACAAAGAGCCAATAAGTACATTAGTACAGAGTAGAAATAATGGGACAATGAGTCGGTGATTAATTTGCAGGATTTGGTCGTTTTGTTCGAATAACTATACATATCAATTGTTGTGGTTAATTATGAAGTCACAGGTGGTGAATTTTGTTGCATTGTCTCTAACTATTGGCAAGAATTAAGTTGTAGGCTTGTTGCCAAAGTTGAATAGTTGTGGTTATGTTGTTGTTAATATTTGTTGCTGTTGTTGTTATGTCGCCTCTATTTATTGGCAATATAAACTTGTAGGCCTGTGGCTAATGTTGAGATATTGTGTTGTTGTGATTGTCTCTGTGAATTCTTGTTGATAATGTGAAGTTGTAGAGAATTTTAGATGATGATGAATTACCTCTATTTACTGGTAATAATGGTGATTTGGGCTTATGCCTTACGATGGATGATGATTGTGAGTATGTGATAGTGCATTCATTGAGTTACATACATTTGCATACTCTGTGACGGCCTGGATTGGAAAAATGTGAAGAATACTTATGACTTGTTGATGCCTCTATTTATTGGCAAATTTTTAAGATGGGAGTTCTGATCCAATGGTACCACGTGCATGTGTATTGTAATTGAGTCACAGTTGATGTTGCATCTTGAGTTTTGGTGATGATATATTTGTTGTTGCTTTATGTTGTTGACTTGTTGTGGCAAGTATTATCTAAAAGCTGTGAATTAGTAGTTATGTCGTGTTAATGTTTTGTTGTGATTAAAGTTGTTTGTAAGTTGTGAAGTGGTGATTTTATACGATCTGATCTAATATATTATTTATCATACGACTTATGATATTGTCCGATATCTCACCCCCTCTGTTTGAATGTTACCCTCTGTTGGTAACATACAGGTAATCAAGAAGGATATTTGTTACCTCGTTAGTTCGATTCAGTGTTGCTGCTCTGATACATAGCAATCAGGGGGATAAACGCTTGTTGTTTAGTTGTTGATATTTATTTCAGTTGCTGAATTTTTAAGTTGACTACATGAAATAATTGTTATCTTGAAGTTGTTTTAGTTTAATAAAAGACGTTAATAGAATTGAAGTTGAGTATGAAGATTCCGCTACTTATCAATAAAAAGTTGTTTGAATTTGAAGAATAAATCAGGTTGTTATCGGTTCATCCGAGTTAAGTGTTATGTATCTGTTTTATATGTGATTAAATGAAGTTTAATTTTAAGTTGTAAATGTAGCATCCTAATTATGTTGAACTCTTATTTTATTATTATCCGTCGGGTAGAAATGTGGTGTTATACTGCTCGCCGGCTAAGACAATATATATTGACTCACACCACTCTATTGATTTCTAAGATGGATCCTATCAAGTATATCTTCGAGAAGCCAGCTCTCTCCGGACGAATAGCTAGATGGAAAATGATTTTGACTGAATATGACATCTACTACACTACAAAAAAGGTAATCAAAGGAAGTATGCTGGCAGATCATTTGGCCCATCAAGTTGTTGATGACTACCAATCCATGAAGTTTGAATTCCCAGACGAGAATATCATGCTGATAACTGACTGTGGAAAACCTGGACCATATGACGGACCTGAACAAGGATCCGGATGGACTATGGTTTTTGATGGGGCTTCCGACGCTTTGGGTAATGGAATTGGTGCTGTGATCATTTCTCCTGAAGTTTTCCATACACCTTTCACCGCTAGATTGTGCTTTGACTGTACGAACAACATGACTGAGTACGAGGCGTGCATTTTGGGTCTAAGGGTTGCCATTGACGTAAGGATTAAGTTCTTAGATGTATACGGAGATTCTGCTCTAGTGATCAGTCAAGTTAAATGAGAATAATATACCAAACATCCTAATTTGATTCCTTACAAAGAGCTTGTGCTAACTCTGATCCCATACTTTAAGGAGGTTACTTTTGAGCACTTTCTAAGAGAAGAAAATTAGTTGACAGATGCCCTAGCAACTATGTCATCTATGTTCAAGGTCAATTGGGACAACAAAGCTCCCAGAATTACAATCGGAAGATTTGACGAACCTGCGCATTGTTATGAGCTTGACTCTGATGAAGAGAAGCCATGGTACCATGAAGTAAGGAGATATCTTAAAGTACAAAAGTATCCAGAAGGAGCTTCCATCAATGATAAAAAAAATTTGCGGAGATTTTCATCCAAATTCTTCCTAAGAAATGGAATCCTGTACAAGCGAAACCATGATTCTACTCTACTTCATTGTATGGATAAGAAGGAAGCAGAAAAGATCATGGAAGACATGCATGATGGTATCTTTGAGACTCACTCTAGTGGACACACTATGGATAAGAAGATTCTGAGGGCTGGTTACTATTGGTCTACAATGGAAGCTGACTGTCACCACAACTCGAGGACTTGCCACAAGTGTCAGATCTATGCCGACAAGGTTCATGTACCTCCAATTCCCTTGAATGTTATGACTGCTCCGTGGCCATTTGTAATGTGGGTCATTAACATGATTGGAGATATTAAGCCTACTGCTTTCAATGGACACTGTTTCATCCTTGTTGCTATTGGCTACTTCACCAAATGGGTCGAATCTACCTCATATTCCTTAATCACAAAGAACATTGTAGCCCGGTTTATCAAGCATAACCTCATCTACCTTTATGGTATCCCCGAAAGTATCATCACTGACAACGGAACCAATCTCAACAATACTATGATTAAGGAACTTTGCACTCAATTCAAAATCAAGCATCACAATTCGTCTCCATACAAACCTAAGATGAATGGAGCGGTGGAAGCTGCCAATAAAAACATAAAGAATATTATGTAAAAGATGGTGGTGACCTACAAAGACTGGCATGAGATGTTACTATTTGCTCTTCATGGCTACCGTACTTCGGCTCGAACTTCAACTGGGGCAACCCCATTCTCTTTAGTCTATGGCATGGAAGCTGTCCTGCCTGTGGAAGTTCAGATTCCTTCCTCAAGGATTATGAAAGAAGCAGACTTAAGCGAAGACAAATGATTCATACTAGGTTGGATCAGTTGAACTTGATTAACGAGAAGAGACTGGCTGCTGTTTTTCATAGTCAAATGTATAAAAAATGTATGATCAAGGCTTTCAACAAAAAGATCAAGCCTCAAGTGTATCAGACTGAAACTTGGTAATAAAGCACATCATTCTTCCACAAGGCGATCCCAGGGGCAAATGGACTCCAACTTACAAAGGACCATTTGTTGTCAAGAAAGTATTCTCTGGCGGTGCCATGATGCTAACAATTATGGACGGTGAAGATTTCCCGTATCTTGTGAATGCAGACATAGTCAAAAGATACTACGCATAATGTGACCCGCTAGGTTGACACACCTTGGCAAAAATAAGGACATCCCGGTGAACCAAAAAGGTTCCAGAAAAGTTAGGGATATATACAAAAGATTATACACCCGACAAGTCGAAAACCTAAAAGGGCGGCTTGGGCAAAAATGGGTATCCTGGTGGACTGAAAACCCAGAGGGACGGTCCAGGAAAAAGTTAAGGATTAACAGCGTATGACTATGTCCTGTTGGATCACTACAGTCAGCTTTATTACCAAAGTCCAAGTTCAATGGTCCAAGATCAATTCAACTGACTTCTTTCAACGGTAAGAGATGATGTTCGAAGACATAGGGGGCAATAGCAGAGTTGGAACACAATGAGATCACTTCCACATGGCTACTATTTTTGTTTTCACTTTGTATTCCTTTCACTCTTTCGATGATTTCCTCTTACCAGGATCTTTATCTCCTTGTACAAAAATGCCTGTTTATAGGCAAACATCAATGCAAATTATGATACGGTGGGAGAACTGAATGTTTTTTGTTACTACTAGTTTTTGCATTTTTTGTTCTCAAATATCGCGGTAAGAAAGAGTCGCCACCGTCTTTTATTTTATCCAACAAAGGAAAAGGGAAAAAGAATAAATAAAACCTTTTTCGATATGTTTCTGAATACGGGGAGGTAGATTATAGAAAGGGAAGGTGTTAGCACCCTTCCTATCCGTGGTTTTTCACGGGCTCTTAGGTACTTGCTCATTCTTAAATTGCTTTTATGTGTTTGTGTGCTTTTAAAAAGTTTTGAAATTTCCTTAGTGTGGCGCTTCACTTTATAGTAACCCATTGTTGTACCCCAAAATTTGCCCTCCCATTTCCTCAACATTTTCTCATCACAAAACCCTTGAAGATCAAGATCCAGTTAGGGTTTCCTCTGCTCAAGACTTCTCCTTGCACTGTGGACCCAAATTAGGGTTTGTGTTTGAACAAAGATGTTTTGACCTAAAATGCCTAAGATGACTTTCATGCTTCATGTTGGACTCCCAAATTTATCCATACCAAGTTTCAAGTCTTGATTCCAAGTTTTGCCCAGTCAATTGGACAGATGACCTAGAAATCAACTGTATTGGGGAAAAAGTCAACTGTGGCCAATTGACAGACAAATCTCATGAAAATTGACCCACATCAACATTATGAACTCATATGGACCATTTGATCAAGTTTGGATCACAATTCCATAAGAAATTTGATCAGATCATCAAAAGGGCAAAATGGTCATTTTTAGGGTTTTGACTGCACAAAGGCAATTTTTGACTGTTTGACCCAGCCAATGGCAAACCAAGCTCACATATGGACTCAAGGACCCCATGGAATTATCTTGACATGCTCAACAAACTTAAAAGATCCCAAGTACACAAGATTGACAGTTGAATTTCCCAATCAATTGATCAATTTTGATTGTATACTGAAAAGTCAAACTTTGACTTTTTGGTCAAAATCAAGAGTCAAGATTTATTTTTCACCAAAACATGCCAAATCATGAAACTTGTTCACCAAGAAACCAAGAAATGCAAATTAGGGTTTGAAATGGGAATTTTTCATAACTTAGAATTTTTCTAAGTTATGGAAAACCCTAATTTTTTCCCAACTTTGCCCCACTTTCTCATCAAGATTCATTTGGATTCAAACAAAAGTCAAAACATGAAAGTTGTAGCTTGTTGCATAATCTACAACTTTGATTCACAAAGTTTTCCCAAATGAGGCTTGTATCTCAAGTTACAAATTTTTGAATAAGGGCACTAAACCATCCTTAACTTAGTGAAAATTTGACCTTTTTGACAAGGTTTTCTACCTAACTTCAAGGCCATTTTCCATACACTTCCACTTGGAATTTCAATTTGCATTTCAAAGATGGATTGTAGTACCCATTCCAAGCTTTCCAAAATGTCCAAGAACTCATCAAACAACCTCATAACTTGAGAGAATCGAATTTCACAATATGGCAAAAATTCACTCTTGAATGGATCATGAACATGTTCATAACTTAGGCCATTTTCAAATCAGCATAGTTTGTGCTACATTACAGGTCCTAAAACCCTTTGACACTCATAAATTTAATGCCAAACCTTTGTGCCAAGACCATGTTTTGTGTATTCAAGCATTGCCTAGAAGATTAATCCATTTATAGATAAAGCATTATTTCCATTTTGAAAAAGTAGAACTTTATGTCCATTTTGCAAATCCAAGTGGTACAGTCAAAATCTTCTAGGCACAAGTTATGAGACACATTACACTGATTAAGGCAAAGGATTGCAGCATGTTATGGGGGCCTGCATCAGTCTAGAACATCAACTTGCCTTTTGTTGCTTAAGAAAGAAGAAACATAGCATAACTTGTACCAACTCTCATATCAGCTTACAAACACTTAAACAAGCTTATCAAACACATTCCAAACATTGATCCTAAGCTGAAGCACGAGCCTTTCACCTCCAATCCCTCCCAAAACTCAGAATCACCTTGAAACTGCTCAAACAGAGCAACCTCTGCAGATTGAGTTCCAACTCTCAATCCTTTCAAGCATTCTTGCCCAAACCAGTTCATACACCTTCCCTACCATCTATGCAAGCTAACCAAAAGCTAAAACACGACCTGTAATCCCTCTAACTGGTTCCACCATTTTCACTTTTCTGATTTGCAGGTGGAGTGCTATAGCTCGATTCAAAAGGTTTCAAAGCAAAGTAACACTTGGAATAGTATCCCTGGACCTCAAGGAAGCTATACCAATCACCACTTTGCACTGAGAGCTTCTCCATTGCCAGATAGAACTTCAACTGAACAGGTAAGTTTTTGAATTCGTATCTCTCTTATTAGGCATTGTTAGCTTTAGGTTTGTGAAGAAAATATGTCACAATCATAGCCCTGAACATGCCCATATAATTAGATTTTATTTATATTATGTGTGTTGCAAGAATTTTGGGTCTGAACTTGGAAGAAAATCTAGGTCAGGATTTGGGGGAGAAGAAATTCTCCCTCATCTTAGAGAGTTAAGAAAAGTTCTGCATATGGTTGGATTCGTCTCTTCATGCTGAACATTTTTTATGTTATGAGTTTTCATTGAAAAGCCAGGAATCAGGAGTTAGAAGTTTGAGAAGAAGGGCGCGCGTTTTGAACTGGTTTTGTCTGAAGGTTGAAGACAATGTCTTCTTGGGCTGGGCCTGAGTTATTTTCTTATTCACACCACCTTTTTGGTTTTACACCCCCTGAGCCCATTTCATTCATTTTTTAATGTTTTTGACTTTTTCTTTTTTTGATTGGCTCATTTATTTTTTCTCATAATATTAAAAATATAAAAATATCTTTTCTCACCATTTTTGAATTTATTAGGCATTTATTTGACTTTTCTTTTAGTTTGTACATAAATAAATAAATACATATACTTTTATCTAAAATACTAAAATAGTGTAAATATATTTTTTATACATTTTTATTTTGTTTTACTTTCTGAAAATATTTTGTAAAAAATACTTTTTTTATTAAATATTAAATATTACTAATTTGTATATATAATACATATTTAATGAATAATACATATATATATATATATATATATATATATATATATATATATATATATATATATATATATATATATATATATATATATATATATATATATATATATATATATATATATATATATATATATATATATATATATATATATATATATATATATATATATATATATATATATATATATATATATATATATATATATATATATATATATATATATATATATATATATATATATATATATATATATATATATATATATATATATATATATATATATATATATATATATATATATATATATATATATATATATATATATATATATATATATATATATATATATATATATATATATATATATATATATATATATATATATATATATATATATATATATATATATATATATATATATATATATATATATATATATATATATATATATATATATATATATATATATATATATATATATATATATATATATATATATATATATATATATATATATATATATATATATATATTTATTAATACACTTAGGATAAAAATACTAAAAATATACATATTTTATTTTATTAATATTTAACACTAAAAAATCATTTTTTACAAATATACTTTATTTTTATTTTATTTTTGTATATGAATAATAAATATTGTGTATATTGAATAAATAATGCATTTTTATAGAATTAGGGTTTGACCCTAAATATGAAAAACTTAAAAAAATAATAATACTTTCTTTATGACATGTAAAAAATACCTTTTTCCATACATATAAAAACCATTTTTGGCATCTTGCACATTTGTTCTATTTTATTTAATTTATGCAAATTAATCACCTTGTAAATAATTCAATATTGATGTAATAGTTTTAGGTTTAAATTCCTTGTCAAAATACCCATTCGAACATTTGTACCCCCCTTCCCATATATGGTTTTGTAATAGCTTAGTAAATTTATTTTCGCACTTTATTGCTTTCTAATTATACCATGTTAGAATTAGGGTTTGTATGCGAAAAATAACGAAAAATAGTTTTGACCTAATTTCAAGATAAACAAGCATGAAAATGAACACACAAGTCACACTTGCACCCCAGGGGTATTCCACTTTGTTGCCTTCAAATAAATGGGCCATATTGCATGTTAGGTCTCTTTGGGCAAAACAAACAAATTAAATGATCATAGTCCCTCGATGACGCTTTCCAAATGTTGCCTAAACAAATGATCAAGTACCTTAAAGAAAATTGCCCAAAGATACTTGACACCGTTGCAATTATGGTTTAAACGATGACCCGCGCCCGTCCCTTTCACATCCTAACATGAGATTGTCCACCAAATACAATGATGGAACAAACTTATTAAAAGGGTTAAAACCTAGCAATAAACTTTGAGAAATTTAGGAGTAGATAACCTCTTAGTTACTTGAATCAAAACTTGCAAAAACAAAACACTTGCCTATTTTCTAAAACCACACATCACCACACTTTCAAAACAACTTTCAAAAACAAATGAAAACCTTTTCAAAATACATACACCTTCGTATACATCCCCACATGGATCATTACAAAGGTTGCCACCACACTGGCTTCATTTTCAAAACACTTTCAAACCCACACACACACAAGCACCATTTCAAACAATTGAAAATAAAAGGCAAGTGATCTAAGCAAGTAACTAAGAGCCCATGGATAACCATGGATAGAAAGGGTGCTAATACCTTCCCTTTCTATAATCTACTCCCCGAACCCAAGAAAACATCTCAAAGGTTTTTGCTGTGCTTTTTAACCTTTCCTTAGGATAAAATAAAAAGTCGGTGGCGACTCTTGCTCAACCGAAACATTTGCGAAAACAAACGCAAAACCTCAAGTCAGTTCTCCCACCGTATCACAGAACTGGCGACTCTGCTGGGGATATCTTATAAAGTAGAGTAACCTTAGGGCTTAGATCACCTTTGTTTTCAATTGTTTGCTTTGTTTGCTTTTATATTTGTGGGCTTTGCATCGGAGTTTCATAGATCCTAACCCGGATCTGGGAAATACCCTTTTTAGGTAGCATAATCGGTGAGGGACCTGTCCGGCGTAGACCGACATGGGTGAAGCAGTGGCTACGTTGGTGTGGCACCTTGGTATGTACCTATATCCCTTGTGTTGCAATGAGGATAATATAGGTCTTCTAAGGAGTCATTAAACACCAACCAACCTTAGAACCCTAAATTGACCAAACTTGGCTATTAGGACAGTAGCAGTATGCTACACTCATTGAGGCTAAACTCTCGAGATGGTTCTGGATGCAAGAAAAGATTGCGATGCTGGAGTTATGACCGATTGAGGGTAGCCAATGATTTGAGATCCTCTAGAACCCGGTTACTTTTGATAGGACAGGTTTTAACCAACAAAACCAAAAGAGGGTAATACCTGAAATTCATGCTGGCCTGAAACCTAAGGGTGTCTTGTGTGACTTGTGTGCCTTACCGTGCTTGCCTATGTGAATACTTGTGGTGTGCTTCATCATAGCATCATGCAATCATACCATTGCATGCATCCTGTATAAAGGACTAACCCATTTCAAAGACAAAAGATTTTCATCTTTGCTCTGTTTTGTAGGACATCATGATGCCCGTGCGTAGGAATACTATCCGGCTCAACTTTGTTCAACCACCAATTTTGCTCAAGGATTTGGTTGGTAGGATTCCAAACACTTCTTCCTTCATCAACAGACATGGTTCTCTCCTTGGCTTGATCACTGCAAAATGGGACCAACAACTGATAAGTGTTCTGACCCAGTTTTATGACCCTCTGTATCATTGTTTCACCTTTCAAGACTTCCAGCTGGTTCCTACCCTGGAAGAATTCTCTTATTTGCTTGGGATCCCTGTCTTGGAACAAACTCCATTCACTGGTTTGGAAAAGACTCCTAGGCCTGAAGAGATTGCTGCAATTCTCCCCTTGACCAAAGAAGAGGTATTAGCTAACTGGGAAACTAGAAGTGGAGTCAAGGGCTTTTTGGTCAAATTTCTGGTTGGCAAGGCTAATGATTTCTGGAATGATTTGGACTTCAAGGCGTACGAAGATATTCTGGCTCTTTTGATTTATGGTCTGGTACTGTTTCCCAATCCTGACACCTTTATCAGTATCCATGCCATAAGGATCTTCATGTCTCAGAATCCTGTACCCACTCTTTTGGGTGATATTCTTCAACAACTCTATGCTCGTACTGCTCGAAAACGGGGAACTCCGTGGTGTTGTGCTCCTTTGCTAGTAAGGTGGTTTATTTCGCACCTTCCTAAGTTCGTGCTGAAGAATGAAGAAGGAAAAGGTTGGGCTCGTAGGCTAATGTCTCTCACTGATAACGACATCACCTGGACTCTCAGAGGTTTGGATGAGGTAGCTGTTATTGACCGTTGCGGAGAATACCCTAATGTCCCTTTGATTGGCATCCAAGGAGGAATCTCTTACAATCCTTGCTTAGCTCTCCGTCAGTTTGGAAGAGCCAGAGGAGTTGGGCCTCATGAAATGCTGGTTCCTCACTTTCATTTTGAGTTTCAGGCAGACAATGACAAACTACGCCATGGATTCATTAGAGCTTGGGACAGAATTCACAAAGCTGACCCACATGAGTTGGGACCAAAGACTTCTCTACCAATGGAACCCTATTGCAAGTGGGTCCGCATCCGTGCTCAGAGGTTAGGTATGCCGTACGAAGCTGTCAGACCTATCATTCTTGAATCTCCTGATTAAGATGGGGTTCCTCCAACTGTCCTCCTTCCTCAGATACCTACTGATTTTGACACAATGAAGAGATCTTGGGCGCAGCTAAAGGAAGAACAAGATTTCTATCGGGAGAAGTTCAACGAGCAGGAACGGAAGATCCAGAGGCTGACTAAGCAATTGGAGGAAGAGCGGGTCCTGAACAACTACATCAACACTGAGAAAAGGAGGCCATGGGAGCATTGATGGGCTTTGGATATTCCTTTTATAGCTTTTATTTCCTTTCCAATATTTTTCATTCCTGTAATGCCTAAGGGCAAGTTGTTGAACAATTAAAATTTTAATCTAATGAAGTGTGTTTCCCTGTTGTCTACAAAGTTGAATCTTGTTTGTCTTTGAAAACATAAAACATATGCATCTCATTGCACCATATGCATAGCAGGTACCCTATTTCACATGTTGCTTAATCTTCTTCGCTGTTTATTTGAACAGTCATCATGAATCCAGACTCATCCAGTGAGCAAGCCATCAAGGCCCTTCAGGCCCAAAGTGCCCAGTTTCAAGAAATGGTTCTGAGCCTGGCCCAAGGTCAGCAAGAGTTGAATACTCTACTCCTGAAGAAGAAGAAGAAAAAGAGGAATGCGTTGTTCAACACCGGACGCAGATTTGGGAACACACTCCACAATGAAGCTGATCCAACTACTTCTTCTGCTGAGAAAAACAGTCCCCAAGGGGGAGGAGCTCCTAGTCCCGCAGTCTCCGACAACGAGACGGACTACAATGACGAACAATACCCACCTGCTGCTGACAGATACAAGCAATTAAAGGACCGCTTGAGCGCCATGGAAATTCAGAATGTGTCGGGGCTGGATTTCAGAGATTTGGGGTTATCTTCTGGGGTAGTAATTCCACACAAGTTTAAGGCGCCTGCCTTCGCCAAGTATGATGGGGTCTCCTGCCCAAAGCTGCATCTAAGGTCGTACGTAAGGAAAATCCAACCTTATACGGCGGATAAGAACCTTTGGATTCACTTCTTCCAAGACAGCCTTTCGGGATCACAGCTTGAATGGTTCTACCAATTAGATGGAACTAATATCCGACACTGGGAAGATTTGGCGACCGTATTCTACAGACAATATCAATACAATTCTGATCTCACTCCAACGCGTACCCAACTTCAGGGTATGTCTCTAGGAACGGGTGAAGGGTTCAAAGAATACGCACAAAAATGGAGAGATTTGGCTGGCAGGGTGCAGCCTCCATTGACTGATCGTGAGCTGGTTGATATGTTCCTAGGGACTTTGTCTGGTCCATTTTTCAATCATTTGGTTGGTAACTCCTCCGCTGGGTTTACGAATTTGATTCTGACGGGAGAAAGAATTGAATCTGGCATCAGGTCAGGAAAGATACTAAAGGCTGCCTCCACAAGTACTGAGAAGAGGCCGTTTAAGAAAGAAGCAAGTGCCGTCTATGGTCCTAGAAGACAAGTCAAGCCCGAAAGTCGCCAAGTCGTCAATGCTTTGGTCATTTCAAAACCTGTTGCTGCTCCTCAGCAGTACAATCAACAAAGAGGTGAAAGGCCCAAGAGACAGTATACTCGGCTAAGCATGACCTTATCTCAAATTTTACCCCAACTGTTATCAACCAACTTGGTGACCATCAAAGAAGCTCCTAAGGTCGTCAACACTGCGTCTCCTAAGTATAACCCAAATGCCCGGTGTGCTTATCATTCTGATAGTCCCGGGCACACTACTGATGATTGCTGGGCCTTGAGAAACAAAGTGCAAGATCTTATCGACGCGAAGGAAATTCGGTTTGAAGCGCCTGAGAGACTGAATGTTGTAACTGCTCCTATGCCCCAGCATAGAGTAAATGCCATTGAGGAAGAGTTGTATGCTGTTTCGGTGAATGAAGTTGTTACCCCTCTTTTGACTGTTAAGAGGAACTTGCTACTAGCCGGTTTATTTCCGGGTTGTGGCAAGGGTTGCCTCCTGTGTGCTGTTATCCCTACCGGTTGTCCGCTGCTGAAATCAGGCATTCAAAGCCTGATGGATAGCAAGGAAATTCTGTTCAAGAAAACTGCTGTTCCGTTTGTTTCCGTTGAAGAAATATCTGTTGTCACAATTTACAATCCTGCCAAAGCTCCCGTGAAGAAACCCGTCCGAATTATGTCTGTTGCACCCATTACTATTACTGTTCCGGGGCCTCTCCCCTATGAGTCTGATAAAGCGGTCCCGTGGCATTATGAAGCCGACGTGTATGTGCTTGGGGTGAAGCAGGAGTTCAACACCAATACCAGTATCAGTAACATCACTGGTCCCGCCAAGATTACCCGCAGTGGCAGGCTCTTCTCGCCTGACATTGCACCGCCAGTTATCCGAAAACCTCTCACCATCACACCCGCAAGTGTGCATGTTCCAGTTCAAGTTCCTGTGTCTACTACTGCCGCCGAGTCCTCTGATACTCGGGGCAAAGAAGTTGCTACCGATTTGCCTGCCAGGACGGAGGCACCAAAAAAGAAGACTGCTGTGGAAGCCTCCCAACAAGAAATGGAGGAAATCCTTAAAATTATCAAAAAGAGTGACTTTAATGTCGTTGAACAGTTGGGGCATACTCCCTCCAAAATCTCTATGTTATCATTGCTGCTATGCTCAGAGGCCCATGCAAAAGCCCTGATTTCATTTCTGAAAACGGCCCATGTACCGCAAGAGACCTCCGCGGATCAATTCACCGACTGTGTGGCTAATTTGACAGCTGACAATGGCTTAGGGTTCTCAGATGCTGACCTTACCGCCAAAGGGAAAAATCACAATGATGCCCTGCATGTTTCCATAGAATGCAGGGGCACTACTCTCGCACACGTGTTAGTGGATACCGGCTCTTCCCTGAATGTTTTGCCCAAGAAAGCATTGGATCGCTTGGATTGTGAGGACCTGGAGTTGAAACCTAGTAACATCATTGTTAGAGCCTTCGACGGTTCTAAGAGGATGGTGCACGGTGAAGTAGACATCCCCATTCGTGTGGGTTCCCAAGTTTTCGACTCAACGTTCTATGTAATGGATATTCGTCCATCTTATTCCTTCTTGTTGGGTCGACCCTGGATTCACAAAGCTGGGGCAGTAACTTCCACTTTACACCAAAAGCTCAAATACCCTGTCAAATGGAAGATTGTTACTGTGCAGGGTGAGGAGGAATACATGGTGAGTCACTTGAATTCATTCCGGTATATCGAGATGGACGGGGAGTTTATTGAAACCCCCTTTCAGCATTTTGAGGAAGTACCTCCAGTGTTGGCATCAGCTGAGGCAGTAGTTGAAGAAGATTTTCCGTTGAAGATGGCGTCCTTGAAGGATGCCCGAGCTGTAATCGAGAAAGGCAATTGTGCAAACTGGGGTCAGCTTCCTGACTTCACTCAAAAGAACGACAAGTTTGGACTGGGCTTTACTGCAGAGGCTCAGAGGGCTGTGCGCAAGGAAAAGATCAGAAAGGCTCCGGTGTTTATCTCCAACCCAAGGGTGAATGCTATTGAGGAGGATGTAGAGGAAGCAGAGTTTGACAGTTGGATCTACCCGACTACCAGCAACGGACCGAGCAACTGGACGACAAAGGATTTTACACCTATCACATTTGTCACGCAATAATTATTTCTTTTGATTTTCAATTTGTAACAAACAATGTTTTAAAACTTTATTGGCTCGGTGTCCTACCTGGGGCATCGTAGCTCCATTTGTGAGGGCTTTTTGTATGACATTTCCATATATCATCAATCAAAACATTGGACGTTTGTTGCATTTCAAATCTTGTGCTCTTTTTATCTCTGTGTTATATATTGCAAAACAGCTATATTTACACATACTCACTTATACAGGTTTCAATCCACTCTGGATCTCACTGGTAACAGCTCTGCTACCGCCAGTTATGACTTCGAGAATCTGATCAACTTGGCCAAAGACGAAGGTGAAGATGATTGTGAAGTGCCTGGTGAACTCGCGAGACTGCTACTCCAGGAAGAGAGGGCTATTCAACCACATGAAGAGCCGGTGGAAACAATTAACCTGGGTACTGAGACAGATAGGAAAGAGGTCAAGATTGGGGCTAATCTAGAGCTCAGCGTGAAACAACGATTGATCCAGATGCTACATGATTACATAGAGATCTTTGCCTGGTCATACGAAGATATGCCTGGTTTGGATGCCGACATTGTAGTTCATCACCTGCCAACCAAGGAAGACTGCCCTCCGGTAAAGCAAAAGGTCCGCCGTATGCGCCCAGAGATGTCTGAAAAGATCAAGGCTGAGGTTATGAAGCAATTCGACGACGGGTTTCTAGCAGTAACTTCTTACCCTCAGTGGGTTGCCAATGTGGTGCCAGTGCCGAAGAAGGACGGTAAAGTCAGAATGTGTGTCGACTATAGGGACTTGAACAGGGCAAGCCCCAAGGATGACTTCCCCTTACCTCACATCGACGTTCTTGTTGACAATACTGCTCAACACAAGGTTTTCTCCTTCATGGATGGTTTTTCAGGGTATAATCAGATCAAGATGGCTCTAGAGGATATGGAGAAGACTACCTTTGTGACTCAGTGGGGCACCTTCTGTTACAAGGTCATGCCATTCAGATTGAAAAATGCTGGGGCAACCTATCAACGTGCCATGGTTGCTTTATTTCATGATATGATCCATCATGAGATTGAGGTATACGTTGATGACATGATTGCAAGGTCTCAAACTGAGGAGGAGCACCTTGATCATTTGAGGAAGCTGTTTGACCGACTCAAGTTATACAAGCTGAGGTTGAATCCCAACAAATGCACCTTTGGGGTAAGATCTGGAAAATTGCTAGGTTTCATTGTAAGTGATAAAGGTATTCAGGTGGACCCTGCCAAGGTAAAAGCCATACAAGAGATGCCGACTCCAAGAACAGAGAAAGAAGTCAGAGGCTTCCCGGGACGACTGAACTACATTGCCCGATTCATCTCGCATCTGACTGCTACTTGTGAGCCAATCTTCAAATTACTGAAGAAAGATCAAGTAGTACGCCGGAACGATGAATGTCAGGCCGCCTTCGAGAAGATAAAGGAATATCTCCAAGAGCCACCCATTCTTATGCCACCAGTGGAAGGAAGACCTCTGATATTATACTTGACAGTACTTGACAATTCAATGGGGTGTGTGCTGGGGCAGCATGACGAGTCTGGCCGAAAAGAGCACGCTATTTATTACTTGAGCAAAAAGTTTACCGACTGTGAGTCTCGTTACTCACTGCTTGAGAAAACTTGTTGCGCTCTAGTATGGGCTGCTCGCCGGCTGAGACAGTATATGCTGACTCACACTACTCTATTGATTTCAAAGATGGATCCCATCAAGTACATATTTGAAAAGCCTGCTCTGTCTGGAAGAATAGCGAGATGGCAAATGATCTTGATAGAATATGACATCCAGTATACAACTCAGAAAGCAATTAAAGGAAGTGTACTGGCAGATCATTTGGCACACCAACCTGTGGACGATTACCAATCATTGAACTTTGATTTTCCGGACGAAGACATCATGGTGGTAACCGACTGTGAAGTACCTGGACCGGATGAAGGACCTGAGGAAGGATCCCGATGGTCTATGCATTTTGACGGAGCCTCCAATGCTTTGGGTAACGGCGTCGGCGCTGTAATCATATCTCCCAAAGGAACTCATACTCCACTCACCGCCCGATTATGTTTCAACTGCACCAACAACATGGCAGAATATGAGGCATGTATCATGGGTTTACAAGCTGCAATCGACTTAAGGATCAAGTTTCTGAGTGTCTTCGGAGATTCCGCTCTCGTGATCAATCAGATCAAAGGCGAGTGGGATACGAAACACCCAAATCTTATTCCTTACAAGGAGTATGTGCCAACCTTGCTTCCCCACTTTGAAGAAATAACTTTTGAGCACTTCCCAAGAGAGGAGAATCAGCTAGCGGACGCACTAGCTACGATGTCTTCAATGTTCAAAGTTAAATGGGACAATGAGGCTCCCGGGATCATTATCTGGAAGTTGGATGAACCGGCATACTGCTGCGATCTCGAGGCCGAGAAGGTGACTGAAAAACCCTGGTATCATGAGGTGAAGAGGTATTTGGAAGCTCAGGAATACCCTGAAGGTGCATCTGTCAATGACAAGAAGTTCATGAGAAGGTTTGCGGCGAAATTCTTCCTCAGCAACGACATTCTCTACAAACGGAATCATGATTCAACTCTACTACGTTGTGTGGATAAGGCTGAAGCAGAAAGGATCATGATAGAACTGCATGAAGGTACATTCGGAACACATTCCAGTGGACACACCATGGCTAAGAAAATCCTTCGGGCAGGATATTTCTGGTCCACAATGGAAGCCGATTGTTACCAATACTCTCGAACTTGTCCAGATCTATGCTGACAAGGTGCATATTCCTCCGGTTCCTCTGAACGTCCTGACGGCACCTTGGCCTTTTGCAATGTGGGGCATTGATATGATCGGTGAGATCCGACCGACGGCATCCAATGGGCATCGCTTCATCTTAGTGGCGATCGATTACTTCACGAAGTGGGTTGAGGCAGCTTCCTACGCAACGGTAACCAAGAGCGTCGTGGCACGTTTCATTCGGCATAATCTGATCTGTCGATACGGCGTCCCGGAAAGAATCATTACGGACAATGGTACCAATCTCAATAACAAAATGATCACTGAGCTTTGCGAACAATTCAAGATACAACACCACAACTCTTCTCCCTACCGGCCGAAGATGAATGGGGCTGTAGAGGCTGCTAATAAAAATATCAAGAAAATTGTGCAGAAGATGACAGTGACCTATAAAGATTGGCATGAGATGTTACCGTTCGCTCTTCATGGGTACCGCACCTCAACAAGGACGTCAACCGGGGCAACTCCTTTCTCCTTGGTCTATGGCATGGAGGCAGTCTTGCCAATTGAAGTCCAGATACCCTCTCTCCGGATAATGAAGGATGCAGACTTGAATGAAGATGACTGGATCCAGACTCGACTTGATCAATTAAATCTGATTGACGAAAAGAGGCTCACTGCTATCTGTCATGGTCAAACATATCAAAAACGGATGATCAGGGCATTTAACAAGAAAGTCAGACCACAAGAGTATCAAGTTGGGGACCTGGTAATCAAACGCATCATCCTTCCTCAAAGTGATCCCCGGGGCAAATGGACCCCTACGTACGAAGGGCCATTTGTGGTTAAGCATGTGTTCTCAGGAGGAGCCATGATCCTAACCACCATGGATGGTGACGACCTTCCTCACCCCGCCAATGCAGACATAGTGAAAAAATACTACGCATGAATAAAAGACCCGCTAGGTTGACATACCTAGGCAAAAATAAGGGCTTCCCGGCAAACCAAAAGGGTTCGGGCAAAAATAAGGGATGAAATGATAAAAATCTGTACACCCGGCAAGTCGAAAACCTGGAAAGGCGGCTTGGGCAAAAATGGGTATCTCGGTGGGCTGAAAACCCGAAAGGGCGGTCCAGGAAAAAGTTAGGGATAAGGCGTAACACTATGTCTCATTGGATCACTTCGCATCCGGAATTCGACATCAACTATCTGGCTCAGATTTCGGCATCAACCAATCAGCTTCATCTTCGACCAAGCAGCAAAGTGATGAGACGCTTGAAGACATAAAGGCGATAGCAGAGTTGGAACCCAGTGGGATTGTTCACATAGCTGTTTTGTTTTCTTTTCAAAATTGTAAACTCTATGTTATTTGGCGGCGTCCTCTTACTAGGATGTCAGCCTCTTGTACAAAAAACACCTGTTCACAGGCAAAATTCAAATCAATACAAATTCACTTGTCCATACAAATTGCCATTGTTTTTCCTTTTTCTGTTTTGTCTTGCGAAGAACGTCCAATGTTCATCTTTGATATATGCATTTGTCATTAAATTGCTGATTCATAAATATTTGCATATGAAACGAAAGATTAATTACAGGTGACATCAGAAACAGGGGCAATATGGAGTTGTCTGATGCAGTCTGGTTGCTTTATCCGCTAAGGTACCAAGGAATATTCGACTGAAGAATGTGACCAAATCATCTCAACACCCCACAGAGTAAGACAAGATTCAGCAATACTTTCTCCAAGCGGAGTTGATTCCCCGTCAATCCTGAAAAGGCACAAAATTCCCCGGCAGGTCTTAAAGCTCATCCCCAGTAGGTTCTGGAAGCTTGTTCCCTGCAGGATACGGACGTCTCTCCCGAGCTTTATTCAGAGTTATTCCTCACAAGGGCTTATAACTGGGTTATCCTCAGCTAATGGCCACGGAAGATCGCCCTCGGCAAAGTTCTTTCTATCCCCGGAGGAGTTTATCTTTGGTATCCCCAGCGGAGTTTATCATCATTATCCCCAGCGGAATCCGTCATTAAAGTCCTCAGCAGGCCTCTCATCAAAACTTCGGCAAAGTATCTCTTCCACAAGAGCAATTCCCCGGCCGGTCGTCAAGGATTTATTTTCCTAAGACAAAATTACATTCATAAACATTTCGCATTTACATACATCTTGCTTACATACATGATAAAGTGCATACAATGCTATCTCATGTTGAACATCATGACATCATGCATCATGACATTGCATACAACTTATGTTTTTGCCTTTTCAGAAAAAAAAAGACAATCCCAAAGACAACTACCTTCAACTGTCACATTTCCAGATTCGATTCCTGTATCTAGCCAGGGCATATCTGTTGACAACATTTCCAGACTCGATTCCTGTATCTAGCAAGGGCACGTCTGAAGAGTTCGAAGATTCGATTCCTGTATCCAGCCAGGGCACATCTCTCAACTACAACATTTCCAGATTCGATTCTTGTATCCAGCCAGGGCATATCTGTTGACCACATTTCCAGACTCGATTCCTGTATCTAGCCAGGGCACGTCTGAAGAGTTCGAAGATTCGATTCCTGTATCCAGCTAGGGCACATCTCTCAACTACAACATTTCCATATTCGATTCCTGTATCCAGCCAGGGCATATCTGTTGACGACTATTTCCGGATTCGATTCCTGTATCCAGCCAGGGCACATCTGTGAGAAACCGATTGTAGATTTGACACCTGTATCTATCCAGGGCATATCTGCGTGAGGAGATTGAAGATCAAACACCTGTAACAAGCCAGGAAAACATCTGTCTTTCTCAAATACACAAGTTCTCGCTAAGGAATCTCTTATGCGATCCACACTTCCAAATGGCATCAATAAGCCCATTCCCGACAAAGTTCCGTCACATTTCCAGATGGCATCTATAAGCCCATCTCCCTATCCACCACCTCTCTAAATGGCATCTATAAGCCCATTCCCGACATCACATTACTGATACTTCAACATGCGAGTGCAAATTTCTGGGCACTCTGGTGTCCAATCTCCTTTTACCCTCGAGTCACGAAAGACAAACTTGCCAATCTAACTCTTCAGGTTCAAGAAGATTGAACAGGGGCAACTATTGTACCCCAAAATTTGCCCTCCCATTTCCTCAACATTTTCTCATCACAAAACCCTTGAAGATCAAGATCCAGTTAGGGTTTCCTCTGCTCAAGACTTCTCCTTGCACTGTGGACCCAAATTAGGGTTTGTGTTTGAACAAAGATGTTTTGACCTAAAATGCCTAAGATGACTTTCATGCTTCATGTTGGACTCCCAAATTTATCCATACCAAGTTTCAAGTCTTGATTCCAAGTTTTGCCCAGTCAATTGGACAGATGACCTAGAAATCAACTGTATTGGGGAAAAAGTCAACTGTGGCCAATTGACAGACAAATCTCATGAAAATTGACCCACATCAACATTATGAACTCATATGGACCATTTGATCAAGTTTGGATCACAATTCCATAAGAAATTTGATCAGATCATCAAAAGGGCAAAATGGTCATTTTTAGGGTTTTGACTGCACAAAGGCAATTTTTGACTGTTTGACCTAGCCAATGGCAAACCAAGCTCACATATGGACTCAAGGACCCCATGGAATTATCTTGACATGCTCAACAAACTTAAAAGATCCCAAGTACACAAGATTGACAGTTGAATTTCCCAATCAATTGATCAATTTTGACTGTATACTGAAAAGTCAAACTTTGACTTTTTGGTCAAAATCAAGAGTCAAGATTTATTTTTCACCAAAACATGCCAAATCATGAAACTTTTTCACCAAGAAACCAAGAAATGCAAATTAGGGTTTGAAATGGGAATTTTTCATAACTTAGAATTTTTCTAAGTTATGGAAAACCCTAATTTTTTCCCAACTTTGCCCCACTTTCTCATCAAGATTCATTTGGATTCAAGCAAAAGTCAAAACATGAAAGTTGTAGCTTGTTGCATAATATACAACTTTGATTCACAAAGTTTTACCAAATGAGGCTTGTATCTCAAGTTACAAATTTTTGAATAAGGGCACTAAACCATCCTTAACTTAGTGAAAATTTGACCTTTTTGACAAGGTTTTCTACCTAACTTCAAGGCCATTTTCCATACACTTCCAC
Source organism: Vicia faba (assembly GCA_948472305.1). NCBI lineage: Eukaryota > Viridiplantae > Streptophyta > Magnoliopsida > Fabales > Fabaceae > Vicia > Vicia faba. The sequence goes on along the minus strand of OX451739.1, from coordinate 282,335,250 downwards.
TTGGAATTTCAATTTGCATTTCAAAGATGGATTGTAGTACCCATTCCAAGCTTTCCAAAATGTCCAAGAACTCATCAAACAACCTCATAACTTGAGAGAATCGAATTTCACAATATGGCAAAAATTCACTCTTGAATGGATCATGAACATGTTCATAACTTAGGCCATTTTCAAATCAGCATAGTTTGTGCTACATTACAGGTCCTAAAACCCTTTGACACTCATAAATTTAATTCCAAACCTTTGTGCCAAGACCATGTTTTGTGTATTTAAGCATTGCCTAGAAGATTAATCCATTTATAGATAAAGCATTATTTCCATTTTGAAAAAGTAGAACTTTATGTCCATTTTGCAAATCCAAGTGGTACAGTCAAAATCTTCTAGGCACAAGTTATGAGACACATTACACTGATCAAGGCAAAGGATTGCAGCATGTTATGGGGGCCTGCATCAGTCTAGAACATCAACTTGCCTTTTGTTGCTTAAGAAAGAAGAAACATAGCATAACTTGTACCAACTCCCATATCAGCTTACAAACACTTAAACAAGCTTATCAAACACATTCCAAACATTGATCCTAAGCTGAAGCACGAGCCTTTCACCTCCAATCCCTCCCAAAACTCAGAATCACCTTGAAACTGCTCAAACAGAGCAACCTCTGCAGATTGAGTTCCAACTCTCAATCCTTTCAAGCATTCTTGCCCAAACCAGTTCACACACCTTCCCTACCATCTATGCAAGCTAACCAAAAGCTAAAACACGACCTGTAATCCCTTTAACTGGTTCCACCATTTTCACTTTTCTGATTTGCAGGTGGAGTGCTATAGCTCGATTCAAAAAGTTTCAAAGCAAAGTAACACTTGGAATAGTATCCCTGGACCTCAAGGAAGCTATACCAATCACCACTTTGCACTGAGAGCTTCTCCATTGCCAGATAGAACTTCAACTGAACATGTAAGTTTTTGAATTCGTATCTCTCTTATTAGGCATTGTTAGCTTTAGGTTTGTGAAGAAAATATGTCACAATCATAGCACTGAACATGCCCATATAATTAGATTTTATTTATATTATGTGTGTTGCAAGAATTTTGGGTCTGAACTTGGAAGAAAATCTAGGTCAGGATTTGGGGGAGAAGAAATTCTCCCTCATCTTAGAGAGTTAAGACAAGTTCTGCATATGGTTGGATTCGTCTCTTGATGCTGAACATTTTTTATGTTATGAGTTTTCATTGAAAAGCCAGGAATCAGGAGTTAGAAGTTTGAGAAGAAGGGCGCGCGTTTTGAACTGGTTTTGTCTGAAGGTTGAAGACAATGTCTTCTTGGGCTGGGCCTGAGTTATTTTCTTATTCACACCACCTTTTTGGTTTTACACCCCCTGAGACCATTTCATTCATTTTTTAATGTTTTTGACTTTTTCTTTTTTTGATTGGCTCATTTATTTTTTCTCATAATATTAAAAATATAAAAATATTTTTTCTCACCATTTTTGAATTTATTAGGCATTTATTTGACTTTTCTTTTAGTTTGTACATAAATAAATAAATACATATACTTTTATCTAAAATACTAAAATAGTGTAAATATATTTTTTATACATTTTTATTTTGTTTTACTTTCTGAAAATATTTTGTAAAAAATACTTTTTTTATTAAATATTAAATATTACTAATTTGTATATATAATACATATTTAATGAATAATACATACATATATATATATATATATATATATATATATATATATATATATATATATATATATATATATATATATATATATATATATATATATATATATATATATATATATATATATATATATATATATATATATATATATATATATATATATATATATATATATATATATATATTATTACACTTAGGATAAAAATACAAAAAATATACATATTTTATTTTATTAATATTTAACACTAAAAAATCATTTTTTACAAATATACTTTATTTTTATTTTATTTTTGTATATGAATAATAAATATTGTGTATATTGAATAAATAATGCATTTTTATAGAATTAGGGTTTGACCCTAAATATGAAAAACTTAAAAAAATAATAATACTTTCTTTATGACATGTAAAAAATACCTTTTTCCATACATATAATAACCATTTTTGGCATCTTGCACATTTGTTCTATTTTATTTAATTTATGCAAATTAATCACCTTGTAAATAATTCAATATTGATGTAATAGTTTTAGGTTTAAATTCCTTGTCAAAATCCCCATTCGAACATTTGTACCCCCTTCCCATATATGGTTTTGTAATAGCTTAGTAAATTTATTTTCGCACTTTATTGCTTTCTAATTATACCATGTTAGAATTAGGGTTTGTATGCGAAAAATAACGAAAAATAGTTTTGACCTAATTTCAAGATAAACAAGCATGAAAATGAACACACAAGTCACACTTGCACCCCAGGGGTATTCCACTTTGTTGCCTTTAAATAAATGGGCCATATTGCATGTTAGGTCTCTTTGGGCAAAACAAACAAATTAAATGATCATAGTCCCTCGATGACGCTTTCCAAATGTTGCCTAAACAAATGATCAAGTACCTTAAAGAAAATTGCCCAAAGATACTTGACACCGTTGCAATTATGGTCTAAATGATGACTCGCGCCCGTCCCTTTCACATCCTAACATGAGATTGTCCACCAAATACAATGATGGAACAAACTTATTAAAAGGGTTAAAACCTAGCAATAAACTTTGAGAAATTTAGGAGTAGATAACCTCTTAGTTACTTGAATCAAAACTTGCAAAAACAAAACACTTGCCTATTTTCTAAAACCACACATCACCACACTTTCAAAACAACTTTCAAAAACAAATGAAAACCTTTTCAAAAGACATACACCTTCGTATACATCCCCACATGGATCATTACAAAGGTTGCCACCACACTGGCTTCATTTTCAAAACACTTTCAAACCCACACACACACAAGCACCATTTCAAACAATTGAAAATAAAAGGCAAGTGATCTAAGCAAGTAACTAAGAGCCCATGGATAACCATGGATAGAAAGGGTGCTAATACCTTCCCTTTCTATAATCTACTCCCCGAACCCAAGAAAACATCTCAAAGGTTTTTGCTGTGCTTTTTAACCTTTCCTTAGGATAAAATAAAAAGTCGGTGGCGACTCTTGCTCAACCGAAACATTTGCGAAAACAAACGCAAAACCTCAAGTCAGTTCTCCCACCGTATCACAGAACTGGCGACTCTGCTGGGGATATCTTATAAAGTGGAGTAACCTTAGGGCTTAGATCACCTTTGTTTTCAATTGTTTGCTTTGTTTGCTTTTATATTTGTGGGCTTTGCATCGGTGTTTCATAGATCCTAACCCGGATCTGGGAAATACCCTTTTTAGGTAGCATAATCTGTGAGGGACCTGTCCGGCGTAGACCGACATGGGTGAAGCAGTGGCTACGTTGGTGTGGCACCTTGGTCTGTACCTATATCCCTTGTGTTGCAATGAGGAGAATATAGGTCTTCTAAGGAGTCATTAAACACCAACCAACCTTAGAACCCTAAATTGACCAAACTTGGCTATTAGGACAGTAGCAGTATGCTACACTCATTGAGGCTAAACTCTCGAGATGGTTGTGGCTGCAAGAAAAGATTGCGATGCTGGAGTTATGACCGATTGAGGGTAGCCAATGATTTGAGATCCTCTAGAACCCGATTACTTTTGATAGGACAGGTTTTAACCAACAAAACCAAAAGAGGGTAATACCTGAAATTCATGCTGGCCTGAAACCTAAGGGTGTCTTGTGTGACTTGTGTGCCTTACCATGCTTGCCTATGTGAATACTTGTGGTGTGCTTCATCATAGCATCATGCCATCATACCATTGCATGCATCCTGTATAAAGGACTAACCCATTTCAAAGACAAAAGAGTTTCATCTTTGCTCTGTTTTGTAGGACATCATGATGCCCGTGCGTAGGAATACTATCCGGCTCAACTTTGTTCAACCACCAATTTTGCTCAAGGATTTGGTTGGTAGGATTCCAAACACTTCTTCCTTCATCAACAGACATGGTTCTCTCCTTGGCTTGATCACTGCAAAATGGGACCAACAACTGATAAGTGTTCTGACCCAGTTTTATGACCCTCTGTATCATTGTTTCACCTTTCAAGACTTCCAGCTGGTTCCTACCCTGGAAGAATTCTCTTATTTGCTTGGGATCCCTGTCTTGGAACAAACTCCATTCACTGGTTTGGAAAAGACTCCTAGGCCTGAAGAGATTGCTGCAATTCTCCCCTTGACCAAAGAAGAGGTATTAGCTAACTGGGAAACTAGAAGTGGAGTCAAGGGCTTTTTGGTCAAATTTCTGGTTGGCAAGGCTAATGATTTCTGGAATGATTTGGACTTCAAGGCGTACGAAGATATTCTGGCTCTTTTGATTTATGGTCTGGTACTGTTTCCCAATCCTGACACCTTTATCAGTATCCATGCCATAAGGATCTTCATGTCTCGGAATCCTGTACCCACTCTTTTGGGTGATATTCTGCAACAACTCTATGCTCGTACTGCTCGAAAACGGGGAACTCCGTGGTGTTGTGCTCCTTTGCTAGTAAGGTGGTTTATTTCGCACCTTCCTAAGTTCGTGCTGAAGAATGAAGAAGGAAAGGGTTGGGCTCGTAGGCTAATGTCTCTCACTGATAACGACATCACCTGGACTCTCAGAGGTTTGGATGAGGTAGCTGTTATTGACCGTTGCGGAGAATACCCTAATGTACCTTTGATTGGCATCCAAGGAGGAATCTCTTACAATCCCTGCTTAGCTCTCCGTCAGTTTGGAAGAGCCAGAGGAGTTGGGCCTCATGAAATGCTGGTTCCTCACTTTCATTTTGAGTTTCAGGCAGACAATGACAAACTACGCCATGGATTCATTAGAGCTTGGGACAGAATTCACAAAGCTGACCCACATGAGTTGGGACCAAAGACTTCTCTACCAATGGAACCCTATTGCAAGTGGGACCGCATCCGTGATCAGAGGTTAGGTATGCCGTACGAAGCTGTCAGACCTATCATTCTTGAATCTCCTGATGAAGATGGGGTTCCTCCAACTGTCCTCCCTCCTCAGATACCTACTGATTTTGACACAATGAAGAGATCTTGGGCGCAGCTAAAGGAAGAACAGGATTTCTATCGGGAGAAGTTCAACGAGCAGGAATGGAAGATCCAGAGGCTGACTAAGCAATTGGAGGAAGAGCGGGTCCTGAACAACTACATCAACACTGAGAAAAGGAGGCCATGGGAGCATTGATGGGCTTTGGATATTTCCTTTTATAGCTTTTATTTCCTTTCCAGTATTTTTCATTCCTGTAATGCCTAAGGGCAAGTTGTTGAACAATTAAAATTTTAATCTAATGAAGTGTGTTTCCCTGTTGTCTACAAAGTTGAATCTTGTTTGTCTTTGAAAACATAAAACATACGCATCTCATTGCACCATATGCATAGCAGGTACCCTATTTCACAGGTTGCTTAATCTTCTTCGCTGTTTATTTGAACAGTCATCATGAATCCAGACTCATCCAGTGAGCAAGCCATCAAGGCCCTTCAGGCCCAAAGTGCCCAGTTTCAAGAAATGGTTCTGAGCCTGGCCCAAGGTCAGCAAGAGTTGAAGACTCTACTCCTGAAGAAGAAGAAGAAAAAGAGGACTGCGTTGTTCAACACCGGACGCAGATTTGGGAACACACTCCACAATGAAGCTGATCCAACTACTTCTTCTGCTGAGAAAAACAGTCCCCAAGGGGGAGGAGCTCCTAGTCCCGCAGTCTCCGACAACGAGACGGACTACAATGACGAACAATACCCACCTGCTGCTGACAAATACAAGCAATTAAAGGACCGCTTAAGCGCCATGGAAATTCAGAATGTGCCGGGGCTGGATTTCGGAGATTTGGGGTTATCTTCTGGGGTAGTAATTCCACACAAGTTTAAGGCGCCTGCCTTCGCCAAGTATGATGGGGTCTCCTACCCAAAGCTGCATCTAAGGTCGTACGTAAGGAAAATCCAACCTTGTACGGCGGATAAGAACCTTTGGATTCACTTCTTCCAAGATAGCCTTTCGGGATCACAGCTTGAATGGTTCTACCAATTAGATGGAACTAATATCCGACACTGGGAAAATTTGGCGACCGCATTCTATAGACAATATCAATACAATTCTGATCTCGCTCCAACGCGTACCCAACTTCAGGGTATGTCTCTAGGAACGGGTGAAGGGTTCAAAGAATACGCACAAAAATGGAGAGATTTGGCTGGCAGGGTGCAGCCTCCATTGACTGATTGTGAGCTGGTTGATATGTTCCTAGGGACTTTGTCTGGTCCATTTTTCAATCATTTGGTTGGTAACTCCTCCGCTGGGTTTACGGATTTGATTCTGACAGGAGAAAGAATTGAAGCTGGCATCAGGTCAGGAAAGATACAAAAGGCTGCCTCCACAAGTACTGAGAAGAGGCCGTTTAAGAAAGAAGCAAGTGCCGTCTATGGTCCTAGAAGACAAGTCAAGCCCGAAAGTCGCCAAGCCGTCAATGCTTTGGTCATTTCAAAACTTGTTGCTGCTCCTCAGCAGTACAATCAACAAAGAGGTGAAAGGCCCAAGAGACAGTATACTCGGCTAAGCATGACCTTATCTCAAATTTTACCCCAACTGTTATCAACCAACTCGGTGACCATCAAAGAAGCTCCTAAGGTCGTCAACACTGCGTCTCCTAAGTATAACCCAAATGCCCGGTGTGCTTATCATTCTGATAGTCCCGGGCACACTACTGATGATTGCTGGGCCTTGAGAAACAAAGTGCAAGATCTTATCGACGCGAAGGAAATTCGGTTTGAAGCGCCTGAGAGACCGAATGTTGTAACTGCTCCTATGCCCCAGCATAGAGTAAATGCCATTGAGGAAGAGTTGTATGCTGTTTCGGTGAATGAAGTTGTTACCCCTCTTTTGACTGTTAAGAGGAACTTGCTACTAGCCGGTTTATTTCCGGGTTGTGGCAAGGGTTGCCTCCTGTGTGCTGTTATCCCTACCGGTTGTCCGCTGCTGAAATCAGGCATTCAAAGCCTGATGGATAGCAAGGAAATTCTGTTCAAGAAAACTGCTGTTCCGTTTGTTTCCGTTGAAGAAATATCTGTTGTCACAATTTACAATCCTGCCAAAGCTCCCGTGAAGAAACCCGTCCGAATTATGTCTGTTTCACCCATTACTATTACTGTTCCGGGGCCTCTCCCCTATGAGTCTGATAAAGCGGTCCCGTGGCATTATGAAGCCGACGTGTATATGCTTGGGGTGAAGCAGGAGTTCAACACCAATACCAGTATCAGTAACATCACTGGTCCCGCCAAGATTACCCGCAGTGGCAGGCTCTTCTCGCCTGACATTGCACCGCCAGTTATCCGAAAACCTCTCACCATCACACCCGCAAGTGTGCATGTTCCAGTTCAAGTTCCTGTGTCTACTACTGCCGCCGAGTCCTCTGATACTCAGGGTAAAGAAGTTGCTACCGATTTGCCTGCCAGGATGGAGGCACCAAAAAAGAAGACTGCTGTGGAAGCCTCCCAACAAGAAATGGAGGAAATCCTTAAAATTATCAAAAAGAGTGACTTTAATGTCGTTGAACAGTTGGGGCATACTCCCTCTAAAATCTCTATGTTATCATTGCTGCTATGCTCAGAGGCCCATGCAAAAGCCCTGATTTCATTTCTGAAAATGGCCCATGTACCGCAAGAGACCTCCGCGGATTAATTCACCGGCTGTGTGGCTAATTTGACAGCTGACAATGGCTTAGGGTTCTCAGATGCTGACCTTACCGCCAAAGGGAAAAATCACAATGATGCCCTGCATGTTTCCATAGAATGCAGGGGCACTACTCTCGCACACGTGTTAGTGGATACCGGCTCTTCCCTGAATGTTTTGCCCAAGAAAGCATTGGATCACTTGGATTGTGAGGACCTGGAGTTGAAACCTAGTAACATCATTGTTAGAGCCTTCGACGGTTCTAAGAGGATGGTGCACGGTGAAGTAGACATCCCCATTCGTGTGGGTTCCCAAGTTTTCGACTCAACGTTCTATGTAATGGATATTCATCCATCTTATTCCTGCTTGTTGGGTCGACCCTGGATTCACAAAGCTGGGGCAGTAACTTCCACTTTACACCAAAAGCTCAAATACCCTGTCAAAGGGAAGATTGTTACTGTGCAGGGTGAGGAGGAATACATGGTGAGTCACTTGAATTCATTCCGGTATATCGAGATGGACGGGGAGTTTATTGAAACCCCCTTTCAGCATTTTGAGGAAGTACCTCCAGTGTTGGCATCAGCTGAGGCAGTAGTTGAAGAAGATTTTCCGTTGAAGATGGCGTCCTTGAAGGATGCCCGAGCTGTAATCGAGAAAGGCAATTGTGCAAACTGGGGTCAGCTTCCTGACTTCACTCAAAAGAACAACAAGTTTGGACTGGGCTTTACTGCAGAGGCTCAGAGGGCTGTGCGCAAGGAAAAGATCAGAAAGGCTTCGGTGTTTATCTCCAACCCAAGGGTGAATGCTATTGAGGAGGATCTAGAGGAAGCAGAGTTTGACAGTTGGATCTACCCGACTACCAGCAATGGACCGAGCAACTGGACGGCAAAGGATTTTACACCTATCACATTTGTCACGCAGTAATTATTTCTTTTGATTTTCAATTTGTAACAAACAATGTGTTAAAACTTTATTGGCTTGGTGTCCTACCCGGGGCATCGTAGCTCCATTTGTGAGGGCTTTTTGTATGACATTTCCATATATCATCAATCAAAACATTGGACGTTTGTTGCATTTCAAATCTTGTGCTCTTTTTCTCTCTGTGTTATATATTGCAAAACAGCTATATTTACACACACTCACTTATACAGGTTTCAATCCACTCTGGATCTCACTGGTAACAGCTCTGCTACCGCCAGTTATGACTTTGAGAATCCGATCAACTTGGCCGAAGACGAAGGTGAAGATGATTGTGAAGTGCCTGGTGAACTCGCGAGACTGCTACTCCAGGAAGAGAGGGCTATTCAACCACATGAAGAGCCGGTGGAAACAATTAACCTGGGTACTGAGACAGATAGGAAAGAGGTCAAGATTGGGGCTAATCTAGAGCTCAGCGTGAAACAACGATTGATCCAGATGCTACATGATTACATAGAGATCTTTGCCTGGTCATACGAAGATATGCCTGGTTTGGATGCCGACATTGTAGTTCATCACCTGCCAACCAAGGAAGACTGCCCTCCGGTAAAGCAAAAGGTCCGCCGTATGCGCCCAGAGATGTCTGAAAAGATCAAGGCTGAGGTTATGAAGCAATTCGACGCCGGGTTTCTAGCAGTAACTTCTTACCCTCAGTGGGTTGCCAATGTGGTGCCAGTGCCGAAGAAGGACGGTAAAGTCAGAATGTGTGTCGACTATAGGGACTTGAACAGGGCAAGCCCCAAGGATGACTTCCCCTTACCTCACATCGACGTTCTTGTTGACAATACTGCTCAACACAAGGTTTTCTCCTTCATGGATGGTTTTTCAGGGTATAATCAGATCAAGATGGCTCCAGAGGATATGGAGAAGACTACCTTTGTGACTCAGTGGGGCACCTTCTGTTACAAGGTCATGCCATTCGGATTGAAAAATGCTGGGGCAACCTATCAACGTGCCATGGTTGCTTTATTTCATGATATGATCCATCATGAGATTGAGGTATACGTTGATGACATGATTGCAAGGTCTCAAACTGAGGAGGAGCACCTTGATCATTTGAGGAAGCTGTTTGACCGACTCAAGTTATACAAGCTGAGGTTGAATCCCAACAAATGCACCTTTGGGGTAAGATCCGGAAAATTGCTAGGTTTCATTGTAAGTGATAAAGGTATTCAGGTGGACCCTAAATATCATTTTTTACAAATATACTTTATTTTTATTTTATTTTTGTATATGAATAATAAATATTGTGTATATTGAATAAATAATGCATTTTTATAGAATTAGGGTTTGACCCTAAATATGAAAAACTTAAAAAAATAATAATACTTTCTTTATGACATGTAAAAAATACCTTTTTCCATACATATAAAAACCATTTTTGGCATCTTGCACATTTGTTCTATTTTATTTAATTTATGCAAATTAATCACCTTGTAAATAATTCAATATTGATGTAATAGTTTTAGGTTTAAATTCCTTGTAAAAATCCCCATTCGAACATTTGTACCCCCCTTCCCATATATGGTTTTGTAATAGCTTAGTAAATTTATTTTCGCACTTTATTGCTTTCTAATTATACCATGTTAGAATTAGGGTTTGTATGCGAAAAATAACGAAAAATAGTTTTGACCTAATTTCAAGATAAACAAGCATGAAAATGAACACACAAGTCACACTTGCACCCCAGGGGTATTCCACTTTGTTGCCTTCAAATAAATGGGCCATATTGCATGTTAGGTCTCTTTGGGCAAAACAAACAAATTAAATGATCATAGTCCCTCGATGACGCTTTCCAAATGTTGCCTAAACAAATGATCAAGTACCTTAAAGAAAATTGCCCAAAGATACTTGACACCGTTGCAATTATGGTCTAAACGATGACCCGCGCCCGTCCCTTTCACATCCTAACATGAGATTGTCCACCAAATACAATGATGGAACAAACTTATTAAAAGGGTTAAAACCTAGCAATAAAATTTGAGAAATTTAGGAGTAGATAACCTCTTAGTTACTTGAATCAAAACTTGCAAAAACAAAACACTTGCCTATTTTCTAAAACCACACATCACCACACTTTCAAAACAACTTTAAAAAACAAATGAAAACCTTTTCAAAAGACATACACCTTCGTATACATCCCCACATGGATCATTACAAAGGTTGCCACCACATTGGCTTCATTTTCAAAACACTTTCAAACCCACACACACACAAGCACCATTTCAAACAATTGAAAATAAAAGGCAAGTGATCTAAGCAAGTAACTAAGAGCCCATGGATAACCATGGATAGAAAGGGTGCTAATACCTTCCCTTTCTATAATCTACTCCCCGAACCCAAGAAAACATCTCAAAGGTTTTTGCTGTGCTTTTTAACCTTTCTTTAGGATAAAATAAAAAGTCGGTGGCGACTCTTGCTCAACCGAAACATTTGCGAAAACAAACGCAAAACCTCAAGTCAGTTCTCCCACCGTATCACACCCATGTATCAGTCCTCAAGAGTGTGATAAAGTGTTTTGAAAACTTTAAATTAAAAAAGTGTAAGTGTGAAAAAAAGTTTGTTTGAGCAAGTACCTAAAAGTTTCTACCTACTCGAATAAGATTGTTCGTTTTTCTTATTTCCTTTAGACAGCGCTATCCTACTATTAAGGAGTAGGTAGCTCCATCATTGGAGTTCAAGGGATAATCAAAAGGGACGAGTACAATCACTAAAGCAATTATTAGGAAACCTTAGTAGTTACCCTAGAGTCTTAAAGATCTTTCCGAGACAACATTCAAATGGGTCATTTGTGATCTTTTGGGACTAGAGGGAAACCACTAAAACTCCCTATACTTCATGACCATTTATCGAAGGCATCCGAAGTGGGGCAAACGCTAGGAGTGAGCATGTGCAAGTGTTTGTTTTTCAGTTATTTATCTTTGCACAGTTAGGGTTTTCTACCATTTTAAACATTGATTTATCTTTCGCATACAATCCTATTATCAATCATCTAACAATTTATAATGACGGAAAGTAAAATGCGAGAAATTTAAACCTAGCTATTACAAGGCCTTAGGGAGGGGGATTACATAATCAAAAACTCGGGGAAAACAGTAAATGGAAATGGTAATAAACCTAATTAACTATTACAAACTCGGAGTAATTACATTAACTGGAAAAATAAATAAATGCGCGTGAGAATAAATTAATTGAGGAATTAAAGTTAAATTCAAAGACATTTAATTTAGTAAATAAAGAAAAATATTTTTTGGATTTTTGAGGAAAAATAATTAATTTTGCAAATTAACCTAATTTCTAATTAATTTTAATTATGAAAAAAGGGAATTTTCAGTTATCCTAATTAACCTAATTAATTAATGAAATTAACTATTAAAAAAACCTAATTCTAATGTTTTTGTAATTTTTGTGATTTTTTTTATTTAATTAAAAAAATAATGATTTTCTAAAATAATTAAAAACCAATAATTAAAATAAGAAATTAAAAAAGAAATAAAATGGGCCTGGTATGAAATAGTAATCTGGGAGGTGCATGGTTGAAATTTTCCAGGCCCAGAATAGCTGGCCCATCTTCCTGTGTCTGATCTAGTGGGAAGCTTGCCAAGAGAGTCCACTATGCGCCTGCATGCTTGAGGCGTTGGATCTGGATATAGATTGATCCAATAATGATGATATGGAGGCGTATGGTGTTTGCACAAGTGATGAGACCACTGGATCTGCAAACAAATATTGGGAAAAATATTATGTAGGAGGCAGGGATCGAACCTCTGACCTCCTACACGCACGCCTTGCAAACCCTCCTCCTTTGCCACTGAACCATTTGCTTCATTTGTTAATACAAACACAAATAATATATTATACATAATGAGAATTTAGCTTTTTATTAAAACGCGCAAAAATTCAAATGGACCATTCAGGATATGCCACGCCTTCATCTTCCTCGCTGGGACTGTTATCTTAGATAAAGACTTTTACCTACGGACGTTTGCCATAGCTATAACCTGTGCATCTTAAAAATCATATCCAAGCAATATAAATCAATTCTAATTACACAGACCAATTGGGTTTGATCTCTTGAACGCATTGGTATCCATCTTTGGCCCTGATTTTGCCTGAAGCAAAAATCCCTAAAAAGAAGCTCTAAACCCTAATAATGACAGGTTGTCCAATACGCATCAAAACTTATAATTAAATATGCAAACATGTTCTAAACAATGATACAAATATAAAGGTATAGTTAGAAATCGTTTATCAGGCGTAAATTGCAAAAATCAATTTCAAGATGGAAGGAAAACAATGGTACTCGTGTAGCGCATTTCTGGGCTTGTTGAGGCTTGGTGATGATCCAAACAGCTCCCAAATACTTCCAGGAATGAATTTCTGGCCTTGAAACACCTTGAATCTCCTTGTAGAAGGAAATCCGATTGCCTCTTTCTTGTTCAAAATTTGAGTTTTGTATTGCTAATTCACACGGCCAAACCTTGTCCTTATGCTTTGGAAATGTTGTCTATATGTAGTAGAAGCAATTAGATTAACAAAATTGTATTCAATCTTTGCAAATTGTTGAAAAAGATTTGATTTTTTTGCCTTGTATGATTTGTTTCTAAAACAAACCAAATCATGATCTTTTCCAATAAATTAGCCCTTGCACGAATTTTCCTTATTTGCTAGCTGTTTATGGACTCATAATGTGCTAACAAAATCAAATCTTTGATTTTATTTGATTATTCCACTATTTAAATTGATTTATTTTGATTTAAATGAATAAAAAATCAAAATAAATAATAAAAATAATGAAATGATAGGTTGATAAGCTCAGGGGTCTTGGGCCATCTTAGGAACAAGTTTCAAACAAGAAAACATGGGCCCCTTTGGAAAAAAGTCATTTTGATCAATGTTAACTTCATGCACATTTTCAAAAATTGGTCAACTTTAGCAATGCACGTCTCTCTCATTTTTAACCATAAGAGGGTGTTCTTGGACTTTTTAGAAAGCTTAGGATGTCCCCTAAGCAACCTATTTTGTTTCATCTCAATTGGATCTTCCATGTTCATGTAAGAAGCTTTGACCTAAAAGGTGTTTTTGTTGACTTTTGAAAATGACCTATAATGTCTAAATTTATATATTTTCATGAGCGCATCTATTGAACTTGAGGACTAAAGATGAATTGTAGGGAATTGGATTATATTCAAAATGAGAATTGGATGAGAAATTTGTGATAAAGTATGAGAAAGTTATGCCTGGTCAAAGTTTGGTTGACTTTTCCTATAGAAACCCTAATTTAGCAACTTTTGAATTTTGATGAATTAGGAGCATTCCTTGAGGAATTATGATCAACCCTTGATAAAATGATGGATATAACTTCAAAATGTTGATGTTGTCCAAAAATGTTGAAGTTTGACTGTATGTGGATCACAATTGACTTTTGACCTAATATAGTTGATTTTCAGGCATTTGAGCAGTTGACTGAGCAAACTTCTTGTGCAAGGCATGAAACTTTGCATGGATGATCTTGAGGACATATTAGGGCAATGGATACCACTTAGGACCCTTGGAACTCAAACAATATTGATGAGGAGTGAAAACCTAGTTTGAGGCTCATTGTCTTAGGATGAGGATTTGTCTGGTCAATCCTTAGGCAACTTGAGCAATTGAGGACCTCTAGGAGTATGTTTTGTGTGAAAATGGGAGGTTAAATTTTGGGGTACAACACAAATATACTTTGAAGTGAAAATTTTTGTTTTTTCTGTTTTGAGTGCAAAAGTGTCCAATGACTAAAATTGAATGAATATATGCATATGAACATGATTAAATTGTTAACAAGTGTATGCATAAAAACAATAATAAACATTTCCTTAAGGATTTGAGACATCCCCACTGAGTTACTACGACAAAATTTTCCCCACTTAGTTAAATTCATACATCCAAAGTTCCAATCTCTTAGAAAACCTATCCCAGCTGAGTGGGCCTTAAAAAAGAAGCTTTGTGGAGTTCTCCCTAAAGAATTCACTTCCCCAGTAGGTCGTTAAAATATTCTCTTTAACCGGGTTTATTTCCCCAACAAACTAAAAATTTCCAAACTTGAGTTTTTCTCTCAGAATATCACAAATCAATGGACAAAACCCCTTAATCCCGGGTAGAGTCATTATAATCCCCAACGGAGTCGTTACTATCCCAGTAAGTTACTACAAAGCTTGGAATCCGACTAGATAACTGTGATGCAGTGGGAGAACTGACTTGATTGTTTTGCGTTTTATCGCAAATGTTGTGGTTAACAAGAGTCACCGCCGACTTTTCTTTTATCTAAAAGGAAAGGTGAAAAAGCATAGGAAAGAGCTTTGAGATTGTTTCTTAAGTTCGGGGGGTAGATTATGAAAAGGGAAGGTATTAGCACCCTTTTCATCCATGGTTTTCCATGGGCTCTTAGTTACTTGCTAGATCACTTGCTTTTGTTTGAAATTATGCTTTGTGTGGTTTTTGAAAGTATTTTGTAAAAGAGGCCATTGTTTAGGCAATCTTCGTAATGATTCTCGTTCGTAAGAATGTATACAAAGATGTTGATCTTTTTTGAAAATGTTTTCAATGTTTGTAGGATGCTTGGAAATGTGTATGTTTGTTTTAAAAATAGCAAGGATATTTGTTTTGAAATGGAGCAAGTAACTAAAAATAATCTACCTACTCAAATGTCTTTCTTGTTCATTTTCTTCTCCTTTGACATTGTTGTCTTACCATTGATTTGGTAAACAACCCTATCTTTGGATGTAAACGGGACAGGCGCGGGTCATCGTATAGCCATGATTAGCAATGTTGCAAAGTATCTTAGCATTTTTGAGGGACTAAGATCATTTTTGTAAGGCAACTTTGAATAGCGTCATCGAGGGACTACGATCTTGTATTTGTTTGTTTTTGCTAAGATACCTTACATGCGTAATATGGCCATTTTTGTATAAGGCAACCAAGTGGGATAGCCCTAACGGTGCTTGTGTGCGAGTGTGTCATTTTCATGCTTGATTTTGTCTGGATTAGGGTTTTCTATTTGATTGGTTTTATCTTGCCATACAAAGCCTAATTACTAGCATGTTATGTAAAAGCGATAAATTGCGAAATTTAAAGTTACTACGCTATTACAACACTTGTGGGAGGGGGTATACAATTTATGAATGGGGATTGCAATAATATAAACCTAATTAGTCTATTACAACCAAATTGAATATGTACAAATATTGTAATAAAAATATACAAGATGAATTAAATAAGCAAAGATATATAAATGCAAAGAAGATTTTTGTTTGGTTTTTATATGAAAACAAAGTTTTAACCTAAATCTAATAAATAAATCAAGATTAACTTAAATCAATTAAGAAAGGAAATTGTTTTTTAGAAAATATTTTTGAATAAACCCTAATTCTATTTGATTAAAAGAAAATAAATTTCTTTAAGAAAAAGTAAGTATTTTTGTATTTTTTATCTTGAAAATAATATATGGCATTATGAGATATTTTGGTCTTTTTTATACTAAAATAATATGTTTAATGGGTGTGAAGAAAAATAAATATTTAAACTAATTCTAATTTAATTTACAAATTTAATTAATAAAAATGGATAATATATATAACTAAATAAAATATATTTTTTTTTGTGAGAAAAATAAAATAAAATAAGCTAAAATATAAATCTATCATTTTTATATTTTTTGTGATTTTTTAATATTAAGAAAAATATATTTAATAAAATAAAATGAAAGTGAAATAAATAAATAAAATAATATGGGGCCAGGGGTGTCACAAGTAAATAGGATGCAGAGTGTTAGCAAAAAACATAGGTCCATGAAGCAAAAAGCCCAGCGCCGCAAAGTGACAAAAAAAGGAAAAAATGTGAGAAAATGCAAAAGGCAGGCGCTAAGGCTCGAACCCGTGACCTATAGCATTTTTGTGTGCTGCCTTACCACTAGGGTGGCTGTACATCCGTTTATATAAACACAATCATAAATATATATTAGAAAATGCCCCCTGAAGGCAACTTCATCTTCAACCTTGAGCCATGGCCGAATCACCTGTATCTTCTTCATTTCTCCATAAAAATGGAAAGTTCAAACATGAAATTTATGGTGTTTCTTCCCACGAGTTCAACCATATAATTTATGTAAACTAAAAGTCAAAGATCAAATCTAATTTTACTTGCCCTAATTTGAAACCTAATTTTTACAGAAATTTTAAATCCAAAATTATCTATACACAGTTAATATAAATGAAAACTATGAACATGGTTAGCTTTAGGGCAAGGATATCTATATTTTCTTTCATAAATCAGGACCAAATGATGGTTGTATGAAGAGATAGAAGTTTGAGTTTTTACCTCTTTCAGCTGGGATCGTGAATGGATTTTGAGCAAGTTTTGAGAAGGCCTGAGGATCAGTTTAGCTTGCTTGGACCTCCCTGAGTGTATTCCAATCCTTACTTTGTCTTGAAAGTCCCTGAATCTCCCTACTCAAGTCAACTTGCAAGATTGATATTTGAAAATGGTGGATGGAGGAGGAGGAGTTACAATGAGGGAACAAGGGTCTGGATCACTTAGATATGAAGTATATTAAGTTTTTAGGTGGTTAAAACTCAAAATGCACGAGTGGTTTTGGAGATGGATGTGTAAGGTTCAAAAATGTCAAGCTATTGCAAATTCTGAGTTGCAGAGTGTTTGGGAGTGTTTTGGAGTCTTAGCCTTCGTGTGTCAACTTGCAAATAACGTGTTTACTTATAAGCAAAAGGTCTTAAGTCTTGTAACAACTCAAATTTCAAAAACTCACATGTTTGCTTGGTTTCTTGTTTGTGAAGCAAAGATAGTAAACATGGTTCCAAGGTGTAGTACCAAGTGTTGTACCCCAAAATTTGCCCTCTCATTTCATCAACATTTTCTCATCACAAGACTCTTGGAGCTCAAGATCAAGTTAGGGTTTGCTCTGCTCAAGGCCCCTCCTTGCACTGTTGACCCAAATTAGGGTTTGAGTTTGCACAGGGATGTTTTGACCTAAAAAGCCCAAAGTGACTTTCATGCTTCATGTTGGACTTACAAGTTTATCCATACCAAGTTTCAAGCCTTGATTCCAATCTTTTCCCAGTCAATTGGACAGTTGACCTAGAAATCATATGTATTGGGGAAAAAGTCAACTGTGGCCAATTGACAGTCAAACCTCATGATTTTTGACCCACATCAACATTATGAACTCACATTTCTTTGCTTACACTTGAAGAAACATTGCAAAACAACTCCAACTTCCACTTCCTGTCAACACAGCCAAGAACAAACCTTGTGAACCTTTTCCATACATCAAGCCAAGCCTAAAACACGATTGAACCATCCCTCACACTTCTTAATACTCAGAATCCCTGTTTTGCTGCAAAACAGGGCATTCTCTGCAGATTGACTTGCCTAGCATTATCCACTCGTGCGTTTTTTCCCAAACAAGTTCCAACACATTCCACACCATCCAGACAAACTATTCCAAGCCCTAAACACAAACTGTAACTCCCCTAACCTCAGTTGCCATTTTCATTTTTCAGTTTTGCAGGTGAACTTCCATAGCACGATATAGAGTGATTCAAAGCAAGCTAGGTGTTGGAGAAGCTTCCTTGGACTTCAGGCAAGCTATACAGAAGCTCAAACTCCATTGAAGTTGGCCACATTGCTGTATACGATTCAAGCTGAAACAGGTAAAACCATGGACTTCTATCTCTCAATCTAGGAAGAGTTAAGCTTAGGTTTGTGAATGAAACATGTCCTACTCATAGCCCTGAAGCCATACATGTGTTTACTTTTCATTTATATTAAGCATGCTGTGAGAATTTTAGCCATGAACATTGAAGAAAAACTAGGTCAGAAATTGGGGGTGAAGAAATTCTCCCTGGTTTCTTAGAGTTAGGTCAAGTTTCTTACATTTTGGAATCGTGGTTTGATTCTCTACATTGTTTGTGTTATGAGTTTTTGCTAAAAATCAAGGAATCAGGAGATGGTAGTTGTACAAGGAAACACGCGTTTTTGATTCAAAAGGTTGCTGGAGGTTGAAGACAGAGTTGGCTTGGGCTGGGCCTGAGTCAGCTTGCTTTTTGCACCCTTTTTTTCCATTTGCACCCCCCTGGCCCATTATGTGAAATATTTGTTATTTTTGTATTTTTCTTTTTGATTCTGACTTAATATTTTTTGTTCAAGCATAAAAAACACCAAAAACATTTTTCCACATTTTTTACATTTATTTGGTATTTATTTACTTTATTAAACATATGTATGTGAATAAATATATTTCCTTTTCATTTTAAAACCCTAAAAATAATACAAAAATATTTATTTTTCAGTTATTATTTTTGCTTACATTTTGAAAACATTTTCTAAAAAATATACATTTTTGTAAATATTTAATATTAAATTTTTGTACATATTTAGCATATTAAATATATATAAATATACATATACATATTTTATTAAATATTTAGGACAAAAATATAGAAATAATACATTTTTATTTTTATATAATATTTGACATCAAAAATACTTTTTTACAATATACTTTTTATTTTTTGTATAAAATTAATATATATTGTATACACTTAATAAATAATACTATTTATTCAAAATTAGGGTTTTGCCCTAAACAACAAAAATAATCAAAAATATGACTTTTTTTTTATTTTGTTTATACTTCAAACATGAAAACCTTTTTTTTTTTACATACATAAAAAATCCTTTTTTGCATAATACATTGCATTTTGATATTTATTTAAATTGTATATATTTAAATGTTAAATATTTGTATATTCGATATGGTTGTAATAATTTAGATTTTATTTCCTTGTCAAATATCCCCCAAATCCAAATTTGTACCCCCCTCCCTATATCATGTTGTAATAGCTTAGCATTTAAATTTTTGCATTTAAAAGCTTTCAATTATGCCATGCTTAGACTTAGGGTTTGTATGCAAATAAAATCAACAAGTAGTTTGACCTAAATCCAAGATAAACATGCATGAAAAAACAAACACAATGCACACTTGCACCCTTAGGGTTACTCCACTTGTTGCCTTAAAAAATGGGCCATGATTGCATGTTATGTGTCTTTGGCAAAACAAAAACAAATCAAATGATCATAGTCCCTCGATGACACTATCAAGTTACCTAAAATGATCAAGTCCCTTAAGAAAATTGCCAAAGATACTTGGCACTATTGCCTCTATGGTCTAAACGATGACCCGCGCCCGTCCCGTTAACATCCTAACACAAGGTTGTTCACCAAATACAATGGTGAAACAACACTGTTAAAAGGGTTAAAACATGAGAAAGATCTTTGAGAAATTTAGGGTAGATAGCTCTTGGTTACTTGATCAATCTTGCAAAACAATCTTTGCCATTTTTCAAACACACATCACAACACAACTTCAAAACAAACTTTCAAAAAACATTGAAACATCTTTTCAAAAAGACAAACACCTTTGTAAAACATTCGAGTAAAGATTTGTTACAATGGTTCCCTAGACAAGGCATCTTTTTCAAAACATTTTCAAAAAAACCACACACACAAAGCACCATTTCAAACAATTGAAAATGCAAGGCAAGTGATCTAAGCAAGTAACTAAGAGCCCATGGATAACCATGGATAGAAAGGGTGCTAATACCTTCCCTTTCTATAATCTACTCCCCGAACCCAAGAAAACATCTCAAAGGTTTTTCCTGTGCTTTTTAACCTTTCCTTAGGATAAAATAAAAAGTCGGTGGCGACTCTTGCTAAACCGAAACATTTGCGAACACAAACGCAAAACCTCAAGTCAGTTCTCCCACCGTATCACAGAACTGTCGACTCTGCTGGGGATTTTTCTAAAAGTGGGGTTACCTTAGGGTTTAGATCACCTTTACATGCTTGCTTTGATTGCTTTGATTGCTTTATTTTTTGGGTTCCTTGTTTGGGTTTGTTGTAAATCCTACACCCGGATTTGGGGGCACCTTTTTAGGTAAATAGCAATAAACTGTGAGGGAACTGTGCGGGGTATACCGACATGGTTGAAGCAGTAGCTATGTTAGTGTGACATATTTGTGAGTACCGGTAGCCCTTGAGTAGTCAAGGAGAATACGGGGCCGCTGAGCAATGTCATGAAGCACTAACGAACTCTTAGAACCTTACTTGACCATCTTGGCCTTTTTAGGGATAGTGAGATGACCGACTTTGGTGCAGTCCGAAGTTGGTAGATACTCGATACTACACTCATTGAGGATTGTTTTCTTGGAATATTTTGGTCGCCAGTTAAGTGGCTAAATCAAAACAATGAACATAGAAAACAATCCAATGATATTGAGCTCCTTAGAACCCGGTTTCTATTTTAGGACAGGTTGAGCCAACTAACTTCAAAAGGGTACTTACCTACGAACCCCATGCAAGCCTAAACCTAAGGACTTGTTTGCTTTGTGTGAATATGATTACCTGTATATACACTTGCTTACTTTTGCATACATGTACATAACATCATAGCATCATATCATATCATTGTCAATAACCATTTCAAGGATCTCGAAGGTTTTTTGATGCAGGGTCACGTTGAACCAGACGTCTACCAAAGGGCAAGAGGGTTCTCCTCTGAACAACCACCGTCAAAGATCAAGTGCAACAACTTGAATCAGGGGCTATGACCCACTTGACATGGTGAGCTTGATTCTCATGGAAAGACATCCACCATTACAAGGTTCTCCAATCAAAGATGTTGATCAAAGTTCAACCTCTAACATTTTCTTGTGTTTACCTCGAGAGATCCTTGAAAACATTGCATACATATATCATACATATCATTGCATAACAGGTTTCTCCTATACAGGTCCCCTTATCTTCTTACTGTTTATTTCAGTAAGATGGATATGGAACAAACGGTGAAAGATCTCCAAGCTCAAAACGCTCGATTCCAACAAATGCTTCTGGCTATGGGTAAAGGGCAAGAGGATCTGAAAGCTCTCCTTCTCAAAGACAAGAAGAAGAAGTCCAAGAAGGCAACGGGCATCCTGAAAAGAAGACCTAAAGCCCTAGATCTTTCAACTCCACCCAACATAGAGGATAGTCTTGAAGAAGACCACAATTTGGAGATCAATGATGTTGAAGCTGACTACTACGAGGAACAATATCCTCCCGCTGATGACAAGTACAAACAGTTGGAGGACCGCCTCAGTGCTATGGAGATTCAACAAATACCTGGATTGGATTTAGGAGACATGGGTTTAGTTTCTGGGTTAGTCATCCCGCCAAAGTTCAAGGTCCCTACCTTTCCCTTGTACAATGGAGTCTCTTGCCCTAAGATGCACTTAAAGTCTTATGTCCGTAAGATTCAACCATACACAACTGATCCAAAGCTTTGGATCCATTTCTTCCAAGAAATCCTGGTAGGGAATCAACTCGAGTGGTTTTATCAATTGGAGAGTTCTCGCATCCACACCTGGGAGGACTTAGCTGCTGCTTTTTACAAACAGTATCAGTACAATGCTGATCTTGCACCAACTCGTGTGCAATTGCAGAACATGACCATGGGTTCTGACGAGAACTTCAAAGGATACGCTCAAAAGTGGAGAGATTTGGCTGGTAGGGTGCAACCCCCTTTAACTGACAGAGAGCTGATTGACATCTTCATGGGAACTTTGACAGGGCCTCTCTTCAATCACTTAATTGGAAGCTCCTCAGCCGGGTTCACCGAGCTAATACTGACCGGCGAAAGGGTCGAAGCTGGCATCAAAAGTGGAAAGATCCAAGGAGCTACACCCTCTGATGCTCAGAAAATCCCCCATAATGGGAGGAAAGAGTCCAATGCTGTGAACAGTCAAAAAAGTCACCGACACGTAGGGGCAGTCCTGGTCTCTGGTTCTACGTCACATCGACAACATCAAAAGGGAAATCAACAAAGGTCAGACGAGCCTAAAAGACAGTTCACCAACATCAACATGTCGTTGTCTCAAGCGCTGCAACACTTGTTGAGGATGAATTTGATTGCATTGATAGGACCTCATCCAAACCCCAAGATTTCTTCTCCTAACTACAATCCTAAGGCCACACGTGCTTATCATTCTGACAGTCCCGGGCATGATACTAACGATTGTTGGGCATTGAAGTACAAGATTCAGAATTTGATTGATGCCAAGGAGATTGAGTTTGGTCCTCCAGAGACCCCAGCATGATCACTGCTCCTACGCCAAATCATTGAAAATGTCTTTGTTTCATTTTGAATTTTCAAGTTGTAACCTCTTTGTTGTTCAAACAATTATCTTTTAATGTCAAACTCTGTTTCATTAATGCATTGCATATGTTTGTCTTGAATTCATCCATTCGTTTTCACTATTATTAAACTATGCTTTCTGCTTTCTTTATGACATTTAACTCTTGCAAAAGCTACAAGCCTTTAGAGGGAGGATGACGAAACAATACCATAATCTCATACAATATGCTTTTGAACAGACCTTGCTGATGATGTACAGGCGTTTCTTTCAAATCCCAAACACTGGAGTTATAAGGAAGATAATCCCTAGTCAACCCCTTCGAGCCAAAGAAGTAGGAGTTTTCTGTTCTGAACAATTTGAAACCTTTGATTTAAACCTGGGGCAGGGTAGTCTCTCAGTTAATTCAAAAAAGAGATGCGCATTGAAGTCGCAAAATCTCAGTTCGTAATACAACGAATGACATCAAAAACATTCCTTTGGAACCAAAAGATGGTGATGGTTCTTTATCTCATAGGCAGTCATTATCTATCAAAAGAGAAAATCCCACCGAGCCAAAACCTATAAAGGAGGCTTAAGAAAGTTGGGGCATCCCGCTGACTATAATCTCAAAAACAGGAACAGTTAGGCAAAAGTTAGGGATAATAAATCAAAAGAACGAGGTCATTACAAATCCCCAACAACATGAAAAATGTTGCAAAAAAAGAGATGATGACTGCCTTCCAAAATTCAACTGATGTGAACCATCACCAAAAAGTCGTTCCAAACTCGAATAGAGTTCGACGCACAATTAACTGAGTTTAGGATTGAAGAACATCACGAAGAGCGGGTGGGTACAAACATACTTTGAGCCTTTATCCTTTGTTTCTTAAACCGTGAACTAAGCCACGTTACAACCCTTCAAAAGTCCTAATTGAAGCATGGGTTAGTTCGAAAGCATACTGTTACAAAAGGTATCCTGACTCCTGTAAGGCTTTGCTCTAAATCTTGTGTTGAATTTGTCTTATAAAAAGTTTTCTGCTAAAAACACATTTTTCAAAACTTCGAGACAAGCATAAACGTTGCATTACTTGAATATCATTGTTTGCATATAGCTATTTGTTTGACAGCGGAGAAATTCACACAATGAATATCCAGTGAACAAAAGCCCTCTCAGTGAGCAAAATCATTTCAAAAAGGATGACACTTCCATTGACAAATCTCCTATCAACAAGGGGGCATGACATGTCACTATCCAGCACACCTGGGGCAGTCCAGTCAAGGTTTCAACAGATCTTTCAAAGTTCAGTTAACCTGGGGCAGTCCAGTCAGAATTTCAACAAATCTTTCCAAGTTCAAAACCTGGGGCAGCCGAGTCAAGATTTCAACAAATCTTTCAAAAAAAAACTGGGGCAGCCCAGTCAAAATGTCAAGAAATCACTCAATTGTAGGACAACAAGGGGCAAGTCTCCATCTCCGACACTTGGGGCATTGAACGTCAATCCCGACAAAGGGTTACATACAATCAAACATTTCCAGGCAGTTCCAGAAGCACTTGCTACTAGGGGCAGTGACAAGTCCCCCCTAAATCCTTCTCATGGGATGACTCCTCAGCAAGGGTTTAATCTCTAAACACCAATATTCCCCAGCTGAATCAACCACTAGAATCCTCGAGGACTTCCCCCAACGAAGATGTCACCTCTCCAGCAGACTGACGACATGGTTTATTTCCCCAACAAACACCAGGATCCCCCAGATTGAGTTTTCCTCTCCGACTACTACAAATCAAAGGACCACAACTCCTCTTCTCCAGTAGACTACTCTACAATCCCCAGCAAGTTACTGCGAAACCTGGACCCTACCAGATATCAATTCAACTTCGACTCCCCAGTAGAGCAACGGACGACTATGACTCCTAAACTTTTTTCCCAAGCAGAATAAACATTCTCCCCACAGAGTTTTCAATATTCCCCGAGCAGAATGAAGACTCTCATTCTCAATCCATCACAGGATATTCAGATATTCCCCAGTGAAGATCTCCTCAAAACAGGAATCCCCAGTAGATTGGCATACTACCCAAGCTCCTGATTCCCCAACAGCGGTCCTAGGACTTCTCATTTTCAACGATCAAAAGATTTTCAATCCCCAGCAGCAGTCAAGGATTTACTTTCCCCGACAGCAGTCAAAGATTGCATTATCCAGGATTCATCTTCCTCAGCAAGACAGCTACTCAGCTTACACGCACATCCATTACATTCATATATCATAAACATTGACGAAACGCAATTCATTGCATCATACATATCATGTAACATAACTTTGTGTTTAGCTAATGTTTCGTCCTTTTCAGGATAAGAATAAAAGGCTATCATTCTCAAATTTCAGATGCAGTTTTACACGGACTCATCATCAGGCACCCTACACCGGTTCCTTCTCAAATCCAAGATGTAGTTTTACACGGACTCATCATGAAGCAACCCTACACCGGTTCCTTCTCAAAATCCAAGATGCAGTTTTACACTGACTCATCATGAAGCAACCCTACACCGGTTCCTTCTCAAATCCAAGATGTAGTTTTACACAGACTCATCATGAAGCAACCCTACACCGGTTCCTTCTTAAAATCCAAGATGCAGTTTTACACGGACTCATCATGAAGCAACCCTACATCGGTTCCTTCTCAAATCCAAGATGTAGTTTTACACGTACTCATCATGAAGCAACCCTACACTGGTTCCTTCTCAAAATCCAAGATGCAGTCTTACACAGACTCATCATGAGCAACCCTACACCGGTTCCTTCTCAAATCCAAGATGTAGTTTTACACGGACTCATCATGAAGCAACCCTACACCGGTTCCTTCTCTTTCCAAGATGTAGTTTTACACGGACTCATCATGAAGCAACCCTACACTGGTTCCTTCTCAAATTCAGATGCAGTTTTACACGGACTCATCATCAGGCAACCCTACACCGGTTCCTTCTCAAATTCAGATACAGTTTTACACGGACTCATCATCAGGCAACCCTACACCGGTTCCTTCTCAAATTTCAGATGCAGTTTTACACGGACTCATCATGAAGCAACCCTACACCGGTTCCTTCTCAACTTCAGATGCAGTTTTACACGGACTCATCATCAGAAAACCCTACACAGGTTCCTTCTTCAACTTACCAAATTACAATTCAACATGAATTCTTGGATGGCATCTTTAAGCCCATCTCCAACAACTATCCATCATATCTCCAAATGGCATCTGTAAGCCTATTCCCGACATCACAATACCTGTAGAGATTGAAGATCAATAGCTGTAACAAGCCAGGAAAACTATCTTTCTTTCTCAGGTCAGAGATTAATACCTGAAACCAGACAGGACAAATATCTACTCGACCAACTCATGATTATTCAACTCCAAGACTTCTGAAAACAGTTTACGGATGCTTCCAGATACGGATGTCAATCTATTGCTTATTCAGACCCCCAGCTCAGAGATGTTCCAAAACATGTACACCTTTCTGATACTCATTTCTTTCACCTACAACATACATTCCAGATGGCATCTCTAAGCCCATCCTCAGACAAGATTCTGTCACATCTCCAAATGGCATCTTTAAGCCCATTCCCTCAAACTACACTTTGACGAGTGCAAATTTCTTGGGCACTCTAGTGTCCAATCTCCTTTTACCTTCGAGTCGCGAACGACAAACTTGCCAATCTAACTCTTCAGGTTCAAGAAGATTAAACAGGGGCAACTGTTGTACCCCAAAATTTTCCCTCTCATTTCATCAACATTTTCTCATCACAAGACTCTTGGAGCTCAAGATCAAGTTAGGGTTTGCTCTGCTCAAGGCCCCTCCTTGCACTGTTGACCCAAATTAGGGTTTGAGTTTGCACATGAATGTTTTGATCTAAAAAGCCCAAAGTGACTTTCATGCTTCATGTTGGATTTACAAGTTTATCCACACCAAGTTTCAAGCCTTGATTCCAATCTTTGCCCAGTCAATTGGACAGTTGACCTAGAAATCAGTTGTATTGGGGAAAAAGTCAACTGTGGCCAATTGACAGTCAAACCTCATGATTTTTGACCCACATCAACATTATGAACTCACATTTCTTTGCTTACACTTGAAGAAACATTGCAAAACAACTCCAACTTCCACTTCCTGTCAACACAACCAAGAACAAACCTTGTGAACCTTTTCCATACATCAAGCCAAGCATAAAACACGATTGAACCATCCCTCACACTTCTTAATACTCAGAATCCCTATTTTGCTGCAAAACAGGGCATTCTCTGCAGATTGACTTACCTAGCATTATCCACTCGTGCGTTTTTGCCCAAACAAGTTCCAACACATTCCACACCATACACACAAACTATTCCAAGCCCTAAACACAAGCTGTAACTCCCCTAACCTCAGTTTCCATTTTCATTTTTCAGCTTTGCAGGTGAACTTTCATAGCACGATACAAAGTGATTCAAAGCAAGCTAGGTGTTGGAGAAGCTTCCTTGGACTTCAGGCAAGCTATACAGAAGCTCAAACTCTATTGAAGTTGGCCACATTGCTGTATATGATTCAAGCTGAAACAGGTAAAACCATGGACTTCTATCTCTCAATCTAGGAAGAGTTAAGCTTAGGTTTGTGAATGAAACATGTCCTACTCATAGCCCTGAAGCCACACATGTGTTTACTTTTCATTTATATTAAGCATGTTGTGAGAATTTTAGCCATGAACATTGAAGAAAAACTAGGTCAGAAATTGGGGGTGAAGAAATTCTCCCTGGTTTCTTAGAGTTAGGTCAAGTTTCTTACATGTTTGGAATCGTGGTTTAATGCTCTACATTGTTTGTGTTATGAGTTTTTGCTAAAAATCAAGGAGTCAGGAGATGGTAGTTGTACAAGGAAACGCGCGTTTTTGATTCAAAAGGTTGCTGGAGGTTGAAGACAGAGTTGGCTTGGGCTGGGCCTGAGTCAGCTTGCTTTTTGCACCCCTTTTTTCCATTTGCACCCCCTGGCCCATTATGTGAAATATTTGTTATTTTTGCATTTTTCTTTTTGATTCTGACTTAATATTTTTTGTTCAAGCATAAAAAACACCAAAAATATTTTTCCACATTTTTTACATTTATTTGGCATTTATTTACTTTATTAAACATATGTATGTGAATAAATATATTTCCTTTTCATTTTAAAACCCTAAAAATAATACAAAAATATTTATTTTTCAGTTATTATTTTTGCTTACATTTTGAAAACATTTTCTAAAAAATATACATTTTTGTAAATATTTAATATTAAATTTTTGTACATATTTAGCATATTAAATATATATAAATATACATATACATATTTTATTAAATATTTAGGACAAAAATATAGAAATAATACATTTTTATTTTTATTTAATTTTTGACATCAAAAATACTTTTTTACAATATACTTTTTAATTTTTGTATAAAATTAATATATATTGTATACACTTAATAAATAATACTATTTATTCAAAATTAGGGTTTTTCCCTAAACAACAAAAATAATCAAAAATATGACTCTTTTTTTTTTAATTTTGTTTATACTTCAAACATGAAAACCTTTTTTTTACATACATAAAAAATCTTTTTTTGCATAATACATTGCATTTTGATATTTATTGAAATTGTATTTATTTAAATGTTAAATATTTGTATATTCGATATGGTTGTAATAAATTAGATTTTATTTCCTTGTCAAATATCCCCCAAATCCAAATTTGTACCCCCTCCCTATATCATGTTGTAATAGCTTAGCATTTAAATTTTCGCATTTAAAAGCTTTCAATTATGCCATGCTTAGACTTAGGGTTTGTATGCAAATAAAATCAACAAGTAGTTTGGCCTAAATCCAAGATAAACATGCATGAAAAAACAAACACAATGCACACTTGCACCCTTAGGGTTACTCCACTTGTTGCCTTTAAAAATGGGCCATGGTTGCATGTTAAGTGTCTTTGGCAAAACAAAAACAAATCAAATGATCATAGTCCCTCGATGACGCTATCAAGTTGCCTAAAATGATCAAGTCCCTTAAGAAAATTGCCAAAGATACTTGGCACTATTTCCTCTATGGTCTAAACGATGACCCGCGCCCGTCCCGTTAACATCCTAACACAAGGTTGTTCACCAAATACAATGGTGAAACAACACTGGTAAAAGGGTTAAAACATGAGAAAGATCTTTGAGAAATTTAGGGTAGATAACTCTTGGTTACTTGATCAATCTTGCAAAACAATCCTTGCCATTTTTCAAACACACATCACAACACAACTTCAAAACAAACTTTCAAAAAACATTGAAACATCTTTTCAAAAATACAAACACCTTTGTAAAACATTCGAGTAAAGAATTGTTACAATAGTTTCCTAGACAAGGCATCTTTTTCAAAACATTTTCAAAAAAACCACACACACAAAGCACCATTTCAAACAATTGAAAATGCAAGGCAAGTGATCTAAGCAAGTAACTAAGAGCCCATGGATAACCATGGATAGAAAGGGTGCTAATACCTTCCCTTTCTATAATCTACTCCCCGAACCCAAGAAAACATCTCAAAGGTTTTTCCTTTGCTTTTTAACCTTTCCTTAGGATAAAATAAAAAGTCGATGGTGACTCTTGCTAAACCGAAACATTTGCGAACACAAACACAAAACCTCAAGTCAGTTCTCCCACCGTATCACACCAATCATGTATGGGGGTTGAGTCCTTTTAACATGCTTGTTCTGATTGAGTGGAGTGTGTTTGTGCAGAAATAACAAGTGCGAGGCTCAATGCAAGTTGACTTTGCATAAAGCTTGCTTTTCCAAAATGGCAATGTTGTCTTTCTCCCAAAAATGGAATTAATCTTGTACAATGCATTCAATGTTTGGCTTAAAGCTTCCAACAACTGTGAAAACATTTAATTATGGAGTGAAAGTCAAGTTAGGAGCCTGCAAAGTAGGATTTGTTCAGCATGCTTGAGGATTTGAATTTTTGTTCATCATGAAATGGCTTGAAATCAAAGTGATAAATCACCAACTTCATCTCTTTGATTCTCCCTACTCAGGAATGATCTCAAGGAGTTGTTGGACATTTTGGAAAACTTGAAATATGCTATATAACTCATCTTTGAATTTCTTTTGAATATTCCCCTTGGAACTATGTTAAAATTTGGCATGAAGTTAGGTCAAAAATCTGCCTAACTAGGGCAAAATTTCACTGTTATTTTAGTTCATGAGCATGTATTCACAAAATTATATCTTGAGATCCAAGAATTTTTAGGAGAAATTGTGTGAAGCAAAGTTGTATATTTCATGGAGATCTACAACTTTCATGTTGGAAATTTCCTTTGAATCATCTTGCATCATGGTGAAAATTTGGCTCAAAGTTGAGAAAACATAAGAAATTTTCTATACCTAGAAAAATTTCTAAGTTAGGAAATTTCAACTTTTCAAAACAAAATCTTGAATCCTTGATTTCTTGATGAACAAGTTTCACATTTTGACATGTTTTGATGAATTATGATCTTTGGCACTTGATTTTGACCAAAAAGTCAAAGTTTGACTTTTTAGTATACAATTGACTTTTGATCAATTGACTGCAAAATTCATCTGTTGCAATGTTTTGAACCATGTTATTAGGTCAAAATTATGCAGTTAAACTCTTGAAATCATGCCTCAAACCAATTAGCCATTTGCTAGGTCAAAAATCAGAAATTGCCCTTTCCCAGTCAAAACCCTAATTTTGACCATTTTGCCCTTTTGGAGATTTGATCAAATTCCTTGAGGAGTTGTGGTCCAAACTTGATCAAATGATACATATGAGTCTAAAATATTGATGTGGATCAAAAATTATGAATTTTAACTGTAAATTGGCCATAATTGACTTTTTCCCCAACACAGCTGATTTTTAGATCAACTGCTTAATTAACTGATCAAAAGTGTGATCCAAGGCTTGAAACTTGACATGAGTAATCTTGGGTGTCCATAATGATCCATGAAAGTCATATGAAGCATTGGAAGTTCAAAAATCCTTGTGAAATATCAAACCCTAATTTTGGTCATCAGTGTATAAGGAGTGTCTTGAGCTGATCAAATCCTAGTGCAGTATTGAGCCCAAGGAGATCTTGTGAGAAAAATATTGATAAGTTAGAGGGAAAATTTTGGGGTACAACAGCTGCCCCTGTTCAATCTTCTTAAGCCTGAAGAGTTAGACTGGCGAGTTTTTCCATTCGTGACTCGAAGGTGGAAGATGATTGGACACTAGAGTGCCCAGAAATTTGCACTCAGCAATGTGATGGTAGAGGGAATGGGCTTAAAGATGCCATTTGGAGAGGTGATAGAAAGTTGTTGGAGATGGACTTGTAGATTCCATCCAAGAGTGATTGTTGAATTGTAATTTGTAAGCTGAAAGAATGAGTATCAGAATGGCATCCGTGTCTGGAGCGTATCTGAACTGTATCTGGAAGCTGATTTTGAATGAGTATCAGAATGGCATTCGCGTATGGAGCGTATCTGAATGTATTTGAAAATTTGATTCTGGATGAGTGTCAGGATGGCATCCGTGTATGGAGCGTATCTGAATTGTATCTGAAAGTTGAATCTGAATCAGTATCAGAATAGTGTCCGTGTCTGGAGCGTATATGAACTGTATCTGAGCTGAATCTGAATGAGTATCAGAACGGCATCCGTGTCTGGAGCGTATTTGTACTATATCTAAATTTGAAATCTGAATGAGTATCAGAATGGCATCCGTTCCTGGAGCGTATCTGTACTGTATCTTGAAGTTGAGATCTGAATGAGTATCAGAATGACATCCGTATCTGGAGCGTATCTGAACTGTATCAAGAGGTTGAATCTGAATGAGCATCAGGATGGCATCCGTATCTGGAGCATATCTTAACTGTATCAAGAGGTTGAATCTGAATGAGTATCAGGATGTCATCCGTATCTGGAGCATATATGAACTGTATCTGAGCTGAATCTGAATGAGTATCAGAATGGCATCCATGTCTGGAGCATATCTGTACTGTATCTGAATGAGTATCAGAATGGAATCCGTGTCTAGAGCGTATATGTACTGTATCTTGAAGTTGAGAACTGAATGAGTATCAGAATGGCATCCGTATCTGGAGCATATCTGAACTGTATCAAGAGGTTGAATCTGAATGAGTATCAGGATGGCATCCGTATCTGTAGCGTATCTGAACTGTATCAAGAGGTTGAATCTGAATGAGTATCAGGATGGAATCCATATCTGGAGCGTATCTGAACTGTATCTGTGGATTGAACATTGTTAATTATAGTTGTTAATCTTATCCTGAAAAGGGTAAAACGTTAGCTAAAATGCAAAGTCATGTTGCATGAAATGTATGACATAATGCATTTGTGTAATCAATGTTTATGATATATGGATGTAATATATGCGTATGTGAGCTAATCTGCGATTTTTTTTTATTAATAACCATGTATTAAAAAAATATTTCGCAAATAACCGGGTTTCGGAAAAAAATTACGCAAATAACCGTGTTTCAGATGGCTCCACAAAGGAGGAGCCATCTCAATTGGCGCATGCACCTAGGGTTTTGCCCTAGGCGCCATCTCACTTGGCGCCTCCCTTGGCTTTTAGCCAAGTGAGATGGCGCATGCTCCTTAAAAATGAGAGGAGGCGCCATCTCACTTGGCGCCTAGGGCAAAACTAGGGCAAAATGCTGTTTTATAAATAATTCGTCTGTTTCTTCGAAATTTCTCACACTTTCTCGCACTGTATTTTTATTTTGTACTCCGTTATTTGCGTAATGACGTCGCCTATGATTTTTAGGAGAGATGGTTACGTTATATTCTCCGCCACGAAACCTGCGATGAAAATGAAATTCTGGCACATTCACTCCATGGAGCGTCTGAAGCGGGAGTTGATGCGGTGGCTAGATGGAGACATCGCGGAGGGGGAAAAAATTCGAAGGATCCAGCGAAAACGAACAACAACCTCGCATGCGACAGGAAGACCTAATGTGTGGTTGGAGGAAGTCAAAACAAACAGTGATGTAATGCTGATGATGCATGGGTCAGATGAAATTGTGTTAACAGTTGTAATTTCCTAGATTGAATATCGTTAATCATTGTTGTACGCGTTTTATTAATTGTAGAAAAATCTGTTAACAGAAAACCCTAATGTTTACAACACAAATATTGAAAAGATTTATTGTATTACAATATTTATGTGGTCGATCCAGACGCCCGATTCGGACAGTTTTTGCGATTGTGTCCGACCTGACGGCATAAACCACACTTTCTTTCCAACCTGTCAAGATCGTCCATTTCTGTTGTGATGCGCCTACTTTTGGGACGACCCTTCTTGTTCCTTCGCATTTGGTCATTGTGCCAAACTATATCGCCGTTGTATTCAGGCCAATAATCTGGTTTTGCCACCAAAGGAAAGTTGTTGTTGTAAACAGTGAGCAACGTTTCAGATTTGTAAACGTTTGACAGCAGTTGAAGCGCGTCTTGATGGGTATGATCACAAGCGGCAATGACATGAGAGCAAGGCATACAAAATGCTTGAAACCTGCCACAATCGCACCATTGAGAAGGTAAAATGACCCTGTATTCTTGTCTTGGCAGGCCTTCATTGTGGTCGATTGTCTCTTTCACAATGAAGTTGTGGCTGTGTCGGTCAAACCGTGTAACCATGTGAGTGTTGGCTTTAGCACTTTCAGCCTTAATGTATTTTATGCAGCTTTCACTCCATAGTTGTCCTGATTGCAACACCGCATACCACATTTCACCTCTTTTGGCAAATAACGCAGCCATCCTAAAATACGTGGATTTTACCAAGGCAGTGATTGAGAGGTTTCGTATGCCCTTGAATACCCCACTCATTGATTCAATAAGATTCGTTGTCATATGCCCCCATCTTTGGCCATTGTCGTATGACCTAGTCCACTTTTCGACCGGAATATTGTCGATCCACGTATCGGCTTCTGGATTAGACAAACGGATCTCGTTGCGGTAATATTTGAATGTGGGTTGTGTCAATGCATATCCCGCATTCATAACCGCTTTCCTCAATGTTTTGTCCTTGACCTCCCTCGAGAAATTCTGGACGATATGCCTGACGCAATAGACATGCGTAGAAGGAGGGTCATGCCAACCATTTGCTGGATTATTGTAGGCACTTTCAATGGAGGCATGTCTGTCCGAGATCAAACAGAGATCTGGTTGAGGAGCCACGTGTGTCCGAAGATTTTTCAGGAAAAAGCTCCAAGCACCACCGGTCTCCCCCTCGACAAGGGCAAACGTAACAGGGAAAATGTTGTTGTTGCCATCTTGTGCAACTGCCATCAATAGCGTGCCTTTGTACTTCCCATACAACCAAGTCCCGTCAATTTGTAGAATTGGTTTGCATGATGCAAACCCTGTGATGCATGGTTGAAATGCCCAAAACACGCGACTGAATATTCCGTTGCCATGCAGTAGACTACCATCTTGGGCGTACGCTGGCAATGTTTCCAGAACATAAACACTACCTGGAGAATATGTCTTGGGTGCATTCAGGTAGTGGGGAAGTTCTCGGTATGACTCCTCCCAATTTCCGTACACCCTTTCAATCGCCTTAGTCTTTGCTAACCACGCCTTACGGTAAGACGGAGTGTAGTTAAAAACCATGGTGATGTGGGAGATGATTGTTTTCACCTTCAAAGATGGGTCGTTGCTGACCAGGGGTAGGATTTCTTGACAGATTAGATCATGGTTGAGTTTTCGGTGGTCCTGTGATTGAGTGGAACTTACACAAGTGTGGGTAGTCATGGAACCTATGACCCAGCAGTCACCCCTTAATCTGTATGATGCGGTCAACTTGAACATACAGTCAGGGTGGACACACTTGATCTTGTACCTTTCCGGGTTGACACGATCCACCTTAAAATCAACCGAGTTGAGCATGTGAAATTTTTTAATGGCCCTGATGCATTCCTCTCTGTTATGAAACTTGTCCTTCTCTTTTAAATTTTCATCCGACTGCATATACGGTTTGAAAAATAAGTCAGTAGAAGGTTCATCTCCGCCCATGTTGAAGTTTGTCATGTGCGGAGGTGGTGTGTAGATTTTGTCTGTAGGAATACTTGGGATGCCATCATCGTCAGAATCATCGTTCACCATTTCATCAAACTCTAACTCGTTATCTTCTTCTTCATCATCAACTGCATCTACCTCATCTTGTTCATTCTCCAAAGGATCAACCTCCTGTGTCACCGGAGGCTCTACCTCCTGTGTCACCGGAGGCTCTTGAAGCAAAACTTACAACTCAATAGAGTCGTATCCAGAATAGACATGGCTGGAAATCATGTTCTGGAGATCCTCGTCATCTTGAACTTCAACCTTATAAAAATTACTTAGTTGTTTCCAAAAAAAACTGGATTCTGATAAAATATCTGGGATACCGGGCCTCGTTCAAGTTTGGCCTCCAATCTTTTCTTGAAGTACGAGAAATTGGCTTTCCCGTTTAAGAGAAATCAAACGTTGTCGGTGTTTCTAAACAAAAACCCAACTGTGGGACAAATGTATGTCTCACCGTTGAAATGTGCTTTGATGACAAATTATGGTGAAGAGGCCATTGCGTAGAATTGTTTTAAGGTTTGAAGGTTGGAATGTTTGAGGTTTATTGATTGTATGAAGGTATGAATGCTGGAATGTTTGAAGGTTTGATGACTGATTCGAAGGTTGGAAGATTTGACAGATTATGTGAATCAATGTTATGTTAAACGTAAGGCTAAAAATTTCAATTAAGTAAGGGATGCAACCCCCCAAGGCTGCCAATAATATTACATGCAATAATGAAACCCCATAGGCTGCCACCTATCCTGGCCCTATTCTGCACACATACATGTTTTGTGTAAGACTCCACCTATCAACTCCAATGGCCTTGCATGCAATAAATAAAGGAATCCCAAAGGCTGTCACATAGCCTGAGCCTATGCTGTAACAAATGACACCTCTTATTCGCCAAATGGGGTGGCGACACCATTCATTTTTGTACTCTTTCGCCAAGTGAGATGGCGCCTCCCTTACTGTCCAATCGTGATACATGCATGGGCTTATGAAACCCCATAGGCTGCCACCTATCCTGGCCCTATTCTGCACACATACATGTTTTGTGTAAGACTCCACCCATCAACTCCAATGGCCTTGCATGCAATAAAGAAAGGAATCCCAAAGGCTGTCACGTAGCCTGAGCCTATGCTGTAACAAATGACACCTCTTATTCGCCAAATGGGGTGGCGACACCATTCATTTTTGTACTCTTTCGCCAAGTGAGATGGCGCCTCCCTTACTGTCCAATCGTGATACATGCATGGGCTTATGAAACCCCATAGGCTGCCACCTATCCTGGCCCTATTCTGCACACATACATGTTTTGTGTAAGACTCTACCCATCAACTCCAATGGCCTTGCATGCAATAAAGAAAGGAATCCCAAAGGCTGTCACGTAGCCTGAGCCTATGCTGTAACAAATGACACCTCTTATTCGCCAAATGGGGTGGCGACACCATTCATTTTTGTACTCTTTCGCCAAGTGAGATAGCGCCTCCCTTACTGTCCAATCGTGATACATGCATGGGCTTATGAAACCCCATAGGCTGCCACCTATCCTGGCCCTATTCTGCACACATACATGTTTTGTGTAAGACTCTACCCATCAACTCCAATGGCCTTGCATGAAATAAAGAAAGGAATCCCAAAGGCTGTCACGTAGCCTGAGCCTATGCTGTAACAAATGACACCTCTTATTCTCCAAATGGGGTGGCGACACCATTCATTTTTGTACTCTTTCGCCAAGTGAGATGGCGCCTCCCTTACTGTCTAATCGTGATACATGCATGGGCTGCCACCTAGCCTGCAAGAGTGACACCTTACATTTTTTGTACATGCATGCATGCATATGTGTAACCCCCTAAGCATGCAAATGTGACACTTCGCAGGCATGCAAGCACAAGCAACCACTACATCAAACTTATTTGCCTATAAATACATACCTTATGAAACATCTCTCACACCCACACAACTCTCACTCTCTGCTACGAAATATTTCATAAGTCTATCATACTCTCTATCTCTTCCTAAGTCTTTCATACTCTCAAGCATTCTGAACAATGACTCTTCTAACAATGGGCGATACTCACAGAGGCACAAGGGAAAACATTGCTGCATTTGTAAGTCTCTTCTTTGGTTATACATTTTTCATACTTCAAATAACGCGTTGTTCATCTTAATTAATCTTACACATGTTAAATTATGATCTCAGGACACAAAAAGATTCAGAATCCGTTCGCACAACTACCTGGCTCCCGACCCATTTATCGTCCCTTATCTGGAATATGCAGATTTTGGACATGTGATAAAGATCTCCAACTGCACCATTGACTCAAAGTTCATTCTTGCATTGTTGGAAAGGTGGAGACCGGAGACCCATACATTTCACCTACCAATAGGTGAATGTACCATCACGCTCGAGGATGTGTACATGCTACTGGGCCTCCCTATCGACGGTAAGGCGGTGAACGGGTCGGTTCAACAACCCAACTCACAGTGTGAAGAACTGTTGGGTAGGGATATGGTAGAAGGTGGTGGAGCAAAAGGGCAGGGAATACTACTCACTGACCTGAAACGTCATTATGCAAGTATGGAATTAAATGAAAATTCCTCAGAGAATGACCGAGTAGTAAAAGCCAGAACGTATCTTATGATACTTTTTGGTACATTTTTATTTCCCGAAAGTACGAGAAATAGTGTAAATTTTATGTACTTACATTTACTAACAATTTTTGAAAAAACTAGAAAATATAGTTGGGGTTCTGCAGTATTAGCCCACCTATACAGTTCCTTGTGCAAAAACGCAGTCAAGGAAAAATGTACATTTTATGGGTGCGCATTTTTACTACAAGCCTGGGGTTGGTGGAGGATGGAGTCCTTAAACCCCATCAACAACAACACTTTTGGTTTCCCGTACGCAACAAAGTAAGTCATTAAGTTATAACATTTATAACTATTCTGCTCTTTCCAAAATATATGCTAAAAATAACATGTTTCTCATTTCCTTTAGGTACTGCATGAGGGGTATGGATTACGGCAAGAATCCAAGATTCAATGTCGCACTCTACCGGAATCTGTTGGATCACTTAGGCCCATATGACGTACGTCGTAGCTTTTAACTTTTGTTCATTTTAATTATTTATACATTACTTTTGCGCTAACCTGATTTAAATTTTATCGCAGTTCGTCTGAAGACCATATTTGGGTTTGGGCCATGCTCCAAACCCAGAGGATGCAGCAACTTGGACTGCAAAGACTGCACTCATTCGGTTCAACATTGTGGAGATGCACCACAGCGACCGTGTGAAGATGCAGTTCGGAATGCATCAAGAGATACCAAGTGATCCAACAGATTTGTCCCCCTGGCATCTTAAAAGGGTCGACGCCCAATGGGGTCTTACCAACTGGAAAGACTTTGCTCCGGAATGGTGTAAGATGTGGCAGAGGCGTCACCGCTACATCTTGCAATCCCCGGTTTTCCTTACTCAAGGTAACATGCGACACACGGATCAATATATGTCGTGGTACAGGTCGGTTAGTAACCCAGAAATGCACGTGTCTCATCCGAGGTACTTGGTTGACCCACGCACACAATGGGCACAACCCTCGATTCCCCATCAACAAACCCAAAACCCATCAACCTCCAACCAACCCCCAAGAAGAAACAGACTCATAAACACCCAACCACATTCCCCACCACAACACAACTACAATCAAATGTCGTACTACCAACCACAATCACCACCAAACTACCAATACCCGGATATGCCTCAAACCCAACCACAATACCAACCCCAATACCAGCACACCCACATACCCCAGACACAATTTCAGTCTTCCACATATCCCAATATGGCGCCCTCAACATCCAGCCTTAGCCCTGATATGGGAATGTCGGAAGATTATGACCAAGCCGACCAAACCTACCATCAACCACCATATCACCAAACAACACAACATCCACAATACCAAACACCCCAAGATCCATTTCCTTTCTACCCCCCATACTCAGACGACCAATGCTACCGACCAACCATGGAACCCCACCCACCGCCAACACGACCAAACTTTGAGGGTATGGGTAACCGACTGTACCAGAGCGGATCTTCGAGATATGGATATCTTACTGATTTTATGGATTCGGACCGCATTGACTTCGCTGGGCCATCGACCTTGCCGCAACAGGAAACGCGACGGCACCCAGCAAGAGAAAGGCGAGGACGGGGATGCGGAACCGGGGGTCATTACCGGGTTCTGGGGGATCACTGATGTATCTTTTTTTTTCCCAGTATTTTTTGTATCCATTTTTTTTACTGTTCTTTTAATGTAATACAGTTGAATGTAATTGTTTTTTTTAATAAAAAGTCCATTTTGTTGATCTCTATCCAATAGGCAACGCACAGGAAAAAAAATAAAATAAAAAATTTTTGCCCTAAAATTATACTTAGGCGCCATCTCACTTGGCTTAGGGCATGCCCTAAGCACTTAGGTGCCAAGTGAGATGGCGCCTCCCTTATAAAAGGAGGTGCATGCGCCAATTGAGATGGCTCCTCCTTTGTGGAGCCATCTCAAACATGGTTATTTGCGTAATTTTTTCCGAAACCCGGTTATTTGCAAAATATTATTTTAATACATGGTTATTAATAAAAAAATTCCTAATCTGCTCCATTGCTGTTGGATTAGGAAAAATAAAATCCCTGACTGTTGCTGAGGATACGTGAGTCTTCATATCTTGAAGTCGAAGTATTGATGAATTTCTGCCGAGAGAAATAAACTCTATTGTAAGGGCAATACCATGTACTGCTTGTGAAATCTTATTGGGGAATCCTGAGAAATTTGACGACTTCTACTGGGGATCAATAATTTGAAATTTTGTTCTGTTGGGGATTTAAACGATGTACTGCAGGGGATTTAAACGGTGTACTGCAGGGGATTACCTATGGAATAGCCTAGAGATATTTTCCTATCCTTTCAACCTATCAGTAATTGCTTCTTCTCATTTCGTTTATTTGTAAACAGTAATTATGTTCAAATGCATATGCTCAACAATGAATCATTGGACGTTTTTGTAAATAAAACAAGCGTAAAGAAAAGATAAACAGTTTTTGCACTTTCAAAGGGATATCTTTGTATTGACTTTGAGTAAGTATTTTAGTACAAGGAGACAAACATTCTAGTAAGATAATGCTGTCGTAAAAAAAGAAAATTTTGATACAAAGAAAAGATAGCTATGTGTACAAAAAATCCCATGGGGTTTCCATTCTACTATAGCCTTCGTATCTCCGAGCGTCTTGTCTATTTGTTGCCTTGTCCGAAGCTGATTGAATTGATCAGAAACTCTGAGTTTGTCAGTGGAAACCCAAGGTTGTCCATAAAGTGATCCAACGGGACATAGTCATATGCCTTAATTACCTAACTTTTTCCTGGACCGCCCTTTCGGGTTTTCAGTCCACCGGAAAACCCTTTTTTGCCCAAGTCGCCCCTTCGGGTTTTCAACTTTCTGGGTGTACAATTTTTTTTGTTTTATCCCTAACTTTTGCCCGATCCTTTTCGGTTCGCTGGGATGCCCTTGTTTTGCCTAGGTATGTCAACCTAGCAGGTCTCTTATGCATAGTATCTTTTGACTATGTCCGCGTTCGCAGGGTGTGGCAGGTCGTTGCCATCCATGGTGGTCAAGATCATTGCCCCACCGGAGAATATGTTTTTGATTACAAATGCTCCTTCATAGGTAGGAGCCCATTTGCCCCTGGGATCACCTTGTGGCAAGATGATGTGTTTGATCACTAGATCCCCAACTTGATACACTTAGCGTCTGACTTTCTTGTTGAAAGCCTTGATCATCCGTTTTTGATACATTTGACCATGGAAAACAACAGTAAGTCTCTTCTCATCAATCAAGTTCAGTTGATCAAGTTGAGTTTGGATCCATTCGTCTTTGTTCAACCATGCATCCTTCATAATCCTCAGAGAGGGGATCTGAACCTCGATAGGCAAGACATCCTCCATGTCGTAAACCATAGAATAGAGTGTTGCCCCGGTTGATGTGCGGGATGTGGTACGATAACCGTGGAGAGCGAATGGTAGCATCTCATTCCAGTCTTTGTATGTGACCGTCATTTTCTGTATGATCTTTTTAATGTTTTTATTTGCAGCTTCGACAACACCATTAATCTTTGGCCGATAGGGAGAAGAATTGTGATGCTGAATCTTTAATTGCTCGCATAATGCGGTGATCATAGTATTGTTGAGATTTGTACCATTGTCAGTGATGATCCTTTCCGGGATACCATACCGGCAAATAAGGTTTTGCTTGATGAAACAGTCAACAACGTTCTTGGTGACGGAAGCGAAGGAAGCTGCCTATACCCACTTTGTAAAATAGTCAATGGCCACTAGGATGAAGCGGTGTCCACTGGAGGTTGTCGGCTTGATTTCCCCAATCATATCTATTCCCCACATAGTAAAGGGCCAAGGAGCCATCAAGACATTCAGAGGAACTGGATGTACGTGCACCTTATCTGCATAAATCTGACATTTATGGCAGGTTCGAGAGTGTTGATAACAATCTGCTTCCATGGTAGACCAGTAATAGCTTGCCCGTAGGATTTTCTTTGCCATCGTATGCCCGCTGGAATGGGTACCAAAAGTGCCTTCATGCAATTCAGTCATGATCTTTTCAGCTTCAACTTTATCTACGCACCAAAGTAACACGGAGTCATGATTGCGTTTATACAGGATGTCGTTACTAAGGAAGAACTTAACAGAGAATCTCCTTAAGAACTTTTTATCATTGATTTAAGCTCCTTCTGGATATTCTTGAGCCTCGAGATACCTCTTGACTTCGTTAAACCAAGGTTGGTCCACTACTTCTTCAGTATTAATCTCGTGACAGTGTGCTGATTCATCCATTCGTTCAATGGTGATCTAGGGAGCCTCATTATCCCAATTAAGTTTAAACATAAATGACATTGTGGCTAGTGCATCTGCTAGCTAATTTTCTTCTCGCGGGAAATGCTCGAAGGTAATCTTCTCAAAATGTGGTAGCAATGTCAAAACAAGTTCTTTGTAAGGGATAAGGTTTGGGTGTTTGGTGTCCCATTCCCCTTTGATCTGGCTGATAACCAAAGCCGAGTCTCTTAATACATCCAAGGATTTGATTCCCAAGTCTATGGCATCTTTGAGACTGAAGATGCATGCTTCGTATTCCGCCATGTTGTTTATACAATTGAAGCAAAGTCTGGCAGTAAAGGGAGTATGACACCCTTTTGGAGATATAAGTACAACACCAATACCATTTCCGAGTGCAGTGGAGGCTCCATCATAGAACATGGTTGTTGTACCCCAAAATTTGCCCTCCCATTTCCTCAGCATTTTCTCCTCACAAAAACCTTGGAGCTCAAGATCCAATTAGGGTTTCCTCTGCTTAAGACTTCTCCTTGCACTGTTGATCCAAATTAGGGTTTGTGTTTGCACAAATATATTTTGACCTAAAATGCCTAATATGACTTTCATGCTTCATGTTGGACTCCCAAGCTTATCCATACCAAGTTTCAAGTCCTGATTCCAAATTTTGCCCAGTCAATTGGACAGTTGACCTGGAAATCAACTGTATTGGGGAAAAAGTCAACTGTGGCCCATTGACAGTCAAATCTCATGAAAATTGACCCATATCAACATTATGAACTCATATGGACCATTTGATCAAGTTTGGATCACAATTCCACAAGAAATTTGATCAGATCATCAAAAGGGCAAAATGGTCATTTTTAGGGTTTTGACTGCACAAAGGCAATTTTTGACTGTTTGACCTAGCCAATGGCAAACCAAGCTCACATATGGACTCAAGGACTCCTTGTAATTATCTTGACATGCTCAACAAGTTCAAAAGATCCCAAATACACAAGATTGATAGTTGAATTTCCCAGTCAATTGATCAATTTTGACTGTATACTGAAAAGTCAAACTTTGACTTTTTGGTCAAAATCAAGAGTCAAGATTCATTTTTCATCAAAACATACCAAATCATGAAACTTGTTCACCAAGAAACCAAGAAATGCAAATTAGGGTTTGAAATGGGAATTTTTCATAACTTAGAATTTTTCTAAGTTATGGAAAACCCTAATTTTTTTCCCAACTTTGCCCCACTTTCTCACCAAGATTCATTTGGATTCAAACAAAAGTCAAAACATGAAAGTTGTAGCTTGTTGCATAATATACAACTTTTATTCACAAAGTTCTCCCAAATGAAGCTTGTATCTCAAGTTACAATTTTTTGAATAGGGGTGCCAAACCATTCTTAACTTAGTGAAAATTTGACCTTTTTGACAAGGTTTTCTACCTAACTTCA
Source organism: Vicia faba (assembly GCA_948472305.1). NCBI lineage: Eukaryota > Viridiplantae > Streptophyta > Magnoliopsida > Fabales > Fabaceae > Vicia > Vicia faba. The sequence continues at coordinate 282,291,857 of OX451739.1, read as the reverse complement.
AGGCCATTTTCCATACACTTCCACTTGGAATTTCAATTTGCATTTCAAAGATGGATTGTAGTACACATTCCAAGCTTTCTAAAATGTCCAAGAAATCATCAAACAACCTCATAACTTGAGAGAATCGAGTTTCACAATATGGCAAAAATTCACTTTTGAATGGATCATGAACATGTTCATAACTTAGGCCATTTTCAAATCAGCATAGTTTGTGCTACATTACAGGTCCTAAAACCCTTTGACACTCATAAATTTAATGCCAAACCTTTGTGCCAAGACCATGTTTTGTGTATTCAAACATTGCCTAGAAGATTAATCCATTTATAGATAAAGCATTATTTCCATTTTGAAAAAGTAGAACTTTATGTCCATTTTGCAAATCCAAGTGGTACAGTCAAAATCTTCTAGGCACAAGTTATGAGACACATTACACTGATCAAGGCAAAGGATTGCAGCATGTTATAGGGGCCTGCATCAGTCTAGAACTTCAACTTGCCTTTTGTTGCTTAAGAAAGAAGAAACATAGCATAACTTGTACCAACTCTCATATCAGCTTACAAACACTTAAACAAACTTATCAAACACATTCCAAATATTGATCCTAAGCTGAAGCACGAGCCTTTCACCTCCAATCCCTCCCAAAACTCAGAATCACCTTGAAACTGCTCAAACAGAGCAACCTCTGCAGATTGAGTTCCAACTCTCAATCTTTTCAAGCATTCTTGCCCAAACCAGTTCATACACCTTCCCTACCATCTATGCAAGATAACCAAAAGCTAAAACACGACCTGTAATCCCTCTAACTGGTTCCACCATTTCACTTTTCTGATTTGCAGGTAGAGTGCTATAGCTCGATTCAAAAGGTTTCAAAGCAAAGTAACACTTGGAATAGTATCCCTGGACCTCAAGGAAGCTATACCAATCATCACTTTGCACTGAGAGCTTCTCCATTGCCAGATAGAACTTCAACTGAACAGGTAAGTTTTTGAATTCGTATCTCTCTTGTTAGCTTTAGGTTTGTGAAGAAAATATGTCACAATCATAGCCCTGAACATGCCCATATAATTAGATTTTATTTATATTATGTGTGTTGCAAGAATTTTGGGTCTGAACTTGGAAGAAAATCTAGGTCAGGATTTGGGGGAGAAGAAATTCTCCCTCATCTTAGAGAGTTAAGACAAGTTCTGCATATGGTTGGATTCGTCTCTTGATGCTGAACATTTTTTATGTTATGAGTTTTCATTGAAAAGCCAGGAATCAGGAGTTAGAAGTTTGAGAAGAAGGGCGCGCGTTTTGAACTGGTTTTGTCTGAAGGTTGAAGACAATGTCTTCTTGGGCTGGGCCTGAGTTATTTTCTTATTCACACCACCTTTTTGGTTTTACACCCCCTGAGCCCATTTCATTCATTTTTTTAATGTTTTTGACTTTTTCTTTTTTTGATTGGCTCATTTATTTTTTCTCATAATATTAAAAATATAAAAATATTTTTTCTCACCATTTTTGAATTTATTAGGCATTTATTTGATTTTTCTTTTAGTTTGTACATAAATCAATAAATACATATACCTTTTTTTATTTAAAATACTAAAATAGTGTAAATATATTTTTTATACATTTTTATTTTTTACTTTCTGAAAATATTTTATAGAAAAAATACTTTTTTTAATTAAATATTAAATATTATTAATTTGTATATAATACATATTTAATGAATAATATATATATATTTACTAATACACTTAGGATAAAAATACTAAAAATATACATATTTTATTTTATTAATATTTAACACTAAAAAATCATTTTTTACAAATATACTTTATTTTTATTTTATTTTTGTATATGAATAATAAATATTGTGTATTTTGAATAAATAATACATTTTTTATAGAATTAGGGTTTGACCCTAAATATGAAAAACTTAAAAAAATAATAATGTTTTCTTTTTGACATGTAAAAATACATTTTTTCCATACATGTAAAAAACCATTTTTGGCATCTTGCACATTTGTTCTATTTTATTTAATTTATGCAAATTAATCACCTTGTAAATAATTCAATATTGATGTAATAGTTTTAGGTTTAAATTCCTTGTCAAAATCCTCATTCGAACATTTGTACCCCCCTTCCCATATATAGTTTTGTAATAGCTTAGTAAATTTATTTCCGCACTTTATTGTTTTCTAATTATACCATGTTAGAATTAGGGTTTGTATGCGAAAAATAACGAAAAATAGTTTTGACCTAATTTCAAGATAAACAAGCATGAAAATGAACACACAAATCACACTTGCACCCCCTAGGGTATTCCACTTGTTGCCTTTCAAAATTGGGCCATATTGCATGTTAGGTCTCTTTGGGCAAAACAAACAAATCAAATGATCATAGTCCCTCGATAACACTTTCAAAATGTTGCCTCAACAAATGATCAAGTCCCTTAAAGGAAATGCCCAAAGATACTTGGCACCATTGCAATTATGGTCTAAACGATGACCCGCGCCCGTCCCTTTCACATCCTAACATGAGATTGTCCACCAAATACAATGGTGGAACAAACTTGTCAAAAGGGTTAAAACATAACAATAATCTTTGAGAAATTTAGGAGTAGATAACCTCTTAGTTACTTGAATAAAACTTGCAAAAACAAAACACTTGCCTATTTTCTAAAACCACACTTCACAACACCTTCAAAAAACAAACTTTCAAAAACAAATGAAAACCTTTTCAAAAGACATACACCTTTGTATACATCCCCACATGGATCATTACAAAGGTTGCCACCACATTGGCTTCTTTTCAAAATATTTTCAAACCCACACACACACAAGCACCATTTCAAACAATTGAAAATAAAAGGCAAGTGATCTAAGCAAGTAACTAAGAGCCCATGGATAACCATGGATAGAAAGGGTGCTAATACCTTCCCTTTCTATAATCTACTCCCCGAACCCAAGAAAACATCTCAAAGGTTTTTGCTGTGCTTTTTTAACCTTTCCTTAGGATAAAATAAAAAGTCGGTGGCGACTCTTGCTCAACCGAAACATTTGCGAAAACAAACGCAAAACCTATAGTCAGTTCTCCCACCGTATCACAGAACTGGCGACTCTGCTGGGGACTAACTTAAAAGTGGAGTAACCTTAGGGTTTAGATCACATTTGTTTTCAATTGTTTGCTTTGTTTGCTTTTATATATGTGGGCTTTGCATCGGAGATTCATAGATCCTAACCCGGATCTGGGAAATACCCTTTTTAGGTAGCATAATCTGTGAGGGACCTGTCCGGCGTAGACCGACATGGGTGAAACAGTGGCTACGTTGGTGTGGCACCTTGGTCTGTACCTATATCCCTTGTGTTGCAATGAGGAGAATATAGGTCTTCTAAGGAGTCATTAAACACCAACCAACCTTAGAACCCTAAATTGACCAAACTTGGCTATTAGGACAGTAGCAGTATGCTACACTCATTGAGGCTAAAATCTCGAGATGGTTCTGGCTGCAAGAAAAGATTGTGATGCTGGAGTTATGACCGATTGAGGGTAGCCAATGATTTGAGATCCTCTAGAACCCGGTTACTTTTGATAAGACAGGTTTTAACCAACAAAACCAAAAGAGGGTAATACCTGAAATTCATGCTGGCCTGAAACCTAAGGGTGTCTTGTGTGACTTGTGTGCCTTACCATGCTTGCCTATGTGAATACTTGTGGTGTGCTTCATCATAGCATCATGCCATCATACCATTGCATGCATCCTGTATAAAGGACTAACCCATTTCAAAGGCAAAAGAGTTTCATCTTTGCTCTGTTTTGTAGGACATCATGATGCCCGTGCGTAGGAATACTATCCGGCTCAACTTTGTTCAACCGCCAATTTTGCTCAAGGATTTGGTTGGTATGATTCCAAACACTTCTTCCTTCATCAACAAACATGGTTCTCTCCTTGGCTTGATCACTGCAAAATGGGACCAACAACTGATAATTGTTCTGACCCAGTTTTATGACCCTCTGTATCATTGTTTCACCTTTTAAGACTTCCAGCTGGTTCCTACCCTGGAAGAATTCTCTTATTTGCTTGGGATCCCTGTCTTGGAATAAACTCCATTCACTGGTTTGGAAAAGACTCCTAGGCCTGAAGAGATTGCTGCAATTCTCCCCTTGACCAAAGAAGAGGTATTAGCTAACTGGAAAACTAGAAGTGGAGTCAAGGGCTTTTTGGTCAAATTTCTGGTTGGCAAGGCTAATGATTTCTGGAATGATTTGGACTTCAAGGCGTACGAAGATATTCTGGCTCTTTTGATTTATGGTCTGGTACTGTTTCCCAATCCTGACACCTTTATCAGTATCCATGCCATAAGGATCTTCATGACTCGGAATCCTGTACCCACTCTTTTGGGTGATATCCTGCAACAACTCTATGCTCGTACTGCTCGAAAACGGGGAACTCCATGGTGTTGTGCTCCTTTGCTAGTAAGGTGGTTTATTTCGCACCTTCCCAAGTTCGTGCTGAAGAATGAAGAAGGAAAAGGTTGGGCTCGGAGGTTAATGTCTCTCACAGATAATGACATCACCTGGACTCTCAGAGGTTTGGATGAGGTAGCTGTTATTGACCGTTGCGGAGAATACCCTAATGTTCCGTTGATTGGTATCCAAGGAGGAATCTCTTATAATCCATGCTTAGCTCTCCGTCAGTTCGGAAGAGCCAGGGGAGATGGGCCTCATGAAATGTTGGTCCCTCACTTTCATTTTGAGTTTCAGGCAGACAGTGACAAACTACGCCATGGATTCATTAGAGCTTGGGACAGAATTCACAAAGCTGACCCACATGAGTTGGGACCAAAGACTTCTCTACCAATGGAACCCTATTGCAAGTGGGTCCGCATCCGTGCTCAGAGGTTAGGTATGTCGTACGAAGCTGTCAGACCTATCATTCTTGAATCTCCTGATGAAGATGGGGTTCCTCCAACTGTCCTCCCTCCTCAGATACCTACTGATTTTGACACAATGAAGAGATCTTGGGCGCAGCTAAAGGAAGAACGGGATTTCTATCGGGAGAAGTTCAACGAGCAGGAACGGAAGATCCAGAGGCTGACTAAACAATTGGAGGAAGAGCGGGTCCTGAACAACTACATCAACACTGAGAAAAGGAGGCCATGGGAGCATTGATGGGCTTTGGATATTTCCTTTTATAGCTTTTATTTCCTTTCCAGTATTTTGCATTCCTGTAATGCCTAAGGGCAAGTTGTTGAACAATTAAAATTTTAATCTAATGAAGTGTGTTTCCCTGTTGTCTACAAAGTTGAATCTTGTTTGTCTTTGAAAACATAAAACATACGCATCTCATTGCACCATATGCATAGCAGGTACCCTATTTCACAGGTTGCTTAATCTTCTTCGCTGTTTATTTGAACAGTCATCATGAATCCAGACTCATCCAGTGAGCAAGCCATCAAGGCCCTTCAGGCCCAAAGTGCCCAGTTTCAAGAAATGGTTCTGAGCCTGGCCCAAGGTCAGCAAGAGTTGAAGACTCTACTCCTGAAGAAGAAGAAGAAAAAGAGGATTGCGTTGTTCAACACCGGACGCAGATTTGGGAACACACTCCACAATGAAGTTGATCCAACTACTTCTTCTGCTGAGAAAAACAGTCCCCAAGGGGGAGGAGCTCCTAGTCCCGCAGTCTCCGACAACGAGACGGACTACAATGACGAACAATACCCACCTGCTGCTGACAGATACAAGCAATTAGAGGACCGCTTGAGCGCCATGGAAATTCAGAATATGTCGGGGCTGGATTTCGGAGATTTGGGGTTATCTTCTGGGGTAGTAATTCCACACAAGTTTAAGGCGCCTGCCTTCGCCAAGTATGATGGGGTCTCCTGCCCAAAGCTGCATCTAAGGTCGTACGTAAGGAAGATCCAACCTTATACGGCGGATAAGAACCTTTGGATTCACTTCTTCCAAGATAGCCTTTCGGGATCACAGCTTGAATGGTTCTACCAATTAGATGGAACTAATATCCGACACTGGGAAGATTTGGCGACCGCATTCTACAGACAATATCAATACAATTCTGATCTCGCTCCAACGCGTACCCAACTTCAGGGTATGTCTCTAGGAACGGGTGAAGGGTTCAAAGAATACGCACAAAAATGGAGAGATTTGACTGGCAGGGTGCAGCCTCCATTGACTGATCGTGAGCTGGTTGATATGTTCCTAGGGACTTTGTCTGGTCCATTTTTCAATCATTTGGTTGGTAACTCCTCCGCTGGGTTTACGGATTTGATTCTGACGGGAGAAAGAATTGAAGCTGGCATCAGGTCAGGAAAGATACAAAAGGCTGCCTCCACAAGTACTGAGAAGAGGCCGTTTAAGAAAGAAGCAAGTGTCGTCTATGGTCCTAGAAGACAAGTCAAGCCCGAAAGTCGCCAAGTCGTCAATGCTTTGGTCATTTCAAAACCTGTTGCTGCTCCTCAGCAGTACAATCAACAAAGAGGTGAAAGGCCCAAGAGACAGTATACTCGGCTAAGCATGACCTTATCTCAAATTTTACCCCAACTGTTATCAACCAACTTGGTGACCATCAAAGAAGCTCCTAAGGTCGTCAACACTGCGTCTCCTAAGTATAACCCAAATGCCCAGTGTGCTTATCATTCTGATAGTCCCAGGCACACTACTGATGATTGATGGGCCTTGAGAAACAAAGTGCAAGATCTTATCGACGCGAAGGAAATTCAGTTTGAAGCGCCTGAGAGACCAAATGTTGTAACTGCTCCTATGCCCCAGCATAGAGTAAATTCCATTGAGGAAGAGTTGTATGATGTTTCGGTGAATGAAGTTGTTACCCCTCTTTTGACTGTTAAGAGGAACTTGCTACTAGCCGGTTTATTTCCGGGTTGTGGCAAGGGTTGCCTCCTGTGTGCTGTTATCCCTACCGGTTGTCCGCTGCTGAAATCAGGCATTCAAAGCCTGATGGATAGCAAGGAAATTCTGTTCAAGAAAATTGCTGTTCCGTTTGTTTCCGTTGAAGAAATATCTGTTGTCACAATTTACAATCTTGCCAAAGCTCCCGTGAAGAAACCCGTCCGAATTATGTCTGTTGCACCCATTACTATTACTGTTCCGGGGGCTCTCCCCTATGAGTCTGATAAAGCGGTCCCGTGGCATTATGGAGCCGACGTGTATGTGCTTGGGGTGAAGCAGGAGTTCAACACCAATACCAGTATCAGTAACATCACTGGTCCCGCCAAGATTACCCGCAGTGGCAGGATCTTCTCGCCTGACATTGCACCGCCAGTTATCCGAAAACCTCTCACCATCACACCCGCAAGTGTGCATGTTCCAATTCAAGTTCCTGTGTCTTCTACTGCCGCCGAGTCCTCTGATACTCGGGGCAAAGAAGTTGCTACCGATTTTCCTGCCAGGACGGAGGCACCAAAAAAGAAGACTGCTGTGGAAGCCTCCCAACAAGAAATGGAGGAAATCCTTAAAATTATCAAAAAGAGTGACTTTAATGTCTTTGAACAGTTGGGGCATACTCCCTCCAAAATCTCTATGTTATCATTGCTGCTATGCTCAGAGGCCCATGCAAAAGCCCTGATTTCATTTCTGAAAATGGCCCATGTACCGCAAGAGACCTCCGCAGATCAATTCACCGACTGTGTGGCTAATTTGACAGCTGACAATGGCTTAGGGTTCTCAGATGCTGACCTTACCACCAAAGGAAAAAATCACAATGATGCACTGCATGTTTCCATAGAATGCAGGGGCACTACTCTCGCACACGTGTTAGTGGATACCGGCTCTTCCCTGAATGTTTTGCCCAAGAAAGCATTGGATCACTTGGATTGTGAGGGCCTAGAGTTGAAACCTAGTAACATCATTGTTAGAGCCTTCGACAGATCTAAGAGGATGGTGCACGGTGAAGTAGACATTCCTATTCGTATGGGTTCCCAAGTTTTCAACTCAACGTTCTATGTAATGGATATTCGTCCATCTTACTCCTGTTTGTTGGGTCGACCCTGGATTCACAAGGCTGGGGCAGTAACTTCCACTCTACACCAAAAGCTCAAATACCCTGTCAAAGGGAAGATTCTTACTGTGCAGGGTGAGGAGGAATACATGGTGAGTCACTTGAATTCATTCCGGTATATCGAGATGGACGGGGAGTTTATTGAAACCCCCTGTCAGCATTTTGAGGAAGTACCTCCAGTGTTGGCATCAGCTGAGGCAGTAGTTGAAGAAGATTTTCCGTTGAAGATGGCGTCCTTGAAGGATGCCCGGGCTGTAATCGAGAAAGGCAATTGCGCAAACTGGGGTCAGCTTCCTGACTTCACTCAAAAGAACGACAAGTTTGGGCTGGGCTTTACTGCAGAGGCTCAGAGGGCTGTGCGCAAGGAAAAGATCAGAAAGGCTCCGGTGTTTATCTCCAACCCAAGGGTGAATGCTATTGAGGAGGATGTAGAGGAAGCAGAGTTTGACAGTTGGATCTACCCGACTACCAGCAACGGACCGAGCAACTGGACGGCAAAGGATTTTACACCTATCACATTTGTCACGCAGTAATTATTTCTTTTGATTTTCAATTTGTAACAAACAATGTGTTAAAACTTTATTGGCTCGGTGTCCTACCCGGGGCATCGTAGCTCCATTTGTGAGGGCTTTTTGTATGACATTTCCATATATCATCAATCAAAACATTGGACGTTTGTTTCATTTCAAATCTTGTGCTCTTTTTCTCTCTGTGTTATATATTGCAAAACAGCTATATTTACACACACTCACTTATACAGGTTTCAATCCACTCTGGATCTCACTGGTAACAGCTCTGCTACCGCCAGTTATGACTTCGAGAATCCGATCAACTTGGCCGAAGATGAAGGTGAAGATGATTGTGAAGTGCCTGGTGAACTCGCGAGACTGCTACTCCAGGAAGAGAGGGCTATTCAACCACATGAAGAGTCGGTGGAAACAATTAACCTGGGTACTGAGACAGAGAGGAAAGAGGTCAAGATTGGGGCTAATCTAGATCTCAGCGTGAAACAACGATTGATCCAGATGCTATATAATTACATGGAGATATTTGCTTGGTCCTATGAGGAAATGCCTGGTTTGGATGCCGACATTGTAGTTCATCACCTGCCAACCAAGGAAGTCTGCCCTCCGGTAAAGCAAAAGGTCCGCCGTATGCGCCCAGAGATGTCTGAAAAGATCAAGGCTGAGGTCATGAAGCAGTTCGATACCGGGTTTCTAGCGGTAACTTCTTATCCTCAATGGGTGGCCAATGTGGTGCCAGTGCCGAAAAAGGATGGTAAAGTCAGGATGTGCGTCGACTACAGGGACTTGAACAGGGCAAGCCCCAAGGATGACTTCCCCTTACCTCACATCGACGTTCTTGTTGACAATACTGCTCAACACAAGGTTTTCTCCTTCATGGATGGTTTTTCAGGGTATAATCAGATCAAGATGGCTCCAGAGGATATGGAGAAGACTACCTTTGTGACTCAGTGGGGCACCTTCTGTTATAAGGTCATGCCATTCGGACTGAAAAATGCTGGGGCAACTTATCAACGTGCCATGGTTACTTTATTTCATGATATGATCCATCATGAGATTAAAGTATATGTTGATGACATGATTGCAAGGTCTCAAACTGAGGAGGAGCACCTTGATCATTTGAGGAAGCTGTTTGACCGACTCAAGTTATACAAGCTGAGGTTGAATCCCAACAAATGCACCTTTGGGGTAAGATCCGGAAAATTGCTAGGTTTCATTGTAAGTGATAAAGGTATTCAGGTGGACCCTGCCAAGGTAAAAGCCATACAAGAGATGCCGACTACAAAGACAGAGAAAGAAGTCAGAGGTTTCCTGGGACGACTGAATTACATTTCCCGATTCATCTCACATCTGACTTCTACTTGTGAACCAATCTTCAAATTACTGAAGAAAGATCAAGTAGTACGCTGGAACGATGAATGTCAGGCTGCCTTTGAAAAGATAAAGGAATATCTCCAAGAGCCACCCATTCTTATGCCACCAGTGGAAGGAAGACCTCTAATATTATACTTGACAGTACTTGATAATTCAATGGGGTGTGTGCTGGGGCAGCATGACGAGTCTGGCCGAAAAGAGCACGTTATTTATTACTTGAGCAAAAAGTTTACCGACTGTGAGTCTCGTTACTCACTGCTTGAGAAAACTTGTTGCGCTCTAGTATGGGCTGCTCGCCGGCTGAGACAGTATATGCTGACTCACACTACTCTATTGATTTCAAAGATGGATCCCATCAAGTACATATTTGAAAAGCCTGCTCTGTCTGGAAGAATAGCGAGATGGAAAATGATCTTGACAGAATATGACATCCAGTATACAACTCAGAAAGCAATTAAAGGAAGTGTACTGGCAGATCATTTGGCACACCAACCTGTGGACGATTACCAATCATTGAACTTTGATTTTCCGGACGAAGACATTATGGTGGTAACCGACTGTGAAGTACCTGGACCGGATGAAGGACCTGAAGAAGGATCCCGATGGTCTATGCATTTTGACGGAGCCTCCAATACTTTGGGTAACGGCGTCGGCGCTGTAATCATATCTCCCAAAGGAACTCATACTCCACTCACCGCCCGATTGTGTTTCAACTGCACCAACAACATGGCAGAATATGAGGCATGTATCATGGGTTTACAAGCTGCAATCGACTTAAGGATCAAATTTCTGAGTGTCTTCGGAGATTCCGCTCTCGTGATCAATCAGATCAAAGGCGAGTGGGATACGAAACACCCAAATCTTATTCCTTACAAGGAGTATGTGTCAACCTTGCTTCCCCACTTTGAAGAAATAACTTTTGAGCACTTCCCAAGAGAGGAGAATCATCTAGCGGACGCACTAGCTACGATGTCTTCAATGTTCAAAGTTAAATGGGACAATGAGGCTCCCCGGATCATTATCTGGAAGTTGGATGAACCGGCATACTGCTGCGACCTCGAGGCCGAGAAGGTGACTGAAAAACCCTGGTATCATGAGGTGAAGAGGTACTTGGAAGCTCAGGAATACCCTGAAGGTGCATCTGTCAATGACAAGAAGTTCATGAGGAGGTTTGCGGCAAAATTCTTCCTCAGCAACGACATTCTCTACAAACGAAATCATGATTCAACTCTACTGCGTTGTGTGGATAAGGCTGAAGCAGAAAAGATCATGGTAGAACTGCATGAAGGTACATTCAGAACACATTCCAGTGGGCACACCATGGTTAAGAAAATCCTTCGGGCAGGATATTTCTGGTCCACAATGGAAGCCGATTGTTACCAACACTCTCGAACTTGTCACAAATGCCAAATCTATGCTGACAAGGTGCATATTCCTCCGGTTCCTCTGAACGTCCTGGCGGCACCTTGGCCTTTTGCAATGTGGGGCATTGATATGATCGGTGAGATCCGACCGACGGCATCCAATGGGCATCGCTTCATCTTAGTGGCGATCGATTACTTCACGAAGTGGGTTGAGGCAGCTTCATACGCAACGGTAACCAAGAGCGTCGTGGCACGTTTCATCCGGCATAATCTGATCTGTCGATACGGCGTCCCGGAAAGAATCATTACGGACAATGGTACCAATCTCAATAACAAAATGATCACTGAGCTTTGCGAACAATTCAAGATACAGCACCACAACTCTTCTCCCTACCGGCCGAAGATGAATGGGGCTGTAGAGGCAGCTAATAAAAATATCAAGAAAATTGTGCAGAAGATGACAATGACCTATAAAGATTGGCACGAGATGTTACCATTCGCTCTTCATGGGTACCGTACCTCAGCAAGGACGTCAACCGGGGCAACTCCTTTCTCCTTGGTCTATGGCATGGAGGCAGTCTTGCCAATTGAAGTCCAGATACCCTCTTTCCGGATAATGAAGGATGCAGACTTGAGTGAAGATGACTGGATCCAGACTCGACTTGATCAATTAAATCTGATTGACGAAAAGAGACTCACCGCTATCTGTCATGGTCAGACGTATCAAAAACGGATGATCAGGGCATTTAACAAGAAAGTCAGACCACAAGAGTATCAAGTTGGGGACTTGGTAATCAAACGCATCATCCTTCCTCAAAGTGATCCCCGGGGAAAATGGACCCCTACGTACGAAGGGCCATTTGTGGTTAAGCATGTGTTCTCAGGAGGAGCCATGATCCTAACCACCATGGATGGTGACGACCTTCCTCACCCCGCCAATACAGACATAGTGAAAAAATACTACGCACGAATAAAAGACCCGCTAGGTTGACATACCTAGGCAAAATAAGGGCTTCCCGGCGAACCAAAAGGGTTCGGGCAAAAATAAGGGATGAAATGAAAAAAATCTGTACACCCGGCAAGTCGAAAACCTGGAAAGGCGGCTTGGGCAAAAATGGGTATCCCGGTGGACTGAAAACCCGAAAGGGCGGTCCAGGCAAAAGTTAGGGATAAGGCGTAACACTATGTCTCATTGGATCACTTCGCATCCGGAATTCGACATCAACTATCTGGCTCAGATTTCGGCATCGACCAATCAGCTTCATCTTCGACCAAGCAGCAAAGTGATGAGACGCTTGAAGACATAAAGGCGATAGCAGAGTTGGAACCCAGTGGATTTGTTCACATAGCTGTTTTGTTTTCTTTTCAAAATTGTAAACTCTATGTTATTTGGCGGCGTCCTCTTACTAGGATGTCAGCCTCTTGTACAAAAACGCCTATTCACAGGCAAAATTCAAATCAATACAAATTCACTTGTCCATACAAATTGCCATTGTTTTTTCCTTTTTCTGTTTTGTCTTGCGAAGAACGTCCAATGTTCATCTTTGATATATGCATTTGACATTAAATTGCTGAGTCATAAATATTTGCATATGAAACGAAAGATGAATTATAGGTGACACCAGAAACAGGGGCAATGTGGAGTTGTCTGATGCAGTCTGGTTGCTTTGTCCGCCAAGGTACCAAGGTAGATTCGACTGAAGAATGTGACCAAATCATCTCAACACCCCGTAGAGTAAGACAAGATTCAGCAATACTTTCTCCAAGCGGAGTTGATTCCCCGTCAATCCTGAAAAGGCACAAAATTCCCCGGCAGGTCTTAAAGCTCATCCCCAGTAGGTTCTGGAAGCTTGTTCCCTGCAGGATACGGACGTCTCTCCCGAGCTTTATTCAGAGTTATTCCTCACAAAGGGCTTATAACTGGGTTATCCTCAGCTAATGGCCACGGAAGATCGCCCTCGGCAAAGTTCTTTCTATCCCCGGCGGAGTTTATCTTTGGTATCCCCAGCGGAGTTTATCATCATTATCCCCAGCGGAATTCGTCATTAAAGTCCTCAGCAGGCCTCTCATCAAAACTTTGGCAAAGTATCTCTTCCACAAGAGCAATTCCCCGGCCGGTCGTAAAGGATTTATTTTCCTAAAGACGAAATTACATTCATAAACATTTCGCATTTACATACATCTTGCTTACATACATGATAAAGTGCATACAACGCTATCTCATGTTGAACATCATGACATCATGCATATCATACATCATGACATTGCATACAACTTATGTTTTTGCCTTTTCAGAAAAAAAAAGACAATCCCAAAGACAACTACCTTCAACTGTCACATTTCCAGATTCGATTCCTATATCCAGCCAGGGCATATCTGTTGACAACATTTCCAGACTCGATTCCTGTATCTAGCCAGGGCACGTCTGAAGAGTTCGAAGATTCGATTCCTGTATCCAGCCAGGGCACATCTCTCAACTACAACATTTCCAGACTCGATTCCTGTATCTAGCCAGGGCACGTCTGAAGAGTTCGAAGATTCGATTCCTGTATCCAGCCAGGGCACATCTCTCAACTACAACATTTCCAGACTCGATTCCTGTATCTAGCCAGGGCACATCTGAAGAGTTCGAAGATTCGATTCCTGTATCCAGCCAGGGCACATCTCTCAACTACAACATTTCCAGATTCGATTCCTGTATCCAGCCAGGGCATATCTGTTGACGACTATTTCCGGATTCGATTCCTGCATCCAGCCAGGGCACATCTATGAGAAAACGATTGTAGATTCGACACCTGTATCTAGCCAGGGCATATCTGCGTGAGGAGATTGAAGATCAAACACCTGTAACAAGCCATGAAAACATCTGTCTTTCTCAAATACACAAGTTCTCGCTAAGGAATCTCTTATGCGATCCACACTTCCAAATGGCATCAATAAGCCCATTCCCGACAAAGTTCCGTCACATTTCCAGATGGCATCTATAAGCCCATCCCCCTATCCACCATCTCTCCAAATGGCATCTATAAGCCCATTCCCGACATCACATTACTGATACTTCAACATGCGAGTGCAAATTTCCGGGCACTCTAGTGTCCAATCTCCTTTTACCCTCGAGTCGCGAAAGGCAAGTTTGCCAATCTAACTCTTCAGGTTCAAGAAGATTGAACATGGGAAACTGTTGTACCCCAAAATTTGCCCTCCCATTTCCTCAGCATTTTCTCCTCACAAAAACCTTGGAGCTCAAGATCCAATTAGGGTTTCCTCTGCTCAAGACTTCTCCTTGCACTGTTGATCCAAATTAGGGTTTGTGTTTGCACAAAGATATTTTGACCTAAAATGCCTAATATGAATTTCATGCTTCATGTTGGACTCCCAATCTTATCCATACCAAGTTTCAAGTCCTGATTCCAAATTTTGCCCAGTCAATTGGACAGTTGACCTAGAAATCAACTATATTGGGGAAAAAGTCAACTGTGGCCAATTGACAGTCAAATCTCATGAAAATTAACCCATATCAACATTATGAACTCATATGGACCATTTGATCAAGTTTGGATCACAATTCCACAAGAAATTTGATCAGATCATCAAAAGGGCAAAATGGTCATTTTTAGGGTTTTGACTGCACAAAGGCAATTTTTGACTGTTTGACCTAGCCAATGGCAAACCAAGCTCACATATGGACTCAAGGACCCCATGGAATTGTCTTGACAGGCTCAACAAGTTCAAAAGATCCCAAATACACAAGATTGACAGTTGAATTTCCCAGTCAATTGATCAATTTTGACTGTATACTGAAAAGTCAAACTTTGACTTTTTGGTCAAAATCAAGTGTCAAGATTCATTTTTCATCAAAACATACCAAATCATGAAACTTGTTCACCAAGAAACCAAGAAATGCAAATTAGGGTTTGAAATGGGAATTTTTCATAACTTCGAATTTTTCTAAGTTATGGAAAACCCTAATTTTTTTCCCAACTTTGCCCCCACTTTCTCACCAAGATTCATTTGGATTCAAACAAAAGTCAAAACATGAAAGTTGTAGCTTGTTGCATAATCTACAACTTTGATTCACAAAGTTCTCCCAAATGAAGCTTGTATCTCAAGTTACAATTTTTTGAATAGGGGTGCCAAACCATTCTTAACTTAGTGAAAATTTGACCTTTTTGACAAGGTTTTCTACCTAACTTCAAGGCCATTTTCCATACACTTCCACTTGGAATTTCAATTTGCATTTCAAAGATGGATTGTAGTACACATTCCAAGCTTTCCAAAATGTCCAAGAACTCATCAAAAAACCTCATAACTTTAGAGAATCGAATTTCATAATATGGCAAAAATTCACTTTTGAATGGATCATGAACATGTTCATAACTTAGGCCATTTTCAAATCAGCATAGTTTGTGCTACATTACAGGTCCTAAAACCCTTTGACACTCATAAATTTAATGCCAAACCTTTGTTCCAAGACCATGTTTTGTGTATTCAAACATTGCCTAGAAGATTAATCCATTTATAGATAAAGCATTATTTCCATTTTGAAAAAGTAGAACTTTATGTCCATTTTGCAAATCCAAGTGGTACAGTCAAAATCTTCTAGGCACAAGTTATGAGACACATTACACTGATCAAGGCAAAGGGTTGCAGCATGTTTTGGGGGCCTGCATCAGTCTAGAACTTCAACTTGCCTTTTGTTGCTTAAGAAAGAAGAAACATAGCATAACTTGTACCAACTCTCATATCAGCTTACAAACACTTAAACAAACTTATCAAACACATTCCAAATATTGATCCTAAGCTGAAGCACGAGCCTTTCACCTCCAATCCCTCCCAAAACTCAGAATCACCTTGAAACTGCTCAAACAGAGCAACCTCTGCAGATTGAGTTCCAACTCTCAATCCTTTCAAGCATTCTTGCCCAAACCAGTTCATACACCTTCCCTACCATCTATGCAAGATAACCAAAAGCTAAAACACGACCTGTAATCCCTCTAACTGGTTCCACCATTTCACTTTTCTGATTTGCAGGTAGAGTGCTATAGCTCGATTCAAAAGGTTTCAAAGCAAAGTAACACTTGGAATAGTATCCCTGGACCTCAAGGAAGCTATACCAATCATCACTTTGCACTGAGAGCTTCTCCATTGCCAGATAGAACTTCAACTGAACAGGTAAGTTTTTGAATTCGTATCTCTCTTGTTAGCTTTAGGTTTGTGAAGAAAATATGTCACAATCATAGCCCTGAACATGCCCATATAATTAGATTTTATTTATATTATGTGTGTTGCAAGAATTTTGGGTCTGAACTTGGAAGAAAATCTAGGTCAGGATTTGGGGGAGAAGAAATTCTCCCTCATCTTAGAGAGTTAAGACAAGTTCTGCATATGGTTGGATTCGTCTCTTGATGCTGAACATTTTTTATGTTATGAGTTTTCATTGAAAAGCCAGGAATCAGGAGTTAGAAGTTTGAGAAGAAGGGCGCGCGTTTTGAACTGGTTTTGTCTGAAGGTTGAAGACAATGTCTTCTTGGGCTGGGCCTGAGTTATTTTCTTATTCACACCACCTTTTTGGTTTTACACCCCCTGAGCCCATTTCATTCATTTTTTTAATGTTTTTGACTTTTTCTTTTTTTGATTGGCTCATTTATTTTTTCTCATAATATTAAAAATATAAAAATATTTTTTCTCACCATTTTTGAATTTATTAGGCATTTATTTGATTTTTCTTTTAGTTTGTACATAAATCAATAAATACATATACCTTTTTTTATTTAAAATACTAAAATAGTGTAAATATATTTTTTATACATTTTTATTTTTTACTTTCTGAAAATATTTTATAGAAAAAATACTTTTTTTATTAAATATTAAATATTATTAATTTGTATATAATACATATTTAATGAATAATATATATATATATATATATATATATATATATATATATATATATATATATATATATATATATATATATATATATATATATATATATATATATATATATATATATATATATATATATATATATATATATATATATATATATATATATATATATATATATATATATATATATATATATATATATATATATATATATATATATATATATATATATATATATATATATATATATATATATATATATATATATATATATATATATATATATATATATATATATATATATATATATATATATATATATATATATTTACTAATACACTTAGGATAAAAATACTAAAAATATACATATTTTATTTTATTAATATTTAACACTAAAAAATCATTTTTTACAAATATACTTTATTTTTATTTTATTTTTGTATATGAATAATAAATATTGTGTATTTTGAATAAATAATACATTTTTTATAGAATTAGGGTTTGACCCTAAATATGAAAAACTTAAAAAAATAATAATATTTTCTTTTTGACATGTAAAAATACCTTTTTTCCATACATGTAAAAAACCAATTTTGGCATCTTGCACATTTGTTCTATTTTATTTAATTTATGCAAATTAATCACCTTGTAAATAATTCAATATTGATGTAATAGTTTTAGGTTTAAACTCCTTGTCAAAATCCCCATTCGAACATTTGTACCCCCTTCCCATATATGGTTTTGTAATAGCTTAGTAAATTTATTTCCGCACTTTATTGCTTTCTAATTATACCATGTTAGAATTAGGGTTTGTATGCGAAAAATAACGAAAAATAGTTTTGACCTAATTTCAAGATAAACAAGCATGAAAATGAACACACAAATCACACTTGCACCCCCCAGGGTATTCCACTTGTTGCCTTTCAAAATTGGGCCATATTGCATGTTAGGTCTCTTTGGGCAAAACAAACAAATCAAATGATCATAGTCCCTCGATAACACTTTCAAAATGTTGCCTCAACAAATGATCAAGTCCCTTAAAGGAAATGCCCAAAGATACTTGGCACCATTGCAATTATGGTCTAAACGATGACCCGCGCCCGTCCCTTTCACATCCTAACATGAGATTGTCCACCAAATACAATGGTGGAACAAACTTGTCAAAAGGGTTAAAACATAGCAATAATCTTTGAGAAATTTAGGAGTAGATAACCTCTTAGTTACTTGAATAAAACTTGCAAAAACAAAACACTTGCCTATTTTCTAAAACCACACTTCACAACACCTTCAAAAAACAAACTTTCAAAAACAAATGAAAATCTTTTCAAAAGACATACACCTTTGTATACATCCCCACATGGATCATTACAAAGGTTGCCACCACATTGGCTTCTTTTCAAAATATTTTCAAACCCACACACACACAAGCACCATTTCAAACAATTGAAAATAAAAGGCAAGTGATCTAAGCAAGTAACTAAGAGCCCATGGATAACCATGGATAGAAAGGGTGCTAATACCTTCCCTTTCTATAATCTACTCCCCGAACCCAAGAAAACATCTCAAAGGTTTTTGCTGTGCTTTTTTAACCTTTCCTTAGGATAAAATAAAAAGTCGGTGGCGACTCTTGCTCAACCGAAACATTTGCGAAAACAAACGCAAAACCTATAGTCAGTTCTCCCACCGTATCACAATGGTCCATCAGGATCCTTGTTCAGGTCCGTCATATGGCCTGAATTCTTCACAGTTGTCTAATGTCATGATGTCTTTGTCCGGGAATTCGAACTTCATGGACTGATAGTCTTCTACAGCTTGGTGAGCAAGGTGATCAGCTAATACACTCCCCTTTATCGCTTTCTGGGTAGTATACTGTATGTCATATTCTGTCAGGATCATCTTCCATCTCGCTATTCTCCCAGAAAGAGCAGGCTTCTCGAAGATGTATTTTATCGGATCCATCTTAGATATCAACAAGGTAGTATGAGCCAGCATATACTATCTTAGCCGGCAAGCAGCCCATGCCAGAGCGCAGCAAGTTTTCTCGAGCAGTGAATATCTGGTTTCACAGTCGGTAAACTTTTTGCTCAGGTAGTAAATAGCGTGCTCTTTTCGTCCAGACTCGTCATGCTGCCCCAATACACACCCCCATTGAATTTTCTAAAACAGTCAGATACATGATCAACGGTCTTACCTCGACTGGTGGCATCAACACAGGAGGCTCTTGTAAGTATTCTTTGATTTTGTCAAAGGAAACTTGGCACACGTCATTCCATTTGACTACTTGATCTTTCTTTAATAGTTTGGAGATTTGTTCACAAGTAGCTGTCAGGTGAGAGATGAATCTGGCAATATAGTTCAAACGTCCCAAGAATCCTCTGACATCCTTTTCAGTGTGAGGAGCAAGCATATCTTGTATTGCTTTAACTTTGGCAGGATCGACCTCGATACCTTTGTTGCTGATGATAAAGCCTAGGAGCTTACCAGACCGTACCCCAAATGTGCATTTGTTTGAATTCAACCTTGGCTATCATATCGTCCATGTAGACTTCTATTTCGTGATGTATCATGTCGTGAAATAAATCTACCATGGCACGCTGATAGGTTGCCCCAACATTCTTCAGTCCAAATGACATCACCTTGTAACAGAATGTGCCCCACTGTGTGACAAATGTTGTTTTCTCCATGTCCTCAGGCGCCATTTTGATTTGGTTGTAACCTAAGAATCCGTCCATGAAGGAAAACACTTTGTGTTGTGTCGTATTGTCAACTAGGATATCAATGTGGGGGAGTGGAAAATCATCCTTAGGGCTTGCCTTATTCAAATATCTGTAGTCCACACACATTCGCACCTTGCCATCCTTTTTGGGTACGGGAACAACATTGGCAACCCATTGGGGGTAAGAGGTGACGGCCAATAATCCAACGTTGAATTGCTTCATGACCTCTGCTTTAATCTTTTCTGACATATCCGGCCTCATTCGACGAACCTTTTGCTTTACTGGCGGACAATCCTCTCTTGTAGGTAGACGATGTACCACAATATCTTCATCAAGTCCTGGCATGTCTTCATACGACCAGGCAAAGACTTCGACATATTCATGCAACAACTAAATCAAACGCTTCTTGACACTGGGTTCAAGATTGGCACCCACTTTGACCTCTTTTTTGTCCTCTTCAGTACCTAGGTTGATTGTATCCACGGGTTTCTTGTGAGGCTGGATGGTTCTCTCTTCTTGTTGTAGAAGTCTGGCAAGTTCCCCTGGTAGTTCACAATCTTCCTCACCTTCGTCTTCGGCTTGGTAGATTAGATTCTCAGACTCACAAAATGCCATAGCAGTATCGTTACCCATGGGATCCGGAATGGATGTATACCTGCATTGTGAGTGTGGGTGTGTGTAAGGGTATATCTATCTTTGAAAGAAAGTAAAATGTAAAAGAAAAACAATGAGCACAAAAGTTTTTATGCGAAAACGTCCATGATTCATTGATGTCATATGAAAAATGAGATAATAACCCTTACAAATGGACCATTGTGCCTCGGGTAAGACACAAGGTTTTAAGAGTGTGAATTGTTTTTGAATATTACAGATCCAACAAAATGTAAAGACAAATTACTGAGGGATGAAAGTGATTGGGACGAAGTCTCTAGCCTCCCAATTGCTGAGCCCTCCATTGACAGTCGGGAAGATCCATTCCTCTAGGTTGCAACCATCTTCACCATCTTCCACTATGTTGACTTCACGGTTGCTGATCTTCAAGGGTGGCCCTCCAGCACGGGCACGACGTACAACTTTCTGAGCATTTGAAGTAAAACCTAGGCCAAACTTGTCATACTTATATGGGATATCTGGGAGTTATCCTCAGATAGTGCATCCACCTTCTTCCACCATTGCTTTAGCATCGTTTAGTGACGACATCTGGAGTAGAGGCCTTGTAATCTTGGGAACAGCCTTGGTCACTGCCACCTCTTGAGGGACCTCTTCAAAGTGTTGAAATGGAGTTTCAATGAATTCACCATCCAATTCCACATATCTGAAGGAATTGAGATGGCTGATCATGTATTCTTCCTCTCCATGAACGATGATAATCTTCCCTTGAACCAGATATTTTAGCATCTGGTGCAATGTAGAGGTAACAACACCAGTGTTGCACCCCAAAATTTTCTCTCTCATTTCTCAAGGAATCACCTTGGATCCTTAAGTTTGCTTCCATCCAATTCCAAGCCCTGAATTATCATTTTTCCAAGCAAATCACTCATAAGGGTAAAATGGTCATTTGCACACTAAAAAAGTCAAACTTTGACTTTTGGATCAATATCAAATCTCAAGAATCATATTTAATCAAAACATGTTGGAATATGAAGTTTGTTTCATTAAGAAATTCAAAGTCAAATTTACTATGGAAAAGCCAAATTTCTAAATACTTGGGATTTTTCTAAGTATTTAAGAAAAAATGACACTTCAGAACTTCTGAGCCAGCCTCCAGGCAGGTGCAGTCAGAAGTTGTAAACATGGTTCAGCACATAGTCTTCAGTCAGAACATGGCTCTTCAGCATCTATGCAAGTTCAGTCAGAGTTTGCTAGGGTAATGTAAAGAAGGTTAAGGAGCGTGCTGCAAGCTTTCTAGAAAGTCTGAAAGCTCTTTCAGAACATGATGGAGCCAGAAGATAAGAGGATCAGAAGATGGGATGCTACGCTGAAGCAGAACTTCTAATCCAGAACTAAGCCTTGGTGTAGAGCATCACGTTGCAGGATTTCTGGTTGTGATAAGTCTCATCATCATTTAATGCTCATTTAATGCTCACAACTACCTTTTGAGTCTTTATCCAAAGGATCTTCACCACGTGTACCTCTATTGTCTTGGGATAGCAACTTTGCTTTTGCTTTTCCTTAATTCCTGTTGACAGCCACCATGTTTGCTTCAAATACAAGGCAGCGCTTCAGCACATGAGGTTATATTCAACGCTTTGGTCAGAACATGACCAGATCCCAAAACCTTGTTTATACAACTTGCTGCAGACTTATGACCAATAGCTGGCTCTGCCTACGCCTGCATCTCATGATTACACCAAACTAGCATACGAAAACTGTGATGAAAAAGCAAAGGAACAGGGTGCCAAAACAGGTCCAAATCCCATTTGTTTTTCCCCCCAAATCACAACAAATTCATCTATAAATACTTGGCTCCATCACACGTTCAAGGGGGCTTTTTGGGGACGAGAGGCTTAAGGTTAAAGGCTGGCTTTTGAAGAGAGACTGGTCAAAAAAGAGAAAAGGAATTTGTGAAACCTTCATAAAAATCCAGAAATCCCAAACAGAAAACAAAAACCTTTGTTCTTATTTTTTTGAATCAAAGAGCTTGGCATTTCCTCTTCCGTTTCTCTTGCTGACTCAGAACATCCAGAGGCAGCAACTCAAAGCTCCAAGCACGTTCTAGGTAAGTCTTTCTGACTTTACTTGCTTTTCATTCTGAACATCATTAACATGTAAATGTCATAATATTAATGTTGTACATATCATTGTATGAATAAAATAAACTATGGATCAGAACTTCTAGAATAATGCTAGGCTCAGACTTAGGATTGGAACTTCTATGATTTGTTGTGTTGTGATCATTCTGATTTACTAAACTGAATAAATTGTTGTTGTGCTGATTAAGAGCTGAAATGTAACACAAAACTTCTGTTTTTCACTCTTCACTGTTTTAGCACACAGAACTTCCATGATTTTTCTCACTATTAACACACACTGAACTTCTGATGTTCACCCACTGGCTCAGCATAATACAGAACTTCTGATGTTCACTCACAATCTTAACACAGCACAAAACTTCTGAGTTCTCCTCACATGTCAAATACACTAAACTTTTGATGTTTCCATCAACTGTTTTCAAACACTCAGTTTATGACTTTCACATGCTGATAATGTACTGAACTGCTGACGTTTGCTCATTGTTTTAGTGTAATACATAACTCCTGACTTTTGGTTCACTGGCTGCATAGCACCCAGAACCTCTGTGTTTGTCCCCTAACATTTCTTGCAGGACCTCAAAATTTACCTGTTCAGAACTTCTGAACTTCTGATATCCATTGACGTTTCCTGCGGAGTCACGCGCTTGGCTTCAGAACTTCTGATCCTAGTTGTTCTGCTTACAGCAACACGTTGTTTCTACCTGGCATTTATTTTCCTTTTCATCATTTTTTAATATTAATATGAAAAACATAAAAATACTTTTCCTTTTAATTTATTTCCTTAAGACAAACATTTTCTAAACAAATCCATTTCTCTCTTATATTTTACACTTCGATATGGTTGTAATAATAACTTAGGGCTTATTTTTACTTGCAATCCCTATTCGTACATATGTACCCCCATCCCCTAAATATTGTAATAGCGTAGAATTTCATTTTCTGCAATTTACTGTTTTCCTTATACTTTATAGTAACTAGGGCGTGTATGGCAAGATAAAATCAACAAGTAGACCACCAAAAATCAAAGACAAATGCATGCAATCAAACACACTTGCACACTAGCACCCTTAAGGTTAACTCCACTTGTTGCCTAAAAATGGACATGTTATGCATGTGGGATGTCGTAGCAAAAACAATCGAAATACAAGATCATATTCCCTCGATGACGCTATCAAAGTTGCCTTTCGAAATGATTTTAGTCCCTAAATAAAAATGCTAAGTCATCTCACAACATTGCTATCATGGTCATACGATGACCCAACGCTCGTCCCTTCACATCCAACGATGTGGCTTCTTACCAAATCAATGGTAAAGATAGCAACATCTAAAGGAGGAGGAAAAACACATCTAAGACCTTTCGAGTAGGTAGTTTCGCTCTCAGTTACTTGCTTGCTCACAACAAAACATTTTTTACATTTACACTTTCATCTTTGAACTATTTTTGAAACAAACACTTTGTATGCGTTCTTATAGAAACAAGAATCATTACGAAGTTACATTTTCAAAATACTTTCAAAAACACATTTCACAAACACATCTTTGAACTATTTTAGAAACAAACACTTTATATGTGTTCTTATAGAAACGAGAACCATTACGAAGTTCCATTTTCAAAAATACTTTCAAAACCCACACCACAAGCACATTCAAACAAAAGCAAGTGATCTAGCAAGTAACTAAGAGCCCATGGAAAACCATGCATGAAAAGGGTGCTAACACCTTCCCTTTTCATAATCTACCCCCCCGAACTCAAGAAACAATCTCAAAGGTCTTTCCTGTGCTTTTTCACCTTTCCTTTTGGATAAAAGAAAAGTCGGTGGCGACTCTTGCTAAACCGCAACATTTGCAAACACCAAACGCAAAAACCTCAAGTCAGTTCTCCCACCGTATCACAGAACTGGCGACTTTGCTGGGGATTTATTATAAAAGTGGGGTTACCTTAGGGCTAAGATCATATTTATTTGCTTACATTGTTTGACTATTTTGATTTACATTTTGGTTCCTTCTTTGGGCTTGTTTTAAATCCTACACCCGGATTTGGGGGCACCTTTTAGGTAAGTAGCAATAAATTGTGAGGGAACTGTACGGAGTATACCGACACGGTTGAAGCAGTAGCTACGTTGATATGGCACTTTGGTTGGTATCGGTAACCCTTGAGTAGTCACGGAGAGTACGAGGCTGCCGCATGGTATCGTGAAGCATCAACTGACCTTAGAACCTTACTTGACCAACTTGGCCATTAGGACGTAGTGAGATGATCGACTTCGGTGCAGTCTGAAGTTGGTTGATACTCGATGCTACACTCATTGAGGTTTGACTCTTGAGTTTTGTTTGGTCGCGAGTCAATCACCTATTGAATGAAGCTTGGGGGAAAGATCAGTGATATTGAGATCCCTTAGAACCCGGTTACTATTAACTAGGACAGGTTGAGCCAACTAAACTTCAAGAGGGTACTTACCTAAAAACTCCATGCAAGCCTAAACCTAAGGGCTTGTCTGCTTTGTGTGAATATGATTATTTGTATATAAATTTGCTTACCTCACATACTTGTACATAAAATCATAACATCATACCATAGCATTTTCAATAACCATTTCGAGGATCTCGAGGGTCTTTAATGCAGGGTCACGTTGAACCAAGACGTCTATCAAGAGACAAGAGGATTTATTTCCCTCTAAACAAACGCAGTCAAAATCAAGTACAACGAACCATAGTCAAGGGCTATGACCCACTCGATATGGTGAGCTTGACTCTTGAAGAAGGACTCCCCAACGACACGAAGTTTCTTCGATCAAGCTGCAATCAAATTCTAACAGTTTCTTGTTTACCCCACGAGATCCTTGAAAACATGCATCCACATATCATGCATCATATCATGACAGGTTTCTCCCGTACAAGTCTTCTTATCTTCCTACTGTTTATTTCAGTAGAGATGGCTCTTGAACAAACTATCAAGGACATCCAGGCTCAAAACGCTCAACTTCAAGAGATGTTCTTGAACTTATCCAAGGGGCAAGAAGAGGTCAAGGCGCTCCTCAACAGGGGTATGATCATGGGGAGTCCGGAGGGCACCAAGGATGATCAGTTGGAAAGGCTACAAACTTAAATAGCCATAATGAGGGTCCAAATGATGGGACAGTTGGTGGGCCAGATGGCTCTTATCCAAAATCTGTCTCGAGGACAAGAAGAGCTAAAAGTTCTTGTCAACCAACTTCATCAAGACGGTTGCAACCGTATGGGGCAAACAATCACGATTGGAAATCAAGTCACTGCTCAGCCTCCCATGAGACAAGAAGCCGAAAGACCTCCCCAATTTGCTACTACCTCACGGGTCCAACAACAATAACCTCGTCAACAAGGTCAGGGTAACTGAGGTAAATAGGTCCCAGCCGTTAGGCAGTTCACCAAACTCGACATGCCTATATCGCAGGTCCTACAACACCTGCTGAACTTGAAATTGGTCACATTAAGGGATCATCCTCATAATCCCAATACCTCTACTCCTAGCTATCATCCCAATGCATTATGTGCATACCACTCCAATAATCCTGGGCATGAGACGAATGACTGTTGGGCTTTGAAAAATAATATCCAAGACTTGATTGACAGAGGAATGTTGGAGTTCACACAAGATGGCCAGACAGAATTCTTCTGCTGTTCCTCAAAGGCTCACCACCTAAAGTGACAAGTTCAGACAAATAGGCTTATGTTCATTTGAATTTTCAAGTTGTAATCTCTTTTATTATTCAAACAATTATCTATTAATGTCAAACTTTGTTTCATTAATGCATTGCATATGTTTGTCTTGATTTGATCCATTCATTTTCATTACGTTTAAACTATGCTTTTTTACTCTCTTTACGATATTCAACTCTTGCTAAAAGTTACAAGCCTTTAGAGGGAGGATGACGAAAATAATGCCATAATCTCATACAGTATACTTTCGGACAGGCCTTGCTGACGATATACAGACGTTCTTTCAAATCCTAAACATTGGAGTTATAAGGAAGATAATCCCTAGTCAACCCCTTCGAGCCAAAGAAGTAGAAGTTTTTCTTTTTACACAAATTGAAACCTTTAATCAAAACCTAGGGCAGGGTAGTCTCTCAGTTAATTCAAATGCGCTTTAAGCCGCAAACTCTCATTTCGTAATACAATTAATGACATCAAAAAATACTCCTCTGAAATCAAAAGACGGTTATGGTTCCCTATCACATAGGCAGTCATTATCTCTCAAAAAAGAAAAGCCTACTAAGTCAAAACCTACAAAGGAGACTTAAGAAAACTGGGGCATCCCGCTGACTGTAATCTCAAAACAAGAACAGTCAGGCAAAAATCAGGGATAACAAATCAAAAAGAGGTCACTACAAATCCTCAACAACATAAAAAAATGTTGCAAAAATGACTGCCTTCCGACGAACTTAACTTGTCTGAACCATCACCAGAACGTTATTCCAGACCCAATTGGAGTTCAAGCGCACAATTAACTGAGTTTAGGATTGAAGAACATCACGAAGAATGGGTGGGTACAAATACAATTTGAGCCTTTATCCTTTGTTTCTTGAACCGTGAGTTAAACCACGTTACAACCCTTTAAAAGACCTAATTGAAGCATGGGTTAGTTCGAAAGCATACTGTTACAAAAGGTATCCTGACTCTTGTAAGGCAGTGCTCTAAATCCCGAGT
Source organism: Vicia faba (assembly GCA_948472305.1). Lineage (NCBI taxonomy): Eukaryota > Viridiplantae > Streptophyta > Magnoliopsida > Fabales > Fabaceae > Vicia > Vicia faba. Next base: position 282,264,530 of record OX451739.1, on the reverse strand, counting down.
TTGAATTTTCTTAAAATTTCTTTACTCGCTGAAAACGCATTTTTCAAAACTTCAAGACAAACATAAACTTTGCATTACTTGAATATCACTGTTTGCATATGGTTATTTGTTTGACAGCGGAGAAATTCACACAACGAATATCCGATGAACGGAAGCTCTCTCAGTGAACAAAATCAATTCAAGCGGGATGACACTTCCAATGACAAATCTCATATCAACAAGGGGACTTGACATGTCACTATCCAGCACACTTGGGGCAGTCCAATCAAGATTCCAAGAAATCTCTCAAGAATTGCAGAGTAACCAGGGGCAAGCCTCCATCTCTATCACTTGGGGCATTAAAACGTCAATCCCGACAAAGGGTTACGTACAGTCAAATATCTCCAGGCAGTGCCACAAGCACTTGCTACTAGGGGCAATGAGAAATATCCCCAAAATCCTTCTCACAAGATGATTCCCCAACCAGAGTTTAATCTCTGAAAACCTTTCCCCAGCTGAGACAACTTCAAGAATCCTCGAGGACTTCCCCAACAAGTTCATCACCTCTCTAGTAGACCGACAACAGGGTTTATTTCCCCAACAAACTATAGGTTCCCCAGTTTGAGTTTGCCTCTATGACTACTACAAATCAAAGGACCACAACTCCTCTTCCCCAGTAAACTACTCTACAGTCCCCAATAAGTTGCTGTGAAACCTGGACCCGACCAGATAACAGTTCAACTTTGACTCCCCAGTAGAACAACGGACAACTGAGACTCCTGAACTCTTTTCCCAAGCAGGAATAAACATTCTCCCCACAGAGTTTTCAATACTCCCCAGCGGAGTTTCCCCTCAAACAACAAAACAGGAATCCCTGGTGGAAACATTCTAAGCAAAGTTTGAAGACACACATACTCTTCAGCAGAAATCCAGGATTTAACAAACTCCCCGACATTTGTCAAGGATTTATTTTCCCAGACAAAAATACATTCATAAACATTTCACATTGCATACCTCTTATTTACATACATGATAAGGGCATACGACACAATCTCATTTATTTTGAGAATATCATGACATCATGCATTTCATACATCATGACATTGCATATGACTAACTCTTTACCTTTTAAGGGAAAGACAAATCAATAAACACCGTTGACTACTTATATGACCTGGTAGTCCTCTCAAAAACTATGTCTAATGAAGGGCTGTTTCAGTAGTTTCCTCAGAAAGATGCTCCTCACAAGACCTTCTCTGGTTCAGTCAGATCAACACTAAGATCTCTCTGATTCTTATTCCAGTTGAAGATATTCCAAGACTTTTTCTGGTTCAGTTAAATCGATCATAAGATTTTTCTGATTCTTATTCAGTCAAAGTTAATTCAAGACCTTCTCTGGTTCAGTCAGATCGAGAATAAGATCTCCCTGATTCTTATTCCAGTTGAAGATATTCCAAGACTTTTTCTGGTTCAGTTAAAATGATCATAAGATTTTTCTAATTCTTATCCAGTCAAAGTTAATACAAGACCTTCTTCGGTTCAGTCAGATTGACACTAAGATCTCTCTGATTCTTATTCCAGTTGAAGATATTCCAAGACTCTTTATGGTTCAGTTAAATCGATCATAAGATTTTTTTGATTCTTATCCAGTCAAAGTTAATACAAGACCTTCTCTGGTTTCGTCAGATTGACACTAAGATCTCCCTGATTCTTATTCCAGTTGAAGATATTCCAAGACTTTTTCTGGTTCAGTTAAATCGATCAAAAGATTTTTCTGATTCTTATCCAGTCAAAGTTAATACAAGACCTTATCTAGTTTAGTCAGATCGACACTAAGATCTCCTTGATTCTTATTCCAGTTGAAGATATTCCAAGACTTTTGTCTGGTTCAGTTAAATCGATCCTAAGATTTTTCTGATTCTTATCCAGTCAAAGTTAATTCAAGACCTTCTCTGGTTCAGTCAGATCGACACTAAGATCTCTCTGATTCTTATTCCAGTTGAAGATATTCCAAGACTTTTTCTGGTTCAGTTAAATCGATCATAAGATTTTTCTGATTCTTATCCAATCAAAGTTAATTCAAGACCTTCTCTGGTTCAGTCAGATCAACACTAAGATCTCCCTGATTCTTATTCCAGTTGAAGATATTCCAAGACTTTTTCTGGTTCAGTTAAATGGATCATAAGATTTTTATGATTCTTATCCAGTCAAAGTTAATACAAGACCTTCTCTGGTTCAGTCAGATCGACACTAAGATCTCTCTGATTCTTATTCCAGTTGAAGATATTCCAAGACTTTTTCTGGTTCAGTTAAATGGATCATAAGATTTTTCTGATTCTTATCCAGTCAAAGTTAATACAAGACCTTCTATGGTTCAGTCAGATCGACACTAAGATCTCCCTGATTCTTATTCCAGTTGAAGATATTCCAAGACTTTTTCTGGTTCAGTTAAATCGATCATAAGATTTTTCTGATTCTTATCCAGTCAAAGTTAATACAAGACCTTCTCTGGTTCAGTCAGATCAACACTAAGATCTCCCTGATTCTTATTCCAGTTGAAGATATTCCAAGACTTTTTCTAGTTCAGTTAAATCGATCATAAGATTTTTCTGATTCTTATCCAATCAAAGTTAATACAAGACCTTTTCTGGTTCAGTCAGATCGACACTAAGATCTCCCTGATTCTTATTCCAGTTGAAGATATTCCAAGACTTTTTCTGGTTCAGTTAAATCGATCATAAGATTTTTCTGATTCTTATCAAGTCAAAGTTAATTCAAGACCTTCTCTGGTTCAGTCAGATCGACACTAAGATCTCTCTGATTCTTATTCCAGTTGAAGATATTCCAAGACTTTTTCTGGTTTAGTTAAATCGATCATAAGATTTTTCTAATTCTTATCCAGTCAAAGTTAATTCAATACCTTCTCTGGTTCAGTCAGATCGACACTAAGATCTCCCTGATTCTTATTCCACTTGAAGATATTCCAAGACTTTTTCTGGTTCAGTTAAATCGATCATAAGATTTTTATGATTCTTATCCAGTCAAAGTTAATACAAGACCTTCTCTGGTTCAGTCAGATCGACACTAAGATCTCCCTGATTCTTATTCCATTTGAAGTATCCCAAGACTTTCGTCTGGTTCAGTTAAATCAATTCTAAGATTTTTCCGATTCTTATCCAGTCAAAGTTAATCCAAGACCTTCTCTGGTTCAGTCAGATAGACGCTAAGATCTCCCTGATTCTTATTCCAGTTGAAGTATCCCAAAACTTTCGTTTGGTTCAGTTAAATCGATCATAAGATTTTTCTGATTCTTATCCAGTCAAAGTTAATTCAAGACCTTCTCTGGTTCAGTCAGATCGACACTAAGATCTCCCTGATTCTTATTCCAGTTGAAGATATTCTGTTGTACCCCAAAATTTGCCCTCCCATATTCTTCAAAGATTTGCCAAGTCAAGCTTCAAAATCTCCCCAAGGGTTGCACAGTGTAAAGACCTCCTAAGCATTCAAGATTAGGGTTTGTGTTCTGATCAAGAAAATGAAGTTTCCAAAGGTCCAATCAAGTCTCACATGCCTACAAATATGGTCAAGCATCCTCATATCAAGTTTCAAGACATTTAGCACAAAACTGCACAGTCAAAAACCCTAATTGCACTACAGTCAACTATAGGGGCAAAATGGTCATTTGACAGTCAAAAGTTCAAATTTTTTGTCAACATATCATTTTGAAGCCACAAACATCATTTGATCAATGCTTGATCATGATTCTCAAAGTTTGGCTCAAAAATCATCAAGATGCAAAAGTTTCCTTATTTGGACAGCTGAAAAAGTCAACTGAAATTGACCAGGGCATAACTTTCACATGGATTATCAGAAAAATTCCATCCAAAGCTCATTTTGAAGAGAAAGACATTTCCTACAACTCATCTTCATACTTCAAGTCCAAGAAATGCTCTCACAAAAAGTTATCAATTTCAACATTATAGGTCATTTTCAAAAGTCAACAAAAAGGGACTTTAAGTCAAAGGCCATAACTTGAGATTGGTAAATCAAAATGACATGGGACCAAAGGCATTGGTTAGAGGACTCAAATACCTTTCCAAAATGTCCAAGAACATGAGAAAAGCTTACAAATTGAGCAAGTTATGCCTTGTAGAAGTTGGGAAATTTTTGGATATTTTGAAAAGTCAACATTGATTCAAATGACCTAAAATTGCTAATGGGCCCATTTTTCTTCCACAATTCATCATTCCAAGCATGTGCACGACCACTTGGCCCAAAGGGAAGTATTTTTTTCATTTTTTATTTATTTATTTGAATTTTTATTTATAATAATTCACTTAAATCAATTAAATATGTGAAAAATATTTAACTTAACCTAACAAATCTTTTTGTACATGTTTTATTCTCAATAATTCGTGCATATCCCAATATAGAAGGATTTGGAGAGATTGGAGTTGATTTGTATCAAAAAGCACATGGAAAGATTGAAAAATAATGGTGGAAAATCAAATCTCAAAATCCATGAATGAAAGAGATTTTGATCAATTTTGTTAACCTAATTTGTTCACTACATAAGCTAGAATAAAACCCTAATGCAAGAGGACACGCAACTGCTCAGAAAATTGAAAACAAAAGCTTGAAATTTTGTTAAGAAACTCAATTCTGAAAACTCACTTCCAGGGCGATTCAAGACATAATTTTTGTTTCATTAGCTTGCTGAAGGTCCATTGAACGTATTCCAATCACAAACGCTCATCAAAACGCCTGGAATTGGTATAGTGAAGTCAAACTGTTTCAAATAAAACTCATGATCGTGCATATCAATTCATGCGTTTTTTACTAGTTTTAATATGTGATTTACGTTTCTTATGCTATTCTGAAGCTAACCCATGCGTTTGATTGGATTATTATGCATTGTGGACGATTTCACCATTGCCAAGTTTTAGGGTTTGCAGAGTTTCAAATTAGGGGTTCTGTAACAAGGAAAAATTAGCACCCCTGACCACCACCATTGGAATCAACGCGTTTGGACGAACAAGAACCAACCCTCGCGCTCAATTTATGAGTGTCTGAGGGCTAATCGCTATTTTCCCTAAAGATGCCTAAAAGAACGCGTAGAAAAACGTTGCCTAATGTATTTGCGTTTCAGGGACATGAAGAAGATGAACTCGTGGCAATATGTGATAAGCTGGTTTGAATTTCGCGCGCAGAGGCCCCCACTAACGCTTGTTTTCTTTATTATATTTGTTTGTTTATTATATATTAACATGTGCAGATTAGCTCAGCTGGCAAGCGTTGTTGTTGTTAATCCTCATGACCTGGGTTCGAGCCCCAGGTCTTCAATTATCCCAATATTATTTTTCAATAAAAGTTCACATGCACTTCAAGACTGAAGACGTACCATACACTTCCAAACCCAGCATGCCACGCGTTCAGCTTCATCCATCACAAGGCTCAGAATTGAGGAACATGGTAGATCCAAGTCAATGCTTCAGCATGCTACCTGGCAAAAGTCCAAAGAGGCCAAGTTTAATGGGCCAGATTACTAAACTTGAACCTCCATGTTGGGGACCACAACCCCCCTAGGTTTGCATATTTTTCACTTTCTTTATATTTTTTTTAATTTTATTTAATTCTATTTCTTTTAATTATTATTTGTTTAATTAATTATATTTTCATAAAAAAACACAAAACATCATAAAAAAATCAGAAAAGAGGAAAAATATAATAAATATTTTGTTTTAATATTTTTGTAATTAAATTTGTATGTAATTAAATTTAGTTTTAAAATTAGGTTGTAATTTTAATTCTTTTCATAATAAAATCTAAAAAACATAGAATTAGGTTTAATTAATGTTTTTATCCCTTTTTAATTTTTCTTTTTATAATAATATTATTCAGGTATCTATTTTTACAATTAAATTGCATATAAAAAAAATTAGGGTTAAGTTAGGTTAAAATTTAATATTTTCTTAATAAACTAACAATAATTAGAATTAGGGTTTGCATCTCTCTTTTAATTTTAATTAATTCCCTTTTCGTATTAAATCCTAAAATACTAAAAAATGCCAAAAAACAAGTTCTTTCTTTCTTTTAATTTTAATTAACTCCATCATTAATTTAATCTTTGCAAAAGGGTCCAACGCCCTCGTTTCGTTTAATTCTCATTAATTCGCGTATTTATTTTATTTTATTATAATACTTATGTATCTCTCCCAAGGCCATGTAACCTTTCAATTTCTTGCACTTTAAATTCTTTTACTTTATTTACTTTCTGTCAAATCGAGTCCTGGTTAATTTTGGCGATGTGGACCCGCGCCTTTTGTAATAGCTTAGAATTTACTTTTCCCGCAATACTTTTAACTGTTAATCAAATGACATGAAAGAATGTATGGATAAAATAAAAACAAGCGTAGAAAACCAATAACGTGACAAGATAAATGCAAATGAAAATGACACACAAATCGCACACACCACCCCTAAGGTACGCCTCACTGTTGCCTTGCCCTTCGAAAGGTGATCGTCGAGTAGAGGATGTCTTAGTAAGTCCTCATGATCCGGGAACCTGGCATGAGGGTAGCTTCTAAGGTGTCTTCCTATTGCTCCGGTGATCACCATGTCCCGAACCCTCGAATTGACCCGAACACCTCCAACGGTGGTGCTACCTACCTCTCAATGGTGGGATGGCACTACTTTAAAGGACATCTACACAGACGAATTCCTTAGGGTAGGTAGACGACTCTAGATACTTGCTCTAATTTCAAAAACAAATCAAAAAATACTTTTCACACCGACACCTTTTCAAAAAGCTTTCGAAAGCAATTTTTCAAACACTCTTGAGGACCGATACAAGAGTCGAACTGGAATTTTCAAAGAAACTTTTTTAAAACCCACATTGAAAAGCAAACAAACCATTTTTGAAAACACAAATGAGAAAGTATCTAAGAGCCCATGGATAACCATGGATAGAAAGGGTGCTAACACCTTCCCTTTCTATAATCTACCTCCCGGACCAAGAGCAATCTCTATAAGGAATTTTTCTGTGCTTTTGTCCTTTCCATTTGGAGAAAATAAAAGACGGTGGCGACTCTTGCTTCTGCGACATTTCGCGAACCAGCGTTAAACAGTCAGTTCCAGATCCACCGATCACAGAACTGGCGACTCTGCTGGGGATAAAACTTAAAGTGAGGTGTACCTTAGGGCTAGTTCATAACTGTGTTTTCAACTGTTTTCCTTGTGTGCTTTAAATTGTGGGTTGCTTGGGAGTTACATAGATCCTAACCCGGATCTGGGGATACCCTGTTTAGGTAGCATAAGCTGTGAGGGACCTGTCCGGCGTATACCGACATGGGTGAAGCAGTGGCTACGTTGGTGTGGCGCCTTGGTCTGTACCGATATCCCTCGTGTTGAAACGGGGAGAATATGGGTCTTCCAAAGAGTCATTAAGCACCAACAACCTTAGAACCTTAATTGACACAACTTGGCCTTTAGAATTGTAGCAGTATGCTACGCCCATTGAGGCTAAACTCTCGTGATGGTTCTGGCCGCAAGAAAAGATTGCGATGCTGGAGTTATGACCGATTGAGGGTAGTCAATGATATTGGGATCCTCTAAGAACCCGGTTACTTTGATAGGACAGGTATGAACCAACAAACTGAAAGAGGGTAATACCTAGACCCCATGCTGGCCTAAACTTTAAGGGTTTCTCTTGTGTGACTTGCGTGCCTTCGTACTTGACTACTTGCATGCTTGTTATCTGACACATGAACTACTTGCAGGTTTTGTTTATAGTCCTTAATAGGGACTCATAACAGGGTATACTAGGTTTCTTACAGGTTTTGGTTTGCAGTCCTTAATTAGGACTCATAACAGGTTTTACCAAGTTTCTTGCAGGTTTTGGTTTGCAGTCCTTAAGTGGGACTCATAACAGGGTTACTTACATTACCCCATGCATACCATAACATCATACCATTGCATACATCCTAACCCATTTCAAGGATCTCGAGGGCTTGCGATGCAGGTCATGATGAATCAAACATCTAGCAAGGGGCAAAGAGGATTTATTTTCCTCTAGACAAAGTTGTCAGGGGCTATGACCCACTTGATATGGTGAGCTTTGACTCCTGAAGAAGGTTCCCCTAGCCAAGGTTGTTTGGAAAGCAAAATAAAGTTGATGACTTGAGTCAGGGGCTATGACCCACTGGACATGGTGAGCTTTTGACAAATATGAAGTTCTTTCAATCAAGCTACTGGATCCAGATGCTAACCAATCTTTTTGTTTACCCCGCGAGGTCCTTGAAAACATTGCATGCATGTCATGCACATCATTACATAACAGGTATCTTTGTTGCAGGTCACTTACCTTTCTCGCTGTTTATTTCAGCAATGGCCTTCCAACCAGACAACCAGGACCTTCTTGCTCAAGAGACTCGGTTCGGGGAAATCCTCCTGAATCTATCCAAGGGACAGGAAGAGCTAAGGACACTTCTCATGGGGACCTTTGTCAGGAACAGTGCTGAGGATGAAGGGCTGAAACACCTACAAGCTGAGATGGATGCAATGAAAGCCCAAATGCTGGGGCAGAGGAATGCCATTCAAGGGTTAGCTCAAAGACAAGATGAGCTCCGGTTTCTCGTCAACCAACTGCTTCAGGGTAACCAACTGGGGCAAACGTCTAAGGGTAAAGAGCCAGTCATCGTTCGACCATCTTTGAGACAGAGAGGCAAGGAGAAAGCTCCTCATATGGCTTCAGTATCACCAATTCAGTATCAACCTCACCAGCTTCAGTCAGACAAGCCCAAAAGGCAATTCACCAAGCTCAACGTGTCACTACCTCAAGCCTTACAACAACTGCTGAGGTTGAATTTGGTAATCCTAAAGGATCCTCCTAAGAATCCCAACAGTACACCTTCAAGGTATAACCCCAACGCTCACTGCGCTTATCATTCTGACAACCCGGGGCATGCTACAGAGGATTGTTGGACTCTGAAAAATAAGATCCAGGATCTGATCGAGGAGGGAGCTGTGGAATTCACCCGAGATGCCCAGGCTGAGTGCTTCTACCCTCCCTACAGGAGGCACCACTTGAAGTGACAAGCCCCGAGATTAGAAAATTTTTGTTCATTCGAATGTTCAAGATTGCAATTTTCTTTTGTTCAAACATTTATTCATGTTAAACATTGTTATCACATTAATGCATCGCTTATGTCTATTTTGAATCAATATATTCGTATTCACTAAACGCAAATTATTTTCATATTTTTTCTGATGTCAACTCTCGATTAATAATTCTAAGCCTCTTGAGGGAGGATGACGAAAACGATACCATAATCTACAGTATGCTTTTGAACAGACCCCGCTGATGAGGTACAGGCATTGTTTCAAATCCCTAAACACTGGAGTTATAAGGATGATAATCTCTCGTCAACCCCTCTGAGCCAAAGAAGTAGGAGTTTTTCTTTTCGAAAATTAAAACCCTTAACCATAACCCGGGGCAGGGTAGTTCTCTCAGTTGATCCAAGTGCATAACGAATGGCACCAAAAAGAGGTCCTTACAAAACAAAAGACAGTGATGGTTCCAAATGATCATAAAGACAGGCAGTCATCATTTCTCAAAATAAACGCCCATTAAGTCAAAACCTATGAAGGAGACTTACAAAACTGGGGCATCCCGCTGACTGTAATTCCAAAAAGGAAACAGTTCAGGCAAAAAATAGGGACAACAAAATCAAGAAAGAAAAAGGAGGTCATGCAAACCCTCAACAAAAAAGGAAATGACTGCCCATTCAAATGAATTGTCAACATCTGAACCATCATTGGAATATCAGAACAAAAACTCAAACAAGGTCTAACGCACGATCAACTGAGCTTAGGTTTGAAGAACATCACGAAGAGCGGGTGGGTACAAATAATTTGAGCCTTTATCCTTTGTTTCTTAAACCATGAACCAGGCCACGCTATAACCCTTAAAAGTCCTAGCTGAAGCATGGGTTAGTTCGAAAGCATACTGTGACGAAAGGTATCATGACTCCTTAAGGCTTACTATAAAGAAGGAGTTGACATCACGTTTTACAAACATTCATTTGTTTTATGAAAAAAGAATGCATTTTCAAAATCTTCAAGACAGACATAAGCTCTGCATTTTTAACATAACTTTGTTTGCATATGACTTTTTGCTTGAATAGCATAGAAGTTTGCACGATGAATGCCTAATGAACAGAAGTACCTCCAATCAAGGGGCACGACATGATCATGGTCCAATTATCTGGGGCAGTCCAATCAAGATTCGGAGAATCTCTCAAAAGGCCAACCAGCCTGGGGCAAATCTCTGCCTGAGTCACTTGGGGCATTCCAGCAACGAATCTTGCCTGGTCAAACACCTTCTGGGGCATGGCAAAACATTTCTAGCAGGGGCAACTCCCTACATCCTAAAAGCACGGACATAGTCGAAAAGATACTACGCGAAATCAAAGACCCGCTAGGTTGACACACCTAGGCAAAAATAAGGGCTTCCCGGCGAACCAAAAGGGTTCGGGCAAAAATAAGGGATGAAATGAAAAAAACTGTACACCCGGCAAGTCGAAAACCTGAAAAGGCGGCTTGGGCAAAAATGGGTATCCCGGTGGACTGAAAACCCGAAAGAGCGGTCCAGGCAAAAGTTAGGGATCAGAGCGTACGACTATGTCCTGTCATCTCGTCACTTGCCTACCAGAAGAAGGTTTGTCCATCAACAAACTATCAACACCTCACGGGTCTTCCTCTCCAATATCAGAAACAGGGGCAATGATGAGCTGCCCAAGCAAGCTAATTGTTCTGTCCTCCAAAGGTACCAAGGTAGGTTCAGCTAAAGAACATAACCAGATATCCTAGTTCCCCAGAGAGTAAGCAGTCAGTACACTCTCCTCAAGCAGTTATCAAATCTTGAGGAAGTTGGGTATCCTCCAGCCAATATCAACATTCCCCAGCAGCATATATCCTTAACAAGCATCCCCGACAGTCTTGGTCTAAAAGATTGTTCCCCGGCGGTATATCAAACATTCAGTGGAGTCACCTCCCCAGCAGCTCAAACTTCCCCAGGAGAGTCCAATCCAGTTTCCCCAAGAAAGTTGGAATCCATCTCCCCAAGCAGTAAGCTTATCCCCAGTAGATTCTGGAAGCTTATCCTCGGAGAACACGAATGCGTCTCCCGGCTTTATTCAAGAGTTATTTCCTCACCAGGATATAACTGGGTTATCCTCAGCCAAAAGCCACGGAAAGATCGTCCTCGACGAAGTCTTCTTATCCCCAGCGAAGTCTATCAACACTTCCAACACAACAAGGGTATCCCCAGCGAAGTTACCATCAACATCCTAGCAAAGTACCTTTCTCCCCACAGAGTATTGGTTGCCCAGCAAGATCGTTAGAGTACTTTTCTTCCCGCAGAGTAATCTATTCGCCAAGTTTATTCCCCAACGGAGTTATCTTCTCCTACCGGTATCCTCGCAACTTTCATCCCCAGCGGAAGCAAAGATCTAATTCTCCAACATCAGCCCAGGAGTGACTTCCCGGCACCCGTCAAGGATTTACTTTCCTAGACGAAAAGCATACGTTCATAAACATCATATTTTCATAACATTATAGCATGCATATACGCATCATATCTTACAAATCTCATTTATGTTGAGAACATCATTGCTTGATCCATATCATGCATTGCATACGACTGACCTCTACCTTTCAGGAAAGATTCAGTTAAATTCTCAAACATATTTCAAGGCCTTCTCTAGTCCAGCTAAATCGACTCCCAACAGATTTTTCTGATGAAGACTCAGTAGAAGTGATTCGAGATTATAATTTCCTATTGGTTCTCTCTCCGACGGCGCATGAGATTTCCATTTTTAGGTTTTTTCTTCGAGATTATAATTTCCTATTGGTTCTCTCTCTGACGGTGCATGAGATTTCCATTTTTGGGTTTTTCTTTGAGATTTTAATTTCCTATTGGTTCCCTCTCCGACGGTGAGTGAGGTGATAATTCCTTTTCAGATGGTTCCCTCTCCGACGGTGAGTGAGGTGATAATTCCTTTTCAGATGGTTCCCTCTCCGACGGTGAGTGAGGTGATAATTCCTTTTCCTATGGTTCCCTCTCCGACGGTGAGTGAGGTGATAATTCCTTTTCCTATGGTTCCCTCTCCGACGGTGAGTGAGGTGATAATTCCTTTTCCTATGGTTCCCTCTCCGACGGTAAGTGAGGTGATAATTCCTTTTCCTATGGTTCCCTCTCCGACGGTGAGTGAGGTGATAATTCCTTTTCCTATGGTTCCCTCTCCGACGGTGAGTGAGGTGATAATTCCTTTTCCTATGGTTCCCTCTCCGACGGTGAGTGAGGTGATAATTCCTTTTCCTATGGTTCCCTCTCCGACGGTGAGTGAGGTGATAATTCCTTTTCCTATGGTTCCCTCTCCGACGGTGAGTGAGGTGATAATTCCTTTTCAGATGGTTCCCTCTCCGACGGTGAGTGAAGTGATAATTCCTTTTCCTAGGGTTCCCTCTCCAACGGTGAGTGAGGTGATAATTCCTTTTCAGATTATAATTCCCTAGGGTTCCCTCTCCGACGGTGAGTGAGATTATAATTGCCTATGGTTCTCTCTCCGACGGTGAGTGAGATTATAATTGCCTATGGTTCTCTTCCCGATACTGCGAAGATGGTAATTCCCACCAAGATTTTTCTCAGCGAGCGTTGTTGAAGTTAAAGTCACCCAAGGTTCTCTTACCGTTCATACTAAGGTAGTAACCATCCCTGGTTCATTCATCATCTTGTGAAGCTCCAAACTCAGCTCCTGTAACTAGGCAGGACACATCTAGACCAAGCATCTGAAAACCATCTCCTGCAACGTGTCAGGTACTCATTTTTCTTTCGCAGGTATGCAGGTTCTCGCTAAGGAGTCTCTTACGCGATCAACATCCAGATGGCATCTATAAGCCCATCATCCTATTCACCAACCTCCAAATGGCATCTATAAGCCCATTCCATCATCACACTGCTACTATGTGAGCGCAAATTTCTGGGCACTCTAGTGTTCAATCATCTTCCACCCTCGGATTACGAAAGGCACGTCAGCCAATCTGCATCCTCAGGTCTAAGAAGATTGAACAGGGGCAACTGTTGTACCCCAAAATTTGCCCTCCCATATTCTTCAAAGATTTGCCAAGTCAAGCTTCAAAATCTCCCCAAGGGTTGCACAGTGTAAAGACCTCCTAAGCAGTCAAGATTAGGGTTTGTGTTCTGATCAAGAAAATGAAGTTTCCAAAGGTCCAATCAAGTCTCACATGCCTACAAATATGGTCAAGCATCCTCATATCAAGTTTCAAGACATTTAGCACAAAACTGCACAGTCAAAAACCCTAATTGCACTACAGTCAACTGTAGGGGCAAAATGGTCATTTGACAGTCAAAAGTTCAAATTTTTGGTCAACATATCATTTTGAAGCCACAAACATCATTTGATCAATGCTTGATCATGATTCTCAAAGTTTGGCTCAAAAATCATCAAGATGCAAAAGTTTCCTTATTTGGACAGCTGAAAAAGTCAACTGAAATTGACCAGGGCATAACTTTCACATGGATTATCAGAAAAATTCCATCCAAAGCTCATTTTGAAGAGAAAGACATTTCCTACAACTCATCTTCATACTTCAAGTCCAAGAAATGCTCTCACAAAAAGTTATCAATTTCAACATTATAGGTCATTTTCAAAAGTCAACAAAAAGGGACTTTAAGTCAAAGGCCATAACTTGAGATTGGTAAATCAAAATGACATGGGACCAAAGGCATTGGTTAGAGGACTCAAAGACCTTTCCAAAATGTCCAAGAACATGAGAAAAGCTTAAAATTTGAGCAAGTTATGCCTTGTAGAAGTTGGGAAATTTTTGGATATTTTGAAAAGTCAACATTGATTCAAATGACCTAAAATTGCTAATGGGCCCATTTTTCTTCCACAATTCATCATTCCAAGCATGTGCACGACCACTTGGCCCAAAGGGAAGTATTTTTTTCATTTTTTATTTATTTATTTGAATTTTTATTTATAATAATTCACTTAAATCAATTAAATATGTGAAAAATATTTAACTTAACCTAACAAATCTTTTTGTACATGTTTTATTCTCAATAATTCGTGCATATCCCAATATAGAAGGATTTGGAGAGATTGGAGTTGATTTGTATCAAAAAGCACATGGAAAGATTGAAAAATAATGGTGGAAAATCAAATCTCAAAATCCATGAATGAAAGAGATTTTGATCAATTTTGTTAACCTAATTTGTTCACTACATAAGCTAGAATAAAACCCTAATGCAAGAGGACACGCAGCTGCTCAGAAAATTGAAAACAAAAGCTTGAAATTTTGTTAAGAAACTCACTTCCAGGGCGATTCAAGACATAATTTTTGTTTCATTAGCTTGCTGAAGGTCCATTGAACGTATTCCAATCACAAACGCTCATCAAAACGCCCGGAATTGGTATAGTGAAGTCAAACTGTTTCAAATAAAACTCATGATCGTGCATATCAATTCATGCGTTTTTTACAAGTTTTAATATGTGATTTACGTTTCTTATGCTATTCTGAAGCTAACCCATGCGTTTGATTGGATTATTATGCATTGTGGACGATTTCACCATTGCCAAGTTTTAGGGTTTGCAGAGTTTCAAATTAGGGGTTCTGTAACAAGGAAAAATTAGCACCCCTGACCACCACCATTGGAATCAACGCGTTTGGACGAACAAGAACCAACCCTCGCGCTCAATTTATGAGTGTCTGAGGGCTAATCGCTATTTTCCCTAAAGATGCCTAAAAGAACGCGTAGAAAAACGTTGCCTAATGTATTTGCGTTTCAGGGACATGAAGAAGATGAACTCGTGGCAATATGTGATAAGCTGGTTTGAATTTCGCGCGCAGAGGCCCCCACTAACGCTTGTTTTCTTTATTATATTTGTTTGTTTATTATATATTAACATGTGCAGATTAGCTCAGCTGGCAAGCGTTGTTGTTGTTAATCCTCATGACCTGGGTTCGAGCCACAGGTCTTCAATTATCCCAATATTATTTTTCAATAAAAGTTCACATGCACTTCAAGACTGAAGACGTACCATACACTTCCAAACCCAGCATGCCACGCGTTCAGCTTCATCCATCACAAGGCTCAGAATTGAGGAACATGGTAGATCCAAGTCAATGCTTCAGCATGCTACCTGGCAAAAGTCCAAAGAGGCCAAGTTTAATGGGCCAGATTACTAAACTTGAACCTCCATGTTGGGGACCACAACCCCCCTAGGTTTGCATATTTTTCACTTTCTTTATATTTTTTTTAATTTTATTTAATTCTATTTCTTTTAATTATTATTTGTTTAATTAATTATATTTTCATAAAAAAACACAAAACATCATAAAAAAATCAGAAAAGAGGAAAAATATAATAAATATTTTGTTTTAATATTTTTGTAATTAAATTTGTATGTAATTAAATTTAGTTTTAAAATTAGGTTGTAATTTTAATTCTTTTCATAATAAAATCTAAAAAACATAGAATTAGGTTTAATTAATGTTTTTATCCCTTTTTAATTTTTCTTTTTATAATAATATTATTCAGGTATCTATTTTTACAATTACATTGCATATAAAAAAATTAGGGTTAAGTTAGGTTAAAATTTAATATTTTCTTAATAAACTAACAATAATTAGAATTAGGGTTTGCATCTCTCTTTTAATTTTAATTAATTCCCTTTTCGTATTAAATCCTAAAATACTAAAAAATGCCAAAAAACAAGTTCTTTCTTTCTTTTAATTTTAATTAACTCCATCATTAATTTAATCTTTGCAAAAGGGTCCAACGCCCTCGTTTCGTTTAATTCTCATTAATTCGCGTATTTATTTTATTTTATTATAATACTTATGTATCTCTCCCAAGGCCATGTAACCTTTCAATTTCTTGCACTTTAAATTCTTTTACTTTATTTACTTTCTGTCAAATCGAGTCCTGGTTAATTTTGGCGATGTGGACCCGCGCCTTTTGTAATAGCTTAGAATTTACTTTTCCCGCAATACTTTTAACTGTTAATCAAATCACATGAAAGAATGTATGGATAAAATAAAAACAAGCGTAGAAAACCAATAACGTGACAAGATAAATGCAAATGAAAATGACACACAAATCGCACACACCACCCCTAGGGTACGCCTCACTATTGCCTTGCCCTTCGAAAGGTGATCGTCGAGTAGAGGATGTCTTAGTAAGTCCTCATGATCCGGGAACCTGGCATGAGGGTAGCTTCTAAGGTGTCTTCCTATTTCTCCGGTGATCACCATGTCCCGAACCCTCGAATTGACCCGAACACCTCCAACGGTGGTGCTACCTACCTCTCAATGGTGGGATGGCACTACTTTAAAGGACATCTACACAGACGAATTCCTTAGGGTAGGTAGACGACTCTAGATACTTGCTCTAATTTCAAAAACAAATCAAAAAATACTTTTCACACCGACACCTTTTCAAAAAGCTTTCGAAAGCAATTTTTCAAACACTCTTGAGGATCGATACAAGAGTCGAACTGGAATTTTCAAAGAAACTTTTTTAAAACCCACATTGAAAAGCAAACAAACCATTTTTGAAAACACAAATGAGCAAGTATCTAAGAGCCCATGGATAACCATGGATAGAAAGGGTGCTAACACCTTCCCTTTCTATAATCTACCTCCCGAACCAAGAGCAATCTCTATAAGGAATTTTTCTGTGCTTTTGTCCTTTCCATTTGGAGAAAATAAAAGACGGTGGCGACTCTTGCTTCTGCGACATTTCGCGAACCAGCGTTAAACAGTCAGTTCCAGATCCACCGATCACAGAACTGGCGACTCTGCTGGGGATAAAACTTAAAGTGAGGTGTACCTTAGGGCTAGTTCATAACTGTGTTTTCAACTGTTTTCCTTGTGTGCTTTAAATTGTGGGTTGCTTGGGAGTTACATAGATCCTAACCCGGATCTGGGGATACCCTGTTTAGGTAGCATAAGCTGTGAGGGACCTGTCCGGCGTATACCGACATGGGTGAAGCAGTGGCTACGTTGGTGTGGCGCATTGGTCTGTATCGATATCCCTCGTGTTGAAACGGGGAGAATATGGGTCTTCCAAGGAGTCATTAAGCACCAACAACCTTAGAACCTTAATTGACACAACTTGGCCTTTAGAATTGTAGCAGTATGCTACGCCCATTGAGGCTAAACTCTCGTGATGGTTCTGGCCGCAAGAAAAGATTGCGATGCTGGAGTTATGATCGATTGAGGGTAGTCAATGATATTGGGATCCTCTAAGAACCCGGTTACTTTGATAGGACAAGTATGAACCAACAAACTGAAAGAGGGTAATACCTAGACCCCATGCTGGCCTAAACTTTAAGGGTTTCTCTTGTGTGACTTGCGTGCCTTCGTACTTGACTACTTGCATGCTTGTTATCTGACACATGAACTACTTGCAGGTTTTGTTTATAGTCCTTAATAGGGACTCATAACAGGGTATACTAGGTTTCTTACAGGTTTTGGTTTGCAGTCCTTAATTAGGACTCATAACAGGTTTTACCAAGTTTCTTGCAGGTTTTGGTTTGCAGTCCTTAAGTGGGACTCATAACAGGGTTACTTACATTACCCCATGCATACCATAACATCATACCATTGCATACATCCTAACCCATTTCAAGGATCTCGAGGGCTTGCGATGCAGGTCATGATGAATCAAACATCTAGCAAGGGGCAAAGAGGATTTATTTTCCTCTAGACAAAGTTGTCAGGGGCTATGACCCACTTGATATGGTGAGCTTTGACTCCTGAAGAAGGTTCCCCTAGCCAAGGTTGTTTGGAAAGCAAAATAAAGTTGATGACTTGAGTCAGGGGCTATGACCCACTGGACATGGTGAGCTTTTGACAAATATGAAGTTCTTTCAATCAAGCTACTGGATCCAGATGCTAACCAATCTTTTTGTTTACCCCGCGAGGTCCTTGAAAACATTGCATGCATGTCATGCACATCATTACATAACAGGTATCTTTGTTGCAGGTCACTTACCTTTCTCGTTGTTTATTTCAGCAATGGCCTTCCAACCAGACAACCAGGACCTTCTTGCTCAAGAGACTCGGTTCGGGGAAATCCTCCTGAATCTATCCAAGGGACAGGAAGAGCTAAGGACACTTCTCATGGGGACCTTTGTCAGAAACAGTGCTGAGGATGAAGGGCTGAAACACCTACAAGCTGAGATGGATGCAATGAAAGCCCAAATGCTGGGGCAGAGGAATGCCATTCAAGGGTTAGCTCAAAGACAAGATGAGCTCCGGTTTCTCGTCAACCAACTGCTTCAGGGTAACCAACTGGGGCAAACGTCTAAGGGTAAAGAGCCAGTCATCGTTCGACCATCTTTGAGACAGAGAGGCAAGGAGAAAGCTCCTCATATGGCTTCAGTATCACCAATTCAGTATCAACCTCACCAGCTTCAGTCAGACAAGCCCAAAAGGCAATTCACCAAGCTCAACGTGTCACTACCTCAAGCCTTACAACAACTGCTGAGGTTGAATTTGGTAATCCTAAAGGATCCTCCTAAGAATCCCAACAGTACACCTTCAAGGTATAACCCCAATGCTCACTGCGCTTATCATTCTGACAACCCGGGGCATGCTACAGAGGATTGTTGGACTCTGAAAAATAAGATCCAGGATCTGATCGAGGAGGGAGCTGTGGAATTCACCCGAGATGCCCAGGCTGAGTGCTTCTACCCTCCCTACAGGAGGCACCACTTGAAGTGACAAGCCCCGAGATTAGAAAATTTTTGTTCATTCGAATGTTCAAGATTGCAATTTTCTTTTGTTCAAACATTTATTCATGTTAAACATTGTTATCACATTAATGCATCGCTTATGTCTATTTTGAATCAATATATTCGTATTCACTAAACGCAAATTATTTTCATATTTTTTCTGATGTCAACTCTCGATTAATAATTCTAAGCCTCTTGAGGGAGGATGACGAAAACGACACCATAATCTACAGCATGCTTTTGAACAGACCCCGCTGATGAGGTACAGGCATTGTTTCAAATCCCTAAAAAATATAGAATTAGGTTTAATTAATGTTTTTATCCCTTTTTAATTTTTCTTTTTATAATAATATTATTCAGGTATCTATTTTTACAATTAAATTGCATATAAAAAAAATTAGGGTTAAGTTAGGTTAAAATTTAATATTTTCTTAATAAACTAACAATAATTAGAATTAGGGTTTGCATCTCTCTTTTAATTTTAATTAATTCCCTTTTCGTATTAAATCCTAAAATACTAAAAAATGCCAAAAAACAAGTTCTTTCTTTCTTTTAATTTTAATTAACTCCATCATTAATTTAATCTTTGCAAAAGGGTCCAACGCCCTCGTTTCGTTTAATTCTCATTAATTCGCGTATTTATTTTATTTCATTATAATACTTATGTATCTCTCCCAAGGCCATGTAACCTTTCAATTTCTTGCACTTTAAATTCTTTTACTTTATTTACTTTCTGTCAAATCGAGTCCTGGTTAATTTTGGCGATGTGGACCCGCGCCTTTTGTAATAGCTTAGAATTTACTTTTCCCGCAATACTTTTAACTGTTAATCAAATGACATGAAAGAATGTATGGATAAAATAAAAACAAGCGTAGAACACCAATAACGTGACAAGATAAATGCAAATGAAAACGACACACAAATCGCACACACCACCCCTAGGGTACGCCTCACTGTTGCCTTGCCCTTCGAAAGGTGATCGTCGAGTAGAGGATGTCTTAGTAAGTCCTCATGATCCGGGAACCTGGCATGAGGGTAGCTTCTAAGGTGTCTTCCTATTGCTCCGGTGATCACCATGTCCCGAACCCTCGAATTGACCCGAACACCTCCAACGGTGGTGCTACCAACCTCTCAATGGTGGGATGGCACTACTTTAAAGGACATCTACACAGACGAATTCCTTAGGGTAGGTAGACGACTCTAGATACTTGCTCTAATTTCAAAAACAAATCAAAAAATACTTTTCACACCGACACCTTTTCAAAAAGCTTTCGAAAGCAATTTTTCAAACACTCTTGAGGACCGATACAAGAGTCGAACTGGAATTTTCAAAGAAACTTTTTTAAAACCCACATTGAAAAGCAAACAAACCATTTTTGAAAACACAAATGAGCAAGTATCTAAGAGCCCATGGATAACCATGGATAGAAAGGGTGCTAACACCTTCCCTTTCTATAATCTACCTCCCGAACCGAGAGCAATCTCTATAAGGAATTTTTCTGTGCTTTTGTCCTTTCCATTTGGAGAAAATAAAAGACGGTGGCGACTCTTGCTTCTGCGACATTTCGCGAACCAGCGTTAAACAGTCAGTTCCAGATCCACCGATCACATATTCCAAGACTTTTTCTGGTTCAGTTAAATCGATCATAAGATTTTTATGATTCTTATCCAGTCAAAGTTAATACAAGACCTTCTCTGGTTTAGTCAGATCGACACTAAGATCTCCTTGATTCTTATTCCAGTTAAAGTTTCCCAAGACTTTCTTCTGGCTAAGTTAAATCGATTCTAAGATTTTTCTGATTCTTATCCAATCAAAGTTACTCTAAGACCTTCTCTGGTTCAGTCAGATCGACGCTAAGATCTCCCTGATTCTTATTCCAGTTGAAGTATCCCAAGACTTTCGTCTGGTTCAGTTAAATCGATTATAAGATTTTTCTGATTCTTATCCAGTCAAAGTTAATACAAGACCTTCTCTGGTTCAGTCAGATCGACACTAAGATCTCTCTAATTCTTATTCTAGTTAAAGATATTCCAAGACTTTTTCTGGTTCAGTTAAATCGATCATAAGATTTTTCTGATTCGTATCCAGTCAAATTTAATTCAAGACCTTCTCTGGTTCAGTCAGATTGACACTAAGATCTCCCTGATTCTTATTCCAGTTGAAGATATTCCAAGACTTTTTCTGGTTCAGTTAAATCGATCATAAGATTTTTATGATTCTTATCCAGTCAAAGTTAATACAAGGCCTTCTCTGGTTCAGTCAGATCGACACTAAGATCTCCTTGATTCTTATTCCAGTTGAAGTATCCCAAGATTTTCTTCTGGCTAAGTTAAATCGATTCTAAGATTTTTCTGATTCTTATCCAATCAAAGTTAATCTAAGACCTTCTCTGGTTCAGTCAGATCGACGCTAAGATCTCCCTGATTCTTATTCCAGTTGAAGTATCCCAAGACTTTCGTCTGGTTCAGTTAAATCGATTATAAGATTTTTTTGATTCTTATCCAGTCAAAGTTAATACAAGACCTTCTCTGGTTCAGTCAAATCGACACTAAGATCCCTCTGATTCTTATTCTAGTTAAAGATATTCCAAAACTTTTTCTGGTTCAGTTAAATCGATCATAAGATTTTTCTGATTCGTATCCAGTCAAATTTAATTCAAGACCTTCTCTGGTTCAGTTAGATCGACACTAAGATCTCTCTGATTCTTATTCCAGTTGAAGATATTCCAAGACTTTTATCTGGTTCAGTTAAATCGATCATAAGATTTTTCTGATTTCTTTCTAATTAAAGAAAATTCAAAGACCTCTACCGGTTCAGTTTAAATCTCTCAATGGTTTATCCTGATCCGTTCTGGTAGACATTTCTCCTGGTTCAAATAAATCACTCCAAGATTTATTCTGATTCTTTTCCAGCTAAAATCAAGTTCAGACTTAGTCCATTTCCTATCAATAGTCACCTTTGGATAACGTCTACAAGCCCATCTCCAACAAATCTTCGCCATTCTTCCAAATGGCGTCTATAAGCCCATTCACAATTCATCTTCGAGTGCAAATTTCTGGGCACTCTAGTGTTCAATCATCTTCCACCTTTAAGTCACGAATGGCATATTTTCCAATCTAACTCTTCAGGTGTAAGAAGATTGAACAGGGCCAGCTGTTGCACCCCTAAAATTTGCCCTCTCATTTCTCAAGGAATCACCTTGGATCCTCAAGTTTGCTTCCATCCAATTCCAAGCCCTGAATTATCATTTTTCCAAGCAAATCACTCATAAGGGAAAAATGGTCATTTGCACACTAAAAAAGTCAAACTTTGACTTTTGGATCAATATCAAATCTCAAGAATCATATTTCATCAAAACATGTTGGAATATGAAGTTTGTTTCATTAAGAAATTCAAAGTCAAATTTACTATGGAAAAGCCAAATTTCTAAATACTTGGGATTTTTCTAAGTATTTAAGAAAAAATGACACTTCAGAACTTCTGAGCCAGCCTCCAGGCAGGTGCAGTCAGAAGTTGTAAACATTGTTCAACACATAGTCTTCAGTCAGAACATGGCTCTTCAGCATCTATGCAAGTTCAGTCAGAGTTTGCTAGGGTAATGTAAAGAAGGTTACGGAGCATGCTGCAAGCTTTCTAGAAAGTCTGAAAGCTTTTTCAGAACATGATGGATCCAGAAGATAAGAGGATCAGAAGATGGGATGCTACGCTAAAGCAAAACTTCTGATCCAGAACTAAGCCTTGGTGTAGAGCATCACGTTGCAGGATTTCTGGTTGTGATAAGTCTCATCATCATTTAATGCTCATTGCTCACAACTACCTTTTGAGTCTTTATCCAAAGGATCTTCACCATGTGTACCTCTATTGTCTTGGGATAGCAACTTTGCTTTGGCTTTTCCTTAATTCTTATTGACAGCCACCATGCTTGCTTCAAAGACAAGGCAGCGCTTCAGCACATGAGGTTATATTCAACGCTTTGGTCAGAACATGACCAGATCCCAAAACCTTGTTTATACAACTTCCTGCAAACCTATGACCAATAGCTGGCTCCGCCTACGCCTGCATCTCATGATTACACCAAACTAGCATACGAAAACTGTGATGAAAAAGCAAAGGAATAGGGTGCCAAAACAGGTTCAAATCCCATTTGTTTTTCCCCCCAAATCACAACAAATTCATTTATAAATACTTGGCTCCATCACACGTTCAAGGGGGCTTTTTGGGGACGAGAGGCTTAAGGTTAGAGGCTGGCTTTTTGGGTAATACATTCAAAGATGAGCTAGTGTCCATCAAAACATGCGCCAAAGTGGTGCCCCTACATTCCACTGAGACATGCAACGCCTTATTATGCTTCCTTCCCCTCGGTGTTAGATCAGCATCTGAAAAACCTAAACCATTGTCGGCAGTTAGGCTGGCCACGCAGTCTTGAAATTGATCATCAGATGTCTCTTGAGGTACATGGGCGGTTTTTAAGAACTTCGCTAAGGCTTTTGCATGTGCCTCGGAACACAGTAGTAATGCCAGCATGGAGATCTTAGAGGGAGTTTGCCCCAGTTGTTCAACTATATCGTAATCGCTTCTCTTTATAATTTTTAAGATTTCCTCCATTTCCTTCTTGGAGGTCTCAGGGATAGTCAATGACTGAGCCTTCGCCCGGACAGGATCAACCATAACACCTTTTCCTCGAGCCTCGGTTAACTCGGCAGCAGGAGTGTCAGTAAGAATGATTATAGGGGTTGTAACGGCTTTGTCAATTGGAGTACTTGTAGAGATAAATGTAGGACTGGGAACATCTTTTGGGGGAACAACATCAGGGATGATTACGGGTCCAGAAGCTGCTTTTGGGGGAGCAATTTCTGGATAAAGTACCACTTCGGGTAATTTTTCTAGTTCCTGCAATGTTACTGATGTCAGAGTCTTCTTTCTAGGATTTTGTATCTTCGGCGGCTGACCAGTCCTATTTGATATCATGGTAGTAGACATCCCCTCCATAATGCCATGGTATGGTTTTGTCTGACACGTAGAGGATTGGACCAAGCATTGTGATTATTAAAGGAGTTATTTTCGGAACTGATGTAATTCTAATGGGTCTTTTGGTGGAGACCCTGGAAGAATTGGCGGAAATGGTAATGATAGAAACATCTTCAAAAGGAATTGGTGTAACATGAGTCTTTTCAAACAAAATCTCTTTGTTATCCATTAGGCACTGAACGCCTACTTTCAACAAAGGACAGCTAGTCGGTGAGGATAAACAGAAACGACAATCTTCATCACAGCCCGGAAACACACCGGCATTCAACAAGTTCATTTTAACAGTCATAAGTAGGGTTATAAGTTCATCAACTGAGGTAACAAACAAATCTTATTCAATGGCATTAGTATTGTGTCCATGTCTGGGCATAGGAGCAGAAATGACATTTTGCTTTTCGGGCGCATCGAACTTAATTTCCTTAGCTTAGATGAGGTCTTGTATTTTGTTCTTCAGAGCCCAATAGTTGTTAGTATCGTGACCAGGACTTTCAGAGTGATATGCGCAACGGGCATTGGGATGATAATGAGGGGATGTTGTATTGGGGTTTTTCGGAGCTTCTTTCAATGTTACCAAGTTGGATTTTAGTAAATGAGGTAATACTTGAGAATAAGTCATGTTGATTCTGGTGAACTGCCTGACTGGCCTTTCCATCCTTGGTTGATTATTTCTTTGCTTATCAGATGCAGACTTTGGGATCATAAAAGCCCCCACCATTGGTCGGCGTTCGGCCCTATCTTGGTTTCTTTGCGGATATACGGCAGCCACATCTTTCTTTCCGATAAAGGGCTTCCTTACAGCTGTAGAAGAGGATGCGTCTTTCTGGATCTTTCCATTCTTAATACCGGCTTCTATCCTCTCTCCGGTCAATATTAGTTCAGTGAAGCCTGCAGATGAACTTACGATTAAATGATTAAAGAAGGGACCAGACAAGGTGCCCAAGAACATGTCCACCAATTCTCTCTCAGATAGAGGGGGGTTGAACTCTTCCAGCCAAATCTCTCCATTTTTGTGCATGGTCCTTAAAACCTTCATTGGAAACCATGGCCATACTCTAGAGTTGAGTACGGATAGGCGCCAAATCAGCATTGTATTGATATTTCTTGTAGAAAGCTGCAACAAGATCTTCCCAATTATGAACATTAGCCCTTTATAGTTGGTAGAACCAGTCAAGTTAAGTCCCATACAGTCTGTCTTGGAAGAAATGCACCCATAAATCTTTATCAGCGGTATGGGGTTGAATTTTCCTCACATATGATCGGAGATGCATCTTAGGGCATGAAACTTCGTCATATTTAGCGAATACAGGCGCTTTGAATTTCGGAGGAATCACAATCCCCGACACCAAACCCAATTTTTCAAAGTCTAAACCTGGTACCTTTTGGATTTCCATCGCGCTCAATCGCTCTTCGAGATGTTTATACTTATCATCAGCTGGAGGGTATTATTCTTCAAAGTAGTCTTCTTCTTCCTCTTCCTCTTCTAATTCTGACGGGATAATTGTTTCCTTTCCTTTACCATCTTGGTTGTCTCTTTCACCGGATGTTGTTGCAAAGTCCAAAGTCCTTCTTGTCTGCCCATGAAATCTTCTTCCCGTGTTTAAGACTCCGACTACGTTCTTTGTTTTCTTTTTCCTCTCTTCAGCCAACAGAGTCTTCAATTCTTCTTTCCCCTTAGCTAGGGTCATGAGAAACTGTTGAAACTGCATATTCTGAGCTTGGAGATCTTCAACTGTTTGCTCGAGATCCATCTTACTGAAATAAACAGTAGAGAGATGAGGAGACTTTTTGCAAAAGACATGTTTATGTTATGATGAATGATATATGCATATGCAATGTTTTCAAGGATTTCAAAGATTCAAATTTGTTTTAGACAAAAGGAAACACACGTTATATTAATAAGATAAAGTTTGAGTACATCAATTCCTCTTGAACAAAATAATACAAAAACTCTAAGATAAAAAGTAGTACGCATCCTCTTTGATGCAATGTAGGCATTTAGAGTTCGCTCCTCATGAAGTATCCTAGTGAGTTCCAAAACCTTCTTCTCGCTTGCGTATAATTGGGCTTTGAACGTATCTCTCTCTCATTTGAGTTGTATCCAATCCCTTTGTAGGTCTTCAAGAGATGTGGGCATGTCAGGATGTAGGATAGTGTATGGAACATCTCCTTCCTTAACAGGCTCATTGATTACCGGGAGAATGGAGGGGTAAGGCATCATAAGACTCTGAGCACGAGTTCGTACCCATTTGAGGTAAGGCTCAAGAGGGATGGAATTCTTGTGCCCCAAAGTCTTGCTACCCACCTTGTTTAACATCCTCCAAGCTCGGATAAATCTCTGGCGAAGACCTTGATCGTCATTGTCGTAGTCGAATACCAAACCTTGAATCAGCATCTCATGCGGGTCATCCCTTCAGGCGTAACCAAATTGTATTAAGGCTAAGCATGGGTTGTAGGTGATACCTCCCCTAATTCCAAGTAAAGGGACATTAGGTAATTCTCCAGAAAGGTCAACAATGATAACATTCTCTTTGGATCGGGAGCACCAATGAATGTCTGAATGCTTGAGTGTCATTAACCTTTGTGACCACCTTGAACCTTGCTCATTCTTTAAGAATGATTGGGGAAGATGAGAAATAAACCATCTTTCCAAGAGAGGAGTGCAACACATAAGGACACCTCTTTTCCTCATTGTGGGAGTGTGAAAAGAGTGTAGGATATCCCCTAGCAATGTAGGCACCGGGTTGCGAGATATGAAGATTTTGACGGCATTCACATCTATGAGTTGGCCAGGGTTTGAAAAAAAAACCATCCCATAGATGAGGAGAGCCACAATTTCCTCAAAGGCTTGCAAGTCTAGGGAATTCCAACAACTTTGGGCTTTCTCAAACAGGAACTTTGCTAGGAAACCTTTGACACCACTCCTTGTTTCCCAATAAGTTATGACATCAGATGAGTGCAAGTGTAGAGCTTGAGCAATCTCTTTTGGCTTTGGATCTCTTTCCGTACCGTTGAAAGGTAGTTTATTGAGAATGGGAATCCTCAAGAGTTGGGAGAATTCTTCCAAAGTAGGCACAAGTTGATAGTCGGGGAATGTGAAGCAATGATGTAAAGGATCAAAGAACTGAAAGAGCACCTTCATCATATCCTCATCTGTGTTGGAGGTGACCAAGTTGAGTAGGCGACCATGTCTCTCGGTGAATGGAGAGTTTTCAGGAATCCTTGAAGCTAGCTCCTTTAGTTGTGAAGGGATTCTCACAAGGTTGACTTGAATAGTTTTCTTGCGAAGTGAGTCCATATCCTACAAAACAAGAACAAAGATGAATCCCAAAATCCTTGAAATGGTTAGTGGATGTATATGATGTTCATGATGTCCATGATGTTATGTACAAGTATGCATATACAAACAAAGCAAACAAGTCCTTAGGTTTAGGCTTGCATTGAGTTTTATAGGTAAGTACCCTCTTAAAGTTTAATTGGCTTAAACATGTCCTAGTAATAGTAACCGGGTTCTAAGGAGCTCAATATTAATGGATTGTTTCCTTGGTCATTGTTTCAGCTCAAGCCTCTTTAATGGTGACCGAAATATCCCAAGAAACCAAACCTCAATGAGTGTAGTATCGAGTATCTACCAACTTCGGACTTCACCAAAGCCGGTCATCTCACTACATCCTAAAGGCCAAGTTGGTCAAGTAAAGGTTCTAGAAGTTCATTAGTGCTTCATGACATCACTCAGCGGCCCCGTATTCTCTTTGATTAACTCAAAGGCTACCAGTACCCACAAATATGTCACACTAATGTAGATATTGCTTAGACCATGTCGGTATACCCCACACAGTTTTCACAATGTATTGCTACTTACCTATAATGTATCCCAAATCCGGATAGAGGATTCGAACCCAAAAAAAGAACCATAATGTAAAGCATACAAGTCAAACAATGTAAACAAATAAATATGATCTATTCCTAAGATAACCCCACTTTTAGAAAATCCCCAACAGAGTCGCTAGTTTTGTGATGCGGTGGGAGAACTGACTTGATTGTTTTGCATTTTATCTCAAATGTTGCGGTTAACAAGAGTCGCCCCCGACTTTTCTTTTATCCAAAAGGAAAGGTGAAAAAGCACAGGAAAGACCTTTGAGATTGTTTCTTGAGTTCGGGGGGTAGATTATGAAAGGGAAGGTATTAGCACCCTTTTCATCCATGGTTTTCCTTGGGCTCTTAGTTACTTGCTAGATCACTTGCTTTTGTTTGGAATTGTGCTTTGTGTGGTTTTTGAAAGTATTTTGTAAAAGAGGCCATTGTTTAGGCAATCTTTGTAATGATTCTCGTTCGTAAGAATGTATACAAAGATGTTGATCTTTTTTGAAAATGTTTTCAATGTTTGTAAGATGTTTGGAAATGTGTGTGTTTGTTTTGAAAATAGCAAGGATATTTGTTTTGAAATGGAGCATGTAACTAAAAATAATCTACCTACTCATATGTCTTTCTTGTTCATTTTCTTCTCCTTTGACATTGTTGTCTTACCATTGATTTTGTAAGAAACCCTATCTTTGGATGTAAACGGGACGGGAGCGGGTCATCGTATAGCCATGATTAGCAAGGTTGAAAAGTATCTTAGCATTTTTGAGGGACTAAGATCATTTTTTGTAAGGCAACTTTGAATATCATCATCGAGGGACTATGATCTTGTATTTGTTTGTTTTTGCTAAGATACCTTACATGCGTAATATGGCCATTTTTGTATAAGGCAACCAAGTGGGATAAGCCTAAGGGTGCTTGTGTGCGAGTGTGTCATTTTCATGCTTGATTTTGTCTCGGATTAGGGTTTTCTATTTGATTGTTTTTATCTTGCCATACAAACCCTAATTACTAGCATGTTATGTAAAAGCGATAAATTGCGAAATTTAAAGTTACTACGCTATTACAACATTTGTGGGAGGGGGGTATACAATTTATGAATGGGGATTGCAATAATATAAACCTAATTAGTCTATTACAACCAAATTGAATATGTACAAATATTGGAATAAAAATATACAAGATGAATTAAATATGCAAAGATATGTAAATGCAAAGAAGATTTTTGTTTGATTTCTATATGAAAAAAAAGTTTTAACCTAAACCTAATAAATAAATCAAGATTAACTTAAATCAATTAAGAAAGGAAATTTTTTTTTAGAAAAGATTTTTTAATAAACCCTAATTCTATTTGATTAAAAGAAAATAAATTTCTTTAAGAAAAAGTAAGTATTTTTGTATTTTTTATCTTGAAAATAATATATAGCATTATGAGATATTTTGGTCTTTTTTATACTAAAATAATATGTTTAATGGGTGTGAAGAACAATAAATATTTAAAATAATTCTAATTTAATTTACAAATTTAATTAGTAAAAATGGATAATATATTTAACTAAATAAAAAATATTTTTTTGTGAGAAAAATAAAATAAAATAAAATAAGCTAAAATATAAATCTATCATTTTTTATATTTTTTGTGATTTTTTAATATTAAGAAAAATATATTTAATAAAATAAAATGAAAGTAAAATAAATAAATAAAATTATATGGGACCAGGGGTGTCACAAGTAAACAGGATGCAGAGTGTTAGCAAAAAACATAGGCCCATGAAGCAAAAAGCCCAGCGCTGCAAAGTGACAAAAAAAAAGGAAAAAATGTGAGAAAATGCAAAAGGCAGGCGCTAAGGCTCGAACCCGTGACCTATAGCATTTTTGCGCGCTGCCTTATCACTGGGGTGGTTGTACATCCGTTTATATAAACACAATCATAAATATATATTAGAAAATGCCCCCTGAAGGCAACTTCATCTTCAACCTTGAGCCATGGCCGGATCACCTGTATCTTCTTCATTTCTCCATAAAAATGGAAAGTTCAAACATGAAAGTTGTTGTACCCCAAAATTTTCCCTCCCATATTTCTCAAGACATTGCAAGAAGAATCTCCAAGTTGCCCAAGATTGCTCAAGAGTTGGACAGTCAAATCATCTCCTAAGGCAGTCAATCTCAAATTAGGGTTTTGTGTTGCATCAAGGTCCTTGCATCCAAATAACCTCAAGTTCTCCCCAATGTCCTAATATATTATCAAGTTCATCCATGTCAAATTTCAAGCCTTGCAGAGGAAGTTTGGTCAGTCAATTGCTCAAGAGGTCCAAAAATCGACTGTGCTAGGGCAAAAGTCAACTGTGACCTATAACCACTCAAACTTTAAGATTTTTTGTCAACATTCTCATTTTGAAGGATAATTCATAATTTGATCAAGGGTTGATCATGATTCATCAAGGATTACTCAAAATTTATCAAGATTCAAAAGTTGCTAAATTAGGGGTTTGTGGGAAAAGTCAACTCAACTTTGACCAAGCATAACTTTCTCATACTTTAAGAGAAATGAACCATCTAAATCTCATTTTGAAGAGGATGCAATTTCCTACAATCCATCTTCACACCCCAAGATCAAGAAATGCACTCACAAGAAGTTACAAATTTGGACATTATAGGTCATTTTTGAAAGTCAACAAAAACACCTTTTTATCCAAAGCTTATAAATTGAGAATGGAATATCAAAACTAGATGAGACAAAAAGGGTTGGTTATAGGACATCTCAAGGTTTCTAAAAAGTCCAAGAACACCTCCAAAAGTTCAAAATTGAAGAATTTATGCATTGTTGAAGTTGGGCATTTTTCCCAAATTTCCAAAAGTCAACTATCCCCAAAACTTCAAATTTTGTCAAATGGCCCCACTTTTTTCCACTTGATTTGATCTTGTCACACTACACACGTGTCCCATATTCAGTCTTGTGTCCATTTATTGATTTTTCTATTCTTATTTAATTTTTATTGAATTAATTCATTTTAAATCAATTTAAATCCAAATAAAATCTAAATATTGATAACTTAGGATATTTTTGATTGATATAGGTCTTAAATATCATCATGGACATAATCAAATCCGAATCAAGCCATATCATGAACAAAAAAGTGGTTTTTGGACAAATTTGGAAGCTTTTTAATGGTGAATCAAATCACATCTTCAAGCATCAATGCACAAAGATTCAAAGCCCAAAACTTGACCTAATGCATTGCTTGATAGATATACAAGTGAGAGGCACGAGTTTCAGAACCTAGAAGATGCAGAATCACCAAAACCAAACTTGAGAAAAACTTGAAAAAGCTTGAAACTGAAATCACCCTTGGAGGCCGATTCAAAGCCAAATCTCAACACTATCCTCTTGCTGGACATCCACTGAGTCTATAGCAATCAAAAGCAAAGCCATTCACCTCCTAAAACACACTGTAAGTCTCTCTGAAAATCGCCTTTCAGTTGAATTCGTATCTCATAGTTCTCGCACTTTTCTTGTGAAATCTTTACATAATCATGCTCATCGTTCCATTTAGAAGCTGTTTGCATTATTGAATTGTGTTTTCATGACCTATAGCGCCATACCCGAACCTAGGGTTTTGGAAGTTTGCTTTTGGGCGTTTTCTTTGCAGGAAAAATTGGGACCAATAATGGACATAAACTTGCTCAGGATGTCCAGACGAACATGTCCATGGTTTTGGTTTTTATTTTCATAGCTTAGAATTAATTTTATGATGCAGCTACGCATTTAGCTGCGGATGTAAATCCGCAGGTAAAAGAACCAGGTCTCAGTGGAGAAGACGAAGACGTGCCCTCTCCCCATTGGACCATTCATATTTCGCGCTTATTTTTTTATAATTTCTGGCATTTATTTTGTTTTCTAGTATATTAATTCTTACTTAATCCAATAACAAAAGAAAAACATTGGCTCAGTGGCGAAGGCATTAGCGTGAGAACCAATAGGACCTGGGTTCGAATCCCAGGTCCCCAACATATTTGTTATATTTTTCTTTCAGATATTCCAGTACAAGATCAAGCGCATGGTACATGATACACCCTCAGATCTCCAAGCGCCAGATGGCCCCAGGCCAGATCTGGTGGTCCAGATGAGAGGCGCATCATACTCCCAAGTCAACAGGCACACGTGGAATTGCCAAAGTCATCCAGGCTTGAACACGTTTGGGCCTCAAAAATGCTGATTTCACCCCCAAATCAGGCCCAACACCCCTTGGTTATTTCTTTCTTCTTTTTATTTATTTATTTGTTTTGTTAATTATTATTTTTATTATCACTAACCAATTATATTTTTTCCTCATAAAATCAAAAACCAAAAAAATATATTTTATTTATTAAAATTAAATTCATCATTTTATTTTTGTAAATAAATTAATTCAATTAATTTAGTCTAATTAGGTTTAACTTTTAATATTTTTTTGCAATATTTAAAATCAATGTAGATAATTAGGTTTTTACTAACTTTAAATCAAATTTATTTTATTTCTTCAAATATCAAAAATCCAAAAATATTTTAATTAATTAATTAATTAATTTAATTATTAACCTAATTTGATTGCTTCCATTAATTCAAAAACAACAAAAAATCATTTTTCTTTCAAAAAGGGTCAAAACCCTAAAAAACTCGCATTCGATTTAACTTTCCGCGCGCGATCTATTTTTGCCATATTGATGTATTTGTTCCCGGAATGTAATAGCTTTTAATTAGAACTTTATTTTATCGCTTTATTTTACTTTCCGCATTTTAATTTCAAGGGTTGTTTTGGGAGATGTAAATACCCGACGCCTTGTAATAGTTTAGATTTAATTTCCGCAAATTACAATTGTTAGATGTTTGATGATAGGGAATGCATGATAAGATCAAATGTATGAACCTAAAATCAACATAGCTCACCCATGACATGTACAAAGATAAAATTAACCGAAATAACACACTCGCACATGCGCATTCTTAGGGTACACCTCACTTGGTTGCCTTCGAACGTGGTCATTGAGTATAGGAAGTTTGAGAGGTCGCCCTCTTATCCAAAGATCATAGTTGCCTAGAAACGGTTGCCTCGGAAAAATGATCTAAGACATCAGGGTTATCGCTAAGGCGTCCTAACATTGCTTTAGTGACCACACGTCCCTTAATCTAATTGACCCCTAAAACTCCAACGACGATGCTACCTACTCCTCAATAGTGGGATAGCATTGTCTAAAGAACATTAGCACATATTGATTCCTTTTTCGAGTAGGTAGATGGTTCTTACGTACTTGCTCTTTCAAAAATAAAACTTTTCGCACTTACACTTTTCAAACAAAAAACTTCTTTCAAACCCACAAACACAAAGAAAAGCAAATTTTGAAAACACTTTGAGCAAGTACCTAAGAGCCCGTGGATAACCACTGATAGAAAGGGTGCTAACACCTTCCCTTTCTATAATCTACCCCCCGAACCCGAGAAACATCTCGAAAAAGGAATTTTTCTGTACTTTTTTCCTTTCCTTGTTGGATAAAATAAAAGACGGTGATGACTCTTGCTTACCGCGACATTTTGCGAACATAAACGCAAAACGCGAACCAGCATTCCTAAAATAGTCAGTTCTCTCCCACCGTATCACAAAAGTTATGGTGTTTCTTCCCACGAGTTCAACCATATAATTTATGTAAACTAAAAGTCAAAGATCAAAGATAATTTTACTTGCCCTAATTTGAAACCTAACTTTTACAGAAATTTCAAATCCAAAATTCTCTATACACAGTTAATATAAATGAAAACTATGAACATGGTTAGCTTTAGGGCAAGGATATCTACATTTTTCTTTCACAAATCAGGACCGAATGATCCTTGTATGAAGAGATAGAAGTTTGAGTTTTTACCTCTTTCAGCTGGGATCGTGAATGGAGTTTGAGCAAGTTTTGAGAAGGCCTGAGGATCTGTTTAGCTTGTCTGGACCTCCCTGAGTGTATTCCAATCCTTACTTTGTCTTGAAAGTCCCTGAATCTCCCTACTCAAGTCAACCTGCAAGCTTGATATTTAAAAATAGTGGATGGAGGAGGAGGAGTTACAGTGAGGGAACAAGGGTCTGGATCACTTAGATATGAAGTATATTAAGTTTTTAGGTGGTTAAAATTCAAAACGCACGAGTGGTTTTGGAGATGGTTGTGTAAGGTTCAAAAATGTCAAGCTATGGCAGACTCTGAGTTGCAGAGTGTTTTGGAGTCTTAGCCTTCGTGTGTCAACTTGCAAATAATGTGTTTACTTATAAGCAAAAGGTATTAAGTCTTGTAACAACTCATATTTCAAAAACTCACATGTTTGCTTGGTTTCTTGTTTGTGAAGCAAAGCTAGTAAACATGGTTCCAAGGTGTAGTACCAAGCTTGTAGGGGGGCTGAGTCCTTTTAACATGCTTGTTCTGATTGAGTGGAGTGTGTTTGTGCAGAAAAAAACAAGTGCAAGGCTCAATGCAAGCTGACTTTCCATAAAGCTTGCTTTTCCAAAATGGCAATGTTGTCTTTCTCCCAAAAATGGAATTAATCTTGTACAATGCATTCAATGCTTGGCTTAAAGCTTCCAAAAGTTGTGAAAAATTTTAATTATGGAGTGAAAGTCAAGTTAGGAGCCTGCAAAGTAGGATTTGTTCAGCATGCTTGAGGATTTGAATTTTTGTTCATAATGAAATGGCTTGAAATCAAAGTGATAAATCACCAACTTCATCTCTTCGATTCTCCCTACTCAGGAATGATCTCAAGGTGTTCTTTGTCATTTTGGAAATCTTTAAATGTGCTTTATAACTCATCTTTGAATTGCTTTTGAAAATTCCCCTTGGAACAATGTGAAAAATTGGCATGAAGTTAGGTCAAAAATCTGCCTAACTAGGGCAAAATTTCACTAAGTTATTTTAGTTCATGAGCATGTATTCACAAAATTATATCTTGAGATCCAAGCATTTCTAGGAGAAATTGTGTGAAGCAAAGTTGTATATTTCATGGAGATCTACAACTTTCATGTTGGAAATTTCCTTTGAATCATCTTGCATCATGGTGAAAATTTGGCTCAAAGCTGAGAAAACATAAGGAAATTTTTTATACTTAGAAAATTTTCTAAGTTAGGAAATTTCAACTTTTCAAAACAAAATCTTGAATCCTTGATTTCTTTATGAACAAGTTTCACATTTTGACAAGTTTTGATGAATTATGATCTTTGGCACTTGATTTTGACCAAAAAGTCAAAGTTTGACTTTTCAGTATACAGTTGACTTTTGATCAATTGACTGTAAAATTCATCTGTCAATCCAATGGATTTGCAATGTTTTGAACCATGTTATTAGGTTAAGATGATGCAATTGAACTCTTGAAATCATGCCTCAAACCAATTAGCCATTTTCTAGGTCAAAAATCAGAAATTGCCCTTTCCCAGTCAAAACCCTAATTTTGACCATTTTGCCCTTTTGAAGATTTGATCAAATTCCTTGAGGAGTTGTGGTCCAAACTTGATCAAATTATACATATGAGTCTAAAATGTTGATATGGATAAAAAATTATGAATTTTGACTGTAAATTGGACATAGTTGACTTTTTCCCCAACACAGTTGATTTTTAGGTCAACTGCTCAATTGACTGATCAAAAGTGTGATCCAAGGCTTGAAAACTGACATGAGTAATCTTGGGAGTCCATAATGATCTATGAAAGTCATATGAAGCATTGGAAGTTCAAAAATCCTTGTGCAATATCAAACCCTAATTTTGGTCATCAGTGTATAAGGAGTGTCTTGAGCTGATCAAACCCTAGTGCAGTCTTGAGCTCAAGGAGATCTTGTGAGAAAAATCTTGATAAGTGAGAGGGAAAATTTTGGGGTACAACAATAAAAGTTTGACTTTATCCTTTCAAGCAAGTTACTGTGAAGCCTGAAATCCGACCAAATAATAATTTAACTTCATCCTTTCAAGCAAGTTAGTGCGAAGCCTGGAATCCGACCAAATAACAGTTAACTCCATCCTTTCATCAGTTATTGTGAATCCTAGAATCCGACCAGATAACAGTTAACTTCATCCTTTCAAGCAAGTTGTTGTCAAGCCTGGAATCTGACCAGATAACAGTTAACTTCATCCTTTCATCAATTTGTTACGAAGCCTGGAATCCAACCAAATAATAGTTAATTTCATCTAAGTTACTGTGAAGCCTGGAATCCGACCAGATAACAATTTAACTTCAATTTGCTGCGAAGCCTGGAGTCCGACCAAATAATAGTTAATTTCATCTAAGTTATTGTGAAGCCTGGAATCCGACCAGATAACAGTTTAACTTTAATTTGCCGTGAAGCCTGGAATCTGACCAGATAACAGTTTAATTTCATCTAAGTTACTGCGAAGCCTGGAATCTGACCAGATAACAGTTTAACTTCATCTTTTCAAGCAATTTACTGTGAAGCCTGGAACCTGACCAGATAACAGTTTAACTTCGTCAGTTGTTGCGAAACTTGGAATCCGACCAGATAACATTTAACTTCAAATTGTTGCGAAGCCTGGAATCCGACCAAATAATAGTTTAACTTCATAAGTTGCTGTGAAGCCTGGAATCTGACCAGATAACAGTTAAACTTCATTCTTCCAAATAATTTTCTGCAAAGCCTGGAACCTGACCAGATAACATTTAATTTTATGTTCCCCGGTAAGTTGCTTTGAAGCCTGGAATACGACCAGATAATAGTTAACTTTATTACTCCTAGCAAGTCGAAAGTTGCTACGAAGCCTGAATTTCAACCAGATAACAACTAACTTTCACTCTCCCCGGTCAAATATAATTCCCCAGTAAAGTAATGGACAACTCCTGAACTATATTCCCCAAGCAGAAATCAATGCTCCTCGCAAAGTTTCCTCAAGCAAAGAGCCAAAATCAATGTTCCCCAACGGATTTCTCCTCAAACAACAAAACAGGAATACCCAGCGGAAACATTCTAAACAAGGTCTGAAGATGGGCATACTCTTTATCCCCAACAACAGTCCTAGATTTAACTTCCCAAAGCTCCCCAGCATTTATCAAGGATTTATTTTCCAAGACAAAGATACACTTCAAAAATATTTCACATTCATACATCATATTACATACATGACAAATGCATACAACACAATCTCATTTATTTTGAGAATATCATTACGCCATGCATACGTCTTCATGCAACTAATCCTTTTCCTTGCAGGAAAAGTCAACCAACAAAACAAAGACCTCTTCTGGTTAGAGCTCACTTCTACCAATTAATGACAGGTAATCTACAATCCTTTTCTGGGTAGATTTACTTCTTCCAGTTAATGACAGGAAATCAACATACCTCTTTTGGTTAAGATTATTTCCCCAGTGAAGTCGCCAAACAACAGACATTTTTTGTCACTCTAGATGGCATCTGTAAGCCCATCTCCGACAAAATCTTCAACACTTTGCCAAATTTAATCTTTAAGCCCATTCCCGATACAATCAACCAACACATCATCAAGTGCAAATTTCGGGGCACTCTAGTGTTCAGTCATCTTCCAGCTTCAAGTCACGAATGGCGGACCCGCCAATCTAACTCTTCAGGTTTAAGAAGATTGAACAGGGGCAACTGTTGTACCCCAAAATTTTCCTTCCCTTTTCTCAAGATGTTTCCCACAAAGATCTTCAATGATTCAAGCTTGCACAAGTATTGACTAGGTCAAGCCATCTCCTCAACACTGATGCCTCAAATTAGGTTTTGAGTTTGCACAAGGACAGTTGGACTTCTAATGTTTCAAATGACTTTCATGGATCATTATGGACCCTCAAGATTTCCCCTGCCAAGTTTCAAGTCTTGGATCATAAAGTCGCTCAGTCAATTAATCAGATGACCTAAATTCAGTTGTATTTGAAAAAAAGTCAATTATGGTCAACCTACAGTCAAACTTCAATATTTTGGACCAGTATCAACATTTTAAAGTCATATGTATCATTTTATCAAGATTGGACCATAATTCTCCAAGAAAATTGTTTAAATCATCAAAAGGGCAAAATGGTTAAAATTAGGGTTTTGACTGAGAATGACCAATCTTTGACTTTTGACCCAATATATGACTTATCGGTTTGAAACATGATCTCAAGGATTCAAGTACATAATTTTTACCTGAAGACCCTGATTCTGAAAGAGAAGAAGAGGACAATCCTGTTTAACACGGGACACAGGTTTGGCAACAGGCTACATAATGAAGTTGATTTGACCACCTTATCTGGAGGGAAAGATAGTCAAGAGGAAAGGAGGGCTCCTAGCCCTGTGGTCTCCGACAAGGAGACGGACTTCGACGAAGAGCAGTATCCTCCCGCTGAGGATATATACAAACAGCTTGAAGACCGGTTGAGTGCTATGGAAGTTCAGAAAGTGCCTGGTCTGGACTTTGGTGATCTAGGTCTATCATCTGGGGTGGTGATTCCCCACAAATTCAAGGCACCAGCCTTTGCTAAGTATGACGAAGTTTCTTGTCCGAAGCTGCACCTCCAGTCATATGTAAGGAAGATTCAGCCTTACACCGCTGATAAGAACTTATGGATCCATTTCTTTCAAGACAGTCTCTCAGGGACTCAGCTTGAATGGTTCTATCAGTTGGACGGAGCCAGTATCCGCAGTTGGGAAGATTTGGCTACTGCTTTCTACAGGCAGTATCAATACAATTCCGACCTCGTTCCTACGCGTACCCAACTCTAGGGTATGTCAATGGGAACGGGTGAAGGTTTCAAAGATTATGCTCAGAAGTGGAGGGACCTCGCCGGAAGAGTACAACCACCCTTAGCTGATCGAGAGCTTGTGGACATGTTTCTGGGGACCCTGTCTGGTCCATTCTTTAACCATCTGATCGGAAGCTCCTCGTATGGGTTTACAGAGCTTATTTTGACCGGTGATAGGATTGAGGCTGGTATTAAGGCTGGTAAGATACAGAAGGGTGCCTCATCAAGCACCAAGAAGAAGCCCTTTAAGAAAGAGTCAAGTGATGTCTACAATGTGAGAAGACAGAATAGACCCGAACACCGCCAAGCTGTTAATGTGGTTGTTATTTCAAAACCTGTTGGTGCTCCTCAATACAACAATCAACAGAAGGACGAGAGACCTTGAAGGAAATTCACCCGTCTCAGCATGACCTTATCTCAGATTCTACCACAGTTGCTGAAGACCAATCTGGTGATTCCAAAGGAAGCCCCAAAGAATCCAAATACAACATCACTGAGGTATAACCCTAATGCCCGTTGTGCTTATCACTCTAATAGCCCGGGGCATAATACGGATGATTGTTGGACTTTGAAGAATAAGATACAGGACTTAATTGATGCAAAGGAGATTGAGTTCGAGACGCCCGAAAGGCCTAATGTTGTGACTGCTCCTATGCCCAAGCATGGAGTAAATGCTATAGAATAAGACTCATTTGTGGGTTCTGTGAATGATATTGTTACCCCGTTGATGACTGTAAAGAAGAACCTTTTGCTAGCCGGTTTATTTCCGGGTTGTGGCGAAGGTTGCCGTATGTGTGTTGTTCTACCTACCGGTTGCCATCTCTTGAAGTCAGGTGTCCAACGCCTGATGGATAGTAAAGAAATTCTGTTCAAGAAGACTGTTGTTCCTTTAGTTCATTCTGAAGAAGTTGCCATCATTACCATTTTCGACAATTCTTCCAAGGCTCCCTCGAGGAAGCCTGTTAGAATTACACCTGTTCCAAGAATCGCACCTGTGATCATCACTGTTCCGGGGCCCATCCCCTATACCTCTGATGAAGCTGTCCCTTGGCATTACGAGGCCAATGTTTATTTTCATGGAGTTAAGCAAGAGTTGGATGCTGATACTGATGTCAGCAATATTGTTGGACCTGCTAAAGTCACCCGCAGCGGAAGACTTTTCTCACCTGATATTTCTCTGCCAACTACCCAAAAACCCGTTGGTATTACACCTGCCAGTGTACCTGCTATCATTCCTGTTCAAGTTCCTATTCTTACCCCTGTCGCCGAGTCATCTGACACTCGGGGCAAAGGGATCACCACTTATGTGCCTGCCCAGACGGAGGCACCGAAGACAATTACTGTTGAAGCTTCCAAACAAGAGATGGAAGAGATTCTGAAAATTATCAAAAAGAGTGACTACAATGTAGTTGAGCAGCTGGGGAAAACCCCATCCAAGATTTCTATGTTGTCACTGTTGTGGTGCTCAGAGGCCCATGCCAAGGCTCTGATTACATTCTTGAAGACTGCCCATGTACCACAAGAGACATCAGCTGATCAGTTTACAGATTGCGTGGCCAATTTGACTGCTGATAATGGGTTGGGTTTCTCTGATGCCGACTTGACTACTAAAGGGAAGAATCACAACGATGCCCTGCATGTCTACATTGAATGCATGGGCACTACTCTTGCACATGTATTGGTGGATACTAGTTCCTCATTGAACGTCTTGCCCAAGAAAGCTCTAGACCGGTTGGACTTTGAAGGGTTGGAGCTGAAACCAAGCAACATTGTCGTCTGGGCCTTTGATGGGTCTAAAAGAATGGTACATGCATAGGTTGATATCCCGATCAAGGTTGGTTCTCAGGTCTTCAACTCTATGTTCTATGTGATGGACATTCGGCCATCTTATTCTTGTTTGCTGGGTCGTCCATGGATCCACAAAGCTGGGGCCGTAACCTCAACGCTCCACCAGAAGCTAAAGTACCTGGTCAAAGGGAAGATTGTGATAGTACAAGGGGAGGAAGAGTACATGGTGAGCCACCTCAACTCTTTCTGATATGTAGAGATGGATGGGGAGTTCATTGAAACCCCATTTCAGCATTCTGAGGAGGTTCCCCAAACACTGGCGTCAACTGAGACTGTTTTTGAAGATTCTCCTGTGAAAATGGCTTCCTTAAAGGATGCCCGGGCTGTTGTTGAGAAAGGTGGGTGTGCAAATTGGGGCTGACTCCCTGATTTTACATAGAAGACTAATAAGTTTGGTTTGGGTTTCACTGTAGAAGCTCAAAGGGTTGTTCGGAATGCACGGATCAGAAGACCTCCCGTGTTCATCAGCAACTCGGGAGTGAATGCCATTGAAGACAATGTGGAAGAGTCTAAATTTGACAGCTGGATCTATCCTATGACCGACAGTGGACAATGCAACTGGACAGCAAAGGACTTCATCCCTATTACTTTTGTTACCCAGTAATGAAACTTTTGTTTTGAATCTGTAACAAATAATTTTTTAAACTTTATGGCCCGGTGTCTTACCCGAGGCACTGTGGATTCATTTGTGAGGGCTTTTGTGTGTCATTTTCATATATCATTAATAAAAGCATTAGACGTTCTTGCATTTCAAATTTTGCGCTCCTTGTTTTTCTTTTAATTATATATTGCAAAACAACTATTTTACACACACTCACATATACAGGGATACATCCACTCTGGATCTCACTAGTAACGACTCTGCTACTGCCAGTTATGACTTCGAAAGTCCAATCAACTTAGCCGAAGACGAATGTGAAGATGATTGCAAAGTGCCCGGTGAACTTGCAAGACTGTTACTCCAGGAAGAGAGGGCTATACAGCCGCACGAAGAGCCGGTGGAATTAGTGAATCTGGGTATTGAGACAGACAAGAAGGAAGTCAAGGTCGGTGCCAATCTGGAGCTTAGTGTGAAGAAACGGTTGATTCAGATGCTGCATGACTACATTGAGATCTTCGCCTGGTCTTATGAAGATATGCTTGGTTTGGATACTGATATTGTGGTTCATCGCCTACCTACCAAGGAAGATTGTCCTCCAGTAAAATAGAAGGTCCACCGAATGCGCCCAGAGATGTATGAGAAAATCAAGGCTGAGGTTATGAAACAGTTTGACGCCAGTTTTCTAGCAGTTACTTCTTACCCTCAGTGGGTGGCCAATTTGGTTCCCGTGCCGAAGAAGGATGGTAAGGTTCAAATGTGTGTTGACTACACGGATTTGAACAGGGCGAGCCCCAAGGATGATTTCCCTCTACCTCATATCGACGTCTTGGTTGACAATACCGCTCAACATAAGGTCTTCTCCTTTATGGATGGCTTCTCTAGTTATAATCAGATTAAAATGGCTCTCGAAGACATGGAGAAGACAACTTTTGTTACTCAGTGGGGTACCTTTTGCTACAAGGTCATGCCTTTTGGATTGAAGAATGCTGGGGCAACGTATCAGCGTACCATGGTTGCTTTGTTTCATGACATGATCCATCATGAGATTGCGGTATACGTTGACGATATGATTGCAAGGTCCCAAACTGAGGAGGAACACCTTGACCATCTACAGAAGCTGTTTGACAGGCTGAAGTTGTACAAGCTGAGATTAAACCCGAACAAGTGCACCTTCAGGGTGAGATCTGGTAAGCTACTGGGTTTCGTTGTAAGCGACAAAGGTATTCAAGTGGATCCTGCAAAAGTGAAGGCCATACAGGAGATGCCAACCCCCAGAACAGAGAGAGAAATCAGAGGCTTTATGGGACGTCTGAACTACATTTCCTGATTCATCTCGCACCTGACTGCTACTTGTGAACCAATCTTCAAGCTGCTGAAGAAAGATCAAGTAGTACGTTGGAACGATGAATGCCAGGCCGCCTTCGAAAAGATCAAAGAGTATCTCCAAGAGCCACCTATTCTAATGCCTCCAGTTGAAGGGAGACCTATGATCTTATACTTGACAGTACTCGACAACTCAATGAGGTGTGTGTTGGGTCAGCATGACGAGTCTGGCCGAAAAGAGCATGCTATTTATTACCTTAGCAAAAAGTTTACCGACTGTGAGACCCGATACTCACTGCTCGAGAAAACTTGTTGCGCTTTGGCATGGGCTGCTCGCCGGTTGAGACAATATATGCTGACTCACACTACTCTATTGATCTCAAAGATGGATCCGATCAAATATATCTTCGAAAAGCATGCCTTGTCCGGAAGAATAGAAAGATGGCAGATGATCTTGACTGAGTATGACATCCAATATACGACCCAAAAGGCAATCAAGGGAAGTGTGTTTGCATACCATTTGGCACATCAAGCAGTGGATGATTACCAGTCTATGAACTTTGAATTTCCGGACGAGAATATCATGCTAGTAACTGATTGTGAGACACCTGGACTGGATGAAGGACCTGAGGAAGGATCCTGATGGTCTATGTACTTTGATGGAGCTTCGAACGCTTTGGGTAATGGCATTGGCACCGTGATCATATCTCCTAAAGGCTCTCATACTCCGTTTACCGCCCGACTATGTTTCAACTGCACCAACAACATGGCGGAATATGAAGCGTGCATTATGGGTCTTCGAGCAGCAATTGACCTAAGGATTAAGTTTCTAAGTGTCTTCAGAGATTCCGCTCTCGTGATCAGTCAGATCAAAGGCGAGTGGGATACGAAACACCCAAATCTTATTCCTTACAAGGAGTATGTATTGACGTTGCTTCCCCATTTCGAGGAGATAACCTTTGAACACTTCCCTAGAGAGGAGAATCAGTTGGCAGACGCGCTGGCTACGATGTCTTATATGTTCAAAGTCAATTGGGACAACGAGGCTCCCCGGATTATCATT
Organism: Vicia faba; assembly: GCA_948472305.1. Classification (NCBI taxonomy): domain Eukaryota; kingdom Viridiplantae; phylum Streptophyta; class Magnoliopsida; order Fabales; family Fabaceae; genus Vicia; species Vicia faba. The sequence goes on along the minus strand of OX451739.1, from coordinate 282,221,257 downwards.
GAAAGATCGAACGAACCTGCACATTGCTGTGATATTGGGACTGAAGAGGTAGCAGATAAACCCTGGTATCATGAGGTGAAGAGGTATCTTGAGGCTCAGGAGTACCCCGAGGGTGCATCTGTTAATGACAAGAAGTTTCTGAGAAGGTTCGCGGTGAAGTTCTTCACCAGCAATGGCATCCTTTATAAGCGTAACCATGATTCAACCTTACTGCGGTGTGTAGATAAGAATGAAGCAAAAAGAATCATGGCAGAGTTACATGAAGGTACTTTCGGGACTCATTCCAGTGGACACACCATGGCAAGGAAAATCCTTCGGGCAGGATATTATTTGTCCACTATGGAAGCCGACTGTTATCAGCATTCTCGGACATGTCACAAGTGCCAGGTCTATGCTGATAAGGTGCATATACCTCCAGTTCCTCTGAACGTCTTGATGGCACCTTGGCCTTTTGCAATGTGGGGCATTGATATGATCGGCGAGATAAGACCTACGACATCCAACGGGCATCGTTTCATCTTGGTAGCAATTGATTACTTTACGAAGTGGGTCGAAGCAGCTTCCTTTGCTACCGTAACCAAGAACGTCATGGCACGGTTCATTCGGCACAATCTAATCTGTCGATATGGTGTACCAGAGAGAATCATTACGGACAATGGTACCAATCTCAACAAAAATATGATCACTGAGCTCTGCAATCAGTTCAAGATACAGCATCACAACTCTTCTCCCTACCGGCCGAAGATGAACGGGGCTGTCGAAGTGGCTAATAAGAACATTAAGAAGATTGTGCAGAAGATGACAGTGACATACAAAGATTGGCACGAGATGTTACCATTTGCTCTTCATGGGTACCGTACCTCAGCACAGACGTCAACAGGGGCAACACCCTATTCCTTAGTATATGGTATGGAGGCAGTCTTGCCCATTGAAGTTCAGATACCCTCTCTTTGGATCATGAAGGATGCAGGTTTAAGTGAAGATGACTGGATTCAGACCCGGCTTGATCAGCTGAACTTAGTCGACGAAAAGAGACTTACTGCTATTTGTCATGGTCAGACGTATCAAAAACGGATGATCAAGGCATTTAACAAGAAAGTTAGACGACAAGAGTATCAAGTTGGGGATCTGGTAATCAAGTGTATTATCTTACCTCAAGGTGATCCTAGGGGAAAATGGACCCCTACTTACGAAGGGCCATTTGTGGTTAAGAACATTTTCTCAGGAGGAGCTATGATTCTAACCACCATGGATGGTGACGACCTTCCTCACCCCGTCAATGCAGACATAGTGAAAAGATACTACGCATAATCAAAGACCCGCTAGGTTGACTGGCCTAGGCAAAAATAAGGGCTTCCCGGCGAACCAAAAGGGTTCGGGAAAAAATAAGGGATGAAAATGAAAAAAATATGTACACCCGACAAGTCAAGAACCTGAAAAGGCGGCTTGGGCAAAAAAGGGTATCCCGGTGGACTGAAAACCCGAAAGGGCGGTCCAGGCAAAAATTAGGGATCAAAGCGTAACACTATATCTCATTAAATCACCTTGCATCCAGATTTCAGTATCGACTATCAAGCTCGGACGACAATAATCAATCTGATTCACCTTCAACCAATAACAAAGTGATGAGATGCTTGAGGATATAAAGGCAATAGCAGAGTTGGAACCCAGTGGGATCATTCACATAGCTGTTTTGTTTAGTTTTTCACAAATTATGTAAATTCTACTATTCGGCGGCGTTCTCTTACTAGGACGTCAGCCTCTTGTACAAAAACGCCTGTTTATAGGCCCAACTTCAAAATCAATACAATTCATTTTTAAAGAAATTTCGAACTGTTTTTCCTTTATCTGTTTTGTTTTGCAAAGAATGTCCAATGTTCATTTTTGATATATGCATTTGACATTAATTGCTGCTCATGAATGTTTACATGCGAAACAAAAAGACGATTACGGGTAACATCAGAAACAGGGGGCAGATAAAAATTGTCCGAACTATTTAGTTGCTTTGACCACCAGGTACCAAGGTATATTCAGCTGAAGAATGTGGCTAAGATACTTTCACTCCCTGCAGAGTAAGACAGTAATGGTATCTCCCCTAGCTGGGACTATGAACGAATCAACAATACTCTCCCCAAGCAGAGTTTATCTACCATCAGCACTAAAAAGGTCTTAATATTCCCCAACGGAGTATAAGAATATTCCCTAGCAAGTATTAGAGTATCCCCGGCAGTCTTAATATTCCCCAACGAAGTATAAGAATGTTCCCCGGTAGAATACAAGATACCCCTAGTGGAGTCAATATTTCCCCAGCACGGTCTGAAAAAAGCTTCCCCAACGGAGTTGAATAAACATCCCCAGTAGACTCTGGAAGTATATCCCCAGCGGTGCACAAAAATAAATCTCCCCAGCCAAATTCAAAGGATCATCCCCAACAGAACTCAGGAGGTTATCCCCCACAAGAGTCTAACAGGGTTATCCCCAGCAAGTCACAATTGAAAGATCATCCCCCAGCGAAGTTCTTTCCTTTCACAAATAGGAATCCAATCCTCAACAGATTCCATATCACCAAGCAACAGTAATCCATCCCCAGCGGAGTTTATCAGTGGAATCTTCAGCAGAACATCTCTTCCCCACAGAGTAATTCCCCTCGGAGTAATCTCCTCATCAGTTTATTCCCCAACGGAGTTATCCTCTCCTGTAAGTTTATCATCTTCATTCATCATCCCCAGCGGAAACGAAGAATCCAACTCTATTCTCCAGCAACTCTCCGGGATTTATTTTCCCTAGATAAAACATCACATTTCCATACATCATGATACATGCATATACGCATCATATAATACAATCTCATTTATGTTGAGAACATCATTGCTTGATCCATATCATGCATTGCATATGACTGACCTTCGCCTTTCAGGAAAGATACAGTTAAATTCTCAACTAAGTCAAAGACCTCTTCTGGTCCAGTTAAATCGATTCCTAAAGATTTTTCTGATGTCGATCCAGTTGAAGTTATCCAAGACCTTGCCTGGCCCAGTTAAATCGATTCCTAAAGATTTTTCTGATGCCAATCCAGTCAAAGAAGACAAGAACTTTCCTGGTCCAGTTAAATCGATTCCTAAAGATTTTTCTGATGCCAATCCAGTTAAAGAAGACAAAACCTCCTATGGTCCAGTTAAATCGATTCCTAAATATTTTTCTGATGCCAATCCAATCAAAGAAGACAAAACCTCTTCTGGTCCAGTTAAATCGATTCCTAAAGATTTTTATGATACCAATCCAGTCAAAGAAGACAAAACCTCCTATGGTCCAGTTAAATCGATTCCTAAAGATTTTTCTGACGCCAATCCAGTCAAAGAAGACAAAACCTCCTCTGGTCCAGTTAAATCGATTCCTAAAGATTTTTCTGATGCCAATCCAGTCAAAGAAGACAAAACCTCTTCTGGTCCAGTTAAATCGATTCTTAAAGATTTTTCTAATGCCAATCCAGTCAAAGAAGACAAAACCTCTTCTGGTCCAGTTAAATTGATTCCTAAATATTTTTCTGACGCCAATCCAGTCAAAGAAGACAAAACCTCCTCTGGTCCAGTTAAATTGATTCCTAAAGATTTTTCTGACGCCAATCTAGTCAAAGAAGACAAAACCTCTTCTGGTCCAGTTAAATCGATTCCTAAAGATTTTTATGATGCCAATCCAGTCAAAGAAGACAAAACCTCCTCTGGTCCAGTTAAATCGATTCCTAAAGATTTTTCTGATGCCAACCCAGTCAAAGAAGACAAAACCTCCTCTGGTCCAGTTAAATCGATTCCTAAATATTTTTCTGATGCCAATCCAGTCAAAGAAGACAAAACCTCCTCTGGTCTAGTTAAATCGATTCCTAAAGATTTTTCTAATGCCAATCTAGTCAAAGAAGACAAGACCTTGTCTGGTCCAGTTAAATCGACTCCTAAAGATTATTCTGATGGCGACCCAGTCAAAGTCAATCCAAGACCTCCTCTGGTTCAGTCAGATCGCCGATAAGATCTCCCTGATTCATATTCCAGATGAAGTTCATACCATCTATCAATAATCTCCAAATGGAATCTGTAAGCCCATTCCCGACATCACAATGCTGATACCACTTCATGCGAGTGCAAATTTCTGGGCACTCTAGTGTTCAATCATCTTCCACCTTCGGATCACGAAAGGCCCGAAAGCTAATCTATATCCTCAGGTTTAAGAAAATTGAAGAGGGGAAGCTGTTGTACCCCAAAATTTTCCCTCCCATATTTCTCAAGACATTGCAAGAAGAATCTCCAAGTTGCCCAAGATTGCTCAAGAGTTGGACAGTCAAATCATCTCCTAAGGTAGTCAATCTCAAATTAGGGTTTTGTGTTGCATCAAGGTCCTTGCATCCAAATAACCTAAAGTGCTCCCCAATTTTCTAATATGTTATCAAGTTCATCCATGTCAAATTTCAAGCCTTGCAATGGAAGTTTGGTCAGTCAATTGCTCAAGAGGTCCAAAAATCGACTGTGCTAGGGCAAAAGTCAACTGTGACCTATAACCAGTCAAACTTCAATATTTTTTGTCAACATTCTCATTTTGAAGGATAATTCATCATTTGATCAAGGTTTGATCATGATTCATCAAGGATTGCTCAAAATTCATCAAGATTCATAAGTTGCTAAATTAGGGGTTTGTAGGAAAAGTCAACTCAACTTTGACCAAGCATAACTTTCTCATACTTTATGAGAATTGACCCATCCAAAGCTCATTTTGAATAGGATTCAATTTCCTACAATCCATATTCACACCCCAAGATCAAGAAATTCACTCACAAGAAGTTACAAATTTGGACATTATAGGTCATTTTTTAAAGTCAACAAAAACACCTTTTTTGCCAAAGCTTATAACTTGAGCATGGAATATCAAAACAAGATGATACCAAAAGGGTTGGTTAGAGGACATATCAAGGTTTCTAAAAAGTCAAGGAACACCTCCAAAAGTTCAAAATTGAAGAAGTTATGCATTGTTGAAGTTGGGCATTTTTCTAAAATTGCCAAAAGTCAACTATCCCCAAAACCTCAAATTTTGTCAAATGGGCCCACTTTTTTCCACTTGATTTGATTTTGTCACACTACACACGTGTCCCATCTTCAGTCTTGTGACCATTTATTGATTTTTCTATTTTATTTAATTTTTATTGAATTAATTCATTTTAAATCAATTTAAATCCAAATAAAATCTAAATATTGATAAATTAAGATCTTTTTGATTGATATAGGTCTTAAATATCATCATGGACATAATCAGATCCGAATCAAGCCATATCATGAACAAAAAAGTGGTTTTTGGACAAATTTGGAAGCTTTTTAATGGTGAATCAAATCACATCTTCAAGCATCAATGCACAAAGATTCAAAGCCCAAAACAAGACCTAATTCATTGCTTGATAGATATACAAGTGAGAGGCACGAGTTTCATAACCTAGAAGCTGCAGAATCACCAAAACCAAACTTGAGAAAAACTTGAAAAAGCTTGAAACGAAAATCACCCTTGGAGGCCGATTCAAAGCCAAATCTCAACACTATCCTCTTGCTGGACATCCACTGAGTCTATAGCAATCAAAAGCAAAGCCATTCACCTCCTAAAACGCACTGTAAGTCTCTCTGAAAATCGCCTTTCAGTTGAATTCGTATCTCATAGTTCTCGCACTTTTCTTACGAAATCTTTACATAATCATGCTCATCGTTCCGTTTAGAAGCTGTTTGCATTATTGAATTGCGTTTTCATGACCTATAGCGCCATACCCGAACCTAGGGTTTTGGAAGTTTGCTTTTGGGCGTTTTCTTTGCAGGAAAAATTGGGACCAATAATGGACATAGACTTGCTCAGGATGTCCAGACGAACATGTCCATGGTTTTGGTTTTTATTTTCATAGCCTAGAATTAATTTTATGATGCAGCTACGCATTTAGCTGCGGATGAAAATCCGCAGGTAAAAGAACCAGGTCTCAGTGGAGAAGACGAAGACGTGCCCTCTCCCCATTGGACCATTCATATTTCGCGCTTATTTTTTATAATTTCTGGCATTTGTTTTATTTTCTAGTATATTAATTGTTACATAATCCAATAACAAAAGAAGCACATTGGCTCAGTGGCGAAGGCATTAGCGTGAGAACCAACAAGACCTGGGTTCGAATCCCAGGTCCCCAACATATTTGTTATATTTTTCTTTCAGATATTCCAGTACAAGATCAAGCGCATGGTACATGATACACCCTCAGATCTCCAAGCGCCAGATGGCCCTAGGCCAGATCTGGTGGTCCAGATGAGAGGCGCATCATACTCCCAAGTCAACAGGCACACGTGAAATTGCCAAAGTTATCCAGGCTTGAACACGTTTGGGCCTCAAAAATGCTGATTTCACCCCCAAATCAGGCCCAACACCCCTTGGTTATTTCTTTCTTCTTTTTATTTATTTATTTATTTTGTTAATTATTATTTTTATCATCACTAACCAATTAAATTTTTTCCTCATAAAATCAAAAACCAAAAAAATATATTTTATTTATTAAAATTAAATTCATCATTTTATTTTTGTAAATAAATTAATTCAATTAATTTAGTCTAATTAGGTTTAACTTTTAATATTTTTTTGCAATATTTAAAATCAATGTAGATAATTAGGTTTTTACTAACTTTTAATCAAATTTATTTTATTTCTTCAAATATAAAAAATCCAAAAATATTTTAATTAATTAATTTATTTATTTATTTATTTAATTATTAACCTAATTTGATTGCTTCCATTAATTCAAAAACAACAAAAAATCATTTTTCTTTCAAAAAGGGTCAAAACCCTAAAAAACTCGCATTCGATTTAACTTTCCACGCGCGATCTATTTTTGCCATATTGATGTATTTGTTCCCAGAATGTAATATCTTTTAATTAAGACTTTATTTTATCGCTTTATTTTACTTTCCGCATTTTAATTTCAAGGGTTGTTTTTGGCGATGTAAATATCCGACGCCTTGTAATAGTTTAGATTTAATTTCCACAAATTACAATTGTTAGATGTTTGATAATAGGGAATGCATGGTAAGATCGAATATATGAACCTAAAATCAACATAGCTCACCCATGACATGTACAAAGATAAAATTAACTGAAATAACACACTCACACATGCGCACTCTTAGGGTACACCTCATTTGGTTGCCTTCGAACGTGGTCATTGAGTATAGGAAGTTTGAGAGGTCGCCCTCTTGTCCAAAGATCATAGTTGCCTTGAAACAGTTGCCTCAGAAAAATGATCTAAGACATTAGGGTTATCGCTAAGGCGTCCTAACATTGCTTTAGTGACCACACGTCTCTTAATCGAATTGACCCCTAAAACTCCAACGACGATGCTACCTACTCCTCAATAGTGGGATAGCATTGTCTAAAGGAAATTAGCACAAATTGATTCCTTTTTCGAGTAGGTAGATAGTTCTTAAGTACTTGCTCTTTCAAAAATGAAACTTTTCGCACTTACACTTTTCAAACAAAAAACTTCTTTCAAACCTACAAACACAAAGAAAAGCAAATTTTGAAAACACTTTGAGCAAGTACCTAAGAGCCCATGTGTTGTACCCCAAAATTTTCCCTCCCATTTTCTCAACATTTCTCATCACCAAGCCCTTGGAGATCAAGATCCAGTTAGGGTTTCATCTGCTCAAGATTTCTCCTTGCACTGTTGACCCAAATTAGGGTTTGTGTTTGCACAAATATGTTTTGACCTAAAATGCCTAAGATGACTTTCATGCTTCATTTTGGACTCCCAAGTTTATCCACATCAAGTTTCAAGTCTTGATTCCAAGTTTTGCCCAGTCAATTGGATAGTTGATCTAGAAATCAGCTGTATTGGGGAAAAAGCCAACTATGACCAATTGACAGTCAAATCTCATGGAAATTGACCCACATCAACATTATGAACTCACATGGACCATTTGATCAAGTTTGGATCACAATTCCACAAGAAATTTGATTAGATCACCAAAAGGGCAAAATGGTCATTTTTAGGGTTTTGTATGTTGCTGATGTCAATGATCTGATAACTCCTTTGTTAACCATTAAGTTGAATCTGTTAAGGGCCGGGATCTTCCCGGGATATAAAGAAGACTGCTATTGTTGTTACTCTCTGCCGTTTGATTGTCTGTTACTGAAGAAAGGCATCCAAGGCCTTATGGATAGTCGACAAATCTTGTTTGAAAAAGTTTCTGCTGTTCCAACCCATACTGAAGATGTCTCAATCATAACCATTCACGCCAATCTTTCCAAGGCCGTCAAAAAGCCTGTTAAGATTACACCAGCTACGAAATCTGTTCCTTTGAAGATAACAATACCAAGGCTTGTTCCCTATGTTTCTCAGAAGTCGATACCATGGAACTATGGCGGTGACGTCTACTACCATGGTATTAAACAAATCGAAATAACTGAAGAAAGTTCGGATGATGAAGAAGCCAGCATTGGTAACATTGCAGGCACGATCAAAATCACTCGGAGCGGGAGAATATTTTCTCCAGAGATTGCAATTGTTACAAGGGTAGCCTATACAAGGCATCTTTTTCAAAACCTTTTCAAAGCCACACACAAAGCACCATTTCAAACAATTGAAAACCAAGGCAAGTTGATCTAAGCAAGTACCTAAGAGCCCATGGATAACCATGGATAGAAAGGGTGCTAATACCTTCCCTTTCTATAATATACTCCCCGAACCCAAGAAAAATCTCAAAGGTTTTTGTTGTGCTTTTTAAACCTTTCCTTAGGATAAAATAAAAAGTCGGTGGCGACTCTTGCTCAACCGAAACATTTGCGAAAACAAACGCAAAACCATAGTCAGTTCTCCCACCGTATCACACCATGGATAACCACAGATATAAAGGTGCTAACACCTTCCTTTTCTATAATCTACCCCCCGGACCCGAGAAACATCTCAAAAAAGGAATTTTTCTGTGCTTTTTTCTTTTCCTTGTTGGATAAAATAAAAGACGGTGGCGACTCTTGCTTACCGCGACATTTTGCGAACATAAACACAAAACACGAACCAACATTCCAAAAACAGTCAGTTCTCTCCCACCGTATCACAAAAGTTATGGTGTTTCTTCCCACGAGTTCAACCATATAATTTATGTAAACTAAAAGTCAAAGATAAAAGCTAATTTTACTTGCCCTAATTTAAAACCTAACTTTTACAGAAATTTCAAATCCAAAATTCTCTATACACAGTTAATATAAATGAAAACTATGAACATGGTTAGCTTTAGGGCAAGGATATCTACATTTTTCTTTCACAAATCAGGTCCAAATGATCCTTGTATGAAGAGATAGAAGTTTGAGTTTTTACCTTTTTCAGCTAGGATCGTGAATGGAGTTTGAGCAAATTTTGAGAAGGCCTGAGGATCTGTTTAGCTTGCCTGGACCTCCCTGAGTGTATTCCAATCCTTACTTTATCTTGAAAGCCCCTGAATCTCCCTACTCAAGTCAACCTGAAAGCTTGATATTTAAAAATGGTGGATGGAGGAGGAGGAGTTACAGTGAGGGAACAAGGGTCTGGATCACTTAGATATGAAGTATATTAAGTTTTTAGGTGGTTAAAATTCAAAACGCACGAGTGGTTTTGGAGATGGTTGTGTAAGGTTCAAAAATGTCAAGCTATGGCAGATTCTGAGTTGCAGAGTGTTTTGGGAGTGTTTTGGAGTCTTAGCCTTCATGTGTCAACTTGCAAATAATGTGTTTACTTATAAGCAAAAGGTATTAAGCAGTGTACCAACTCATATTTCAAAAACTCACATGTTTGCTTGGTTTCTTGTTTGTGAAGCAAAGCTAGTAAACATGGTTCCAAGGTGTAGTACCAAGCTTGTAGGGGGGCTGAGTCCTTTTAACATGCTTGTTCTGATTGAGTGGAGTGTGTTTGTGCAGAAAAAACAAGTGTCTGGCTCAATGCAAGCTGACTTTGCATAAAGCTTGCTTTTCCAAAATGGAAATGTTGTCTTTCTCCCAAAAATGGAATTAATCTTGTACAATGCATTCAATGCTTGGCTTAAAGCTTCCAAAAACTGTGAAAAAATTTAATTATGGAGTGAAAGTCAAGTTAGGAGCCTGCAAAGTAGGATTTGTTCAGCATGCTTGAGGATTTGAATTTTTGTTCATAATGAAATGGCTTGAAATCAAAGTGATAAATCACCAACTTCATCTCTTCGATTCTCCCTACTCAGGAATGATCTCAAGGAGTTCTTTGACATTTTGGAAATCTTGAAATGTGCTCTATAACTCATCTTTCAATTGATTTTGAAGATTCCCCTTGGAACTATGTGAAAAATTGGCATGAAGTTAGGTAAAAAATCTGCCTAACTAGGGCAAAATTTCACTAAGTTATTTTAGTTCATGAGCATGTATTCACAAAATTATATCTTGAGATCCAAGCATTTTTAGGAGAAATTGTATGTAGAAAAGTTGTATATTTCATGGAGATCTACAACTTTCATGTTGGAAATTTCCTTTGAATCATCTTGCATCATGGTTAAAATTTGGCTCAAAGCTGAGAAAACATAAGAAAATTTTTTATACTTAGAAAAATTTCTAAGTTAGGAAATTTCAACTTTTTAAAACAAAATTTGGAATCCTTGATTTCTTGATGAACAAGTTTCACATTTTGACATGTTTTGATGAATTATGATCTTTGGCACTTGATTTTGACCAAAAAGTCAAAGTTTGATTTTTCAGTATACAGTTGACTTTTGATCAATTGATTGTAAAATTCATTTGTCAATCCAATGGATTTGCAATGTTTTGAACCATTTTATTAGGTTAAGATGATGCAATTGAACTCTTGAAATCATGCCTCAAACCAATTAGCCATTTTCTAGGTCAAAAATCAGAAATTTCCCTTTCCCAATCAAAACCCTAATTTTGACCATTTTGCCATTTTGGAGATTTGATCAAATTCCTTGAGGAGTTGTGGTCCAAACTTGATCAAATTATACATATGAGTCTAAAATGTTGATGTGGATAAAAAATTATGAATTTTGACTGTAAATTGGACATAGTTGACTTTTTCCCCAACACAGTTGATTTTTAGGTCAATTGCTCAATTGACTGATCAAAAGTGTGATCCAAGGCTTGAAAACTGACATGAGTAATCTTGGGGGTCCATAATGATCTATGAAAGTCATATGAAGCATTGGAAGTTCAAAAATCCTTGTGCAATATCAAACCCTAATTTTGGTCATCAGTGTATAAGGAGTGTCTTGAGCTGATCAAACCCTATTGCAGTCTTGAGCCCAAGGAGATCTTGTGAGAAAAATCTTGATAAGTGAGAGGGAAAATTTTGGGGTACAACAATAACAGTTTGAATTTATCCTTTCAAGCAAGTTACTGTGAAGCCTGAAATCTGACCAAATAACAATTTAACTTCATCCTTTCAAGCAAGTTAGTGCGAAGCCTAGAATCCGACCAAATAACAGTTAACTCCACCCTTTCATCAGTTGTTGTGAATCCTGGAATCCGACCAGATAACAATTAACTTCATCCTTTCAAGAAAGTTGTTATCAAGCCTGGAATCTGACTAGATAATAGTTAACTTCATCCTTTCATCAATTTGTTGCGAAGCCTGGAATCCAACCAGATAATAGTTAATTTCATCTAAGTTACTGTGAAGCCTGGAATCCGACCAGATAACAATTTAACTTTAATTTGCTGCGAAGCCTGGAATCCGACCAGATAATAGTTAATTTCATCTAAGTTACTGTGAAGCTTGGAATCCGACCAGATAATAGTTTAACTACAATTTGCTGTAAAGCCTGGAATCTGACCAGATAACAGTTTAATTTCATCTAAGTTACTGCGAAGCCTGGAATCTGACCAGATAACAGTTTAACTTCATCTTTTCAAGCAATTTACTGTGAAGCCTGGAACCCGACCAGATAATAGTTTAACTTCGTCAGTTGCTGCGAAACTTGGAATCCGACCAAATAACATTTAACTTCAAATTGTTGCGAAGCCTGGAATCCGACCAAATAATAGTTTAACTTCATAAGTTACTGCGAAGCCTAGAATCTAACCAGATAACAGTTAAACTTCATTCTTCCAAATAATTTTCTGCAAAGCCTGGAACCCGACCAAATAACAGTTAATTTTATGTTCCCCGATAAGTTAATGTGAAGCCTGGAATACGACCAAATAACAGTTAACTTTATTACTCCTAGCAAGTCGAAAGTTGCTACGAAGCCTGAATTTCAACCAGATAACAACTAACTTTCACTCTCCCCAGTCAAATATAATTCCCCAATAAAGTAATGGACAACTCCTGAACTATATTCCCCAAGCAGAAATCAACGCTCCTCACAAAGTTTCCTCAAGCAAAGAGCCAAAATCAATGTTCCCCAACAGATTTCTCCTCAAACAACAAAACAGGAATACCCAGCGGAAACATTCTAAACAAGGTCTGAAGATGGGCATACTCTTTATCCCCAACAACAGTCCTGTATTTAACTTCCCAAAGCTCCCCAGCATTTTTCAAGGATTTATTTTCCAAGACAAAGATACACTTCAAAAATATTTCACATTCATACATCATATTACATACATGACAAATGCATACAACACAATCTCATTTATTTTGAGAATATCATTACACCATGCATACGTCTGCATGCAACTAATCCTTTTCCTTGCAGGAAAAGTCAACCAACAAAACGAAGACCTCTTCTGGTTAGAGCTCACTTCTACCAGTTAATGACAGGTAATCTATAATCCTTTTCTGGGTAGATTTACTTCTTCCAGTTAATGACAGGAAATCAACAGACCTCTTTTGGTTAAGATTATTTCCCCAATGAAGTCGCCAAACAACAGACCTTTTCTGTCACTCTGGATGGCATCTGTAAGCCAATCTCCGATAAAATCTTCATCACTTTGCCAAATTTAATCTTTAAGCCCATTCCCGATACAATCAACCAACACATCATCAAGTGCAAATTTCGGGGCACTCTAGTGTTCAGTCATCTTCCAGCTTCAAGTCACGAATGGCGGACCTGCCAATCTAACTCTTCAGGTTTAAGAAGATTGAACAAGGGCAACTGTTGTACCCCAAAATTTTCCTTCCCTTTTCTCAAGATGTTTCCCACAAAGATCTTCAATGATTCAAGCTTGCACAAGTATTGACTAGGTCAAGCCATCTCCTCAACACTGATGCCTCAAATTAGGTTTTGAGTTTGCACAAGGACAGTTGGACTTCTAATGTTTCAAATGACTTTCATGGATCATTATGGACCCTCAATATTTCCCCTTCCAAGTTTCAAGTCTTGGATCATAAAGTCGCTCAGTCAATTAATCAGATGACCTAAATTCAGTTGTATTTGAAAAAAGTCAATTATGGTCAACCTACAGTCAAACTTCAATATTTTGGACCAGTGTCAACATTTTGAAGTCATATGTATCATTTTATCAAGATTGGACCATAATTCTCCAAGAAAATTGTTTAAATCATCAAAAGGGCAAAATGGTCAAAATTAGGGTTTTGATTGAGAATGACCAATCTTTGACTTTTGACCCAGTATATGACTTATTGGTTTGAAACATGATCTCAAGGATTCAAGTACATAATTTTTACCTAATCGCATATTTCAATTCATCTCCCGAGATCAGTGGATTGATAGATGAAATTTGGTCAACTGATGAAAAAGTCAATTGTACACTGAAAAGTCGAACTTTAACTTTTTGATCAAATTTGAGTTTCAAAGATCACATTTCATCAAGACATTCAAAATATGAAATTTGATCATCAAGAAATCAAGAAAGTCAAAAAAATCAAACTTTGCAAGACTTGGAAAATTTTCTAAGTGTTTTCTATACATGTTAATTTCATTGCTTCATGATATCTTTTCACCACAATTCAAGATAATTCAAGTTATTACACGATTTCAAGTAAACAACAAGGCTGCATTTTTAAACTTAAAAATTTCAAGTTACAAATCCTAAGCCTTGTCTTGTTTGAACTTTTCCCTTTAACTCAATCTTCAAACTTTACCACTATGCTGTCCAAAAAACCAGACTTGTATCATGCTACAAATGTTGATGTCCAGAAAAGCCCCAAAATCAGATATGCTGCCAAGTCCAAGCCTGCTGCTACTAGCCCAAAACCATGTTAAAAAAAGTCTTCTGTCCTGTACAAAGCTAGCCCTGCACCAAGCTGCCACTCCACTCCAAAACTGCTACAAAACAGCCCTGCTATGCTGCCTCTAACCCTATCCAAACCTGCAGTATATCAGTCCCATATTTGCATAAAATTAGCATATAAGAGCTGCATCTAAAAAGAAATGAAACAGTATACCCAAACAATAATTTTTTTATCTATTTCCCTCCCAAATTGCAGTCAACTTCATCTACAAATAAGTTGTTTCACAATACAAAAATTGATTGGGATTTTTGGAGAGAAAAGAGGGGAGAGAAAAAACAAAATTCTTTGTAACCTCTGCTCATTCAAAAAAAAACTTCTCTATTTTCATTCACAAAACAGAAAAAAAACTCAACCAATTTTACCACCTTGCAAGCTTCCCTATAAACCAACTATCCAAACACTTTACATCACATAGAAATTGTTAAAACACCAGAACCATTTATGTAATACCAATATCACCATCTTTCAAACTCAAAAAAAAGGAATGTACAACTTGACTGGGTTGGAATGATCCGGAAACTTTAAATACAAAGTAAGAATTGGAGCAACTTCCTGGAGGTTCACTGAAGTCGTTCTGATCGTCACGGCATCTTGAAAGGTGTTCAAACTTAAAACACAAATGTCATTTTCAAGGTAATTCTTCTTGACTTTGAGCTCTTCATTTCAAGCATAATTAGTGATTCATTTTTAAAGATAAAAATGTAGATATCATAGCCTTGAAGCTAACCATATGCTTGCTTTTCATTTTTATCAATCATATGTTGAGAACTGACTTGTACATGTAGCAGAACAATGTTAGAAGTAAAAAAACAGCAGTATGAGTCGATGCATATCACTATGAGTCGACACATACTATGTGAAAAATAGGTTATGATTCAACACAAAAAGTGCATGTGTCGATACAAAATAGAAATTAATCGATACAAATCATTATGTGTCGACTCATACGAAGTTGATTTTGATTTCCAGGAGCAACAAATGAGTATGAGTCGATAAAAAACGCGCATGTGTCGATACAAAAACAGAAATAAGTCCATGCAAACCCTTATGTGTCGACTCATACTGAGTTGTTTTTGACTTTCGGGAGAAAGGAATGATATGTATTGATACATAAGTGTATGCGTCAACACATACGAGTTTTCATATCAATGCTTAAGTGTATGCGTCAATACATAAAATATTTTAAACAATTTTCTTTCTTTTTATTATTTATCTTTTCATTCTTGTATATTATTTATTCACTCAATATGGTTATAATAGTAAAATTAGGTTTATTTGCTTTTACTTCCCCATTTGTAAATTTGTACCCCCATCCCCAAGTGATGTAATAGCGTAGGATTTTAATTTTGGCAATTTATCGTTTTTAATATAATTGTTAGTAATTAGGATGTGTATGGCAAGATAAAATCATTATTAAAGAACTCTAATCTCAAAGACAAAAATGCATGCAATCAAACACTTTTCACACGCGCACCTCTAAGGTAACCTCGCTTGTTGCCTACGAATAAATAGTCATGTCCCTCAAATGTGGGACGTTTTAGCAAAGACCCTAGATAAAAAAGATCGTAGTCCCTCGATGACCCTTCGACGTTGCCTTAGGTAAAATGATCTTAAGTCCTTTACGAAAATTGCTAAAGTGTCTCATAGGTTGCCTTCTATGACTATACAACGACCCACACCCGTCCCTTCATATCCAATAATAGGGCTTCTTACCAGCCAATGGTAAGATAGCGCTATCTAAAGGAGGAGGAAAAGAACTAAGACCCTTTTGAGTAGGTAAAATGTTCATAGTTGCTTGCTCACAACATTTTGAAAACAACATCTTTCAAAATACACCAACACTTTCAAAATGAAATATTTTCAAAAGTAAACACTTTGTATACATTCTTATAGAGACGAGAATCATTACAAAGTTCGCCTAAACAAAGGCACTTTTCAAAAATACTTTCAAACAATCACAAACACATTTCAAACAAAGCATTTTCAAAGTGAGGTAGCAACTAAGAGCCCGTAGATAACTACAGATGAAAAGGGTACTAACACCTTCCCTTTTCATAACCTACCCCCCAAACTCAAGAAAATATTTCAAAAGGTCTTTCCTGTTCTTTTAACCCTTTCCTTTATTGGATAAAAGAAAAGTCGGTGGCAACTCTTGCTATCCGTAACAATTGCAATAAAACACAAAAAGACCAAGTCAGTTCTCCCACCATATTACAGTTGGTTTGGGTTTTTCTCATCAAAATGTTGAAGCTGCAAAGCCAAAGTCTTCCTTTTTACCCATACAAAGAAATGTTTCA
The DNA here is from genome assembly GCA_948472305.1 of Vicia faba. Classification (NCBI taxonomy): domain Eukaryota; kingdom Viridiplantae; phylum Streptophyta; class Magnoliopsida; order Fabales; family Fabaceae; genus Vicia; species Vicia faba. The sequence continues at coordinate 282,204,760 of OX451739.1, read as the reverse complement.
TAACAGAGGCTTCAACAATCATACTTATCTATAAGTTGATGCCATCCTTGAAGACGAGCCAGAGTCGGAAAGGCCGAACTACATGACATGTGGAAGAAGAGTTCATAATTTGATTTCTATTGATATTCATAGTTGTATTCACATTTCAAAGTAATTTGTTTTGTTTTTTCAGAATCCTTTCACTCTACCCAAGGTGAAATCGATGTTGTTTGGGCTTACCTTTGTTGTTTTAAATTTTAAAATCATTAATAAAAGTAATTTTTGATGTCCAATTGTGTTTTTATTTTTTGCTTTTTCTTGGAAAATGGTAATCTGAAAAAACCCTTAAAAATAACTTTTCGTAATCTGCATAATCACTTGTTGCATTTATCTATTTCTAAAATCAAGCATTATCATATGTGCAAATTAATTGATAAAGTCGTTTAAAACAATCACCCGGCGTCCTCTCCCAACTTTGAATATCTTGTGTATGAAGCTGAAGAAGATAAGTTGATTGATATCCCAGAAGAGGTCACTTTGTTGCTTGAGCGTGAGGAAAAGACCATTCACCCATACAAAGAGTTGTTGGAGACGATTAACTTGGATTCTGAAGAAGATAAGAAGGAAGTCAAGATTGGGGCACTACTTCATCCAAAAGGGAAGAGAAGGTTGACAGGCTTGTTGAAAGAATATGTTGATATATTTGCTTTGTCCTATCAAGACATGCTTGGTTTGGATATAGATATTGTGGAGCATCGTTTGTTGCTGAAGCCATAACGCCCACCTATTAAGTATAAGTTAAGAAGGACTCACCCCGAATGGCAGTTAAACTCAAAGAGGAAGTCTTGAAGCAGATTGATACGGGTTTTCTTGTGACATCAGTTTATCCTTAATGGATCACCAATATTGTTCATGTTCCAAAGAAAGATGGAAAAGTCTGTATGTATGTTGATTATAGAGATTTGAACAAAGCTAGTCCAAAAGATGATTTCCCCTGCCACATATTGATATGTTGGTAGATAATACAACAAAGTTCAATGTCTTCTCATTTATGGATGGATTTTACGGATATAATCAAATTAAGATGGAATCCGAGGATATGGAAAAAATTACATTTATCACACCTTGGGGAACATTCTGTTACAGAGTGATACCCTTCGGGTTGAAGAATACTGGTGCAACATACTAGAGGGCTATGACAACCCTATTCTATGATATGATGCATAAGGAAATAGAGGTCTACGTTGATGATATTATTGCCAAATCTCAAACAAAAGAAGATGGTATAGAAGATTTATTGAAGCTATTTCATTGTTTGAGGAAGTACCATCTCCATTTAAATCTAAACAAATGCATATTTGGTGTCTGTTCTGGGAAGCTGTTGGGCTTCAGTGTTAGCCTGAAAGGAATTAAAGTTGACCCTGAGAAATTTAGAGAATTTCAAGAAATGCCTGCACTAAGAAAAGAAAAACAAACCAGAGGTTTCCTCGGACATCTGAATTACATTTCTAGATTTATTTCTCATATGGATACTACTTGTGATCTGATCTTCAAGCTTCTAAAGAAAGATCAGGGTTGTGTATAGACTGGTGATTTCCAGAAGGCTTTTGACAGTATCAAAGAATATCTTCTCGATCCTCCTATATTGCTCCCTCCTGTTGAAAAAAACTGTTGATTATGTATTTGACTGTGCTAGATGATTCCATGGGTTGTATCTTGGGTCAGCAAGATGAAACTGGAAGGAAAGAATATGCCCTTTATTATCTGAGCAAGAAGTTCACTGATTGCGAGTCACATTATTCATTGCTTAAAAAGATATGTTGTGTTTTGGTCTGGGCTACCAAGCGTCTGCAACAATATATGTTGAATCATACTACTTAGCTGATATTCAAAATGGATCAAATTAAGTACATCTTTGAAAATCTTGCTCTTATTGGAAGAATTTCTCGCTGGCATATGTTGTTGTCTGAATATGATATTGAGTATCATACGCAGAAGGCTATTAAAGGTAGTGTGTTGGCAGGGTGCCTTGTTTACCAACCAACTAATGATTACCAGTCCATTAGGTTTGACTACCCTGGTGAAGATGTAATGTATCTAAAATCCAAAAATTGCATTGAACCATTGCCTGAAGAAGGACCAGAACCTGGGTCTCGTTGGCGTTTAGTATTTGATGGAGCTGTGAATGCTTATGGTAAAGGAATTGGTGCAATAATTATTACTCCCCATGGTTCCCATATCCCTTTCACTGCGAGGTTGGTGTTTGATTGTACAAACAATATGGCAGAGTACGAAGCTTGCATCATGGGTCTCGGGGAAGCCATTGACTTAAGAATCAAGATTTTTGATGTGTATAGAGACTCAGCTTTGGTAATTAATCAGATTAAAGGAGAATGGGAGACTCGTCATCCTGGCTTGATTCCCTACAAGGATTATGAAAGAAGATTGTTACCATTCTTCAATAAAGTTGGATTTCATCATGTTCCTTGAGATGAGAATCATATGGCAGATGCTTTGGCCGTTTTGTCTTCCATGTACAAGGTGAATTTTCTGAATGAAGCGCCTCAAATTACAATCAGACGTCTTGATAGACTTGTTCATGTGTTTACATATGAATATGTTTCAGATGGAAAACCTTGGTATTATGATATAAATAATTTCCTTCAAACTCAAGAGTATCCACTTGGGACATCCAATAAAGATAAGAAGACATTGAGAAGATTGGCTGGTAGTTTCTTCCTCAATAAAGATGTTTTGTCCAATAGAAATTATGATATGGTCTTGCTCATATGCATGGTGTTGTACCCCAAAATTTTCCCTCCCATATTCTTCAAAGTTTTGGCAAGCATCATCTCAAGTCTACTCAAGGGCTACACAGTCAACCACCCTCCTAAGCCAGTCAAAATTAGGGTTTTGGTTCTTGCAAGGAAGTTGAGGATTTCAAAGGCTAAATCAAGTCTCATATGCTCATATACATTGTCAAGCACATACATGTCAAGTTTCAAGGCTCACAAGGTCAAGTTGCACAGTCAAAAACCCTAATTGCCTCACAATCAACTGTAGGGGCAAATGGTCATTTGGCAGTCAAAAGTAAAAAATTTTGGTCAACATCTTATTTTGAAGCCACAATCATCATTTGATCAAGTATTGATCATGATTTCACAAGAATGGCTCAAAAATCATCAAGGTGTCAAAAGTTTCTATTTTTGGACAGTTGAAAAGTCAACTGTAACTTGACCAAGGCATAACTTTTTCATGGTTCATCATAAAAATCCCATCCAATGTTCATTTTAAAGGGAATGACATTTCCTATAACTCATCTTCACATTCCAAGTCCAAGAAATGCTCTCACAAAAATTTATCAATTTCAACATTATAGGTCATTTTCAAAAGTAAACAAAAAGGCACTTTAAGTCAAAGACCATAACTTGAGATTGGTAAATCAAAATGACATGAGACCAAAGGCATTGGTTAGAGGACTTCAAGACCTTTCCAAAATGTCCAAGAACATGTTCATATGATCAAAATTGAGCAAGATATGCATTGGAGAAGTTGGGAAATTTTTGTTAAATGGCAAAAGTCAACTATCCTTGAAACTTCAATTTTTGACAAAAGGGGCCCACTTTTTCCACTTGATTCAGCTTTTCCATGCCACCCACGCGTCCCATGATTTATTTCAAGATTAAACATTAATTTTTATATTTTTATTTAATTTTATTTGATTTAATTCATTTTAAATCCATAAAATTCAAATAAAAATCAAAAAAATTAATTCAATGATATCTTGTGGTTTGAATGACTTTGATGCATCATAAGGAACATACCAAATTCGTGCCAAGCCTATTATGAGCATGAAATTCAAATTTTGAACAAAAATGGCAAGTTTCTTTAATGGTGGTTATGGAGAAATCCAAAACTTCATTGAAAGGGTTAAAGGCTCATAATATTGCTTGATTCTCATTGATAGACATATATGCAAGCCTTCCCACCCTCATGGAAGAAAAAAAGGCATCCCTAAAACGGCAGAGCAAAAACTCAGAATTTGTCAAAAAAAGTGTGAGATCAAAAGGAGTTTTTGCAAGCATTTTCAGGCCAAGAGGAGAACGTGACTCTCTTCTTTGCCATACCCTGAAGCTAAAGCAACCCTTGCCACGTCCTAAGGTCCATTATCAAGCACTGTAAGTATTCCCAGGTCCCCCAATTTCCTTGTTTCCATTTTTTCTCAATGTATTCCTGTGCAGGTTTCTAAAAGTGGTACACCATGTGCCCTGACGCTTCAGTATGCCAAGTGTCTACAAACAACAATCCAGTGGCCAGGAAATGATGAGCACCATGATTTCCAGTCAACCATACACACATGATTCCAGGAGTCAACGTGACTTTGTGCAAATGGGCCACAATAATGCTAAACAAACCCTCAATTCTGGCCCAACACCCCTATGGTTCTATTTTATTTTCTTTTGTTTTCTTTTCCTTTTTTTTTATATTTTCTTTTAACTAATTTTTTAATTATTATCATTATTCTTAATTAACCTAACATAATTAATATTTTTCATAAAAAAATCAAAAAAAGAAAACATTTTATTATTTATTAACTTATCTTGTAAATAAACTATAATTAATTAATTAGTTTAAATAGGCAACTTTAATCTTTTTTTTAACAACTAAAATAAATTTAGAACTAGGTTTTTTTCTTCTTTTAATCTTAATCCCTTTTGTTTTATTTTCATTAAAAACATAAAAAATACAAAAACATTTTTCTTTTAATAAATTAAATAATTAGTTTTAATTCCATTTCATTAAAAAAAAAGACAAAATTCAATTCTTATTCAAAAAAGGGTCAAAACCCTCATGACGTTCCAGTTTAATTCTCGCGCGCATTTATTTATTTTGATTATTTATGTATCTGTACAGAGGATGTAATAGTAATTAGGATTTTATTGCTTTTTTTAATTTTCTGCATTTACTTTTCCAAAACGGGTTTTTGTTTTTGGCGATGTATAGATTCGCGCCTTGTAATAGTTAGATTTATCTTTCCGCAATTTACTTTCCGCACTCCTAACTGTTAAAAAATGAATGAAAGAATGTATGAAAAATAAAATCAATCCATAGCTCACAAATAACATGTACAAAATAAACATTAACTGAAAAACAACACACAAGCACATGCCACTCTTAGGGTACGCCTCACTGGTTGCCTCGAACGTGGTCGTCAAGTATAGGGTGTTTTAGAGGTTGCCCTTTGTCTAAAGATCCAGTTGCCTCGAAACGGTTGCCTCGGATAAAAAGGATCTAGGACATTAGGGTTACTTCTAAGGCGTCCTACTGTTGCTTCGGTGACCACATTGTCCCTTAATCGAATTGACCTGAATACCTCCAACGACGGTGCTACCTACCTCTCAATGGTGGGATAACACTATCTAAAGGACTCTTACACAGCCTAATTCCTTAGAGTAGGTAGATTCTCATGGGTACTTGCTCTTTCTCAAAGCAAACAAAAATACTTTTCACACCTCACACTTTCTAAAAGTTTTCAAACAAATTTTTCATACACTCTTGAGGACAGATACAAGAGTTACTTAGAAATCTTTCAAACGAAATTTTTTCAAAACCCACACACACTTGAAAAGCAAATAAATCTTTTGAAAACCTAAGAGCAAGTACCTAAGAGCCCGTGGATAACCACGGATAGAAAGGGTGCTAATACCTTCCCTTTCTATAAATCTACCTCCCGAACCGAGAAACATTCTCAAAGAAGGAATTTTGCTGTGCTTTTGTCCTTTCCATATTGGAGAACATAAAAGACGGTGGCGACTCTTGCTTACCGCGACATTTCGCGAAACCAGCTTAAAAAACAGTCAGTTCTATTTCCACCGATCACAGAACTGGCGACTCTGCTGGGGAAGATAAAAGTGAGGTGTACCTTAGGATTAGATCATACTTATGTTTTCAATTGCTTTGCTTTGATTGCTTTATATTTGTGGGCTTTGCATCGGATTTTCATAGATCCTAACCCGGATCTGGGGATACCCTTTTAGGTAGCATAAGCTGTGAGGGACCTGTCCGGCATAGACCGACACAGGTGAAGCAGTGGCTACGTTGGTGTGGCACCTTGGTCTGTACCGATATCCCTTATGTTGCAACGAGGAGAATATGGGTCTTCTGAGGAGTCATTAAGCACCAACTGACCTTAGAACCCTAATGTGACCCAACTTGGCCATAGAACAGTAGCAGTATGCTACACCCATTGAGGCTAAACTCTCGCGATGGTTCTGGCCGCAAGAAAAGATTGCGACGCTGGAGTTATGACCGATTGAGGGTAGTCAGTGATATTGGGATCCTCTAGAACCCGGTTACTTTTGATAGGACAGGTCTTAACCAACGAAACTGAAAGAGGGTAGTACCTGAACTTCATGCTGGCCTAAACTCTAAGGGCTCTGTATGACTTGTGTGCCTTCATACTTGAATTACTTGCACACTTGTTATCTAACAACACGAATTCCTTGCAGGTTTTGTTTACAGTCCTTAATTGGGACTCATTATAGGGCCTACTTACATCACTCCATGCGTAGCATAACATCATACCATTACATACATCCTACATAAGGACTAATCCATTTCAAGGATCTCAAGGGTTTGTGATCCAGGTCATGATGAATCAAATGTTTAGCAAGGGGCAAAGGGGATTTATTTTCCCCTAGCCAAGGTTGATAACTTGAGTCAGGGGCTATGACCCACTCGATATGGTAAGCCTTGACTCTTGAAGAAGGACTCTCAACAACATGAAGTTCCTTTAATCAAGCTACCGGATGCAAATTCTAACAAATTTTCTTGTCTACCCCACGAGATCCTTGAAAACATCGCATGCATACATACATATCATTGCATTACAGGTACACTTTTTACAGGTCACTTACCTTCTTCGCTATTTATTTCAGTAGTCATCATGAATCCTGAATCATCCAATGAACAAGCTATCAAGACCCTCCAGGCCCAGAACGCCCAATTCCAGGAGCTGGTCATGAGCTTAGCCCAAGGACAACAGGAATTGAAGACTTTGCTTTTGAAAAAAAAGAAGAAGAGGATTGTTTTGTTCAACCCTAGACGCAGATCTGGGAATACCTTGCAGAATGAAGCTGAGCGGACTACTCCATCTGTTGGGGAAGGCAGTCACCAAGGGAGAGAGGTTCCTAGTCCTTTGGTCTCTGACACCGAGACAGACTTCAATGATGAACAGTACCCTTCTGCTGAGGACTGGTACAAACAGCTGGAGGACCAATTAAATGCTATGGAGATTCAACGTGTGCATGGGTTGGATTTTGGAGACTTGGGGTTATCTTCTGGGGTGGTGATCCCACACAAGTTCAAGGCGCCTGCCTTTGTGAAGTACGACGGGGTTTCCTGTCCTAAAATGCACCTCCTCTCATACGCAAGGAAGATCCAGCCCTACACGGCAGACAAGAATCTATGGATCCATTTCTTCCAGGAAAGTCTTTCAGGGACTCAGCTCGAATGGTTCTATCAGTTGGATGGAACCAGTATTCGTAACTGGGAGGACTTGGCAACTGCTTTTTATAAGCAGTATCAGTATAATTCCGACCTCGCTCCTACACGTACCCAACTCCAGGGTATGTCACTAGGGACGGGTGAAGGATTCAAGGAATATGCACAAAGGTGGAGAGACCTGGCTGGAAGGGTGCAGCCACCTTTGACTGACCGTGAGCTCGTTGACATGTTCTTGGGGACCCTGTCTGGTCCTTTCTTCAACCATATGATTGGGAATTCTTCTGCTGGGTTCACAGATTTGATCTTGACTGGGGAGAGGATTGAAGCTGGTATCAAGGCTGGAAAGATTCAAGAAACTGCACCTGCTGATGCTCATAAAAATCCTTACAGTGGGAAGAAGGAGTCCAATGCTGTGCATAGTAAAAAGGGTCGCCATGATCAACATGTAGGGGAAACCCAGATCTTTAATCCTAGGCTTGCTCAACAAGGACAGGGGAAGCAACGTAAGGAGGTCGCACCCAAGAGACAGTTCACTAAGATCAACATGTCATTGGATCAAGCGCTACAGCAAATGTTGAAGGCATGGCTGATTACCTTAAGGGCTCCTCTCCGGGACCCAAACACTTCTGCTCCTAACTATCATCCCAACGATAGGTGCGCATACCATTCTGATAGCCCGGGGCATACTACAGACAATTGTTGGGCTCTGAAGAACAAGGTCCAAGACATGATTGACTCCGGAGAGATTCAGTTTGAAGCACCAGAAACTCCAAACATAATCACTGCTCCTTTGCCCAATCATTGAAGGCTTTTGTTTATTTGAATTTCCGAGTTGTATTTTTTTGCTTATACAAACAATTAATGTCATAGCAAACTCTTTTATTCCATTAATGCACTACGTATGTCTGTTTTTGAATTAATCCAATTATTTTCACTATATTCAAATTGCTTTCATATTTTTTTGTGATGATCAACGCTCGGTTAATAATTCTAAGCCTCTTGAGGGAGGATGACGAAAACGATACCAAAATCTACAATATGCTTTTGAACAGATCCCGCTGATGAGGTACAGGCATTGTTTCAATTCCTAAACACTGGAGTAATAAGGAAGATAATCCCTCGTCAACCCCTTCGAGCCAAATAAGTAGGAGTTTTTCTTTTCGAAAATTAAAACCCTTAATCATAACCTGGGGCAGGGTAGTTCTCTCAGTTTGATCCAGATGCACAACGAGTGGCACCAAAGAAGTCCTTACAAAACAAAAGACAGTGATGGTCCTGAATAATCATAAAGACGGGCAGTCATTACAAAAAAAAACTAGAGCCCAATAAGTCAAAACCTATGAAGGAGACTTACAAAACTGGGGCATCCCGCTGACTGTAATCACAAAAGAAACAGTTCAGGCAAAAATAGGGATAACGAAATCAAAAAAGAAAGAGGTCCTACAAACCCTCAACACAAAAGGAAATGACTGCCTATTTAAGATAAATTGTCAATATCCGAACCATCATTGGAATATCAGGACAAAGACTCAAACAAGGTCTAACGCACGATCAGTCGAGTTTAGGTTTGAAGAACATCACGAAGAACGGGTGGGTACAAATAAAATTTGAGCCTTTATCCTTTGTTTCTTAAACCGTGAACCAGGCCACGTTATAACCCTCAAAAGTCCTAGCTGAAGCATGGGTTAATTCGAAAGAATACTGTTACAAAGGTATCCTGACTCCTTAAGGCTCGCTGTAAAATCTTGAGTTGACATCACATGTTACATAATTTGCTTGTTTTACTGAAAAAATGTATTTTCAAAAAACTTCAAGACAGACATAAGATTTGCATTTTTAATATAACATTGCTTGCATATGACTATTTGTTTGAACAACATAGAAGTTCGCACGACGAATGTCTAATGAACAAAAGCACCTCCAAGCAAGGGGCATGGCATGATCATTGTCCATCATCTGGGGCAGTTAAGTCAAGATTCTGAGAATCTCTCAAAAGGCCAACCAGCTTGAGGCAAATCTCCATCTGGATCACTTGGGGCATTGGACGATCAAATGAAGATCTTATGGTGGCATGGTAACACTACACTACCGACAGTGACAACTCCCGACATTCTGAGAACGTGGACATAGTCGAAAAAATACTACGCATAATCAAAGACCCACTAGGTTGACACACCTAGGCAAAAATAAGGGCTTCCCGGCAAACCAAAAGGGTTCGGGCAAAAATAAGGGATGAAATAGAAAAATTTGTACACCCGACAAGTCGAAAACCTGAAAAGGCGGCTTGGGAAAAAATGGGTATCCCGATGGACTGAAAACCCGAAAGGGCGGTCCAGGCAAAAGTTAGGGATCAAAAGCGTACGACTATGTCCCGTCATCTCGTCACTTGCCTACCAGAAGAATATTTGTCAATCGGCAGTCATCAAGCACCTTCACAGGTATCTTCTCCCACTGAAACAGGGGCAATAATGAGTTGTCTAAGCGATCTAGTTGTTCTATCCACCAAGGTACTGAGGTAGATTCAGCTGAAGAACGCGACAAAGATGCCTTCACTCCCCGTAGAGTAGGATAAGACTCAGCAATACTCTCCCCCAAGCAGAGTTGGTCTCCCATCAGCCCTGGAAAGGCACAGTATCCCAAGCAAGTCAGCAACACTCTCCCCAAGCAGAGTTAGTCTACTGTCAGCCTTAAGGAAGTTGGGTACCCCCAGAAAATCTCAATATTCCCCAGCCAGCGGAGTATGCAGATGTTCCTAAGCAAGCATCCCCGACAGTCTTGATCTAAGATTATTCCCCGGCGGAACACCAGACATCCCTGTGGAGCCATTCCCCAGTACAGTTCAAAAGTTTCCCCAGGAGAGTTGAATCAATCTCCCCAGTAGACTCTGGAAGCTTATCCTCAGTAGACTCTGGAAGCTTATCCCCCGCAGAGCACGAACGCGTCTCCCCGGCTTTATTCAAAGGTTATTCCCCACCAGAGCTTATAACTGGGTTATCCTTAGCTAATTACCACAGAAAGATCATTCTCGGCGAAGTTCTTCCTACCCCCCAGCGGAGTTCATCAATTCCCTCAACAAAGCCTATCAACGGTATCCCCAGCAGAATCATCATCAAACCTCAGCGAAGTATCTCTTCCCACAGAGTAATTCCCCGCAGAGTAATCTCTCCAACAAGTTTATTCCCCAACAGAGTCATCTTCTCCTACCGGTTTATTCTTGCAACCATCATCCCCAGCGGAAATGAAGAACTCTACTCTTCAAACATCAGCCCAGGATTCAGCTTCCCGGCATTCGTCAAGGATTTATTTTCCTAGACAAAAATACATTCATAAACATCACATCTTCATACATTATAGCATGCATACGCATCATACAACACAAATCTCATTTATTTTTGGGAACATCTTAAAATCATGCAGTTCATGCACCATGACATTGCATACAACTGATGTTTTGCCTTTTCAGGAAAAAGGTCAATCCAAAGACGATTGCTATCAACTGTCGCAATTCCAGATTCGATACCTGCATCTAGCCAGGGCATATATGTGAGTGATTGATTATGGATTCGATACCTGTATCTAGCCAGGGCATATCTACATTAAAGAGATTAAAGAGATAGCTGGGAAATGCTCCAGACATGGATGTTATTCTTTTGCTTATTCAGATTTTCTCTTCAGAGATAGCGTAGAAATGCTTCAGAGATGGATGCTATTCTTTTGCTTATTCAAAGTTTCTGATATAGCTGGGAAATGCTCCAGATATGGATGCTGTTCTTTTGCTTATTCAGATTTTCTCTTCAGAGATAGCTTAGAAATGCTCCAGAGATGGATGTTATTCTTTTTCTTATTCAAGAGTTTCCTTTCAGATATAGCTGGGAAATGCTCAAGAGATGGATGTTATTCTTTTGCTTATTCAGATTTTCTTTTCAGAGATAGCTTGGAAATGCTCCAGATGTGGACGCTATTCTGTTGCTTATTAAGAGTTGCTTTTCAGAGATAACTTAGAGATGCTCCAACCACGAATGCTATTTTATTGTTTATTCAGAGATTCTTTCTAGAGATGGTTCAGATGCGATCCAGACATGGCTATATTCTGATACTTATTCCAGACTCCCTTCTAGAGATAGCTTAGAAATGCTCCGGACACGGATGCTATTCTATTGCTTATTCCAGATTCCCTTCTAGATATAGTTCAGATGCGATCTAGACATGGCTACATTCTGATACTTATTCCAGATTCCCTTCTAGAGATGGTTCAGATGCGACCCATATATGGCTACTTTCTGATACTTATTTCGGATTCCCTTTCAGAGATAGCTTAGAGATGATCCTGATGCGGATGATATTCTATTGCTTATTCAGATTCCCTCTCAGATAGCTTAGAAATGCTCCAGACCCGGATGCTATTCTATCGCCTATTCAGAGTTTCTTCCCAGAAATGGCTTGGAAATACTCCAGATATGGATGTTATTCTTTTGCTTATTCAAGAGTTTCCTTTCAGATATGGCTGGGAAATGCTCCTGATGTGGATGCTATTCTTTTGCTTATTCAAAGTTTCTTCTCAGAAATAGTTCAGATATGCTCCAGAACCGGACGTTATTCTGTTGCTTATTCAGGGCTTCTTTTCAGAGATAACTTAGAGATGCTCCAACCAAGGATGCTATTGTATTGTTTATTCAGAGATTCTTTCTAGAGATGGTTCAGATGTGATCCAGACATGGCTACATTCTGATACTTATTCCAGATTCCCTTCTAGAGATAGCTTAGAAATGCTCCGGACACGGATGTTATTCTATTGCTTATTCCAGATTTCCTTCTAGAGATGGTTTAGATGCGACCCAGACATGGCGACATTCTGATACTTATTCAGATTTCCTTTGAGATATAACTTAGAGATGCTCCTGACCCGGACGCTATTCTATTGCTTATTCAGATTCAAGCTTCTAAAGACAACTTAGAGATGCTCCAGCCCGGATTCTATTCTATTGTTTAGTCCATATTCATTCAAGAGACAGTCCAGATACGATCCAGATTCAGATGACATTCTGTCACTCATTCAAACACAGTATGGATATACCCCAGACGCGGCGGTCATTCTACTCTTTATTCAAACATCAACAATTAGACACAGACTAGATATGCTCCAGACACAGAGGCCATTCTATTTCTTATTCGGACGCAGCTATCCATTACAGTTCCAAATGGCATCTATAAGCCCATTCCCGACAAGGTTCTGTCACACTTCCAGATGGCATCTATAAGCCCATCCTCCTATCCATCATCTCTCCAAATGGAATCTGTAAGCCCATTCCCGCCATCGCACTACTGATACTCTACTATGTGAGTGCAAATTTCTGGGCACTTTAGTGTTCAATCATCTTCCACCTTCGGATCACGAAAGGCACACAAGCCAATCTACATCCTCAGGTCTAAGAGGATTGAACAGGGGCAACTGTTGTACCCGAAAATTTTCCCTCCCATATTCTTCAAAGTTTTGGCAAGCATCATCTCAAGTCTACTCAAGGGCTACACAGTCAACCACCCTCCTAAGCCAGTCAAAATTAGGGTTTTGGTTCTTGCAAGGAAGTTGAGGATTTCAAAGGCTCAATCAAGTCTCATATGCTCATATACATTTTCAAGCACCTACATGTCAAGTTTCAAGGCTCACAAGGTCAAGTTGCACAGTCAAAAACCCTAATTGCCTCACAATCAACTGTAGGGGCAAAATGGTCATTTGGCAGTCAAAAGTCAAAAATTTTGGTCAACATCTTATTTTGAAGCCACAATCATCATTTTATCAAGTCTTGATCATGATTTCACAAGAATGGCTCAAAAATCATCAAGGTGTCAAAAGTTTCTATTTTTGGACAGCTGAAAAGTCAACTGTAACTTGACCAAGGCATAACTTTTTGATGGTTCATTAGAAAAATCCCATACAATGCTCATTTTAAAGGTAATGACATTTCCTACAACTCATCTTCACATTCCAAGTCCAAGAAATGTTCTCACAAAAAGTTATCAATTTCAACATTATAGGTCATTTTCAAAAGTCAACAAAAAGTCACTTTAAGTCAAAGACCATAACTTGAGATTGGTAAATCAAAATGACATGAGACCAAAGGCATTGGTTAGAGGACTTCAAGACCTTTCCAAAATGTCCAAGAACATGTTCATATGATCAAAATTGAGCAAGATATGCATTGGAGAAGTTGGGAAATTTTTGTGAAATGGCAAAAGTCAACTATCCTTGAAACTTCAATTTTTGACAAAAGGGGCCCACTTTTTCCACTTGATTCAGCTTTTCCATGCCACCCACGTGTCCCATGATTTATTTCAAGATTAAACATTAATTTTTCTATTTTTATTTAATTTTATTTGATTTAATTCATTTTAAATCCATAAAATTCAAATAAAAATCAAAAAAATTAATTCAATGATATCTTGTGGTTTGAATGACTTTGATGCATCATAAGGAACATACCAAATTCATGCCAAGCCTATTATGAGCATGAAATTCAAATTTTGAACAAAAATGGCAAGTTTCTTTAATGGTGGTTATGGAGAAATCCAAAACTTCATTGCAAGGGTTAAAGGCTCATAATATTGCTTGATTCTCATTGATAGACATATATGCAAGCCTTCCCACCCTCATGGACGAAAAAAAGGCATCCCTAAAACGGCAGAGCAAAAACTCAGAATTTGTCAAAAAAAGTGTGAGATCAAAAGGAGTTTTTGCAAGCATTTTCAGGCCAAGAGGAGAACGTGACTCTCTTCTTTGCCATACCCTGAATCTAAAGCAACCCTTGCCACGTCCTAAGGTCCATTATCAAGCACTATAAGTATTCACAGGTCCCCCAATTTCCTTGTTTCCATTTTTTCTCAATGTATTCCTGTGCAGGTTTCTAAAAGTGGTACACCATGTCCCCTGACGCTTCAGTATGCCAAGTGTCTACAAACAACAATCCAGTGGCCAGGAAATGATGAGCACCATGCTTTTCATTCAACCATACGCACATGATTCCAAGAGTCAACGTGACTTTGTGCAAATGGGCCACAACAATGCTAAACAAACCCTCAATTCTGGCCCAACACCCCTATGGTTCTATTTTATTTTCTTTTGTTTTCTTTTCCTTTTTATTTTATTTTCTTTTAACTAATTTTTTAATTATTATCATTATTGTTAATTAACCTAACATAATTAATATTTTTCATAAAAAAATCAAAAAAAGAAAACATTTTATTATTTATTAACTTATCTTGTAAATAAACTATAATTAATTAATTAGTTTAAATAGGCAACTTTAATCTTTTTTTTTAACAACTAAAATAAATTTAGAACTAGGTTTTTTTCTTCTTTTAATCTTAATCCCTTTTGTTTTATTTTCATTAAAAACATAAAAAATACAAAAACATTTTTCTTTTAATAAATTAAATAATTAGTTTTAATTCTATTTCATTAAAAAAAAGACAAAATTCAATTCTTATTCAAAAAAGGGTCAAAACCCTCATGACGTTCCAATTTAATTCTCGCTCGCATTTATTTATTTTGATTATTTATGTATCTGTACAAAGGATGTAATAGTAATTAGGATTTTATTGCTTTCTTTAATTTTCTGCATTTACTTTTCCAAAACGGATTTTTGTTTTTGGCGATGTATAGACCCGCGCCTTGTAATAGTTAGATTTATCTTTCCGCAATTTACTTTCCGCACTTCTAACTGTTAAAAAATGCATGAAAGAATGTATGAAAAATAAAATCAATCCGTAGCTCACAAATAACATGTACAAAATAAACATTAACTGAAAAACAACACACAAGCACATGCCACTCTTAGGGTACGCCTCACTGGTTGCCTCGAACGTGGTCGTCAAGTATATGGTGTTTTAGAGGTCGCCCTTTGTCTAAAGATCCAGTTGCCTCGAAACGGTTGCCTCGGATAAAAAGGATCTAGGACATTAGGGTTACTTCTAAGGCGTCCTACTGTTGCTTCGGTGACCACATTGTCCCTTAATCGAATTGACTCGAATACCTCCAACGACGGTGCTACCTACCTCTCAATGGTGGGATAGCACTATCTAAAGGACTCTTACACAGCCTAATTCCTTAGAGTAGGTAGATTCTCATGGGTACTTGCTCTTTCTCAAAACAAACAAAAATACTTTTCACACCTCACACTTTCTAAAAGTTTTCAAACAAATTTTTCATACACTCTTGAGGACAGATACAAGAGTTACTTAGAAATCTTTCAAACGAATTTTTTTCAAAACCCACACACACTTGAAAAGCAAACAAATCTTTTGAAAATATAAGAGCAAGTACCTAAGAGCCCGTGGATAACCACGAATAGAAAGGGTGCTAATACCTTCCCTATCTATAAATCTACCTCCCAAACCGAGAAACATTCTCAAAGAAGGAATTTTGCTGTGCTTTTGTCCTTTCCATATTGGAGAACATAAAAGACGGTGGCGACTCTTGCTTACCGCGACATTTCGCGAAACCAGCTTAAAAAACAGTCAGTTCTATTTCCACCGATCATACATGGATAAACACGAAGTAGACATGTTAATGCATGAAGTTCATGAAGGTTCCTTTGGTATCCATACCAATGGACATTCAATAGCTAAAAAAAGGCTTATATCTAGTTACTATTGGTTGACAATGGAATCTAATTGCTACAAATTTGTGAAGAAGTGTCATAAGTGTCAGATTTATGCTGACAAGATTCATGTGCCTCCAGCTCTTCTAAATGTTATCTCCTCTCCATGGCCTTTCTCAATATGGGGCATTGACATGATTGAGCCTAAAGCTTCGAACGTACATCGATTCATCTTAGTGGCTATTGACTATTTTACCAAATGGGTGGAAGTAACGTCCTATGCAAATGTGACCGAACATATTATGGTCCGGTTTATTAAGAATCAAATTATTTGTCGGTATAGCGTGCCAAACAAGATTACCACTGACAACGACTCAAATTTGAATAACAAGATGATGAAAGAGCTTTATGAAAGTTTCAATATTGAGCATCACAACTCTTCTCCCTACAGGCCCAAGATGAATGAGGATGTTGAAGCTGCTAATAAGAATATCAAGAAGATCATCCAGAAAATGGTTGTTACATACAAAGATTGACATGAGATGTGTAATACCCCAATTTTAGTAATTAGTTATATATTTTATTATTTAGTTATATATAAAATATTAATTAATTGTTTGATTTTGTGAGTAATTAATTTTATTTGAATTATCTGATATATGTTCTATGTGATGAGTTAGTCGAGTTAAGTATGTCGAACTGTAGAATTATAATTAATAATAATGTCAGTTTATGATGAAACTATTTTATTAAGTGAGAATTGTAAAAAATAGTAGAATAATAAGTAATTAGGCCTAATATGGGGGAGTGTGAAGAGTAATTGGGTATAGTAGTTGTTGGATTAGTGTTATTTTGTTAAGAGTATAAGAGGAAAAGAAAGCTAGGTTAGTAAAGGAAAAAGAGAAAAGAGGCTAACCTAGAGAAAATGAAAAGGGAGAAAGAGGAGAAGAACACCTAAGGAGGAATTCAAAAGTTCATCAAGAAATTAAGATAAAAGTGGGTTTTTACATTGTTATGAGAATTGTATGATGATGTATGATGGGTAGATTCATGGTTAGGATGAAATTCCTAAATTTCCATGGTTTTGAAATTGTTAGGTTTAGATGAGAAATCCTTGAATATGATGAGTAATTGTGTTGTGATGTTTCTATTTGAAAAAAAAAATATATATGTGTATATATATATATATATATATATATATATATATATATATATATATATATATATATATATATATATATATATATATATATATATATATATATATATATATATATATATATATATATATATATATATATATATATATATATATATATATATATATATATATATATATATAGTTATAGTTATATAGTTATATATAGTTATAATGCCTTAAATCATAGTAATTTGGATGTTAAAATGAGTTTTAGAGTGAAATTCCCATAAGGAAATCGCAGGAAAATGCATGATTTTTTTTGTAAAACTTTAAAAATTCATAACTTTTGAACCGTAGCTCCGTTTGAGTCCCTATTCGAAGCGTTAAAAAGCTAGAGCGATATTATTTTCAATAAAAATGGTCTTATTGGCAGTAGGAATTTTAATTACTGCTTGGTTGTGTAAAATGACATGTATTTGTATATTATGTTGTTGTAATGTGGTGATGTTGTGTTACTGTTATTGATTATAACATGATGAGTTGATAACATGTTTGGTGAATGGTGATACCATGACGTTGTGTTGTGTGGTATGTAAAATATGTATGATTAATATGTTATTTTATAGAATGTTGTAAATAAATATGAATTGTATGTGGATGGTTCATAAATATGTGCATGTATGTGTAATTGTGTGGTAATTCAGTTGTGATGAATTATTGAAGATATACATGGATGTTAACATTAGAGAATAATATTAATTGCATATGATTATTGTAATTGCACATACATAATTTGTTGTCAAGAGGAATACTTGTTAGTTCCGAGGGGCCTAATGACTTGTCCCAAATCTAGAGAGGGGTTTGAAAGCTTAAAGGATAAATTTTTTGTGTGTTATTGGTCTAGAGGACAAACTCGATTTAAAGTAAAAACTGAATAAAAATAACAATGATTGGTGCCATATGAATGAGTATTGCATTTGAGTCTCACATTGAGTCACATGGTGTTCTGTGTCATACTATTAGATTATGTGTATTATGTGAAATTGTGAAATTTATCAAATTAATATAATTTTACAAATGTGGATTATTGGTGTATTTTATAAATGGTATAATGAACTTGGTAATGTTACATTTCATAAATATTATGAAGTGTTAGAATATGACCTATATACATGTATGCTAAACATTATATATTATTATATGATTCTTGATAATTATATGAATTCTCATCTTTCTGTTGGAATGATATTTTATACGACATCGCTCAGGTACTAAAGATTAGAGCTGCTTTTAGCGAGAGATTAGGAAAAGGAGTTAGCTTATTTTGTTTCCGTATTTATTTTGGGTTGAGTCATGCTCTGATCATATAACACTGGAGAAACGTTTGGATTCATATTTTTGGAGAGATACTTTACGTACTCTACTTTATTAGGTTATTCTGATTTGAATTATGGTGTGAAGTGGCTTTTATGCCTAAGTTAATTAAATAAATGAATTTTATTTTGGAGACTTGAATATTACATCCATTTGATTGAAAGTGAAATCTGCTGCTACATGCTTATGAGAAAGTGATATGAGAAACATGAATTTTAAATAAGTGTTATTGAGTATAATAGAGATTTGTGATGTTTAGAGTATGTTTCACATCCTTGTTTTGAAATGCATGTTATATTACTCTAATTTATGTTGTATTATTCTGTTGGGTTTTTGAGGGTATTACAAGATGCTCTTTTTTGCTTTGTATGAGTGTCGTACATCTGTCTGCTCTTCAACAGGGGCAACCTATTTCTCTCTTATTTATGGTATGGAAGCAGTGCTCCTCGTAGAGGTTGGGATTCTATCTCTGTGTATCTTAATGGAAACCAAGTTGTCTAAGGCTGAATGAGTCCAGAACAGGATTGACCAACTGAATTTGATTAAAGAAAAGAGAATGACGACCTTGTGTCATGGCCAATTATACTAGATGAGAATGAAACAATCATTTGATAAGAAGGTCAAACCTTCTGAATTCAAAGAAGGCGACCTCATGCTCAAAAAGATCTTGTCTTTCAATAATTGCCAATTATTATTACAAAGAGTAGCACACAAAATATTACACATACTTAAAATTCCAACTAGTACACTACTACAAAACGCGTATTCAATAACGCCATGGTCACCACGGTTCTTTCCTACACAGTGGAGACATCTCTAAACTAAGGCGCTACCATATTTACTTTGTTTTTTGATTAAAAATTCTTTGTATATAACAGCGGTTGAAGAACCAACCGTGGTGATACAATCAAACTTTCATGGGTTCGAACCTCAGCGCCATAAAATATTTTATTCCTTTAACGTTAAAGCGCACCTTTTCTTTTTTATTTATTTTAAAACTAAAAAGTAAAAGGGATATCTCTACTGTACTTTTGATTAACTGTGATATATTTATAATAAATAAATACTTATCAATATGATTGGTAATGTTAACTGCTTTGAAATAGTTTACCCATATATAAGCGATTTACTCCCACTTATTGACAATAGTGTCATTTCCGTCACAGTGAAACCCTAGCACCCATTTTTTATCTTTTTCTTCGACATTAGCCGTGAATCTTGTGTTTCATACGTTAAGGTCTTCTTCTTCTTCCATCTTCTTGTTAGATAGTTCCCCATTATCTCATTTGTTGCATGTTGTTTTTGTTGATTATTCTCATTTTTTCAAATCCGTCTTCACTACCTTAACGAAGGCCATACTTTGGATACGATACATATTATTTGTGTAGCTATGAAAAAAAGTACAAGAAGTATGAAGCTGTGACGGAAACTTCATCCACCTTGTACTTCTTCTTCATAGCTTCACAAACAAGATGTTTTTCATACTCTGTTGACAAATAAGTTTGCGGTTTCACATGTTGATAACTTTTATGGTTAATGTAGGACTCAACAAGAACAAAATATTTTAGTAAATAAAGAAACAACAATGGCAACAAACTTCATCTAGTTTGAGATACAATGATAAGAAATATAAGAAGTATGAAGTTGTTGTGTAAGCTTCTTCCTCCTTAAATTTCTTTTTCATTGCTTCACAAACTAGATGAACTTCATAATTGATTCCTGTTCCACAATTAGTTTCAATAAAAGGCGCGTCCTGGAAATTTATCATATATATTTTTCATTGCTCATAAATTTATATTATCTGGTTCTGTTGTATGATATTGTTTGAGTTTATTATATTATATGTAGATTGTTTGTTTCACTAACTCTCACTTAAAATATATTCATTTAAATTGACATATATACTTATAATCTACAAATTAAGTTGTATTTGAAAACCCATTTACATCAATCATTGTTTCCGAATTGCATGCGTTTCATTGTTCATTTCATGTTCTTTTACATTTAGATTATGGTATAATGACCTGACTCCTTAGATGCATCGTTGTCTTTGATTATAGTTAAATTTCATTAACTACAATTTATTGGATAATCTGCCTCATCATCAGCACTTATAATCATAAAAATTATAATTATAAAAATTACGATGATAAGTGAAGATGATGAGACAGATTATCCAATGTCTTGTTGTTATGGAAATTTAACTATAATCGAAGATAACGATGTGTCGAAGAAGTTAGAGCAATAAACCATAATATATATGTAAAAAGGCATGAAATGCACGATGAGACGCATGCAATCAGAAAAACAATGGTTTGTTTAAGTTGGTTTTCATGAATAGTTTAATTTTCAAATTATAGACTTCTTCATCAATTTGAAAGCTTGTATTTCTTTAGTGAGGTGTATGGAAAACTATTAAGATATCTGTGCTATCGTACGAGTCATGTCTGGATTCATATTACATGTCTATCAGACCATCATTTATAAAGTATGAATTTATTATTCAATTGTTTAACATTCACATTCACATAGTTGCAAATATAGGCTAATAATAGGTATCAACCGTTATTCTTTGATGTAAGTAGTATTTTTAAATATTTGTAAATTACATGTCTATCGGACTATAATTTATAAAGTATGATTTATTATTTAATTGATTAACATTCACATTCACATTCACATAGTTACAAATATAGACTAATAATATGCATCAACCGTTATTCTTTGATGTAAGTAGTATTTTTAAATATTTGTAAGAGGAATACACTTATTTGATACAACATAAGCGCTTAGAATCCACGTGTGCGTTTATAAAAATATTTGTAACTTATTCTCGTTTATAAAAACTATTGTATCAAAACAAATTTCTTGTTCATAAAAATATTTGCAATTCATTTCCGTTTATAAAAATAATTGTATCAATAATAGGTTTTTCTTGTTTATAAAATATTTATAATTTATTCTCGTTTATGAAATTAATTGTATCAATGAGATACTTTTCTCACTTATAAAAATATTTGTAATTCATTTCCGTTTATAAAAATAATTGTATCAACAATAGACATTTTTCCGTTTATAAAAATATTTGTAACTTATTACTGTTTAGAAAAATAAATGTATCAATAATACACACTTTCCTGTTTATAAAATATTTGTAGCTTATTCTGATTTATAAAAATAATTGTATCAACAATAGATTTTTCCTGAAAATATTAGTAACTTATTCTCATTTATAAAAATAATTATATCACTTACGTTAATAAAAATATTTATAACTTATTCCCATTTATAAAAATAATTGTATTAACAATAAAATTTTAGCGTTTATAAAAATATATATAATTTATTTCGTTTATAAAAATATATGTAATTTTTCCCCGTTAAACAACTAATTACCTTTTATAAAAAAAACAACTAATTAAGATAAAATTAAACAAATAATTGTGACACAAAAGTGTAAAAGATTTTACACTTTTACATCTGTAATAAAAAAATATATTAGTTAATTTCTTGTTTATTATGAATGCATTTACATCTTTATAAATATATCTAATTTAAAATTATTTAATCAATCATATTATTTTAAACATGAGTCACATTTTATTAAAATATACATGTTTATAATTATTTATTGGTTTTATTTAAAGTTTTATTTAAATAATTTTAGTTTTAAAATTTTTAATTTTTTTTAGAACATTGATTAAAAAATTAAAAAGATTCAAGAGCAAAAGATAAAACATTTTAAAAAATTAACAAATAATAAAAATCTGAATATGTTAATAGAGTAATTAATTTTGAATATATACAATTATAATTTTGTATTAAATTTATATATTTAAAAGGAATGCAAAAAAATTTCCGTTAAATTTATATTAAAATATAAATATTTTTTTACTTATTTATTTTTTCAATCTATATATTTAAAAGGAATGCAGAAAAAATTTCTATTAAATTTGTATTAGAATATAAATATTTCTTTATATATTTATTTTTACAATCTATACCTTAGGGTGAGAACGAATAGCTTCTCGATGTAAATTTCACAAACAAAATTAAATGATTTATTGGTAAGATAAAAGGAATGCACTCTTAATAATTTAGGGTTCAGAATAATTAATATATTATTTTTTATATATTATTTTTTAAAAATTGATGGAAAATTAATGAGTTATAATCTGGGGTTGAGATCTTCTTGGCAATGAATGATTGTCTTTTTCTCTTTGGCATAGAAAGAACATAGTCAAATCAAATAATCGAAGAATTTGGTATATATAAATTGCATCTCTTTTAATCTTCTCCTCATATAATCTCTGTAGTAATCAAATACATCATTCTGTATAGTGCAAAAAAAAAAAAAGATTGGTTAATCAATAACATTAACATATTCTTTTTCTAACAATCATTTTAGTGAACACAAAAAATTTACCCATTCAATTTGCGAAATTGAATTTATTTTCAACCTCACATCTTCTATTGTCAATGTTTGATCCAATGTCAACAAAGTAGCAGCTGCATAAAAATTTGTGATTCATTAGATTGAACCTTGGTCGGAAGATACATTTTATTACGGTTTGAATTTGTGATTCATTAGATTGAACCCTGGCCGGAAGATACATTTTATTACGGTTTGAATTTGTGATTCATTAGATTGAACCCTAGCTAGAAGATACATTTTATTATATTTTGGAATGGAAGTTGCTCAAAACCCCACCGTTTAGGG
This sequence comes from Vicia faba, assembly GCA_948472305.1. Classification (NCBI taxonomy): domain Eukaryota; kingdom Viridiplantae; phylum Streptophyta; class Magnoliopsida; order Fabales; family Fabaceae; genus Vicia; species Vicia faba. Next base: position 282,181,446 of record OX451739.1, on the reverse strand, counting down.
TTGGCATGGAAGTTGCTCAAAACCCCACAGTTTCCTGCATCAAAGGAACGAAGAACACTCAACCTCTCTCATCTCTTTCGAGATTCCAAATTCTCTTTCAACAAACAACAACCCAATTCTTAGAGCCTAATCACTACCCAAATTAAATCGTATAAACTAACAACAAAAATATCAAAACAAACAACAATAATCACGAGAAAACAAATTTCTATGACATAATATCATACACATCAAATAACAATAGAAAACACGACTCTGACGAATTTAGTTGCTTTCTCAGTGTTTCGCTCCGAATCCGGCAAGGTCAGATGCTTCGAAACTACTTTTCCTCTTTCTCTGTTTCGTCGTCCTCTCTTTTTTCTTCTACTGTAAAAACTCTGAAGTCGGATTCTACAATATATAACAAAAACATCACAAAAATAACAACGTCAGATAAAATAAATCATTTGAAAAAAAATAAGAATCATGGAGCCAAACCAAATATATCAGAGAAAAATTAGAAATCATAAAATAAACAGAGCGTGTGATAGATGAAGAAGGAGATCGAATAGATGAAAAATGGAAGCAGAGAGAGGTGATGAAGCATGCAAACACAGAGACTGAATGAATGATTTGAATGGAAACAAATGATACATATGATTTATAATGACAATTGATGTGCAACATGAGAAGTTGTGGGATTTTTCATTGTCCAATATGTTGATTATTGATTTTCAAAAATGTTTTCCACGTTGAGCATAAGTTTAAGGGATGAGCTAATGATTAATCTTTTTATTTTAACATAAAAAAAAATAAAGGTTGAGAAAAATTATGGGATTGACACATTAGTCTTATTAATTGCCAACTCAACCACAATTAAACAAAGGTGTAATAAGTCAATTTTAACCCTGAAATCAGAAAAATTGAGGCATTCTAAAGAAGAATACATTTGGTTTTTCTAGATATTTTACTTTTTATATATTTATAATAGACAAGCAATTTACATATTATATAAGGTAATTTATATTTTACTAATTTGCTGCTAATGACTTTTGAACCAAATACCTAAATGCATATATCACAATGGTTTATAAACTTAACCGCTGTAATATGAAGCGTGTATTCTGCCTTTCAATAACAGTTTTTAGATCGTGATAGAAACAACAAATTTACAACCACACATTACTTAATAATTATATGACACGCGTGATGGTACATCTTTTTCAACTATTATAAGAGGAATTTTCCGTAATAGTAACCACACACAAAATAATTGCCAATTGCACATAGGGGTGTGCATTTAAACGAGTTCATCTAATCCATAACCATAAAATTGGTTTCCAAATATAAAAAATCCAAATCATTTGGTTATTAACTAACCCATTCCATTTAAAGAAAAACCAATAACATTGGATACCCATTTTATTGAAATTCAGTTCTTGTTCCTGATCCAATTTACTAATTTACTCAAATGTTAAAAAGTATCTCTCTAAATTTTCAACATAGCCAAAACCAAACCATTACAAATTGAATAACTGGAATGACAGTTAATTTTTTCTTGGATCCCAACATTAAATATATTACAATAAATATTATTTTTTTAGTTTTAAAAATACACTATAATATATTTTACCTGCAAATGTGTTTGAATGACAACACAGTAATGGAAGTTGAGTTTCGTCAATCTAAGACATGAATCTCCATTTTGAAATTCAACTTTCATAATACTATAATCAAATTTCAATTATATATACAAGACCAAACACCAAACTTACTTAAAAAGAACTCTTCACGTATAGAATATTATTAGAAAATAAATAACACAGTAAAATAAAATATGTTGACTGAACCTTCCAATGTTTTCCATCACAGTATGCATAAAAGTTTCAAACTGGTTAAGCAAAAAAATAGATTAAAACAAAAAATTGATGTAACTAGTTTTAAGAAAAACTAATCTTAACTGAATCAAATAAAAAGCAGGTTGTTAATAGGAACCGATTTTAAACCGAATCAATTCAAATATAAATCAGCTTTAAAAAAAAATCTGGTTTTACAAAAACAGTTTTGAAGAATTAAACCAAATCATATATTTAATTCAATTCGAGTTGATTTGAGAACCATGCACACCCCTAATTACACATATGAGTGGCACGCTAAACACTTTCAAACTTTGTGCATTTACTAAAAGGATACTAAATTGTCAACTTAAGGAGACCAATTGTCAAAATAATCTAAAAGGAACAACATGATTAATATATTTATTTTGTATGAAAATGTTATTAAATTGTCAAGTTAAGAAGACAAATTTTGAAAGGATGCTGATAATTAAAGTGAAATAATAAAATGGATCCAAAAATTTAGAAAGAGTGATATTAAAGTTTTTTTTTTTTGAGTGTTTTGTATTTATTGAATGCATGAATGAATGAGTAATTTTAACTAGAGACTGTAGGAGTATATCACATTCTCTAGTGTCACATTGGTTGGCCTAATTAGAGGACCAATAAAGAAAACAACAAAAGTGGTAAATGCATGCAGTTTCTCAAGTTGTTGATTGTTGTTTTCTTACTATGTTACCTCACCTACCAGTGACAATATGCCACCATCATAGTTCTTCCCATTCCCAATAATAATATTAAGTGTCCCCCCACTCTTTCAGCGTGGTCCAACCTTTCTCAACCTTAGTCTTCCTCCATATCGCATTCTACGAATCTATCTCATGCTTCAAAATTAAATCAACGTCTTTTTGAAAAATGTATCATTGTGGTTGAACTTTAAAGTTATTCTGAAATTCGGTTGATAGTTAACACTGGTTCATTTTTTCATACAAATGTTTAGGATAAGAAAGAAACTCGGTTCCTCAATTATACTATTATAGTATCTCTCAGTTATTAAATATAAGACTTCGTAAACTAAATTATGATAATTAAAAAATTGGTTAAAATATTATTTATTGATTATTTATACAATTTTATAAATATATTTTTAGAAAAAAAAAATAATTAATATTTATACAAATATATTTATTACATATTATAGAAAAAAATATAATTAAAAATATGTTTGAAAAAAAATAATTAATACATTTTAAAAATTGAAGAAAATTTTATAAAAAAGATCCAAAAAGAAATAAGAAGGTCTTATAATTAAAGATGAAGACGAAATTATGTAACTGTTTTAAAAAAATTTAAATCACGACTGTTAGGGTTATTAAATGGACTTTATAATCAAAGTGAACATTGTAGTTTTACAGATATCACATGGAGTTTTCAATATTAATTGTGTGTCTGGCTTGTAGACATGATAATATACTATTAAAAGGTACAATACGTTTATTGAATTAAATGAACAAACTCATTTATTTAAATATAAATCATTGATGAGGATATGTATGAATTAGAAAATGTTTAACATTTCTATTTTTTATTATAAGTTATTTTGGATTTTTCATATATATATATTAAATTTTTTTTATTATAAATATAAAAATGAAAAATTATAAAAGTTTTTATAAAATTATCATTCATTAATGATATGTGAAAAATAAACATACATAATTGAAAAGAGGGAAAATAATAAATATTTAAAAATATAATAAAAAAATATTATTAATAAATCATTGAGATTGTAAAATAACTTATATTATAGTACTTTTCCTTAAAACTAGTTATAATAAAACACAGAGGGAGCACTCTATTACACCACTTAAGGGGACATTAACTAAAACTACATCTAAAAGAAGTCAATTTTATTGTAATTAGAGAATGTATTCTTGTTTCATTCATTTTCCATTTAAAAAATGTAACAATGGCCATCTGATAAACTAATACTTTTTAATTGGGGCATTCAAAATTCTTAAAAGCATAAATTTAGAAATCACTACTTAATACGTGCATCTCAAAATTCTTTAAACCATACACTAATAGAAAACTATTTTTATCACAATACGTGTTGTTGGTCTTTAGAGTACTAATTTTCTATTAAACCAATGTGGTATATATATTTTTATTTTTTTTAAATATAATAAAATTATAAATAAAAAAAATTATTTTACCAAAAAACTTATTATTTTTATAAGAAACACATATTATCTAAAAAATATTATATCTTAAATTTAAAAAAATATTTAAATAAAAATATTAGTAATATAAATAGTTAAAAAATAACATATTTTTCTCATGTTTGGATTTATACATTATTTTAAATATATTTACTTTTATTTTCTTTAATTATAAAAAAATTAAATAATCCGTGAATTTGCACGGGTTCTGATATGGTTATCCGTGCATTCACACGGTACTGATGTGTTATCCGTGCGTTTGCAAGGGTACTGATGTGATACACATGCTTTTGTTTTTAAAATATTATAAAAATATAAAGGCTTAATTGCAACTTTGGTCCCCGAGTTTAGCACTTTAGGTGATTTTGGTTTTCCCATTTTTAAATGTACTATTTTAGTTTTTTTTATAGTTTTTTACGTGAGTTTTGGTCCCCCTTCAAATCTGGATGCATTTTTGTATGACATGACATTATTTTTGATGATGTGTCAGTTCCATGTCATATAATTCAGTTTTTTAATTTCATAAGTATTTTAATATTTAATTTATGCAAATAAATCAATATTATATTAATTGCAGAAGTAAAGAACCACTTCAATTCTTAAAAATGACATCTCAAAACAAGAACTTGCTCTACTTTCTGCATATGCTCATCTCTCTTCATATGTGACCAAAGAATCCTAAATCACCATTGCAAATCATCGTTCTCTCCGTGCAGTTCATCAATGGAAAACCAAGCTACGTGACAAGGTAGGTGTCACTGTGTTCGTATATCTTCTTTATGTTGATGTTGTGGTTTAGGTTAGGGTTTCTGTTTGATGTTGTGGTCCCATCCCAGTATTCTTTATGTTGTTGTTGTGGTCTCATCCCTGATTTCTTTATGTTATATTGTCTTTACTGATTATTTTATGTGATTTGTCTATGTTGTGGTCCCTAATGTCTGTGTGAAGCTTGCATGTTATGTTCTGTTGCAGGCCATCCGACACCCAACTTGTCAGACTGAGATTACATCACTAGAGACATTTTGTAGTGAAGTTGTATGTTGGTGAGGTTGTTACTGAAATGGATTAGGATTGTGATGTGGATTTCCTGTCGTATATGCAAATTGAAGACTTGATCAAAGCAGAGGGGTATTGTAACATAAAGTGCATATGATATTGGAATCTCAACTTTTCTTTTTCACGTGGACTTCGGCCTCTGAATAGTGACAGCGACGTGTTAAGGTTTGAAAGATGTTAGATGATTTAAACTAGTTGACATCTATGTAGAACACAAAGTTGAAAAAGTATGTATTGATGATGTTATTTTTGAGGAGGAAAGTAATAGTTAGGTTAATATGGAGGGAGCAAATGTTGAGGAAACTATGGAGGTTAATGGTGAGGGAGCAATTGTTGAGGAAACTGTGGAGGTTAATGGTGAGGGAGCAACTGTTGGGGAAACTGTGGAGGTTAATGGTGAGGGAGCAACTGTTGAGGAAACTGTGAAGGTTAATAGTGAGGGAGAAACTGTTGAGGAAACTGGGAGGTTAATGGTGAGGGAGAAATTGTTGAGGAAACTGTGGAGGTTAATATTGAGGGAGCATCTGTTGAGGCAACTGTGGAGGTTAATGGGGAGGAAGCAACTGTTGAGGAAACTATGAAGGTTAATAGTGAGGGAGAAACTGTTGAGACAACTGTGGATGTTAATGGGGAGGGAGTAACTATTGAGGAAACTGTGGAGATTACTGAAGAAGTTAGTAAAGATGAAAGTGTAGAGGTTAATAATTAAGAAGTTAGTGAGGAAGAAAATGTGTTTCAAGATAAACACACAGTGTGATTTGCAAGTCAACAACATGTGTGAAGCTTTTAATCGAGCAATATTGGAATATAGAGACAGACCAGTCATTTCACTGCTAGATGGAATCAAACATTACATAACAGTTAGAATTTCAACTCAAAAGGAGAAATTACGTAGGTACGATGGTGTAATAAGTCCTAACGTTCAAAAAGTATTGGAAAAAACAAAGAGGGCAGTAGAAGAGTGGATTGTGACATGGCATTCAGATGATGACTTTGCTATTTTGGGGGTTTCAAATGATGTTGAGACGTATTCTGTTAACTTGCTACAAAAGAAGTGTGGTTGTAGGAAGTGGGATTTAACCGGAATCTCATGTTGCCATGCTATCCCTTGCATATGGTATGCCAAGAAAGAGCCTGAATATTTTGTTTCATCGTGATATAGGTAACACCACTTCTCATATTATGTTAATTACTCATAATCTGTTAACTTACTAATGCATAATTTTTATGTGAATAGGAAGTCTACCGTGTTGGCAACTTATGGCCATATCGTTATACCAATTAATGGCCCACAACTATGGCCTGCTAATGTCACTAACCCAATCAAACCTCCAGTCATGAGGAGGTCTATCAGTCATCCAAAGAAGAATCACAACAAGGCAAATGATGAACCAAGAACAATAAATACACTGCCTAGAAGTCTTCAAACTGTCAAGTGCAAGAAATGTGTAGCTTTGGCCATAACAAGCAAACGTGTAAAGGGAAGAGAGCATCAGATATAGCGATTCTTAAAGGTGGCAATAAAAAGGCGGAAAAAATGTTGACAAAGTGGTTGGACAAACGGTAATTACAGGAGGATCACAAGCACCGCCATCAACCCAAGAATAGTCACTCTGTTATGTTGTAGTTTGGTTGTTTGTTATCTCTTTTGTAATGACCAAAACATTTAGGGTCATGTTTAAGTTGTTGTCCTGGTAGTCTGTTATGCAACCCAATAATAGTCACTATGTTATGTTGCAGTTTGTTTTATGTTGTTTGTTATATATTTTATAATAATCAAAACATTTAGGGTCATGTTTAAGTTGTTGTCTTGGTAATCTGTAATGCTGCTAAATTGTTATGTTATGAAAATTATGGTTACAAGTTTACATGTTTGTGAAATAGTTTAAGCTTTAATTTATGGCCAAATTATAGCAAAATTTTTATTACAAAATATTGGAAAATTATGGCCATAGACACAATTGCATATAAAGTAACGAATTGAACAAACTTATTACAATAGACACAATTGCAGATAAAGTAACGATTTGGGCAAACTTATGGCAATAGACACAGTTGTAGATAAAGTAACATTAATTACATAGACTTATAGCAAACTTATGTCAATTTTCATTCCATAAAAAATAACTATTCAAGTACAAGAAGAGAAATTATATCAGGTCTAGTTTACGTTAATACCCTACAACCAACTTCATTTGAGTACATGTGTTAGAACCGATGCAAACATAATTAATAACACAAACACCATACATAAACCAACAAAGTAATACATCAACTTAATCTTCATCTTAAGCAAATATTCACTATTCTTGGTGTCCCTAAGTAAAGTAGCAATCTCGTCATTCTTGTCCTTCAAAGTTCTAATCAAATCTTTTGCTCTGTTGCTCATGTCTTCATCAAACCATTGAAAGTAATTACAATCTTTTTTCTTCAACACCTTGAAGTTACCACAACCATGAAATCTTCTTCTTAGATTCCCGTAGGTCCATAACGTCATCAATGGAGACTCAAGCCCACACCAACATCTACTCCTTCTTCTTCTTGCACCAAACTGATTTGTTGAGGCAAATGAAAAATTTGTTTCAGACATACCAGGTGAGTGAAGGAAACGTGGAAGGAGTTATAAATATTGGGTTGTTTGGAGACTGAAGAAGAGGACGATGGAAAGAAACAAAGCGAAGAAAGGATTTATGACACAAGATAAGAAGACGATGGGAAGAAGCAGGCGCTGCTATGAGGATAGATGTAGAGTGATTAGGGTTTATGAGGATAAATATGGGGTGATGCTTAATATAATATTATTTGCATAAATTAAACATTAAAATAATTATGAAATTAAAAAAACTGAATTATATTAGTGAATTATATGACATGGAAGTGACACATCATCAAAAATAATGTCATGTCATATAAAAACGCACCCAGATTTGAAGAGGGCCAAAACTCACGTTAAAAATTTAAAAAGAGACTAAAATAGTGAATTTAAAAATAGGGGAACCAAAATCACGTAAAGAGCTAAACAGGGGGACCAAAGTTGCAATTAAGCCAAATATAAATAAGAAAAACAAAATTGTTTTACTAAAAAAGTTTAATATTTTTAAAAGAAATACATATTTTTAAAAGAAAAATAAATTTCTTTTACCAAAATTGTTTTACAACAATAATATATATTTCAAATTTTGATATACTATCTTTAAAAATATTATATCTTAAATTTAAAAAAAATAAAAATAAAATTATTAGTAACATAAATAGTTTAAAAAACAATATATTTATCTCGTGTTTAAATTCATACATTATTTAAAATATTGTTATTTTTATTTCTTTAATTGTACAAAAAATGTAATAACCCGTGGATTCGCAGAAATCATGATATGGACATATGTGTGTTCGTACGGGTACTGACCCATTACACACATATGTTTAAAAATTGTACAAAAAAATGTAATAATCCGTGAGTTTCCATGAATTTTGATATGAATATCCGTGCGTTTGTACGGGTACTGGTGCGTTCATTATATTATTATTATTTATGTTGAAATTCATATAATTGATTTAATTTATACAATATTTATTAGGCTTAAATGTACTTTTGATCCTCATATTTTCAAGTTTTTTAAGTTTTAGTCCTCCCACTTTAAAAACAAATTTTTTGGTTCCTAAATTTTACCTAACTCGAGATTTTGTTGGTCCCCCTCTAATTTTGCATACATGACGCCTTTATTAATGACATGACATTGCAACAGTAATTCCACATTAGATTTTATGTCATTTTTAATTAAAAACAATTGTTATTGAACTATTATTCTTGACTTGGAAGTTACTGCAACAGTGTTGTAAGTCTCAGAGTGCCTAAGAGGGGGGGGGGGGGGGGGGGTGAATTAGGTCTTATAAAAATTTATTCGGTTTTATGAGAATGCTTGGTAGTAATTTTTGGTTAAGTGTTTGAATGTTTTGATTATATCTTTATCTTTTCTCGATTATGGTGATGAAAGCAATAAATGCGGAAAAGTAAAGAACACGGTGATATATCCTGGTTCCCCTCACAATCCGAGAGTACTCCAGTCCCCTTTCCAACACGAAAGAGATTTCACTATAGTTAGAATGATTGTACAACCTATGCTTATTATCTAACCTATAGGGTGATCAAAGGTTCTTAACACCTTTAAGACCAAACAAACACTAATGTGAATGAAGAACAATCCTCTTCAAATCACAACACTTACTTCCAACAATCCTGGATAGTAAGGGAAAATCTTTAAGTAATACAATTATTAATTTTGAAGTATATGGAGAGCTTTATCAATCTTCAATTGATCTTCTTCTTCAAGATAAAAACAATTCTCAACAATATATATAAATGTTCACAATGTATGAATGAAACTTGAAATGATAATGAAAGTGTATATGGCAAGTTTCACAAAATTATGAACACATGAAAGTATAATTTCAAATGTGAGTAAATGAGAAAATTGTTAATGAAGAAGGATATTTGTTAATTTGAAAATTGAAGTATTGAACATTGTTTGAAAATAAGAAAATCTGCATTTTATAAAGTTGTAAGAACCTCTTCATTCATGCCAATTCATATGAAAAGTTGCAATGCATTCATGAAAAGATACCACTTGAAAAATGTTTAAAAAACAAAGTAAAAGCTGCATTGGTTCGCTAGGAACCGGTTCCGACACTGACAGAACCCGGTTCTTAGTGAACGTTATAAGTTGGAATTCAAATTTATCACGCAGGAACCGGTTTCCCTATTGGTACAACCCGGTTCCTGGTACAAAAACCAGGGACATGTTTTTTGAGAAAAGCTGGAACCCGGTTCCCTGTTAGGGAGGAACCGGTTCCTAAAGGTTTATTTTCAAAAATACATTTTGAAAGATATTTCAAACAAAGTTTTTCTTGATGTTAAAGTTATGGAATATGTATATGTTGATGAATGCATATTGTGAACATCTATATTCAAGATTTAAAGAATTATTTATACCATTTTGACATTTGATGATTTCTTCAATAATTATTCAATAATCTTCAAGACTTTTATATGATGTTGATAAGCTTTTTTCACATCATTTGAAAGTTGATGTCCATGTTGTCTTCATCAAAACACATGCTTTAAATATGACTTGAGAAGCTTGCAATTACAAGTGTCATATCAAAATTTTCAAGGGAAGAACAATAATTCAAGAACAATTATTTTTAATTAAAAATGACATAAAATCTAATGTGGAGTTATTGTAGCAATGTCATGTCATTAATAAGGGTGCTATGTATAGAAAACTAGAGGGGAACCAACAAAATCCCGAGTAAGATAAAATTTAGGGACTAAAAAATTGGCTTTTAAAATAAAGGGACTAAAACTTAAAAAACTTGAAAGTAGGGAGACCAAAAGTCCATTTAAGCCTATTTATTATTATAAAATTCACATAATTAGTAAAATGAAATAATATATAGTTATTCACATTATTATAAAATTCAAATTAAGACTCTTAAAAGAGACCAAGCAGAACCTGTTAAGCTCTCCTTGCACAAATTAAGACTCTTATAAGAGCACCAAGAAAGAACCTATTGGACTCTCTTGGTACAAGCTGAAAATCTTAAAAAAGCACTAAGTAGGAGTCCTTTAAGCTCTCCATGCAATCAACTAAGACTCTAACTAGAACACCTTGCATTGCAGGAACCCACCAGACCCTTTCACACCTATTTAAAACTATTGTGAAAGCACATAGCAAGAACCCATTGGGCTCTCCTTTCACGGTTTTTAATATGGCCAAAAGATTCCAAAACTTGCTCAAAGGATGGCGATATTGATAAAGCAACAATAACATGGTGAATAATGAATCCAAATTTTACCTTTAGAGGGACTTAGTAGTAAGATATAAATGGTTCCTTAAATATAAGTTTGACTCTAGGAAGATTCAGACAAGGTCAGACGAGACCGTCCTAAAGTAGGAAGAGCGAGGCATCTTTGATTAGAATGCCAACTTGGACCTTATCTAAGAATCATGCTCGACCCAAAGATTCCAACACTAGAAAATAAGAGACCTCGACATCAGACTAGAAAGGACAACTCAAAGAAGAGTTGAGCTATAAGCCACTTACACCATGATAAAGAGAGCTCACCAATAGATAACAAGAGCGAGCTTTGTAATTCATTGGACTAATTTGGTTAAGCCGAGCTCGACCTTAATGGAATAGAACATACATTATAGAAATACAATAAGTTCGTTATGGTCTTTCACCTAAAGCATATCGCCCTTATAAGATCATACTTGAGGGACTATGTATATTCTAGACTCATAAGGATAACAATGAATATACTACCAAATGAAGAATTCCAATCAACAATACATAAGGAGCATGTGGCACTGGGATTAGGTCGGGTATCATCGATTATCGTCCAAACTCGGGTTACTATATAAAACACCTCACCCATACAAGCACCGTGCTTAGGGAATTGTGTACGATCTGATTTCTTAGTTGAAAACTTCTCACCCATAAGGGCCTCATGCTTGATGGAATTTGTACCTTTCGGGAATCTTGGTCCAGTTTATAAGGTGGATCGGGGTTAACCTGAATCCAGTGAAATCCACCATATTTAGGTGTGTACAATCCGCACTCTCACTTAAAACAAATTGCTCTTGCAAACCTCATGGTTGAGGAAATGTATATTTTGATAAATTGATTCAGATTCTTAATTTGTACTCAAGTTCAATATTGGCCACCCAACTCTCAACTCGTCCATAAGGATAAAACTGAGCTAAAATATTTAAAAAAAATCCCAAACCATCCTATTTTGAATGACTACTTAAAAATATAATTTGAACTGATTTAAATTAATACAATTTATTTTAGATTCGTTTTTTATTATCCAAAATATAAATTAATTTTTTATTAACAATAATGTTATAAAGACGCAATAAAATGATATATTTGATGTAAAATATGACATATAGTATATTTCAATTTAATATTATTGAACAAAAACCATCAATTATATTTAAAATATAAAAAATAAAATAAATAAATTATATTATATTTTAAATTTGTATTACAAAAATTAAAACTAATAATACAAAAATTAATGTAATATATTCTTAATACTGACACATTTTATCTTTGTTTCAAACACGTAACCCTAAGTGTGTAGGCCAGGGCATAATTCCCCTTCTTAGGGTATTTGAGTATTTTTTGCTATTTGTTTGACCTGATAGGACACTTGCTATTTATAATACGGTCGAAGAACTGACTTGTTTTGCATTTTCTCGCAAATGTTACAGATAGCAAGAGTCGCCACCGATTTTTCTTTTATCCAATAAGGAAAGGGTGAAAAGAACAGGAAAGACCTTGACAAATTTTGAGTTCGGGGGGGGTAAGTTATGAAAAGGGAAGGTGTTATAACCCTTTTCATCTATAGTTATCTACGGGCTCTTAATCCCTTAGCTCACTTTGAAAATTTGCTTTTTGTGTGTATGTTTGAAAATATTTTTAAAATGCCCATGTAAGGCGAACTTTATTATGACTCTTGTATCAGTCCTCAAGAATGCGTACAAAGTGTTTTTGAAAATATTTTGAAAGTGTTGTGTGAAATTTTTTGTTTTGAAAAGATTTGTGAGCAAGTGATTAACAATATCGTACCCACTCAAGGTCATTCTCGTACTTTTCCTTCTCCTTTAGAGATAGTGTTATCCATACCATTAGTTGGTAGGTAGCCCCATCTATTGGATGTGAAGGAACATCGTAGGGTCATCGTACGATCATTGAAGGCAACTTGTAAGGATGCTTTAGCAGTTTCGTAAGGGACTATATCATGTTATTCGTAGGCAACATCAAAGGTTCATCGAGGGACTTATGATATTTTATTCGAGGGATTTTTCTAAAGCATCCATATGTTCGAGGTACATGACCGTTATTCTGAAAGGCAGTGAAGAGAGGTTACCCTAAAGGTGTGAGTGTGTGAGTATGTCCATTTCAGTTATTTAGTCTTGCAATTTAGGATTTTCTAACATTTGGTTTTAGTCTTACCATATAAACCCTAATTACTAAGCAGTAATAGTAAATATAGTAGCAAAAATATAAAGTGTGGAAAATAAAAGTCATACGCTATTACATGGTGTAATACGGTAGGAGAACTGACTTTTGGTTTTGCGTTTTATCGCAAATGTTACGGGTAGCAAGAATCACCACTGAATTTTCTTTTATCCAATAAAGGAAAGGGTGAAAAGAACAGGAAAGACCTTCGATAATTTTCTGAGTAAGGGGGTAGGTTATGAAAAGGGGGGGTATTAGCACTCTTTTCATTTGTAGTTATCTACGGGCTCTTAATTGCTAGCTCACTTTGAAAATTCTTTGTGAATGTGTAAGTTCGAAAATATTTTGAAAATGCCTAAGTTCGGCAAACTTTGTAATGATTCTCATATCGTTGAGAATGCATACAAAATGTTTATTTTGAAAATATTTGTTAAAAAAGTGTCATTGTGTGAAAAAAAAGTTTTGAAATGTTCGCGAGCAAGCAATTAAGAACTATCTATCTACTCAAAAGTCTTTTGTTCTTTTCCTCTTCCTTTATATAGTGTTATCCTACCATTAATTAGTAGGAAGCTCTATCGTTGGATGTTTTGAGGGATATGCGTGGGTCATCGTACAAACATAAAGGCAACATATAGGGATATGTTTAGTAATTCAAAGAGACTATTATCGTGTATTCATAGGCAACATTGAGGGACAAAATCATTTACTGAAGGCAGCATCGAAGGGTCATAGAGGGACTATGATCTTTATGATGATTTTTAACTGAGGGTCTTTGCTAATGGTATCTGTTGTATCCCAAAATTTGCCCTCTTCATTCTTACCCTAACTGGCTTACGTTTCATCATCATATGCATACGTTCCATTAAGTCATTTATATAGCATATATTCGCATTCAATAAAACACCATGAGATTCAAGAGTTTAGTGGTTGTGTGAACTAGGGTTTCCACAGTGTTTTGAGACTATAAAGGTGTCTCCTCAAGGTTTCTTATATGTGGCATTTAAATATGATAATCCATCAAATGGAGTTCATTGGACCCACGTGTTAAGGCTATCTAGGTCATTATTCCCCCCATGTCTCAAGTTCCATATTCATTTTCAAGGGATTCCTCAAGGCATAATCATTATGTTACAAGATATGATTTATGGATTATAAACATCATCATTATCCTTTTAATTATTTGTTACTTGTAGCGCAAGTTAACAGGGACTTAAGGTTTGAAATTGTGGTTTCCTTAAGAAGTGAGAATTGATTTGAACTCGTTATGTGGAAGTACTCATTCGAGCTTTTTAATTAATTGGATCAATGTTTCTAAGATGCAAACATGTTAAGATTGGTCATGTGGATTCCTTGAAATATAATGTACAGATCACAAGGCAAAGGCATCTAGGTTACAAAGAGATTCAAAATTCACCATGCTTATTCAAGTTCCTTAAAGTTCTTAAGAGTTTCGTTCAAAACTCGTCCAAGTGATTATTTTGGATCAATTCACCAAATGGATTCATATTTTAAATATGGAAGGTTTGTTCATTTGAAACAAATAGCAAGACTTATTCAAAGATTACTTATTCATCCAAATCTACATGTTTTACTACGGCATACAAGAAAATTTATTTTGTTTTTAAGTTTGTTTCAATACAAGACTTAAGACAAAAGAGGTTGAAAATTACAAAGTTTTCATTCATATCTTTCTTCAAGATTTAAACCTCTAAAATGCTTAACGATCACAATCTTTTCTTGTTACAAAGAACCTAATCAAAGCTTTCTAAATTCATAAGTCCTAAATTTGCGTCTTTATCTTCATTTCTTCAAGTTCCCTCTAAGACTCATTCTTCTTCAATCTTCAAGCTCACCATAGCCATTTCCTTGGACTCATCCTCAAGTGGATTCTCTCATCCTTCTTCATGCATTCTTCTTTGATCATCCATCATTTGTTCATGAAACAAAAAGAAAGAGAAATAGTTAGAAACATGAACAATGAACAAAGAAAGTTTTCAAGCAAGTTTTCTTTTCAATTTCGTCATAAGGGTTTTTGTTTAAGGAATCAGAAAAAGGGTTGTTCCTCAATCATGTTCAAGTGTATATTAAAGCCTCATACAAAATTGAATTTAATCATAGGACTAGGTCTATTGCAAATCATAAATAAATTGGTTCATAATAGACAAATTCAAAGAGGTTCAAAACAAAATTTCATCACAAGACCAGCCCAGTTACAGCAAGTTAGAATTACAAGTTCAAAGGCCCAAAGAGACAAAGATTCAAAAATCAGAATTATCACATCCCAAGCATGATTTAGCAAGTCATAATATCATTCAAGTATCAATCACGATCCAAGTTTCATCTCTACTACAAATCACAAAATCATTTTGGTTCACAGTGAGACAAGATCAAAGGAAAACAAACTCAGAAAAAGGTTCATCATAGTCAGAACTATCATACAAGAAGCATCACAAGTCATAATTGCAAACTCATTAAAGTCCAGCATCATGTTTCAAGCAACAATAAAAAAGCCTCATTTTTGCTTTGTTCTAACAAAAGTCAGAACTGCAATATCAATCACACGCCCAATCACCTCTACTACAAATCACAAGAAAAGGCTAATCTTGGTTCACAGTAAAGATAAAAAATTCAGAAAAGAAAAATTACTGCACAAGTGCAAAGATAGCGAAAAGAGTGTCATGTCTCAGCTCAACCAAAAAAGTTGCTAAAAGGACAGTACAACCAGCAAGCAACAAGTACAAACTCAGTACAGAAAATCCAAACCAGGAAGCAACAGGGCTAACAAGTAACATGCATAGCATAGTTTTTGTACCCCAAAACTTTCCCTCTCAATTTCTCAAGATATATCTCACGAAGATTTTCAAAAAAAAAATCTCAAGTTTGCATAAGTATAAAGCAGATCGAAAGAAGTAACTGCAGACAACAGTTCGAATTCAAAATCTAGCAAATGGCCTCCTTCAATGCAAGCTTGATTCACCAGATTTCAATTGGGCATCTGGCCTCCTTCAAACTTGCTTTAAATTCCCAAGCTTCGATTGAGGCAATGGCTTCTTGCATGCTTGCTTCATACAAGCTTCAATTGAACAAATGGTCATCTTCATGCTAGCTTCAACTGGGCATCATTTCCCTTTGAAACAACTTCCTTCGATTCAGAAGACAAGGGCCTCCTGTTGGTGTCCTTCGATTCAAAAGTTAGTGGCTTCCTATTGTCTTCTTTCGATTAAGAAGGCAATGACCTTCTGAAAGCTTCCTTTGATTCAAAGCAGGGACCTCCTGCATGCAAGCTTCGATTACACCATTGGCCCCTTTACATGTTTGCCTTTGATTCACAAAAATCATGACTTCCTTCATGCCAGCAGGAACAAGGCAATGGCCTCCTGCAACTTTCCTTCGATTCAGAAGGAAATGGCCTTCTTAAGGATTTCCTTCGATCCACAAATCAGGGACCTCCTGCATGAAAGCTTTGACTGCACCATTGGCCCCTTACATGTTTGCCTTGATTCACAAAGCAGAAGCCTCCTGCATGCAGCTTTCGATTGGACATTGGATCTTCATGCAAATGTTCGTATGAGCAATGGCCTCTTGTATGCTTTCTTGGAGTCACAGGGCAGTGACCTCCTTCATGCATCTTTCGATTGGACATTGGCTCTTCATACAAACCTTCGTTTTAGCAATGGCCTCTTGTATGCTTGCTTGGAGTCACAAAGCAGTGACCTATTGAATGCAGCTTTCGATTGGACATTGGCTCTTCATGCAAATCTTCGTTTGAGAAATGGCCTCCTATATGCTTGCTTGGAGTCACAAAGCAGTGACCTCCTGCATGTAGCTTTCGATTGGACAAGGATTACCTTCTCACAAAGCTTCGATTGGAGTTTGGGTTTCCTTCGAAGCAACATGCTTCGAATCCAACTCTGAATCCTTCGATCAATCTTAGCTGAAAAACTTTGATAAAATCTTATAGCCTTATCCTCCAAATATCACTTGTCAGGCTATGTTGCTTCCAAATCTTTACATGATCAAAGGATTACACAAATTTGCGATACATTACACAAAGATTCGAAGCTTTATCCACTGGATAAATACCATTCTTGGATGAAATGGCAAAAAGATACGTACCCTTTTTTGATAAAGAATACTTTAATCATAAAGTTAGCTCCCAACCTGATTTTTGTCTGAACACAAGCAGTGCCAAAAGCATAAGTCCAATCTCCTGCCCCCAACAGACATCAAGCCCCTACTTGTACTTGAAACTCGGGAACAACGAAAATGGATCAAACTTGTTTTCGTTTTCAACCAAAGAATGGTTTGCTATCCTACAAACCTGGTTACTCCAACATCTCTAACCTTTTCTCTATAAATAGAGAAACCATTTGTAAGCTGAAACAGATTTTGGGTGGTGTGGAAAGAATCTTTAAAAACTCTCAAACTCTCAAAACTCTCAAACACTTAACATACTCTCAAACCCAGAATCTAAAGAAACATCACAGTTGTTTCTTTTCCTTCAAATCCAGAAATAAACAAATAAGCACAACTCTACTTTTCTTGGTTTTCGAATCCAGCCAAAGAAACACAACACTTGTTTCTCCCCCTTCGAATACAAGAGCACCCAGGGGAGAACTCAAGCTCAAAACCTACATTCCAGCTTCAAACAAGGTAAGTCCTCTTAACCTTAAACCTTTCGTTTCAAGCATAATATGTAAATAATTATTTCCTTTCGTTTCAAAAATCATTATTACGCTTTGGTTTGTTTTCATTTCCACCTTTCCTGTTTGTTTTCGTTTCTAATCTTTTGGTTTGTTTTCTTTGTTTGTCATACATATTTTAAGAACTAACCTGACCATGAACAATATTAGCATGGCTTCAACCCATGCTGCTATTTAATCCCAAACAAAAGAAAACAGGAAGAAGGTTGTGTGAATCGAAGCCTTAGGCTTCACTCCATGCTGCTATCTGACCCCAAATGAAAGGAAACGAAAACAAAGGCGGTGTGAATTGAAGGTTACAGACTTCGATACACACTGACTTCCAGGCTCAATCGAAAGAAGTAGAAAAAGGGTGAATCGAAGATGCATCTCACACTGAATTCCAGGCCCAAATCGAAAGAGGCAAGAAAGGGATGAATTGAAGGGTGCCTACTGCCTGGATCAAAGAACTTGTTTTCCCCTCTTTTATGTTTTGTTTTTATATTTTCTTGCTATTCAATATGGTTATAATAGTGTAGGACATTTATTTCCCGCATTTATATTGCTTTATAAATGTTAGTAATTAGGTTGTGTATGGCAAGTTGAAATCAACAAGTAGACAACCCAAATTCAAGACTAAATGCATGCAATCAAACACACCATTCACACACATGCATCTCTAGGATAATCTGACTTGTTGCCTTGGAAAATAGTCACGTCCCTCGAATATGGGCATTTTAGCAAAGATCCTCGATAAAAGATCATAGTCCTTCGATGTCCCTCGATGTTGCCTTTGATAAACGATCTAGTCCCTAACGAAAATTGCTAAAACGTCTTATAGGTTGCCTTCTATGACTATACAAACGATCCACGCCCGTCCCTTCACATCCAACGATGGGGCTTCTTATCAATCAATAGTAAGATATCAACATCTAAAAGAGTAGGAAAAGAACAAAGACCTTTTGAGTAGGTAGGATGCTCGTAGTTGCTTGCTTGCTTAACTAAAAAACATTTTCGCACCAACACTTTCAATTGAAATATTTTCAAAAGTCAAAACACTTTGTACGCATTCCTATAGAGACAATAATTATTACAAAGGCACTTTTCAAAATCACTTTCAAAAACATCTTCCACAAAAAACATCTATTTGAACTATTTTCAAAACCAACACTTTGTAAGCATTCTCATAGAGACGAGAATCATTACAAAGATGTTTTCAAAATATTTTCAAACCCACACCATAAAGCATATTTTCAAACAAAGTAAGTTATTTAGCAAGCAATTAAGAGCCCGTAGAAAACTACGGATGAAAAGGGTGCTAATACCTTTCCTTTTTATAACCTACCCTCCGAACTCAAGAAAACATCTCTAAAGGTCTTTCCTGTTCTTTTCAACCTTTCAATTATTGGATAAAAGAAAAGTTGGTGGCGACTCTTGCTAACCGTAACAATTGCAATCCAACGCAAAACAACCAAGTCAGTTCTCCGACCGTATTACAGAACTGGAGACTCTGGTGGCGAGCTACTTAAAAGTGGGGTTACCTTAGGGCTAGATCACCTTTACTTGCTTTCCTTGTTTGACTTGCTTGCTTTACATTTTTTGGGTTCTTGTTTGGGTTATTGTTAAAGATCCTACACCCGGATCTGGGGCACCTTTTTAGGTAAGTAGTAATAAATCATGGCGGCTGTACAACGTAGACCGATATGGACAAAGTGATAGCTACATTAACGTGATACTCTGGCTTGTACTAATGTTCCTTGAGTCAGTCAAGGATAACATTAGGCTTCCTTATAGTGTCATTAAGTTCTAACTGAACTTTAGAACCTTTAATTTACTCATCCTAAGCCATTAGAAATTAGTGAGATGGCCGGCTTTGGTTCCGACCAAAAATTGGTTGATACTCGATGCTACACTCATTGAGATTGGACTTTTGGGATATTTTGGCCCTTTACTTGCTTTCCTTGTTTGACTAGCTTGCTTTACATTTTTTTGGTTCATTGTTTGGGTTATTGTTAAAGATCCTACACCCGAATCTGGAGCACCTTTTTAGGTAAGTAGCAATAAATCATGGAGGTTGTACGACATAGACCGATATGGATAAAGTGATAGCTATGTTATAATGATACTTTGGCTTGTACTAATGTTCCTTGAGTCAGTCAAGGATAACATTAGGCTTCCTTATAGTGTCATTAAGAACTAATTGACCTTTAGAACCTTTAATTGGCTCATCCTAAGCCATTAGAAAGTAGTGATATGGCCGCTTTGGTTCCGACCGAAGATTGGTTGATACTCAATGCTACACTCATTGAGATTGGACTTTTGGGATATTCTGGCCGCAATACTTTGGTGCTTGAGCTAGAACAATACCTAAAAGAAAGGTCAGTGATATGAGACTCCTTAGAACCTGGTTACTATTACTAGGACAGGTTGAGCCAACTAAACTTCAAGAGGGTACTTACCTACAAAATCCATGCAAGCCTAAACCTAAGGACTTGTCTGCTTTGTCTGTACATGATTATTTGTACATAATAACTTGTTTGCTTTGCATACTTGTACATAAACATCATGACATCATAACATAGCATTTTCAATAACCATCTCAAGGATCTTAAGGGTCTGTGATGTAGGGTTATGTTGGACCAGACGTCCATCAAGAGGAAAGAGGATTTATTCTCCTCTAACCAAACGCCATCAAAGACCAAAACATGGTAATTTGAGTCAAGTGCTATGACCCACTTGACATGGTGAGCTTGATTCTCGTGGAAGGACATCCACCGATAAGAATTTATCCAATCAAAGTCGTGATCAAAGTTCAACTTCTAACATCTTCTTGTGTTTACCCTGCGAGATCCTTGAAAACATTGCATCCACATATCATGCATGTCATTATGACAGGTGTTGTAGCCCAAAATTTGTCCTCCCTTTTTCACAAGAAATCCCAACCCTAGGGTTTTCTCAGATTTTCAAGATTTGGCTCAGGAATCGATCAAACAAACTTTTCTATGGCAGTAGATCAAGAATAGGGTTTCTCTTGCATTTCTCAGAAGAAACTGAATTCTCAGAAATTCAATTAACTGTCACATGTTTTCACACTTTTTCGAGTTTGGTGAAAGGTTACTGGTTGTTCTCAAGGTTTGTTTATCTGGGATAAGAGATAGGAGCTGAGATGGTCATTTGAAATATTCAGGTTTTGTCTGATCCAGGTTAACCAGAAAATGTGCGTCTGTTAAGATGTTTGCTTGTTAATGGAATGAAATGCTTGCTTGTTTATTGGAATACACAATGCGTATTTTGATTGGAATGCTGTTGCAAGGTTACGAGATTGCAAAGTTATTGGATTACTTAAAGTTTAAGTTATCTATATTAGAATTGTTGGAATGCAATTTCAATTATTTTGATCTGAGAATCTTAAAGGATTAAGTGAAGACTTGAAGGAAGAATTGCAAGATATTGGACAGTAGAAGATTTTATTGGATGTCAGATTGCCTCACAAAGATTTTTCAGATGTTGATACAAAAATAATTTATTATTTGAATACTGTAGGTTTTACAACTTATAGTACTTGGAAAAATAAATTATTACAATAAATGGAAAATCTATCTAAGGAAAAAGTCTAAGCCTAAGCTCCATTGCTCCCATGCTTAAAGTCTTCTGCTTCCTCTGCTTTATCATCACCCAAATTATGCTCACATGAAAGAAAAACAAAGAAGAGAGGATTAGTACAGTTGATTAATTAGAATTTTCAAACAAGGAAAATTTTTATCATTAAAGTTTGCCGTCTGGAATCAGAGTGCTATTTTTCATCACGTTTTATTTTTATCTTTGCAAATCACAAGAAGATTTCTCTTCTTGGTTCACAAAGAGAAAAATAAAAATGCAAATTGAAGAACGCAAAAGCAAAATTATTCAAAAACATAGCAAGGCACCAAACTATATAAAGCAAGTTTCAAATGCAAAACAACATGGCAACGCATTACAAAACATAGGCAAACTGTTATGCAAACATAGGCCAAGCAACTAAGGCAAACTGAAACCTGCTGTACAAACAGCACAAGTAAGGTGCCAAACTGAGTACAAAACATTGCAACATTACAAAGTCAGCAAACTAAGCATGGCAAACCAAACTGAATGCAAAATGTCAAGCTGCATTACAAACCAAAGGCAAACTGAAACATTGCAGCAAACTGAACAAAGCAAACTGGATGCAGCATACAATGCAGAAAGTACATGGCAAATCAAACAGCAGGCCAAAAGTAAAATGCAGGAGGTAAACCAAATCACAAGTCAAAAGCTTGTCATAACCTATCATCACTTTCCAGCTAATAGGAAAACTTTTAAGAAAATAAGAAAAAGCAAAAGTGCTTTTTCATTGAGAGAGAAAGAGAGAAAAGATATCACCTTTTGGAGGTTGTACAGTTTGGCAAAAGGATGTCACAAGTTAAAAAACAACAACTAAAAGGATATAAGAACTCAAAACTGCATAACAGTTAAAAGAAGAAGAAAAAACACTTTGGTCAAAAGCTTGCAAAGCTGTAACAATATAGAAGAATCAAGCAACACAAGCCTGAAACCACTCTCCCAAAACCTGTTAACAATTTCACACCAAATCACAAAATCCTGTGAACCAAATTTCACAAAACTTCCAAAAACCTACAGTTCCCAAACAAAAACCAGTTGGCCAAACTGTAAACCAAACTGCATAGCCCAAACTATTAACAGTTTCAAGATCCCAACCTGTTATCAAACCCCAAACCTGCACAATCAACCAAAAAATCCTAAATGGCCTAACAGTTTCAAAATCCAAACCTGCTATCAAGCTAGCCAAAAACCTGTAACAGTTAGAAACAGGCCAACTCCAAGCCAAGCCTGAAAACTGCACAACCAAACAAAATTCCAAAACCTGCACAAGCTTTCCAAACTGTAAAACTCAAGGTTTCAGCAAACTATCATCACAAACCATTACCCAAACAACAAAGTTTCAAACAAACTGTAACAAAAGATGCATATCAGTTTCAAGAAACAGGCCATCAACCAACCTTCAAATAACTCAGAACATTCCAACAAATCTCAGAAAATAAACCAAAATCTGCATAACACAGAAACTTCCCAACTCAGTCCAGACAACAAAAGCCAACAAAAGCATATATCTCAACATCCAAAAACCATTATCCAACAAACCAAAACAAAGTTTCAGAGATAATCATCATCAATCATTGCACCAACAAAGTTTCAAACTCAGTTCAACAATAATAATCATCAAGGTTTAATCATCATCATTATCAATCATTTCAAAACACAGTTTCAGAACAAGTATCATCATCAACAAAATCTAAACATATCAACAACAGAGTTTCAGAAGAGAAAAATCAAAAGTTTCAAAACTGTACTCATCATCAACAAAAAATACCAACAACAAAGTATCAGAAGAACAACCAACAAACAAAGTCAGAAGCTATCAACCCTCATCATTCAAGTTCAATAGAGAGGAAAGAAGATACCAAAAGGCGCGTTCTTCATCATTTCTTCCCTTTCCCACTCCCGGCCGCCTAGGAGCACCAAGCTCATCTCACCTTTCCTTTCCTCTTCATAGAGAAAGTCCCAAGGTGTGTTTCTCAAACCCTTTATTTTGTTTTAGGCATATAAAAACCATAGGTTAAAAAACTAAGCAAATGAAACTAGAACAAAGCAAGCAAACATGAACGAACTGTAAAATCAAAATGAGCTTGAAAGTTGATTAAATAAAAAAAAACAAATAAGACGAACCATACCGTTTCACCAAGACCATTGATCGTTAGGAGGAGATGAGAGGGTGAGGGTTACTCCGGTGGCGGAATGGAAAAGGGAAGATCAAAACGGGTGTGTGAGGCTGAGAAAGATGAAGAGAAAACGAAGAAACGACGCCGCTGTGAGGAGTGTGCACAAACCCTAATCGTTCACAAAACCTAACAAAATGTTGCAAACTTTGCATTTTGGGCCTTAAACCACCAAATCCCTAAGCCCACGTGAATTGCTAACTAGTACACCCCCCCCCCCCCCCCCCCCCCCCTTTTTCCATTCTGACCTTTGTTCTTCTTTTAGTTTTTGTTTTGGGCCCAACATATACCCTAAAGCCCATTTTCTTTTTTACCTTATTCTAATTTATTCCTTTTTTAAAACAAATTCATAAAATTCAATGTTTTTCATCAAACTAAATTAATCATTGAAATTAATTTTCTTTTTAATTTATCTTTTCTAATTTGTTACATTTAAGAAAATACCAAAAGAATGAATTAGTTTAGTTAATTTTCTTTTTCTTAATTTATCCTTTTTTATTTCTTTTGTTAAAAATATACTACGTAACATATTAAAACTTCATTTTGTAAAATAAGTTTGATTTTCTTCAATTAGTTTTATTTTAATCATTTTCTTTTTATTTTTCTTGCACATGATAAAAATACCAAAAAGAACATTAATTTAATTAATTTTTCTTCCTTTAAATTTTTTATTTACATGATTAATAAAACACATAAAAGAATAATAATAATTTTTTAATTTTTTAGAATAGATTTTATTTATCTCTTTTTAATAAATACATGCATTTCATAATTTATTGATTTTCTTTATTTTATAATTTGTTATAGCTTTACATTGAATTGCGACAATTCGATTTGGTTGTAATACTTGATATTTGGACATTATTATTCTCATGAGATTCATCCCCATTTGTAATAATTTGTACCCCCATTCCCGGATACTTTGGTAATAACTTAGACTTTTAATTCCCGCAATTTATTGCTTTCTATATATTGTATAGTAATTAGGCGTGTATGGCAAGATTCAAAATCAATCGCTAGATGACCTAATCCAAGATCTAAATGCATGAAATTGACAACACAATGCACACTTGCACCCCTAGGGTTTGATTCACTTGTTGCCTTTAAAATTGGCCATGTTATGCATGTTGAGTATCTTGGCAAAACAAAAACAAAACAAAAGATCATAGTCCCTCGACGACGCTATCTTGGTTGCCTATACAAAATGATCTAGTCCCTCACAAAATTGCTAAAGATACTTAGCATAATTGCTATCATGGTCAATACGATGACCCGCGCCTGTCCCGTTTAACATCCTAATACAAGGTTGTTTACCAAATGCAATGGTAAAACAACACTGTCAAAAGGGTTAAAAATGTGTAGGAAAGATCTTTGAGTAAAATAGGGTAGACAACTCTTAGTTACTTGATCAAACTTGCAAAAACATCCTTGCTATTTTCAAACACACTTCACAACATAATTCCAAAACATTTCCCAAAACAAGCTTTCAAACATTGAAATCTTTTCAAAAGACAATACACCTTTGTATATATTCAAACAAGAATCATTACAAAGGTTGCCACAATAATAGCCTCTTTTCAAAACATTTTCAAAACCACACACAAAGCACAATTTCAAACAATTGAAAAGCAAAAGCAAGTGATCTAAACAAGTAACTAAGAGCCCATGGATAACCATGGATGAAAAGGGTGCTAGCACCTTCCCTTTTCATAATCTACCCCCCGAACCCAAGAAAACATCTCAAAGGTATTTCCTGTGCTTTTTGACCTTTCCTTTGGATAAAATAAAAAGTCGGTGACGACTCTTGCTAAACCGAAACATTTGCGAACACAAACGCAAAACCTCAAGTCAGTTCTCCCATCGTATCACAGAACTGGTGACTCTGCTGGGGATAAATCTAAAAGTGGGGTTACCTTAAGGTTTTAGATCACCTTTACATGCTTATCTTATTTGACTTGTATGCTTTACTTTTTGGTTCCTTGTTTGGGTTTGTTTTAAATCCTACACCCGGATTTGAGGGCACCTTTTAGGTAAGTAGCAATAAACTGTGAGGGAACTGTGCGGGGTATACCGATATGGTTGAAGCATTAGCTACATTGATGTGGTACTTTGGTTGGTACCGGTAACCCTTGAGTTGAATCAAGGAGAGTATGGGGCCTCCGCGTGGTGTCGTGAAGCATCAATTAACTTTAGAACCTTACTTGGCCAACTTGGCCTTATTAGGGGTAGTGAGATGACCAACTTTGGTGCAATCCGAAGTTGGTAGATACTCGATACTAAACTCATTGAGGATTGTTTTCTTGGAATATTTCGGTCGCTAATAAAGTGGCTAAACTGAAATAATGAACACATAAAATAATCCAATGATATTGAGCTCCTTAGAACCCGGTTACTATTTATAGGATAGGTTGAGCCAACTAACTTCAAGAGGGTACTTACCTACAAACTCCATGCAAGCCTAAACCTAAGGACTTGTCTGCTTTGTGTGAATATGACTGTTTGTATATAACTTGCTTACTTTTGCATACTTGTACATAACATCATTACATCATACCATAGCATTTTCAATAACCATTTCAAGGATCTCGAGGGTCTTTGATGCAGGGTCACGTTGAACCAGACGTCTACCAAAGGGCAAGAGGATTCATTTTCCTCTAAACAAACGCCGTTAAAAATCAAGTACAACAACTTGAATCGAGGGCTATGACTCACTTTACATGGTGAGCCATATTCTCGTGGAAAGACATCCACCAATACAATGTTCTCCAATCAAAGATGTTGATCAAAGTTCAACCTCTAACATTTTCTTGTGTTTACCCCGCGAGATCCTTGAAAGCATGCATCCATATATCATGCATCATATCATGACAGGTTTCCCCTTTTCAGGTCTCCTTATTTTCCTACTGTTTATTTTAGTAGAGATGGCTCTAGAGAGGACTGTCAGAGATATCCAGGCTCAAAATGCTCAGCTTCAAGAAATGTTCTTGAACCTATCCAAGGGGCAGGAAGAAGTGAAAGCTCTCCTCACAAGGGGCATGGTCCTAGGGAATCCAGGGGGCATCAGGAGTGATCAGTTGGAAGGACGACATATTGAGTTGGCAACAATGAAAATCCAAATGATGGGACAACTGGTGGGCCAGATGGCTCTCATTCAAAACCTGGCTCAAGGACAAGAAGAGTTAAAGGTCCTCATCAACAAACTGCACCAGGATGGATGTAACCAATTGGGGAAAACAACTAAGGTCGAGGATCAAGTCACCATTCAGCCTCCCTTGAGACAAGAAGTCAAGGGAAAGTCTCCCCAATTTGCTTCTGGGTCACAACAACCTCACCAGCATCAACAGGATAATCGGCGTGAGTAAAATACATCTGAAAAGCACTCCATTGAGATTAACATTCTGTTATCCCAAGTGCTGCAAAGCTTGTTGGAAGTCAAGCTAATTGTATTAAGGGACCCCCCTCGCCATCCCAAAAAAGCATCCCTAGGGTACAATCCAAATGCGAGATGTGCGTATCATTCCAACAGTCCTGGGCATGACACCGATAGTTGTTGGGCATTGAGAAACAAAATTCAAGATCTGGTTAAAGAAACAACACTGGAATTCACACAAGATGGTCAGATGAAAATCTTCCGCTGAGGGTTCTCCACCTAAAGTGACAAGTTTAGACCAAGAGGCTTTGGTTTCATTTGAATTTTCAAGTTGTAATTTCTTTTGTTATTCAAACAATTATCTATTAATGTCAAACTTTGTTTCATTAATGCATTGCATATGTTTGTCTTGAATTCATCCATTCGTTTTCACTATACTTGAACCATGCTTTCTACTTTCTTGATGACATTTAACTCTTGCTAAAAGTTACAAGCCTTTAGAGGGAGGATGACGAAAACAATGCCATAATCTCATACAATATGCTTTTGGACAGACCTTGCTGACGATGTACATGCATTTCTTTCAAATCCTAAACACTGGAGTTATAGGGAAGATAATCCCTAGTCAACCCCTTCGAGCCAAAGAAGTAGAAGTTTTCTGTTTTAAACACAAATTGAAACCTTTAATCAAACCTGGGGCAGGGTAGTCTCTCAGTTAATTCAAATGCGTGTTAAAGTCGCAAACTCTCATCCTGTAATACGATGAACGACATCAAAAAACATTCCTTTGGAATCAAAAGACAATGATGGTTCCTTATCTCATAGGCAGTCATTATCTATCAAAAAATAAAGGCCCACTGAGTCAAAACTTACAAAGGAGTCTTAAGAAAGCTGGGGCATCCCGCTGATTGTAATCTCGAAAATAAGAACAGTCGGGAAAAAATTAGGGATAACAAATCAAAAGAAAGAGGTCACTACGAATCCTCAACAACATGAAAAATGTTGCAAAAAATGACTGCCTTCCAACAAATTCAACTTGTGTGAACCATCACTAAAACGTTGTTCCATACTCATTTGGAGTTCAACGCACAATTAATTGAGTTTAGGATTGAAGGGCATCACGAAGAGTGGGTGGGTACAAATATACTTTGAGCCTTTATCCTTTGTTTCTTAAAGCGTGAACCAAGCCACGTTACAACCCTTCAAAAGTCCTAATTGAAGCATGGGTTAGTTCGAAAGCATATTGTTACAAAAGGTATCCTGACTCCTGTAAGGCTTTGCTCTAAATCCTGAGTTAAATTTTTCTTACAAAAGTTTTCTGCTAAAAAACACATTTTTTCAAAATTTCAAGACAAGCATAAACTTTGCATTATTTGAATATCGTTGTTTGCATATGGCTATTTGTATGACAGCGAAGGAATTCACACAGTGAATATCCGATGAACGAAAGCTCTCTCAGTGAACAAAATCACTTCAAGTGGGATGACACTTCCGTTGCAAAAATCTCTTATCAACAAAAGGGGACTTGGCATGGCATTGTCCAATAAACCTGGGGCAGTCCAGTCAAGATTTCAAGAAATCTCTCAAAGTACAGTTGACCTGGGGCAGTCCAGTCAAGATTTCAAGAAATCTCTCAAAGTCCAATAAACCTGGGGCAGTCCAGTCAAGATTTCAAGAAATCTCTCAATTGCAGAGTAACTTGGGGCAAGTCTCCATCTCCATCACTTGGGGAATTGAACGTCAATCCCAACCAAGTGTTGCATACAATCAAACATTTCCTGGCGAAGCCATAAACACTCGCTACTTGGGGCAATGACAAATCTCTCCAAAATCTTCCTCGTGAGTTGGCTCTCAGCCAGAGTTTCAATCTTTGATAATCTCTTCCCAGCTAAGTCGACCTCAAGAATTCCTGAGATTTTTCCCATTGAAATTGCCAGATTTTTCACTATTAAAAACGAAGAATCCAACTCTTTTCTCCATCACCAGTTCGGGATTTATTTTCCCCAACAAGAGGTCGTCTTGAAAACATTACACATCCGTACATCAGGACATCATACAACGCAATCTCATTTATTTTTAGAACGTCATTATTTGATATATGTCATGCCACTAACCTTTACCTTTCAGGAAAGATGCAATCAATTTCGTATCGTGAAGCCTGGACGTTGACCAGATAACGATACAACACTGTGAAACCTGGATGTTGACCAGATAACAGTAAAGTATACTGTGAAACTT
This sequence comes from Vicia faba, assembly GCA_948472305.1. NCBI lineage: Eukaryota > Viridiplantae > Streptophyta > Magnoliopsida > Fabales > Fabaceae > Vicia > Vicia faba. The sequence goes on along the minus strand of OX451739.1, from coordinate 282,152,217 downwards.
GGATGTTGACAAAATAACAGTTTACTCGGCCAATTACTTTGAAGCCCGAATTCAACCGGATATTAGTAGGCCTCGAAATCAAAAGGAAAACTGGAGGAGACCGGATAACCATTTGATTTCCTTCTGAAGACTGGATGTTGACCAGATAGGAAGTAAGGTATTGTGAAACTTAGATGTTGACCAGATAGCAATACAACACTGAAACCTGGATGTTGACCAGATAACAGTTAACCGTTAACAGAATAAAGATCCCCATTCTTGAAACCTCAGAAGATTGGTATACTCCCAACCTCCTGATACCGTTAATAGAATAAAGATCCCAATTCTTGAAACCTCAGAAGATTGGTATACTACCAACCTCCTGATACCGTTAACAGAATAAAGATCCCCATTCTTGAAACCTCAGAAGGTTGGTATACTCCCAACCTCCTGATACCGTTAACAGAATAAAGATCCCCATTCTTGAAACCTCCGAAGATTGGTATACTCCCAAGCTCCTGATACCGTTAATAGAATGAAGATTCTCATCCTTAAAACCTCAGAAGATTGGCATACTCCCAAGCTCCTGATACCGTTAACAGAATGAAGATTCTCATCCTTAAAACCTCAGAAGATTGGCATACTCCCAAGCTTCTGATACCGTTAACAGAATGAAGATTCTAATCCTTAAAACCTCAGAAGATTGGCATACTCCCAAGCTCCTGATATCGTTAACAGAATGAAGATTCTCATTCTTGAAACCTCAGAAGATTGGTATACTCCTAACCTCCTGATACCGTTAACAGAATAAAGATTCTCATTCTTGAAACCTCAGAAGATTGGTATACTCCCAACCTCCTGATACCGTTAACAGAATAAAGATCCCCATTCTTGAAACCTCAGAAGATTGGTATACTCCCAACCTCCTGATACCGTTAACAGAATGAAGATTCTCATTCTTAAAACCTCAGAAGATTGGTATACTCCCAACCTCCTGATACCGTTAACAGAATAAAGATCCCCATTCTTGAAACCTCAGAAGATTGGTATACTCCCAACCTCCTGATACCGTTAAGAGAATAAAGATCCCCATTCTTTAAACCTCAGAAGATTGGTATACTCCCAAGCTCCTGATACCGTTAACAGAATGAAGATTCTCATCCTTAAAACCTCAGAAGATTGGCATACTCCCAAGCTCCTGATACCGTTAACAGAATGAAGATTCTCATTCTTAAAACCTCAGAAGATTGGCATACTCCCAAGCTCCTGATACCGTTAATAGAATGAAGATTCTCATCCTTAAAACCTCAGAAGATTGGCATACTCCCAAGCTCCTGATACCGTTAACAGAATGAAGATTCTCATTCTTGAAACCTCAGAAGATTGGTATACTCCTAACCTCCTGATACCGTTAACAGAATAAAGATCCCCGTTCTTGAAACCTAGGAAGATTGGTATACTCCCAACCTCCTGATACCGTTAACAGAATAAAGATCCCCATTCTTGAAACCTCAGAAGATTGGTATACTCCCAACCTCCTGATACCGTTAACAAAATGAAGATTCTCATTCTTGAAACCTCAGAAGATTGGTATACTCCCAACCTCCTAATACCGTTAACAGAATAAAGATCCCCATTCTTGAAACCTTAGAAGATTGGTATACTCCCAACCTCCTGATACTGTTAACAGAATAAATATCCCCATTCTTGAAACCTCAGAAGATTGGTATACTCCCAAGCTCCTGATACCGTTAACAGAATGAAGATTCTCATCCTTAAAACCTCAGAAGATTGGCATACTCCCAAGCTCCTGATACCGTTAACAGAATGAAGATTCTCATCCTTAAAACCTCAGAAGATTGACATACTCCCAAGCTCCTGATACCGTTAACACAATGAAGATTCTCATCCTTAAAACCTCAGAAGATGGGCATACTTCCAAGCTCCTGATACCGTTAATAGAATGAAGATTCTCATCCTTAAAACCTCATAAGATGGGCATACTCCCAAGCTCCTGATACCGTTAACAGAATGAAGATTCTCATCTTTGATTCTCCAGTGAGGTTGCCAGAGCCTTCTTTACTCTCAGCATAAATTTGTTACAATTTTTAATCCCCTGCAGAATGAAGATTCTCATCCTTAAAACCTCAGAAGATTGGCATACTCCCAAGCTCCTGATACCGTTAACAAAATGAAGATTCTCATTCTTGAAACCCCAGAAGATTGGCATGCTCCCAACCTCCTGACCCAAACACCTGAATGAAGATTCTCATTCTTGCTTCCCCAGTAGATTGGCATATAACCCTAGTTCCTGATATTCCCGACATAATGAAGATTCTCGTTCTCAAAGTGGCATACAACCTAAACTCCTGAACTTCTTCCAAATAGTACAGCTGTTCCCCGCAGAGTTTCTTACTCCCCAACAAAATCAAGATTCTCATCTTTGATTCTTCAGCAAGGTTGCCAGAGCCTTCTTTACTCTCAACATAAATTTGTCAGAATTTTTAATCCCCTGCAGATCGAAGATTCTCGTTCTTGACTCCTCAGCACAAATTCCCCTAGCAGAATGAAGATTCTCATTCTCAATTCCTCACAGACTTTTCAAATATTCCCCAGCAGATTTCTCCTCAAACAACAAAACAGGAATCCCCAGTAGAAATATTCTAAGCACAGCTTGAAGACACACATACTCTTCAACAGTGGTCCAGGATTTATTTTCCCCAACAGCAGTCAAAGATTTTATTATCTCCATCTATCCAGGATTTATTTTTCTCAGCAAGGCAGCTCATCAGCTTACATGCGCATACATTGCATTCATATATCATAAGCATTGATAAAACACATATATTGCATCATACATTTCATGCAACATAACTTTGTGTTTCAGCTAATATTTTACCCTTTTCAGGATAAGATTAGCAAGCTACCAATATACAATCATGAAAACAGTTTACGGATGCTTCCAAACACGGATATTAATCTATCGCTTGTTCAAATTCAGCTCATGAAAATAGTTTACGGATGCACCAAACACGGATGCTAATCTATTGCTTATTCAGACCCCTAGCTCAGAGACGTTCTAGACATGGATACCTTTATGATACTCATTCTTTCACCTACAACATACAATTTAATAAACATTCTTGGATGGCATCTGTAAGCCCATCTCCGACAAGATTCTGTCACATCTCCAAATGGCATCTGTAAGCCCATTCCCTTAACTATGCTTTTACGAGTGCAAATTTATGGGCACTCTAGTGTCCAATCATCTTTTACCTTCGAGTCGCGAACAGCAAACTCGCCGATCTAACTCTTCAGGTTCAAGAAGATTGAACAAGGGCAGCTGTTGTACCCCAAAATTTTCCCTCCCTTTTTCACAAGAAATCCCAACCCTAGGGTTTTCACAGATTTTCAAGATTTGGCTCAGGAATCGATCAAACATACTTTTCTATGGCAGTAGATCAAGAATTAGGGTTTCTCTCGCATTTCTCAGAAGAAACTGAATTCTCAGAAATTCAATTAACTGTCACATGTTTTCACACTTTTTCGAGTTTGCTGAAAGGTTACTGGTTGTTCTCAAGGTTTGTTTATCTGGGATAAGAGATAGGAGCTGAGATGGTCATTTGAAATATTCAAGTTTTGTCTGATCCAGGTTAACCAGACAATGTACGTCTGTTAAGACGTTTGCTTGTTAATGGAATGAAATGCTTGCTTGTTTATTAGAATACACAATGCGTATTTTGATTGGAATGCTGTTGCAAGGTTACGAGATTGCAAAGTTATTGGATTACTTAAAGTTTAAGTTATCTATATTAGAATTGTTGGAATGCAATTTCAATTATTTTGATCTGAGAATCTTAAAGGATTAAGTGAAGACTTGAAGGAAGAATTGCAAGATATTGGACAGTAGAAGATTTTATTGGATGTCAGATTGCCTCACAAAGATTTTTCAGATGTTGATACAAAAATAATTTATTATTTGAATATTGTAGGTTTTACAACTTATAGTACTTGGAAAAATAAATTATTACAATAAATGGAAAACCTATCTAAGGAAAAAGTCTAAGCCTGAGCTCCATTGCTCCCATGCTCAAAGTCTTCTGCTTCCTCTGCTTTATCATCACCCAAGTTGTGCTCACATGAAAGAAAAACAAAGAAGAGAGGATTAGTACAGTTGATTAATTAGAATTTTCAAACAAGGAAAATTTTCCTCATTAAAGTTTTCCGTCTGGAATCAGAGTGCTATTTTTCATCACGTTTTATTTTTCTCTTTGCAAATCACAAGAAGATTGCTCTTCTTGGTTCACAAAGAGAAAAATAAAAATGCAAATTGAAGAATGCAAAAGCAAAATTATTCAAAAACATAGCAAGGCGCCAAACTGTATAAAGCAAGTTTCAAATGCAAAATAGCATGGCAAATCATTACAAAATATAGGCAAATTGTTATGCAAACATAGGCCAAGCAACTAAGGCAAGCTGAAACCTGTTGTTCAAACAGCACAAGCAAGGTGCCAAACTGAGTACAAAACATTGCAACATTACAAAGTCAGCAAACTAAGCATGGCAAACCAAACTGAATGCAAACTGTTAAGCTGCATTACAAACCAAAGGCAAACTGAAACATTGCAGCAAACTGAACAAAGCAAACTGGATGCAGCATACAGTGCAGAAAGTACATGGCAAATCAAACAGCAGGCCAAAAGTAAAATGCAGGAGGTAAACCAAATCACAAGTCAAAAGCTTGTCATAGCCTATCATCACTTTCTAGCTAATAGGCAAAATTTTCAGAAAATAAGAAAAAGCAAAAGTGCTTTGTCATTGAGAGAGAAAGAGAGAAAAGATATCACCTTTTGGAGGTTGTACAGTTTGGCAAAAGGCTGTCACAAGTTAAAAAACAACAGCTAAAAGGATATAAGAACTCAAAACTGCATAACAATTAAAAGAAGAAGAAAAAAACACTTTGGTCAAAAGCTTGCAAAGCTATAACAATATAGCAGAATCAAGTAACACAAGCCTGAAACCACTCTCCCAAAACCTGTTAACAATTTCACACCAAATCACAAAATCTTGTGAACCAAATTTCACAAAACTTCCAAAAACCTACAGTTCCCAAACAAAAACCAGTTGGTCAAACTGTAAACCAAACTGCATAGCCCAAACTGTTAACAGTTTCAAGATCCCAACCTGTTATCAAACCCCAAACCTGCACAATCAACCAAAAAATCCCAAATGGCCTAAGAGTTTCAAAATCCCAACCTGCTATCAAGCTAGCCAAAAACCTGTAACAGTTAGAAACAGGCCAACTCCAAGCCAAGCCTAAAAACTGCACAACCAAACAAAATTCCAAAACCTGCACAAGCTTGCCAAACTGTAAAACTCAAGGTTTCAGCAAACTATCATCACAAACCATTACCCAAACAACAAAGTTTCAAACAAACTGTAACAAAAGCTGCATATCAGTTTCAAGAAATAGGCCATCAACCAACCTTCAAATAACTCAGAACATTCCAACAAATCTCAGAAAATAAACCAAAATCTGCATAGCACAGAAACTTCCCAACTCAGTCCAGACAACAAAAGCTAACAAAAGCACATATCTCAACATCCAAAAACCATTATCCAACAAACCAAAACAGAGTTTCAGAGATAATCATCATAAATCATTGCACCAACAAAGTTTCAAACTCAGTTCAATAATAATCATCATCAAGGTTTAATCATCATCAAGGTTTAATCATCATCAAGGTTTAATCATCATCATTATCAATCATTTCAAAACACAGTTTCAGAAAAAGTATCATCATCAACAAAATCTAAACATATCAACAACAAAGTTTCAGAAGAGAAAAATCAAAAGTTTCAAAATTGTACTCATCATCAACAAAAAATACCAACAACAAAGTATCAGAAGAACAATCAACAAACAAAGTCAGAAGTTATCAAGCCTCATCATTCAAGTTCAATAGAGAGGAAAGAAGTTACCAAAAGGCGCGTTCTTCATCATTTCTTCCCTTTCCCACTCCCGGCCGCCTAGGAGCACCCAGCTCATCTCACCTTTCCTCTCCTATTCATAGAGGAAGTCCCAAGGTATGCTTCTCAAACCCTTTACTGTGTTTTAGGCATATAAAAACCATAGGTTAAACAACTAAGAAAATCAAACTAGAACAAAGCAAGCAAACATGAACGAACTGTAAAATCAAAATGAGGTTGAAAGTTGATTAAATCAAAAAAACAAACAAGATGAACCATACCGTTTCACCAAGACCATTGATCGTTAGGAGTAGATGAGAGGGTGAGGGTTACTCCGGTGGCGGAATGGAAAAGGGAAGATCAGAACGGGCGTGTGAGGCTGCGAAAGATGAAGAGAAAACGAAGAAATGGCGCCGCTGTGAGGAGTGTGCACAAACCCTAATCGTTCATAAAACCTAACAAAACGTTACAAACTTTGCATTTTGGGCCTTAAACCACCAAATCCCTAAGCCCATGCGAATTGCTAACTAGCACCCCCCCCCCCCCCCCCCCCCTTTTTCCATTCCGACCTTTGTTCTTCTTTTAGTTTTTGTTTTGGGCCCAACATATACCCCAAAGCCCATTTTTTTTACCTTATTCTAATTTATTCCTTTTTTAAAACAAATTCATAAAATTCAATGTTTTTCATCAAACTAAATTAATCATTGAAATTAATTTTCTTTTTAATTTATCTTTGCTAATTTGTTACAGTTAAGAAAATACCAAAAAAATGAATTAGTTTAGTTAATTTTCTTTTTCTTAATTTATCCTTTTTTATTTCTTTTGTTAAAAATATACTAAGTAACATATTAAAACTTTATTTTGTAAAATAAGTTTGATTTTTTTCAATTAGTTTTATTTTAATCATTTTCTTTTTATTTTTCTTGCACATGATAAAAATACCAAAAAGAACATTAATTTAATTAATTTTTCTTCCTTTAAACTTTTTATTTACATGATTAATAAAACACATAAAAGAATAATAATAATTTTTAATCTTTTAGAATAGATTTTATTTATCTCTTTTTAATAAATACATGCATTTCATAATTTATTGATTTTCTTTATTTTATAATTTGTTATAGCTTTACATTGAATTGCGACAATTTGATTTGGTTGTAATACTTAATATTTGGACATTATTATTATTCTTATGAGATTCATCCCCATTTGTAATAATTTGTACCCCCATTCCCGGATACTTTTGTAATAACTTAGACTTTTAATTCCCGCAATTTATTGCTTTCTATATACTATATAGTAATTAGGCGTGTATGGAAAGATTCAAAATCAATCGCTAGATGACCTAATCCAAGATCTAAATGCGTGAAATTGACAACACAATGCACACTTGCACCCCTAGGGTTTCATCCACTTTTTGCCTTTAAAATTGGCCATGTTATGCATGTTGAGTATCTTGGCAAAACAAAAACAAAACAAAAGATCATAGTCCCTCGATGATGCTATCTTGGTTGCCTATACAAAATGATCTAGTCCCTCATAAAATTGCTAAAGATACTTAGCACAATTGTTATCATGGTCAATACGATGACCCGCGCCTGTCCCGTTTAACATCCTAATACAAGGTTGTTTACCAAATGCAATGGTAAAACAACACTGTCAAAAGGGTTAAAAATGTGTAGGAAAGATCTTTGAGTAAAATAGGGTAGACAACTCTTAGTTACTTGATCAAAACTTGCAAAAACATCCTTGCTATTTTCAAACACACTTCACAACACAATTCCAAAACATTTCCCAAAACAAGCTTTCAAACATTGAAATCTTTTCAAAAGACAATACACCTTTGTATATATTCAAACAAGAATCATTATAAAGGTTACCACAATGATGGCCTCTTTTCAAAACATTTTCAAAACCACGCACAAAGCACCATTTCAAACAGTTGAAAAGCAAAAGCAAGTGATCTAAACAAGTAAATAAGAGCCCATGGATAACCATGGATGAAAAGGATGCTAGCACCTTCCCTTTTCATAATCTACCCCCCGAACCCAAGAAAACATCTCAAAGGTCTTTCCTGTGCTTTTTGACCTTTCCTTTGGATAAAATAAAAAGTCAGTGGTGACTCTTGATAAACCGAAACATTTGCAAACACAAATGCAAAACCTCAAGTTAGTTCTCCCACCGTATCACAACAGGCTTTCCCCATACAGGTTTCTCATTTGCTTACTGTTTATTTTAGTAGAGACGGATCTAGAACAGACTATCAAGGACATTCAGACTCAAAATGCTCAACTTCAATAAATGTTCTTGAACCTATCCAAGGGGTAAGAAGAAGTGAAATCACTCCTCACTAGGGGCATGACCATGAAGAATCCTGAGGACAACAAGGATGACCATTTGGGTCAGCTACAAACTGAGATAGCCACAATGAAGATCCAGATGATGGGACAACTGGTGGGTCAGATGGTTCTTATCCAAAACATTGCTCGGGGACAAGAAGAGTTGAGAGCCCTCGTCAACAAACTTCATCAAGATGGATGCGACCGTATGAAACAAACATTCGAGGTTGAGGATCAAGTATTTAATCAGCCTCCGATGAGACAAGAAGTTGGCTTGGTGGAGAGTTGACCTTTCCAGATTGCGGCTATGTCACGAGCCCAACAACAACCTCGCCAAAAAGGACAGAGTAATCAGCGTAAACAGAATGCATCCAATAGGCAGTATACCAAAATTGACATGCCGATGTTGCAAGTCTTACAACACATGTTGAAGATGAATTTAGTCACATTGAAGGATCCTCCTCGGAATCTTAATATTGCTTCTTCCCGTTACAATCATGGAGAAAGGTGTGCGTACCACTCCAACAGTCCTGGACACGACATTAACCATTGTTGGACGTTGAAAAATAAGATTCAAGACCTAATCGATGAAGGAGTGTTGGAGTAACTAGAGGTCTTCTATCACCCCTCAAGGGCATCCATATGAAGTGATGGTCTAGGCGGAGAAATTTTCTGTTTATTCGAATTTTCAGTTGTAATTGCTTTGTTTGCTTAAACATTTGTCTTTATGTCAGACTTTGGTTACTTTCATTAATGCATTGCATATGATTGTCTTGAATTAATCCATTCATTTTCACTCTATTTAAACTATGCTTTTACTCCCTTTATGATATTCAACTCTTGTTTTAAAAAGTTGCAAGCCTTTAAATGGAGGATGACGAAAACAATGCCATAATCTCATACAGTATGCTTTTGAGCAGACCTTGCTGACGATGTACAAGCGTTTCTTTCAAACCCTAAACATTGGAGTTATAAGGAAGATAATCCCTAGTCAACCCCCTTTGAGTTAAAGAAGTAGGAGTTTTCTTTTTCACACAAATTGAAACCTTTAATCAAAACCTGGGGCAGGGTAGTTTCTCAGTTATTTCAAATACGCGTTCAGTCGCAAGATCTCACTTCATACACAATGAGTGACGTCAAAAACATCCTTCTAAATCAAAAGACGGTGATAGTTCATCCCATACACTAGGCAGTCATTACCTCTCCAAAGAAAAAAGCCCATTGAGTCAAAACCTATGAAGGAGACTTAAGGAAAACTAGGGGCATCCCACTGACTATAATCTCAAAACAAGAGCAGTCAGGCAAAAATCAGGGATAATAAAAAAAAAGAGGTCACTACAAATCCTCGACAACATGAAAAATGTTGCAAAAATGACTACCTTCCAACAAACTAAACTTGTCCGAACCATCACCAAAACACCATTCTATAGTCAATTGGAATCCAAACGTGCAATTAACTGAGTTTAGGATTGAAGAACGTCACGAAGAACAGGAGGGTACAAATACACTTTGAGCCTTATCCTTTGTTTCTTAAAACGTGAACCAGACCATGCTACAACCCTTCAAAAGTCCTAATTGAAGCATGGGTTAGTTCGAAAGCATACTATTACCAAAGGTATCCTGACTCCTGTAAGGCTTATTATAAATCCTGAGTTGAATTCATATTCTTTCAATATTATCTTTACTTGCTAAAACGCATTTTAAAAACTTCAAGACAAGCATAAACTTTGCATTATATCACTGTTTTCATATGGCTAATTGTTTGACAACGGAGAAATTCACACAATGAATATCCAATGAACGAAAATTCTTAAGAAATAGAACCACTTCAAATGGGATGACATTTCCAAATGACAAACTCTCCCATAAGTAGGGGGCATGACATTTCACTGTCCAAATCATCTTGGGGCAGTCAAGTCGAGATTCCAAGAAATCTCTCAAGAAATGCTGAATAACCAGGGGCAAGTCTGTATCTGAATCACCTGGGGAATTAAACATGCATTCAAGCAAAGGGTTACATACGGTCAAGCAAAAATTTCCTGGCAGTACTACAAACACTTACTACTAGAGGTAGTGACAAATTCCCACAAAGTCCTTTCATAGGGTGATCCTCAGTCAAGTCCCCACGAAGTCATCTCTATAAGGTTATCCCCATGGAATAATCTTCACGAATAAGGGTACAAACCCCTCAAGGCCAAATTCATTGATATCCTCACAAGGTTGGATCCAGGAAATCCCCAGCAAGAGTTTTAATCTCCAAAAAAACCTTCTTCCCAGCTGAGTTGTTCTCAAGAAGAATCCTCGAGGAGTTCTTCTAAAAGAAAACGACTCCCCAGCAGTTTGTCAAATATTCTCTTCAAACAAGGTTTATTTACATATACCCCAGCTTGAGTTTGCCTCTCCGACTACTACAAATCAAGGGACCACAACCATTCTTCCCTAGTAGACTTTTGTACAATCCCCAGCGAGTTGCCGCAAAGCCTTGAAGCCAACCGGATGACAGTCAACTTCTTTATCCCCAACAAGTTGTTAACTTCCTTTCTCTTCCATCAAGAGTATAACTCCCCAGTAGAGCAACGGACAACTAAAACTCCTAAACTCTTTTCCTTAAGCAGAAATAAACACTCTCGACAAAGATTTCTCAAGCCAAAGCCAATCTTCCCCAGCGGATTTCTCCTCAAACAATAAAACGAGAATTCCCAGTGGAAACATTCTAACCAAGGTTTGAAGATATGCACATTCTTCATCTCCAACAGCAGTCCAAGATTTAAATTCCCAAAGCTCCCCAACACTTATCAAGGATTTATTTAATTTCTTTTTTTGTTTTATTTATTTATTTAATCATTTTTTACAACAAAAAATCATTTTTTATCAAATAAAAAAAATCATAAAAATATAAAATCACCAAAATATAAAATTAGGTTTTTTTTATTTAAATTAATTTTATTGAAAATAAAATAGTTTAGTTAGATTAACTTGATTGTTTTTTTATTATTTAAAATTAATTATAGAATTAGGTTTAATTTGCAATTAAATTATTTTCTCAGTAAAAAAATACACAAAAATATTTTTTAATTAATTAGATTTTTTTAGGCTTCTAATTTATTATCGTATTTAATTCGTCACGTGCGCCTTTACTTCCTTTTAATTCAAAATTATTGTAACTGTTTCAAGTTTGTAATAGATTAATTAGGATTTTAATTTCCGTATCTTTATTTTCAGTCAAATATTTATGTATCTACCCAAAAGCCTTGTAATAGTTAGAACTTTAATTTCTCGGACTTTTTAATTTCCGCCACTATTAAACTGCTAGATGTATGGACATTAGGATTGTATGCGAAAGATAAACCAACAATTAAAAAGGTAGATAACCCTAATTGTGCAAACATAATTAACTGGAAAAAAGCACACATGCAAATGCTCACTCCTAGGGTTTGCCTCACTTGGTTGCCTCGGAAATAATGGTCATGTCCCTCGAACGTAGGGATATCTTAGCAATGACCCGCAATTCAAATTCGTCATAAAGATCATAGTCCCTCATTGTCCCTCGAGTTGCCTATGAAAAATGATCTTATGATGATAGTCCCTTCGAAATGCTAAGATATCCTTACTTGTTGCCTTCAGTGACCATTTCGTCCCTTTGAATGTCCCTTAAAACTCCAATGATAGGGCTACCTACTCCTTAATAATATGTGTGATCGGTGGAAATAAAACTGACTGTTTTGAAATGCTGGTTCGCGAAATGTCGCGGTAAGCAAGAGTCGCCACCGTCTTTTATGTTCTCCAACAAGGAAAGGACAAAAGCACAGCAAAATTCCTTTTCGAGATGTTTCTCGGTTCGGGAGGTAGATTATAGAAAGGGAATGTATTAGCACACTTTCTATCCGTGGTTATCCACGGGCTCTTAGGTACTTGCTCACTATGTTTTCAAAAATGTTTGCTTTTCAAGTGTTTGTGGGTTTTGAAAAAGTTTCATTTGAAAAACTTCTAGGTAACTCTTGTATCAGTCCTCAAGAGTGTATGAAGTGTTTGTTTGAAAACTTTTTGAAAGTGTAGGTGCGAAAAGTTGTTTTGTTTTTGAAAAGAGCAAGTACCCAGGAGAAATCTACCTACTCTAAGGAATTAAGCTGTGTAAGAGTCCTTTAGACAGTACTATCCCACTATTGAGAAGTAGGTAGCACCATCGTTGGAGTTATTCGGTTCAATTCGATTATAGGGACATGTGGTCACCAAAGCAATAGTAGGACGCCTTAGCGGTAACCCTAATGTCCTAGATCCTTTTTTTATCCGAGGCAACCGTTTCGAGGCGACTGGATCTTTAGACAGGAGGGCGACCTCTAAAACACCCTATACTTGATGACCACGTCGAGGCAACCAAGTGAGGCGTACCCTAGGAGTGACATGTGCACGTGTGTCAGATTTCATGTTAAGTTATCTTGTACATGTTTGTTGTGAGCTACGGGTTGATTTTATTTTCAAGCAAGTCTTGTCATGCATAATTAACAGTTATTAATTGCGGAAAATAAATTGCGGAAAATTGAATCTACGCTATTACAAGGCGTCGGGTATTTACATCGCCAAAAACATAACCCTTAAAAATAAATGCGAAAATATTAAAGAAAGCAATAAAAGCCCTAATTAACTATTACATTCTCGGAGCAGATACATAAATAATGATCAAAATAATAATAATGCGCGAAAGGAAATTGGATCGGGAAAAATCTTAGGGTTTTGACCCTTTTTGAGAAAAGAATTGAATTTGGTCCTTTTTTGCATTTAATTCAAATTAAACCTAAAACTAATCAATTAATTAATTAAAAGGAAAAAAGTATTTTTTATGTTTTTTAGGTCTTTAATGAAATAAAATAAAAAGAAATTAAAAGTGTCAAAAGAAAAACCCTAAGTCTAATTCATTTTATTTATTATGAAAAAAGTCAAGATTAAACCTAATTAAACTAATTTGTTAGAATTTATTTACAAAATAATAACTAATTAAGTTTAATCAATAAAAATATTATTATTTTTTCTGTTTTCTGGATTTATTATGGAAAAATAATTATTTAGTTAATAGTTAATTAAGAATTAAATTTAAATAAGTAAAATAAAAAATATAAAAGAAAAATAAAGAGGCAAACTCATGGGGGGTGATGGGCCAGCAAGGAGGTGAGCAAGCAGATTCCAGGCCCATTCGTTTGCCAGTCCGTTTGACTTTTGGAGATTGGCTGCATGTGCATTGACCAAGGTGTATGGTAGTCATCATCTTTGGCCACATGATCCACGCTTGAGGCCACATGGTGCTTGTGAATTGGAGGTATATGGTACACCTTCTTTTGAACCCTACACGCAATTATGTGAAGAAAAAAGAGAATGAATATTTTGGGGGACCTGGGATTCGAACCCAGGTCCCAACGTTCAATGCTTGCTCGCCTTAGCCACTGAGCCAATCGCTTCAATTGAAATCATAATAATAAGTGATTAATATATTAGTAAATCAACACATATGCCTAACAAAAAATAAAAAGCGCGCGATTGTTTAAAAGGGCGAATGGGAGAGCGACATGTGGTCATCTTCTCCAAATCCCTAGTTCAGTTACCTGCGGATTTATATCCGCAGGAAGTCCCGTAGGTTCTTTCCTAAAACCATCCCTAGGCTGCAAAAATGCCATCCAAGCCCATGGTTATGATCGTCCATGTCCCCTGAGTCCATCCATGCTTATGGTTTGTTCTAATTTCACCTGGAAACAAAATACCTAAAAACAACACAAATAAACCCTAGGCACGGGTATCGTCATATAAGGCCTAAAAACAAAATTGAATATTGCCATTAGGTTAGAAATCCAACAAGAAACATGAATATGCCAATGTTTTTGAGAAAAAGTGCAAGAATGGAGAATCACGATTCCATGTTCAGAGGTGACTTCGTGATGACTTACAACGCTTTGTAGGTGGTCTAAGGATGTTTTTGTGATTGCTTTAGCTTCAGTGGATAGCAAGGAAGGGAACCACGTTCTTAGTTTTGTCTGAAAACGCCTCCAATAGTGTTCTTGATCTCCCACTTTTCCAACACTTTTTCAGTTTTGCCTTGGACATTTTAGCAATGCTTAGCTCGTGAATTAGGTTTAGGCTTCTTATATATGTATAAGGCAACCAGTCTAGGTCAAAATTTGGGCTTGTATCTTTGTGTATTGAAGTTTGGAGATTTGATTGACCACCATTGAAAACCTTTCCAAATTTGAAGCAAATTCAAGATTTTATGCACAAAAAACCCTAGCACGAATTTGTTAGTTGGCACATGGTATATGAAAGTTGTTCAAATCAAAAAGATACTATTCCATTGATTTTTAGATTTTATTTGAATTATTATGGATTTAAAATGAATTAAATCAATAAAAATTAAATAAAATAGAAAAATAAATGTTTGATCTTGAAATTAAGCATGGGACACGTGTGTGGCATGACAAGGCTGAATCAAGTGGAAGAAAGTGGACCCTTTTGTCAAAAATTGAAGTTTTAAGGATAGTTGACTTTTGCACATTCATAAAAATTTCCCAACTTCTCCAATGCATATCTTGCTCAATTTTGATCATATGAACATGTTCTTGGACATTTTGGAAAGGTCTTGAAGTCCTCTAACCAATGCCTTTGGTCCCATGTCATTTGGATTTACCAATCTCAAGTTATGGTCTTTGACTTAAAGTGCATTTTTGTTGACTTTTGAAATTGACCTATAATGTAGAAATTGATAACTTTTTGTGAGAGCATTTCTTGGACTTGAAATTGACCTACTGTCCAGAAATAGTAACTTTTGCATCTTTGATGATTTTTGAGCTATCCTTGTGGAATCATGATCAAGACTTGATCAAATGATGATTGTGAGCTCAAAATAAGATGTTGACCAAATTTTTTGACTTTTGACTGTAAAATGACCATTTTACCCCTACAGTTGACTGTAGAGCAAATAGGGCTTTTTGACTGTGCAATTTTGACACTGTGAGTCTTGAAACTTGACATGTAGATGCTTGACAATGTATATAGGCCTATATGACTTGATTGAGCCCTTGAAAATCTCAAATTCATTGAAGGAAACAAAACCCTAATTTTGATTGGCTTAGGAGGCAGTTGGACTGTGCAACCCTTGAGAAATCTTGAACCATTTGAGGATGATTCTTGACAAACCTTGAAGAATATGGGAGGGTAAATTTTGGGGTACAACAGTTGCTCCTGTTCAATCTTCTTAAACCTGAGGATGTAGATTGGCTTGCGTGCCTTTCGTGATCCGAAGGTGGAAGATGATTGAACACTAGAGTGCCCAGAAATTTGCACTCGCAAAGTAGAATATCGACAACGTGATGTCGGGAATGGGATTACAGATGCCATTTGGAAAGATGGTGGATAGGAGGATGAGCTTATAGATGCCATCTGGAGATGTGACAGAACCTCGTTGGGAATGGGCTTATAGATGCCATTTGGAAGTGTAATGGATAGTTGTGGAGATGGGCTTAAAGATGCCATCCAGAGAACTTGCGTACCTGAGAAAGAAAGATAATTTCCTAGCCGGTTACAGGGGTTGATCTTCAAAATCTTCATGCAGATATGCCCTGGCTAGATACATCTATCGAATCTACAATCAATTGCTCACAAATATGCCCTGGCTAGATACATGTATTGAATCTGGAATTAGTCGCCCACAGATATGCCCTGGCTAGATACATGTATCGAATCTGGAATTATTCGCCCACAGATATGCCCTGGCTAGATACAAGTATCGAATCTGGAACTTCAAAAGGTTTGTGGAGATAGCTTTCCTGGCTGGATACAGGCGTAGACCTCTGACCTGAGAATGAAAGATAATTTCCTGGCCTGTTACAGGGGTTGATCTTCAAACTCTTTATGCAGATATGCCCTGGATAGATACATGTATCGAATCTACAATCAATCGCTCACAGATATGCCCTGGCTAGATACAGGTATCGAATCTGGAATTAGTCGTCTACAGATATGCCATGGCTAGATACAGGTATCGAATCTGGAATTGGTCGTCTACAGATATGCCCTGGCTAGATACAGGTATCGAATCCGGAGTTAGTCGTCTACAGATATGCCCTGGCTAGATACAGGTATCGAATCTGGAATTGGTCGTCTACAGATATGCCCTGGCTGGATACAGGTATCGAATCTGGAATTAGTCGTCCACAGATATGCCCTGGCTAGATACAGGTATCAAATTTGGAATTAGTCGTCCACTGATATGCCCTGGCTAGATACAGGTATCGAATCTGGAACTTCAAAAGGTTGATCGAGATAACTTTCCTGGCTGGATACATGCGTAGACCTCTAATCATGCGCTCACAGATATGCCCTGGCTAGATACAGGTATCGAATCTGGAACTTCAAAAGGTTGATCGAGATAACTTTCCTGGCTGGATACAGGCGTAGACCTCTAATCAGTCGCTCACAGATATGCCCTGGCTAGATACAGGTATCGAATCTGGAACTTCAAAAGCTGATGGTAATATCTTTTTATTGACCTTTTCCTGAAAAGGCAAACATTAGTTGTATGCAATGTCATGATGCATGAAATGCATGTTGTCATGATGTTCTCAGGAATAAATGAGATTGTGTGATATAATGCGTATATGCATGTATCATGGTGTATGAAAATGTGATGTTTATGAATGTATTTTCGTCTGGGAAAATAAATCCTTGACGAATGTCGGGAGTTTGTTGAATCCTGGGCTGACGTTGAAGAGTAGAGTTCTTCGTTTCCGCTGGGGATGATGATTGCAAGAATAAATCGGTAGGAGAAGATGACTCCGTTGGGGAATAAACTTGATGAAGATATTACTCTGCGGGGAATTACTCTGTGGGAAGAGATACTTCACTGAGAATTTAACGATAACTCCGCTGGGGATACCGTTGATAAGCTCTGTTGGAGGATTTGATGAACTCCGCTGGAGATAGGAAGAACTTCTCCGAGGACGATCTTTCCGTTTGTAATTAGCTGAGGATAACCCAGTTATAGGCTCTGGTGGGGAATAACCTCTGAACATGGTCGGGGAGCAATATTTGTGCTCTGCAGGGGATAAGCTTCCAGACTCTACTGGGGATAAGCTTCCAGAATCTACTGGGGATAAGCTTCCAGAATCTACTGGGGATAAGCTTCCAGAATCTACTGGGGAGATGGTTCAACTCTCTTGGGGAAACTTTTGGACTGTACTGGGGAAGTGGCTCCACTGGGGTGTCTGTATTCCGTCGGGGAACAATTTTATATTAAGACTGCCGGGGATGCTTGTTGGAGAACATCTGTATACTCTGCTGGAGAATATTGAGATCTTCTGGGGATACTCAGCTTCCTTAGGGCTGACAGTAGACTAACTCTGCTTGGGGAGAGTGTTGCTGACTTGCTGGAGATACTGTGCCTTTTTGGGGCTGATGGGAGACCAACTCTGCTTGAGGAGAGAGCATGGTTGACTCTTGTCTTACTTTGAGGTGAGTGAAGGTATCCTGGTTACATTCTTCATGCGAACTTACCTTGGTACCTTGGTGGACAGAGCAACTAGATCGCTTAGACAACTCATTATTGCCCCTGTTTCTGATGTCACCTATAATTAGTCCTTTGTTTCGCATGCAAATATTTATGATTAACAATTAATGTCAAATGCATATATCAAAAATGAACATTGGACGTTCTTTGCAAAACAAAACAGATAAAGGAAAAAATAATTGGCAATTTGTCTCGAAAAGAATTTGTATTGATTTTGAAATTTTCCTGTAAATAGGCGTTTGTACAAGAGGCTGACGTCCTAGTAAGAGAACGCCGCCGAACAAACATAGAGTTTATACAATTTTGTGAAAAGAAAACAAAACAGCTATGTGCAAAATCCCACTGGGTTCCAACTCTACTATCGCCTTTATGTCTTCAAGCGTCTCATCACTTTGCTGCTTAGTTGGAGATGAAGCTGATTGATCGATGCCGTCTGAACCTGATAGTTGATACCAAAAGTCTGGATGCAAGGTGATCCAATGAGACATAGTATTACGCTTTAATCCCTAAATTTTGCCTGGACCGCCCTTTCGGGTTTTTAGTCCACCGGGATACCCATTTTTGCCCAAGCCTCCTTTTCAGGTTTTCGACTTGCCGGGTGTACATATTTTTTCATTTCATCCCTTATTTTTGACCAAACCCTTTTGGTTCGCCGGGAAGCCCTTATTTTTGCCTAGGTGTGTCAACCTAGCGGGTCTTTGATCATGCGTAGTATCTTTTTACTATGTCTGCATTGGTAGGGTGAGGAAGGTCGTCACCATCCATGGTGGTCAGAATCATAGCTCCTCCTGAGAAGATATTCTTAACCACAAATGGCCCTTCGTACGTGGGGGTCCATTTTCCCCTGGGATCACCTTGAGGTAGAATGATACGCTTGATTACCAGGTCCCCAACTTGATACTCTTGGCTTCTGACTTTCTTGTTAAATGCCTTGATCATCCGTTTCTGGTACGTTTGACCATGACAAATAGCAGCGAGTCTCTTTTCGTCAATTAGGTTTAATTGATCAAGTCGAGTCTGGATCCAATCATCTTCGCTCAAACCTGCATCCTTCATTATCCGGAGAGAGGGTATCTGAACTTCAATGGGCAGGACTGCTTCCATGCCATAGACCAAGGAAAAGGGTGTTGCCCCTGTTGACGTCCGTGCTGAGGTACGGTACCCATGAAGATCAAACGGTAACATCTCGTGCCAATCTTTGTAGGTCACTGTCATCTTCTGCACAATCTTCTTGATGTTCTTATTAGCCGCTTCTACAGCCCCATTCATCTTCGGCCGGTAGGGAGAAGAGTTGTGGTGCTGTATCTTGAATTGCTCGCAGAGCTCAGTGATCATCTTGTTGTTAAGATTGGTACCATTATCCATAATGATCCTCTCTGGTACACCATATCGACAGATCAGGTTATGCCGAATGAACCGTGCCACAACATTCTTGGTTACCGTAGCATAGGAAGCTGCCTCAACCCACTTCGTAAAGTAATCAAACGCTACCAGGATGAAGCGATGCCCGTTAGATGCTGTAGGTCTGATCTCGCCGATCATATCAATGCCCCACATTGCAAAAGGCCAAGGTGCTGTCAAGACGTTCAAAGGAACTGGAGGAATGTTCACCTTATCAGCATAGATCTGGCATTTGTGACATGTCCGAGAATGTTGATAACAGTCAGCTTCTATTATGGACCAGTAATATCCTGCCCGAAGGATTTTCTTCGCCATGGTATGTCCACTGGAATGTGTTCCGAAGGTACCTTCATGCAGCTCTGCCATGATCCTTTCTACTTCAGTCTTATCCACACAACGCAGTAAAGTTGAATCATGGTTTCGCTTGTACAAAATGTCATTACTGAGGAAGAACTTTGCCGCGAATCTTCTTAGAAACTTCTTGTCATTAACAGACGCGCCTATGATACGGTGGGAGAACTGACTTGAGGTTTTGCGTTTGTATTCGCAAATGTTTCGGTTGAGCAAGAGTCGCCACCGACTTTTTATTTTATCCTAAGGAAAGGTTAAAAAGCACAGCAAAAACCTTTGAGATGTTTTCTTGGGTTCGGGGAGTAGATTATAGAAAGGGAAGGTATTAGCACCCTTTCTATCCATGGTTATCCATGGGCTCTTAGTTACTTGCTTAGATCAACTTGCCTTGATTTTCAATTGTTTGAAATGGTGCTTTGTGTGTGGATTTTTGAAAATGTTTTGAAAAGAGGCCAATGTGGTGGCAACCTTTGTAATGATCCATGTTGGGATGTATACAAAGGTGTATGTCTTTTGAAAAGTTTTCAATGTTTTTTGAAAGTGGTTTTGAAAGTGTGTGGTGATGTGTGGTTTTGAAAAATAGGCAAGTGTTTTTGTTTTGCAAGTTGGCAAGTAACCAAGAGCTATCTACCCTAATTTTCTCAAAGATTTTTCCTATGTTTTAACCCTTTTAAAAATTTTGTTCCACCATTGTATTTGGTGGACAATCTTGTGTTAGGATGTTAACGGGACAGGCGCGGGTCATCATTTAGACCATGATTGCAATGGTGCCAAGTATCTTTGGCAACTTTTTCCTTTAAGGGACTTGATCATTTTAGGCAACTTTCGAAAGCGTCATCGAGGGACTATGATCATTTGAATTTGTTTTGTTTTGCCAAAGATACCTAACATGCAATATGGCCCATTATTGAAGGCAACAAGTGGAGTACCCTAGGGGTGCAAGTGTAATTGGTGTTGTCCATTTTCATGCTTTGTTATCTTTGAATTAGGTCAAGCTATTTTTGGTTGATTTTTGCATACAAACCCTAAGTCTATCATGGCATATTTTAGAAAGCTTTAAAAATGCGAAATTTAAAGGTCCTAAATTATTACAACACATATTATGGGATGGGGGGTACAAATGTTCAAATGGGGGATATTTTAGCAAGAAATTAAAACCTAAGCTATTACATCCAAATTGAATATTCAAATTATTTAATTGCACAATAACTAAATAAAATAAAATAAATATGCAAGATGCAAAAAAATGATTTTTATATGTATGTAAAAAGGTATTTTTATATGACAAATAAACAAAAATAAAAAGGATTAATTTTTGGTATTTTTATGTTTTTTAGGGCAAAACCCTAATTTGCTAAATAAAATGTATTAATTATTTAATATATGCAATATTTATTAATTATGTACAAAAAATAAATAAAGAGAAAGTATATTGTAAAAAGGGTATTTTTGAGGTTAAATATTAATAAAAATAAAAATATATTATTTTGCATTTTTCTCCTAAATATTCTAATAAATATATAAGTATTTATATTATTTACTAAATATATTAAATATGTACAAAAATAAAATATTTAATATTTACAAAAAAAGTATATTTTTTAGAAAATGTTTTCAAAAGATAAAATAAAATCAGAAAATAACAATGTTTTTGTATTATTTTTAGTATTTTTAAATAAAAGATATTATGTATTTATTTACATATAAACTAAATGAAACAAAATAAATACCAAATAAAATGCAAAAAATGTGAGAAAAATATTTTTAATGTTTTTATGCTTTGACAAAAATAAACAAGTCAGAAACAAAAATCAAAAGTAAAAAATAATAAAAATAAAACACAATGGGCCAGGGGGGTGCATGTGTAAAAAGATGGTGCAAATAGAAATAAGAAACAAGCCCAGCCCAAAGCAAGCTTGTCTTCAACCTCCAGACAGTTTCAAATGAAAAAAACGTGCGCTTCCTTCCATCCTTGTTATCTCTTGATTCCTTGACTTTTAACAAAAACTTACAACACAAACATTATAGAGCATCATGTCACGAGTTCATACATATAAAAAACTTGATCTAACTCTCAGGAATGAGAGATAATTTCTTCTCCCCCAATTTCTGACCTAAGTTTTTGTCAATGTTCAGGTCTTAAATTCTCTCAGCATATGCAATATAAATGGAAAGTGAGGATATGGGTGGCTTCAGGGACATGAGTATGACATTTTTCATTCACAAACCTAAACCTAACTCTTCCTAGATTGAGAGATAGAAGTCCATGAACTTACCTGTTCAGCTTGGATCGTGTATGACAATGGAGGCACTTTCAAGGCAATGTGAGGATTTGTACATCTTGCTTGAAGTTCAGGGATGCTTCTCCAATGCTTGGTGTGCTTTGAATCTTGCTGAATCACTCCATGGAAGTCAACCTGCAAGAGAGAAAAATGAAAATGGAAAACTATGCTATGGCTGTTACAGTTCCAGTTCAATGCTTGGAATAGTTTGTAAGGATGTTATGGAAGGTGTATGAAGTGGTTTGGATGAAAATGCACGATGGAAATGAGCTGGCCAAGTCAAAGTGCAGAATGCCCTATTTTTGTGCAGCAAGATGGTGTTTTTGTGCTTGAGGAGGTTTTGGAAGTGGTTGGCTCGTGTTTCAGGTCAGGCTTGATGTTTGGAATGTGTGGAGAAAGTTTGCTTAAGCTTGTTCTTGCAGCAATGTGAGATGTGATCAGTTATGCAATGTTTCTTCCATCTTAAGAAAAAAATGGCAAGTTGGTTTCTAAGCTAACACAGGCCCCTCAAGTATGCTGCACCAATCACCCTTGATCAGTGGACTTTGCTCATGAACTTGTGCCTCAAAGATCTGCATTGTACCTCATAGATTGTAAACTTGACATAAAGTTCACCTTTTCAAAAATGGCTAAGTTACTTTTTCTAATTATGGATTAAATTGGCATGTAATGGTTAAACACATAAGATAAGGCTTGAACACAAAGGATTTGCATTAAATTATTGAGTGTGGATGAGATAAAAGGCCTGTTATGTAGCTTGCACATGCTGAGTTCAAAAATGCAAAGTTATGAACATGGAAATGGCTCATGAACAAAGTGACTTTTGCCCATATTGACAAATTCGATTCTCCCTAACCACAAGGGTGTTTGAGAATTTCTTGGACATTTTGGAAATCTTGGAATGTGTACTACAATCCATCTTTGTAATGCAAATTGAAATTCCAAGTGGAAGCATGTGAAAAGTGGCCATGAAGTTAGGCAAAAATCCTGCCTAGAATAGGTCAAAATTTTTCTAAGTTAAGAATGTTTTGCACCCTTGTTCCAAAAATCATAACTTGAGCTAAAAGCTTCTTTTGAGGAAACTTTGTGAATCAAAGTTGTAGATTTTGCAATGGAATATAACTTTCATGTTTTGAGTTTTCCTTGAATCCAAATGCATCTTGATGAGAAAGTGGGACAAAGTTAGGAAAAAATTAGGGATTTTCATAACTTAGAAAAATTCTAAGTTATGAAAATTCTTCATTTTAAACCCTAATTTGTAATTTTTGATTTCTTGATGAACAAGTTTCATAATTTGACATGTCTTGATGAAAAATGAATCTTGACACTTGATTTTGACCAAAAAGTCAAAAATTGACTTTTCAGTATACAGTCAAATTTTGCTCAGTTGACTGGAAAATTCATCTGTCAATCTTGTGCATTTGGGATCTTTTGAATTTGTTGAACATGTCAAGACAATGCCTTTGGGTCCTTGAGTCCATATGTGAGCTTGGTTTGCCATTGGCTAGGTCAAACAGTCAAAAATTGCCTTTGTGCAGTCAAAACCCTAAAAATGACCATTTTGCCCTTTTGGTGATCTGATCAAATTTCTTGTGGAATTGTGATCCAAACCTGACCAAATGGTTCATATGAGTTCATAATGTTGATGTGGGTCAAAAATCATGAGGTTTGACTGTCAATTGACCACAGTTGACTTTTTCCCCAATACAGCTGATTTCTAGGTCAACTGTCCAATTGACTGGGCAAAGATTGGAATCAAGGCTTGAAACTTGGTATGGATAAACTTGTGAGTCCAACATGAAGCATGAAAGTCACTTTGGGCCTTTTAGGTCAAAACATCTTTGTGCAAACTCAAACCCTAATTTGGGTCAACAGTGCAAGGAGGAGTCTTGAGCAGAGCAAACCCTAGCTGGATCTTGAGCTCCAAGGGTCTTGTGATGAGAAAATGTTGATGAAATGGGAGGGCTAATTTTGGGGGTACAACAGTTGCCCCTGTTCAATCTTCTTGAACCTGAAGAGTTAGATTGGCAAGTTTGCCTTTCGCGACTCGAGGGTAAAAGGAGATTGGACACTAGAGTGCCCGGAAATTTGCACTCGCATGCTGGAGTATCAACAATGTGATGGCGGGAATGGGCTTATAGATGCCATTTGGAGATAGGATGGATAGGAGGATGGGCTTATAGATGCCATCTGGAGATGTGACAGAACCTTGTCGGGAATGGGCTTATAGATGCCATTTGGAAGTGTTGATCACGTAAGAGATTCCTTAGCGAGAACTTGTGTACTTTGAGAAAGGAAGATGTTTCCTGGCCTGTTACAGGTGTTGATCTTCAAACTCTTCACGTAGATATGCCCTGGCTAGATACAGGTATCGAATCTACAATCAAACGCTTACAGATATGCCCTGGCTAGATACAGGAATCGAATCCGGAACTTCAAAAGGTTGCTCACAGACGTGCCCTGGCTGGATACAGGTATCGAATCACTAAATTGTTTATGCAGATATGCCCTGGCTGGATACAGGTGTCGAATCTGGAAATTGGTCATCTTCAGATATGCCCTGACTGGATACAGGAATCAAATCTGGAATTGTCGTCTACAGATATGCCCTGGCTAGATACAGGAATCGAATCTGGAATTTGCAAATGGTTGGTAGAGATAGCTTTCCTGGCTGGATACAGGTGTAAACCTCTGACCTGAGAATGAAAGATAATTTCCTGGCTTGTTACAGGTGTTGATCTTCAAACTCTTCATGCAAATATGCCCTGGCTAGGTACATGTATCGAATCTACAATCAAACGCTCACAGATATGCCCTGGCTAGATACAGGAATCGAATCTGGAATTGCGATAGTTGATAGCAATCATCTTTGGATTGATCTTTTCCTGAAAAGGCAAAACATTAGTTGTATGCAGTGTTATGATGTCATGATGCAATGTATGAGATAGTGTTGTATGCACTTTATCCTGTATGTAAGCAGGATGTATGAAACGTGAGGTGTCTATGAATGTATTTTCATCTAGGAAAATAAATCCTTGACGAGTGCCGGGAGCTTGTTAAATCCTGGGTTGATGTTGAAGAATAGAGTTCTTCGTTTCTGCTGGGGATGATGATTGTAAGAATAAGACGGTAGGAGAAGACGACTCCGTTGGGGAATAAACTTGTTGGAGAGATTACTCTGCGGGGAATAACTCTGAGGGGAATAAAAATAGGTGAAGAGATTACTCTGCAGGGTATTACTCTGTGGAAAGAGATACTTCGCTGAGGTTTTGATGAGAGCTCCGCTGGGGATTCCACTGATAAGTTATGTTGGGGAACTTGATGAACTCCGCTGGGGAAAAGGAAAAACTTCGTCGAGGACGATCTTTCCGTGGTAATTAGCTGAGGATAACCCAGTTATAAGCCCTGGTGGGAAAATAACCTTTGAATAAAGTCGGGGAGAGACGTATGTACTCTACAGGTGATAAGCTTCCAGAATCTACTGGGGATAAGCTTCAGAATCTACCGGCGACTTCACTGGGGATGTGGATTCCACTCTCCTGGGGACACTTTTTAACTGTACTGGGGAATGGCTACACTGGATGTCTGTATTCTGCCGGGGAACAATCTTATATTAAGACTGTCGGGGATGCTTGCTGAGGAATGTCTATACTCTGCTGGGGAATGTTTAGATCTTCTGGGGATATCCAACTTCCTTAAGGCTGATAGTAGACTAACTCGGCTTGGGGAGAGTATCGCTGACTTGCTAGGGGAAAAATGTGCCTTTTCAGGGATGATGGGAGACCAACTCTACTTGAGGAGAGTATTGCTGAAATCTGGTTTTACTCTGTGGGGAGTTGAGGTAACTTGATTACGTTCTTCAGCCGAACCTACCTCGATACCTTGGTGGACAAAGCAACTAGATCTCTTAGACAATTCTAAATTGCCCCTATTTCTGATGTCACCTGTAATTAGTCCTTTGTTTCGCATGCAAATATTTATGAGTTAGCAATTAATGTCAAATGCATATATCAAAAATGAACATTGGACGTTCTTCGCAAGACAAAACAGAAAAAGGAAAAACAATTGGTAATTTGTCTGAAAAAGAGCTTGTATTGATCTTTTAAATTTTCCTGTAAATAGGCGTTTTATGTACAGGAGGCTGACGTCCTAGTAAGAGAACATCGCCGAGCAACATAGAGTTTTATACAATTTTGAAAAGGAAACAAAACAACTATGTGAAAAATAATCCCATTGGGTTCCAACTCTGCTATCGCCTCTATGTCTTCAAGTGTCTCATCACTTTGCTGCTTAGTTGAAGATGAAGGTGATTGATCGATGCCGTCTGAGCCCGATAATTGATGCCGAATTCTGGATGCAAGGTGATCCAATGAGACATAGTATTACGCTTTATCCCTAACTTTTTCCTGGACCGCCCTTTCGGGTTTTCAGTCCACCGGGATACCCATTTTTGCCCAAGCCACCTTTTCAGGTTTTCGACTTGCCGGGTGTACAGATTTTTTTCATTTTCATCCCTTATTTTTGCCCGAACCCTTTTGGTTCGCCAGGAAGCCCTTATTTTTGCCTAGGTGTGTCAACCTAGCGGGTCTTTAATTCATGCGTAGTATCTTTTTACTATGTCTGCATTGGCGGGGTGAGGAAGGTCGTCACCATCCATGGTGGTTAGAATCATAGCTCCTCCTGAGAAGATATGTTTAACCACAAATGGTCCTTCGTATGTAGGAGTCCATTTGCCCCTAGGATCACTTTGAGGAAGAATGATGCGCTTGATTACCAGGTCTCCGACTTGATACTCTTGTCGTCTGACTTTCTTGTTAAATGCCCTGATCATCCGTTTTTGGTACGTTTGACCATGACAAATAGCAGCGAGTCTCTTTTCGTCAATTAGATCTAATTGATCAAGTCGAGTCTGTATCCAGTCACCTTCGCTCAAACCTGCATCCTTCATTATCCGGAGAGAGGGTATCTGGACTTCGATAGGCAAGACTGCCTCTATGCCATAGACCAAGGAAAAGGGTGTTGCCCCGGTTGACGTCCTCGCTGAGGTACGGTACCCATGAAGAGCAAACGGTAACATCTCGTGCCAATCTTTGTAGGTCACCGTCATCTTCTGCACGATCTTCTTGATATTCTTATTTGCTGCTTCCACAGCCCCATTCATCTTCGGCCGGTAGGGAGAAGAGTTGTGGTGCTGTATCTTGAATTGCTCGCAGAGCTCAGTGATCATCTTGTTGTTAAGATTGGTACCATTATCCGTAATGATCCTCTCAGGTACTCCGTATTGACATATCAGGTTGTTCCGAATGAACCGTGCCACGACGCTCTTGGTTACGGTGGCGTAGGAAGCTGCCTCGACCCACTTTATGAAGTAATCAATCACTACCAAGATGAATCGATGCCCGTTGGATGCCGTAGGTCGGATCTCGCCGATCATATCAATGCCCCACATTGCAAAAGGCCAAGGTGTTGTCAAGATGTTCAGAGGAACCGGAGGAACGTGCACCTTATCAGCATAGATCTTGGCATTTATGACACGTCCGAGAATGTTGATAACAGTCGGCTTCCATTGTGGACCAGAAATATCCTGCCCGAAGGATTTTCTTTGCCATGGTATGTCCACTGGAATGTGTTCCGAAGGTACCTTCATGTAGCTCTGCCATGATCCTTTCTGCTTCAGTCTTATCTACACAACGCAGTAAGGTTGAATCATGGTTTCGCTTGTAGAGAATGCCATTGCTGAGGAAGAACTTTGCCGCAAACCTTCTCAGGAACTTCTTGTCATTTACAGATGCGCCTTCGGGGTATTCTTGAGCTTCAAGGTACCTCTTCACTTCATGATACCCGGGTTTTTCAGTTACCTCCTCGGTCTCAAGATCACAACAATATGCAGGTTCGTCCAATTTCCAGATAATGATCCGGGGAGCCTCATTGTCCCATTTGACTTTGAACATGGAAGACATTGTAGCTAGTGCATCCACTAACTGATTCTCCTCTCTTGGGAAGTGTTCAAAAGTTATCTCCTCGAAGTGGGGAAGCAACGTCAGCACATACTCCTTGTAAGGAATAAGATTTGGGTGTTTCGTATCCCACTCGCCTTTGACCTGATTGATCACGAGAGTGGAATCTCCGAAGACACTCAGAAACTTGATCCTTAAGTCAATTGCAGCTTGAAGACCCATGATGCACGCTTCATACTCCGCCATGTTGTTGGTGCAGTTGAAACATAGCCGGGCGGTGAGTGGAGTATTTCAGTAATAATGTCTTCCGAACAAAGCATCAACGATCTCCAGGCACAAAATGCCCAATTTCAACAAATGTTCATAACTTTGGCAAAAGGGAAGGAAGATTTGAAGGCCCTTATCCTGAAAGAAAAGAAGAAGAAGAAGACCTCTGGTGTTTTGAATTTGGGCAAAAGGTTCAGGGGGCCGTTAAAGAAACTAGTTGATCTGACCTCCTCGTCCAAAGAAGGGGAGAATCAAGAGAGAGAGACAAGGGAGAAGGACCCTAGCCCTGAAGTTTTTGATAATGACACGGGCTATAATGATGAGCAGTATCCTCCCACTGAGGATAGATACAAGCAGTTAGAGGATCGGCTGAGAACTATGGAGATCCAGAGAATACCTGGGCTGGATTTTGAAGAGTTGGGATTGGTGTCGGGGGTAGTCATCCCACAAAAGTTTAAAGCTTCGGTTTTCGCAAAGTATGATCGGGTGTCTTGTCCCAAGCTTCATCTTCGTTCCTATGTGAGGAAGATTCAGCCTCACACTGCTGATAGGAACTTATGGGTTCACTTCTTTCAAGACAGATTATCAGGGACTCAGCTCGAATGGTTCTATCAACTGGAGGGAACCAATGTCCGTAACTGGGAGGATTTGGCTGTAGCTTTTTATAAGCAGTATCAATACAATGCTGACCTTGCCCCTACTTATACTCAACTCCAGAGTATGTCCATGGGTGCAGGTGAAGGCTTTAAGGACTATGCGCAAAAGTGGAGAGATTTGGCTTGGAGAGTCCCAACCCCTTTGTCTGATAGGGAGTTGTTTGACATGTTTCTTGGGATGCTGTCTGGTCCATTCTTCAATCATTTGATTGGTAGCTCCTCAGCTGGTTTCATCGAGATGATATTAACGGGAGAGAGGGTAGAAGCTGGGATCTGGAGTGGCAAGATCCAGAAAGACACCTCTTCGAGTTCAGTGAAGAAGCCCTTCACGGGTAAGAAGGAGGTCAGTGTTGTTTATAGCCCAAGAGGTCAGAACAGGGCTGAACACCGTCCAACGGTAGATGCTGTGATGATATCTAGGCTCGCGGCTACCCTACAACGCAACAATCAGCAAAGGGTAGAAAGACCGCAAAGGCAGTTTACCGGGATTAACATGACATTGACTGGGGTTCTACCCCATCTACTAAGATCTAACTTGGGAACCTTGAAAGAGGCTCACAAGAATCCTAACACCACATCTCCTTAGTAAAATCCAAAACGCTCGGTGTGCATACCATTTTGAGAGTCCTGGCCATGATACAAATGACTTCTGGGCTCTGAGAAATAAAATACAAGAACTAATTGAAGCCAAGGAGATTGAGTTTGATGCTCCGGAGAAGCCTAATGTCATAAATTCTCCCATGCCTAAGCATAATCGTGGAGTTAATGTCATTGATACTGATATGTTTGTTACCTCTATTGATGAAATTTCTACTCCTCTTATGACTGTTAAGAAGAATTTGTTGTTGGCTGGTTTATTTCCGGGATGTGGTGAAGGTTGCCACATGTGTTCATCTCTACCCTCTAGTTGCTATTTGCTGAAAGCAGGTGTTCAACGCCTGATGGATAGCAGGGAGATTTTGTTCGAAAAGACTTGGATTCCGAGTGTTCCGTTTGAAGATGTTGCCATTATAACCATTTCCGCCAATCCTTCCAAGGTCTCCTCTAAAAGACCTGTTAGGATTACACCTGATCCGAGAATCGCTCCGTTGATAATCACTTTTCCTAGTCCTGTACCGTACTCCTCGGACAAAGCTGTCCCTTGGAATTATGGCGCCGATGTTTACTATCATGGCGTTAAACAAGATTTGAAGACTGAAGAGGTTGATCCTGATGTTGGTAACATTGTCGGGACCAACAAGATCACCAGAAGTGGAAGGGTTTTCTCTCCCGAGATGTCCCCAAAGACTCTCGCTAAGTCTGTTGTTATTTCATCTGTTGTTCCTACCGATACTTCCGTTACTACTCCAGTTCTTACTCCAATTGTTACTCCTGTCGTTGAGTCATCTGGGACTCGGGGCAAAGAAGCTGTAGGTGAGCCTGCCCGGACGGAGGCACCTAGAAAAGTTCTTGTGGAATCCTCTAAGCAAGAGATAGAGGAAATCTTAAAAATAATAAGAAGAGCGACTACAATATGGTCGAGTAGTTGGGGAAGACCCCTTCAAAGATATCAATGTTGTCTCTATTGTTATTTTCCGAGCCCCATGCGAAGGCTTTGATTGAGTTCCTCAAGAATGCACGTGTGCCGCAAGAAACCTCCGTCGATCAATTCAAAGACTGCGTGGCCAGTTTGACTGTTGACAATGGGTTGGGTTTTTCAGATGCCGACTTGACACCGAAGGGTAGGAAACATAATGATGCTCTGCATGTCTCGATCAAATGCAGGGGAACTACTATGGCTCATGTGCTGGTGGACACTGGATCTTCACTGAATGTTCTGCCTAAGAAGGTTCTCGATCGGCTAGATTGTGAAGGCTTGACCCTAAAGCTCAGTAAAATTGTGGTGAGGGCTTTTGACGGGTCGAAGAGAATGGTGCATGGGGAGGTAGACATCCCTGTCAAAGTGGGATCTCAGACCTTTGGGTCCAACTTCTATGTGATGGACATCAGGCCATCGTACTCTTTGGATCGTCCTTGGATCCATGAAGCCGGGGTTGTTACTTCTACACTACACCAAATGCTGAAATATCCGGTGAAAGGGAAGATTGTCACTTTGCAAGGTGAAGAGGAGTATATGGTGAGCCACCTGAACTCCTTCAGGTATATGGAGATGGACGGGGAATTCATAGAGACTCCTTGTCAAAACTTTGAAGAGGTTCCCCGGATTTTAGCGTCAACCAAGACTACCACCAGCACCAAACCTCCTTTGAAGATGGCTTCTCTCAAGGACGCTAGAGTAGCAGTTGAAGAAGGTGGGTGTACCAATTGGGGACAACTCCTTGATTTTACTCACAAAATTGACAAATTTGATTTGGGCTTTACTTCAGGAGCTCAAAGGGTTATTCGATGCGCTCGGGCTAGAGGACCTCCTTTATGCATCAGCAATCGTGGGGTCAATGCTATTGAAGACAGTGAGGAAGATTTCAATATTGACAGTTGGATCTACCCGACTACCAACGGTGGACCGAGTAATTGGACGGCCAGAAATTTTATACCAGTTTATTTTATTTCACAGTAATTGTCTTACTTGTTTTCCGAGTTTGTAATAAAGATTTAAACTTTATGGCCTTGTGTCTTACCCGAGGCACAATGGTTCTATCTGTGAGGGTTATTATATGTCATTTCATGTATCATCAATAAAACATTGGACATTCCTTGCATACAAATTTTGTGCTCTCTGTTTTTCTTTTCTGCTTTTACTTTATCAATATAGCTATGCTCTTACGCACACTCACATATCAAATTGCAGATCCATATCCACTCTGGATCCCATTGATAACAATTCCGCTATTGCCAGTCATGACTTCGAAAATTCAATCAACCAAGCCGAGGACTAATGTGAGGATGATTGTGAGGTACCCAGAGAAATTTCTAGACTGTTATAGCAGGAAGAGAGGGCTATACAGCCTCATGAAGAGCCAATTGAGAGGATAAACTTGGGCACAGAGGTGGACAGAAAAGAAGTCAAGATCAGCGCAAATCTGGAGACTAAGATCAAACAGCGGTTGATACAGATGTTGCACGACTATGTTAAGATCTTTGCCTAGTCATATGAAGACATGCCTAGTTTAGACAATGATATTGTGGTACATCGTCTGCCAACTAAAGAAGATTGTCCTCCGGTTAAATAAAAGGTCCACCGCATGCGCCCTGGAATGTCATAGAAGATCAAGGCAGAGGTCATGAAGCAGTTCAACGTAGGGTTCTTAGTTGTCACCTCCTATCCGCAGTGGGTTACTAACGCCGTTCAAGTGCCAAAGAAGGATGGTAAGGTACGGATGTGTGTGGACTACAGAGACCTGAATAGGGCAAGCCCCAAGGATGACTTCCCGCTTTCCTATATTGATGTTCTGGTTGACAACACCGCACAACAAAAAATCTTCTCCTTCATGGATGGTTTCTCTGGCTACAACCAGATCAAGATGGCTCCTGAAGACATGGAGAAGACAACCTTTGTCACACAGTGGGGCACCTTCTGTTACAAGGTGATGCCTTTTGGATTGAAGAATGTTGGGGAAACTTATCAGCGAGCCATGGTCGCTTTGTTCCATGATATGATTCACCATGAGATCGAGGTTTATGTTGATGACATGATAGCCAGATCCCAAACCGAGGAAGAGCACCTCGACCATCTACAAAAGCTGTTTGACAGGTTGAAGACATACAAGCTGAGGCTAAATCCGAACAAGTGCACTTTTGGGGTAAGATCTGGTAAACTTCTAGGGTTCATCGTCAGTAACAAAGGTATTCAGGTAGACCCCACAAAAGTAAAGGCCATACAAGATATGCCGTCTCCCTGTACTGAGAAGGAAGTTAGAGGCTTCTTGGGACGCCTGAACTATATCGCCAGGTTCATTTCACATCTGACTGCTACTTGTGAGACCATCTTCAAGCTTATGAAGAAAGATCAAGTGGTAAAGTGGAATGATGAATTCAAGATTCCTTTCGAAAGGATCAAAGAATACCTTCAAGAACCACCAATTCTGATGCCTCTGGTTGAAGGGAGACCTTTGATATTGTACTTAACAGTGCTAGACAATTCAATGGGGTGTGTGCTGGGACAACATGACGAGTCTGGTCGAAAAGAGAATGCAATATACTACCTTAGCAAAAAGTTTACCAACTGTGAGACAAGATACTCACTACTCGAGAAAACTTGATGTGCTTTGGCATAGGCTGCTCGCCGACTAAGATAGTATATGTTGACCCACACTACTTTGTTGATATCTAAGATGGATCTAATCAAATACATCTTCGAGAATCCCGCACTCTTCGGAAGAATAGCGAGATGGCAGATGATCTTAACTGAGTACGATATACAATATACAACCTAGAAAGCAATCAAGGGAAGTGTATTGGCTGATCATTTGGCTCATCAGGCCGTGGATGACTACCAGTCCATGAATTTTGAATTCCATGACGAGAATATTGCGTTGGTGACTGACTACGAAGAACCTGGATCTGATGAAGGACCTGAAGAAGGATCCCGGTGGACTATAGTTTTTGACGGAGCTTCGAATGCACTCGGTAATGGTATTGGCGCCATAATCATATCTCCTGAGGGCTGTCATACTCCTTTCACTTCCCGACTATGTTTCAACTGCACTAACAACATGGCAGAGTATGAAGCCTGCATCATGGGTCTCAAAGCCGCTATCGACCTAAGGATCAAGTTCTTAAATATCTTCGGGGATTCAGCCTTGGTGATAAGCTAGATCAAAGGCGAATGGGATACGAAGCATCTGAATTTCATCCCATACAAAGAGCACGTACTGACATTGCTCCCGCAATTTGATGAGGTAACCTTCGAACATTTCCCACGAGAGGAGAATTAGATAGCGGACTCGCTAGCTACCATGTCTTCTATGTTCAAAGTCAGGTGGGACAACGAAGCTCCCCGAATCACCATTGAAAGGTTGGATGAACCAGCGCACTGCTACGAGATTGATACTGAAGAGGTAGCAGATAAACCTTGGTTTCACGAAGTACAAAGGTATCTCGAGGCTCAAGAATATCCCGAAGGGGAATCTGTCAATGATAAGAAGTTTTTGAGAAGGTTCGCCACAAAATTCTTCCTCTGTAATGGAATCCTCTACAAGCACAATCATGACTCTACCTTACTGCGGTGTGTAGACAAGAGCGAAACAGAGAGGATTATGACAAAACTACATGAAGGTACCTTCGGAACCCATTCAAGTGGATATACCATGGATAAGAAGATCCTACGGGCAGGATACTACTGGTCCACTATGGAAGCAGATTGTTATCAGCACTCCCGAACCTGTCATAATTGTCAAATCTATGCTGATAAGGTGCATGTGCCTCCGATTCCTTTAAATGTCTTAACGGCTCCTTAGCCCTTTGCAATGTGGGGCATTAACATGATCAGAGAAATCATACCTACCGCTTCCAATGGGCATCGCTTCATCCTGGTGGTCATTGATTACTTCACGAAGTGGGTTCAAGCTGCCTCTTTTGCTACTCTGACCAAGAACGTTGTGGCGCGGTTTATCAGGCATAACTTGATTTATCGGTATGGTGTGCCAGAGAGAATTATCACTGACAATGGTATGAATATTAACATCACGATGATCACCGAGCTCTGTAAACAATTCAAGATACAGCATCATAACTCTTCTCCCTATCGGACGAAGATGAATGGCGCTGTTGAAGCGGATAACAAGAACATCAAGACGATTATACAAAAGATGACAGTGGCATACAAAGACTGGCATGAGATGTTACCATTTACTCTTCATGGGTATCGTACCTCAGCACGAACGTCAACAGGGGCAACACCCTACTCTCTGGTATATGGCATGGAGGCAGTCCTACCCATTGAGGTCCATATTTCTTCTTTAAGGATTTTGAAAGACGCGGGTTTGAATGAAGATGACTGGATCCAGAATCTACTTGACCAACTGAATTTGATCGATGAGAAGAGACTTACTGCTGTCTGTCAGGGTCAAACGTATCAAAAGCGGATGATCAAGGCTTTCAACAAAAAGGTCAGACGCCAAGAGTATTAAGTCGGGGATTTAGTGATCAAGTGCATCATACTGCTGCAAGGTGATCCCAGGGGCAAATGGACTCCCTCATACGAAGGGCCATTTGTGATTAAAAACATCTTCTCGGGTGGAGCCATGATTCTAACCACCATGGAAGGTGACGACCTTCCTCACCCTGTCAATGTGGACATAGTGAAAAGATACTACGCGTGATAAAAGACCCGCTAGGTTGACTGGCCTAGGCAAAAATAAGGGCTTCCCGGCGAACCAAAAGGGTTCGGGCAAAAGTAAGGGATGAAAACGAAAAAATCTGTACACCCAGCAAGTCGAAAACCTGAAAAGGAAGCTTGGGCAAAAAGGGGTATCCCAGTGGACTGAAAACCCAAAAGGGAAGTCCAAGCAAAAGTTAGGGATGTAAAGCGTATCACTATGTCTCGTTAGATCACCTTGCGACCAAACCTCAGTATCAACTATCAAGCTCGAACAATACCAATCAATTTAATCAGCTTCGGACAAGTAGCAAAGTGATGACACGCTCGAAGACATAGCGGCAATAGCAGACTTGGAACCCAATGGGATTATTATACATAGCTATTTGTTTACACAATATTGTGTAGCTTCCATGTTTACGGCGGTGTTCTCTTACTAAGAGTGTCAACTTCCTTGTACAAAAGCGCCTGTTATAGGCCAATTTTGAAATTAATACAAGTCATTTTTACAAAACTATTTGTTTTTCTTTTTCTGTTTTGTTTTGCAAGAACGTCCAATGGTTTATCCTTGACATATGAATTTGAGTATGATTGCGGTTCACAAACATTTGCATAGGAAACAGAAAGACAATTTCTCGTAACTTAAGAAACAAGGGCAAAAAACTAAAAATGTCAAACCCGACAGTTACTCTGTCCAGCAAGTACCAGGGCAGAGACAACTTTGAAACACAATCATTAGTGCATACGACCTCATGACATCTGTACTCCCCACAGAGTAAAGGGAATCAAAGCATTGATACCAGCTCCACCAAAACAGGAAGTACCTTCCCCAACCAATTTTTATAATCGCAAGCGGGTCATAAAATTTGTCTCCCAAGTAGAGTTTATTTCCCTGAATGCAGAAACTCAATCCCTGGAAGAGTTTACCCCTCCAGTTATGGAAGTTCACTTTCCAACAGAATTATTCCCCTGCAGAGTTATTCTCAAACATAGTCTCTCCCTGGTAGAGTATGCACAAACAACAAGGAGTAAATCTCCAGCATAGTCATTTCCGTTCACCATCCCCAGCAGAAGTAGAAGAACCACGGTTCTCTACAACATTCAGGAATGCTATACTCTCCAGCAGCAGTCAGGGATTTATTTTCCCAGACTCGGATATGTCACAATAGCATCTCATGCTCATACATCATGACATGCGCATACATATCACATACAGTATAATCTCATTTATTTTAAGAACATCATCTCACAATGCATTTGATGCATCGCATATAATTAAACATGTTACCTTTTCAGGAAAGACAATTATCATCAGCCAACCCACATGATTAAATGAAGCAACCTTACCTAGGTTCTTTCTCGGTTCAGATGCAGTTTTACCCAAACTCCTCATGAAGCAGCCTTACCCAGGTTCCTTCCCATTAGCCCTACCATCCAGGCTTTCATCTTGAAGTAACCCTACTATCCAGGTTCCTTCCCATAAGCCCTACTATCCAGGATTTCATCTTGAAGTAACCCTACTATCCAGGTTCCTTCCCATAAGCCCTACTATCCAGGCTTTCATCTTGAGGTAACCCTACTATCCAGGTTCCTTCCTATAAGCCCTACTAACCAGGCTTCCACCTTAAAGTAACCCTACTATCCAGGTTCCTTCCCATAATCCCTATTATCCAGGCTTCCACTTTGAAGTAACCCTACTATCCAGGTTCCTTCCCATAAGCCCTACTATCCAGGCTTCCACCTTGAAGTAACCCTACTATCCAGGTTCCTTCGCATAAGCCCTACTATCCAGGCTTCCACCTTGAAGTAACCCTACTGTCCAGGTTCCTTCCCATAAGCCCTACTATCCAGGCTTCCACCTTGAAGTAACCCTACTATCCAGGTTCCTTCCCATAAGCCCTACTATCCAGGCTTCCACCTTGAAGTAACCCTACTATCCAGGTTCCTTCCTGTAAGCCCTACTATCCAGGCTTCCACCTTGAAGTATCCCTACTATCCAGGTTCCTTCCCATAAGCCCTACTATCCAGGCTTCCACCTTGAAGTAACCCTACTATCCAGGTTCCTTCCCATAAGCCCTACTATCCAAGCTTCCACCTTGAAGTAACCCTACTATCCAGGTTCCTTCCCATAAGCCCTAATATCCAGGCTTTCATCTTGAGGTAACCCTACTATCCAGGTTCCTTCCCATAAGCCCTACTATCCATGCTTCCACCTTAAAGTAACTCTACTATCCAGGTTCATTCCCATAAGACCTACTATCCAGGCTTCCACATTGAAGTAACCCTACTATCCAGGTTCCTTCCCATAAGCCCTACTATCCAAGCTTCCACCTTGAAGTAACCCTACTATCCAGGTTCCTTCCCATAAGCCCTAATATCCAGGCTTTCATCTTGAGGTAACCCTACTATCCAGGTTCCTTCCCATAAGCCCTACTATCCAGGCTTCCACCTTGAAGTAACTCTACTATCCAGGCATTCCCATAAGCCCTACTATCCAGGCTTCCACCTTGAAGTAACCCTACTATTCAGGTTCCTTCCCATAATCCCTACTATCCAGGCTTTCATCTTTAAGTAACCCTACTATCCAGGTTCCTTCCCATAAGCCCTACTATCCAGGATTTCATTTCGAAGTAACCCTGTGACCCAAGTTCCTTCTCATAACCCCACTATCCAGGCTTTAATCTCGAAGTAACCCTACGAACCAGGTTCCTTCTCTCTTATCTCCAGATAACAATTTACAACACTGCAAGACCTGGACCCGACCAGATACAGTCAATCTGACATTTCCCTAGTAAGTCGTTGTGCAGCCTGAACCCTGACCA
This sequence comes from Vicia faba, assembly GCA_948472305.1. Classification (NCBI taxonomy): domain Eukaryota; kingdom Viridiplantae; phylum Streptophyta; class Magnoliopsida; order Fabales; family Fabaceae; genus Vicia; species Vicia faba. Next base: position 282,114,393 of record OX451739.1, on the reverse strand, counting down.
GATATGCAGTTTACTTCCACTTCCTCAACTAGGAGTTAATTCCCTAGTAGAGTAATGGACAACTGAAGCTCATATACTCTATTTCCCAGGACATAAATCAACATTCCCCGGCAAAGTCCTCCTCAACCGCGGGTACAGGAATTATTGCAAAGGAATCTCTTATTCAACCGATATCTTTTATGGATGACATCTTTAAGACCATCTCCGACGATGCTCTGTTGACTTCCAAATGGAAGTTGTAAGCCCATTCCCGATATCACCAATAAGTATTACTTCACGCGAGTGCAAATTTCTGGGCACTCTAGTGTTCAATCATCTTCCACCTTCATATCACGAAAGGCAAAACAACCAATCTACATCCTCAGGTTTAAGAAGATTGAACAGGGGCAGCTGTTGTACCCAAAAATTTTCCCTCTCATTTTACTCAACATATGTTCATTGAAATCCTCAACTTGCCCAAGGATGCCCAAGGATTGATCAGGCAAATGCTCTCCTAAGACAATGAACCTCAAACTAGGGTTTCCATTTTCATCAAGATGGGGGAACTCCAAAGGTCTCAAATCTTTTCCATGGTCCTAATATATTCTCAAGAACATCCATGTCAAGTCTCATGCCTTGCACAAGAAGTTTGCTCAGTCAACTGCTCAAATGCCTGAAAATTAACTATACTAGGGCAAAAGTCAATTGTGGCCCACAACAGTCAAACTTCAAGATTTTTGGTCAACATCAAAATTTTGAAGTGATGTTCATCATTTGATCAAGGGTTGATCATTATTCCTCAAGGAATACTCCTAATTCATCAAAACTCAAAAGTTGCTAAATTAGGGTTTCTACAGGAAAAGTCAACCAAACTTTGACCAAGCATAACTTTCTCATACTTTATCAGAAATTTCCCATTCAAGGCTCATTTCGAAGAGAATTGAATTCCCTACAACTCATCTTCATCCCTCAAGTTTAAAAAATGAACTCATGGAAAGATATGAATTCAAACATTATAGTTCATTTCAAAAAGTCAACAAAAACACCTTTTGGGTCAAAGCTTCTTACATGAGCATGGAAGATCCAATTCAAATGAAACCAAAAGGCTTGTTTAGGGGACATCTCAAGCTTTCTAAAAAGTCCAAGAACCCCCTCTTAGGATCAAAATTGAGGGAGATATATATTGTCAAAGTTGGCTATATTTGGAAATTTGCCCATAGTCAACAATGCTCAAAACTACATTTTTTCTCAAATGGGCCTAACTTTTATGCTTGCAACACACTCTTGGCCTGGTCCACGACCTCCAAGCTAACCCATGCATTGTTATATTATTTATATTATTTATTTTGACATTTTATCCATTAAAATGCAAAATTAAATAAATAAACAGTAGAAATAATAAAAGATTTGGATTTGGAATCTTTTCTCATCAAATAAGGGACACATATTGCTGGCATATCAAAGGAAATATCATGGAGAAATAGCTAGATGAGATTTGCTCCAAATATATAAAAAATCATATTATTGAAGGAAAATATTTTCTCAATGAAAGCATGGATATTTTTCCAATTTTGTTGACCTAATATGGCCTAATATATATGCACAACAAAGTCAGACCAAAGGGAGGGGCGCAACTAGTCTCAAGAAAACCCTAGAAGTTCTCAAAATTTTCAAAGAGGAAGACAATTCTATTCCATGCGAACCAGCCGTTCTCCATCAAACTAAGCATTCCATCATCCTTTTGAGGATTCCAAGAGGTGAACTAGTCCATTTGCAAAGGCCAAAACATGCTGCATCACCCCAGTCCGATCCTCCCTCTTATGGTAAAAATTTGGATTTCAAACTCACTTAATTCTTAATATCAATGCCTTTTGAATACACATTCATGTTATTATGATTATTTGTGAATTTTCTGACAAATTACATGTAAGAAACGAGGCCAGGGTTGCAAATCACCATTTTTAGAGCTTGCAAAGAAGGACGTTTCGGTTTTAGTGATACAGAGACTTTTAGATCAAATGGATACCACCATTGGATTCCTGGGGAAATTTTAAGGGGGTAGGGTCTTTTTTATGCCTTGATCTCGCGTGTTTTACAGGTTTCGTTTTGGGTGTCACCGGAGAGGGTGACCGATGGCTTGACTTTTACAGGCGACGGTCCATGCATGCATGGCCATTCCTCATAATCCCATTGGCTGGATCCAACGTTGAATGCCTCTCTCCACATCTGATTGGCTCTTTGAGTCATCATGGTTCCCACCATGCATGCGTATCATGGCTGATTCAGCACTAGCACCTTGTTTCTCTTTTGTTTTAATTGTTTAATTATATATACGAATGAACAGGCTAGCGCAGTTGGTCAAGGGAGAGAGGTATGAAGCTAATGACATGGGTTCGATCCCAGGCGTGAGCTTTTGCATTTTTTCCATTATTTCTTCATTGGATCCAGCATGCACTACCCATGAAAGCCATCGTACACCCTCCAAATCTAGCCATTGGATCATCCTTAGATCTAGATCTAACGCTCAGTGAGAGCAGCACATCGTGCACCCTCAGGCGTGGAAACACTGGATCCAATAATTGACTCGGCTTGTGCTTCTTGGGCCTAACGAAAATCAGTAATACACCCCCTGGTTACTCAACAATACCAGGCCCAAATCATTCTTTTTTAATTTCTTTTTTGTTTTATTTATTTATTTAATCATTTTTTACAACAAGAAATCATTTTTTATCAAATAAAAAAAATCATAAAAATATAAAATCACCAAAATATAGAATTAGGTTTTTTTATTTAAATTAATTTTATTGAAAATAAAATAGTTTAATTATATGAACTTGATTGTTTTTTTATTATTTAAAATTAATTATAGAATTAGGTTTAATTTGAAATTAAATTATTTTCTCAGTAAAAAAATACACAAAAATATTTTTTAATTATTTAGATTTTTTTAGGCTTCTAATTTATTGTCGTATTTAATTGGTCATTCGCGCCTTTACTTCCTTTTAATTCAAAATTATTGTAACTGTTTCAAGTTTGTAATAGATTAATTAGGATTTTAATTTCTACATCTTTATTTTCAGTCAAATATTTATGTATCTACCCAAAAGCCTTGTAATAGTTAGGACTTTAATTTCTCGCACTTTTTAATTTCCGCCACTATTAAACTGCTAGATGTATGGACATTAGGATTATATGCGAAAGATAAGCCAACGATTAAAAAGATAGATAACCATAATTGTGCAAACATAATTAACTGGAAAAAAAGCACACATGCACATGCTCACTCCTAGGGTTTGCCTCACTTGGTTGCCTCGGAAATAATGGTCATGTCCCTCGAACGTATGGATATCTTAGCAATGACCCGCAATTCAAAGTCGTCATAAAGATCATAGTCCCTCATTGTCCCTCGAGTTGCCTACGAGAAATGATGTTATGATGATAGTCCCTTCGAAATGCTAAGATATCCTTACTTGTTGCCTTCAGTGACCATTTCGTCCCTTCGAATGTCCCTTAAAACTCCAACGATAGGGCTACCTACTCCTTAATAGTAGGATAACACTGTCTAAAGGAAACGAGGAAATGAACAATATTTTTTCGAGTAGGTAGAAATCTTAAGTACTTGCTCAAAATAATAAAAATCATTTTACACAAACACTTTCAAAATAGTTTTAAAAAAAACAACTTCGTGACACTCTTGAGGACAGATAAAAGGGTTATCACGAAGTTAAACAAAAAACTTTTTCAAAACACACACAAGCAATTTCAAAATGAGCAAGTACCTAAGAGCCCGTGGAAAACCAAGAATAGAAAGGGTACTAACACCTCCCCTTTATATAATCTACCCCCCGTATTCAGAAACATCTCAAAAAAAGGTTTTTTCTGTTCTTTTTCCTTTTCCTTTGTTGGATGAAATAAAAGTCGGTGGCGACTCTTGCTTACCGCGACATTTGCGAGAAAAAAATGTAAACCAGTATAACATTCGGTTCTGCCACTGTATCACACATTCCAATAACATTTCACATTTCATGCGTCATAGCATATGCATACGAAACGCATATAGCACAATCTCATTTGTTTTGAGAAACATCATTACACCATGCATTTCACACATCATGACATTGCATGCAGCTAACTCTTTACCTTTTCAGGAAAGATCAATCAACAAATAGCTATCATCAACAATTTTCAAAAGTTCAGAGATCAATTCCTGAATATAGACAGGGAAATTATCTCTACGACCAACAAAAACAAGTTCTAGATTAATACCTGAAACAAGATAGGACAACTATCTGAGGACGACTGATTGGAGATTAATTACTGAAACAAACCAGGACAATTATCTACACGGCCAGCTGAAGCAATACTACACGGGCTCCTTCTCATACACTCTTCTAGAAACAGTTCATATGCGATCCAAATACAACTGACATTCTGATACTTATTCCAGATTTCTTCTAGAAACAGTTCAGATGCGATCCAAATACGGATGACATTCTGATACTTACTCCAGATTCCCTCTAGAAACGATTCAGATACGATCCATACACGGGTATTATTCTGATACTTATTCCAGATTTTTCTCAAATACAGTCCATGTAAGATCCAGATATGGATGTCATTCTGACACTCATTCAACATATTTCTCAAATACAGTCCAAATACGATCCAGATACGGATGTCATTCTGACACTCATTCAACATATTTCTCAAATATAGTCCAGATACAATCCATATACAGGTGTCATTCTGACACTCATTCAACACATTTCTCAAATACAGTCCAGATACGATCAAGATACGGATGTCATTCTGACACTCATTCAACACATTTCTCAAATATAGTCCAGATACGATCCAGACACGGATGTTATTTTGACACTCATTCAACAAATCTATCAAATACAGTCCAGATATGATCCAGATACGGATGTCATTCTGATGCTCATTCAGTACATCTTTCAGATGTGAGTCAGATACGATCCATTTATGGATATTATTCTGATACTCATCCCACTACATCTATTGTTTCAGTATAAACCGACCAAAGATTTATTCTAATACTTCTTCCAATTTTGTCAACAATCACTTTTGGGTGGCATCTATAAGTCCATCTCCGACAACTTTCCATCATCTCTCCAAATGGCATCTTTAAGCCCATTCCCTGCAAAATCAACCACCACATCTTCGAGTGCAAATTTCTGGGCACTCTAGTGTTCAATCATCTTCGACCTTCAAGTCACAAATGACGGACTTGCCTGTTTAACTCTTCGGATTTAAGAAGATTGAACAGGGTTGTTGTTGTTCCCCAAATTTTGCCCTCTCTTTTATCAAGGCATTTCTCACAACGATTCTAAAAAATTCAAGCTTGCACAAGTACAATTGGATTTTCCAGCATCAAGTTAAAGAGGAAACTGTAAAAAAGGGAAAAACAGATAAAAATGATTTTTTTAAGGAACAACAAGTTTTCTTTGATTTCCCTTGTTTCTATTCGACATTTGATGCCTGCATTGGACAAGTTTCAATTGGACAAGCTTCGATTGGACAAATAACTTTCTCCATGCTTGCTTTGAATTCACCTTCATTTCTGCTTCGAATCCACCTTCATCATTGGCTTCCTACATGAAGTACAAGGCAAGGGCCTCCTGCATGCCTGCCTGCACAAGGCAATGGCTTCCCTTCATGCTATCTCCCACAAAGAAAGTGGAGTCCTGCATGCAAGCTTCGATTGAAACAATGACCCCTTACATGTTTTCTTTGATTCACAAAGCAATGGCCCCTTACAGTGTTTGTTTCGATTCAGGAAGCAAAGGTTGCTTTCCTGCTTATTTCAAATCACAAGGCAAGAACTTCCCTCATGCATTGTCTATTTTCATACTAGCTTCGAATGGACAATGTCTCCCTTTGAAATAGCTTGCTTAGATTCCACTCTTGAAAATCTTCAACATACAATGACACACAATTGTTGGCTCATTCGAAGGACCTGCAAGACATACCTGGAAGTCCCATTCGAAGGACCTGTAAGACACACCTAGATGTCCCATTCAAAGTACATGTTTGGTGGCCCATTCGAAGGACCTGCAAGACATACTTGGATGTTCCATTCGAAGGACATATCTTGTCGACCCATTCAAGGGGAACATATTTGTCCCCTTCGAAGGATGCATAAAAAGGGCCCAATCGAAAGACACTTTGATTGGAAGCAAATATTGTTGTCTGAAGAGGATTCTGGTCGAAGGTTAGACCTATGAGGTCAAATATTCAAATATGCTTGTTCCAGGTCCAAGTCTGATGCACTGGCCATAAAGCTCCAAAACTGCTGCACAACAGTCCTGCTACACTGCTCCTATATTTGCACCAATTTGGCATACAAATATTACCCCTCGAAAGCTACAAAGACAATATACTCAATTTGTTCAAATTGTTTTATTTTCCCTCCTAAACCTCAGCCAACTTCGTCTATAAATAAGAGGCTCCATAAAACGTCTCATAGGGGCTGGACACCACATCCAGAGGGTTTTGATAGTTAGAGAAAATTTGATTGTGTGAAAATCATCAAACACTTAACACATTCTCAAACCCAGAATCGAAAGACCATATCTTTATTTATGTCCCTTTCGAATCCAACATAAGAAACACAACACTTGTTTCTTTTCCCTTTCAAATCCAGAAGCAACCCTACGCTTTGTTCTTTCTTTCGAATCCAACATAAGAAATACAACACCTATTTGTTTCCCTTTCGAATCCAGGAGCAACCCCACTCTTTGTTCTCTCTTTCGAATCCAACAGAAGGAACACTACACCTGTTCATTCTCCTTTGAATCCAGAAACAACAAACACAACCCCACTCTTATTGACCTTCGAATCCAGTCAAAGAAACACCACACCTGTTTCTTCCCTTCGAATCCAGGAATATCCAGTCCAATCACTCAAGGTCCAGAAGCACCAGCTTCAGAAGCAAGGTAAGTCCTTTGACCTTAACCCTTTCATTTCAAGCATGTACATAACATTTGTTTACTTTTCGTTTCTGCCTTTTTCGTTTGTTTTTCTTGTCCAAATGTATGGTAGAACTAACCTGTATAGACCCCAAGAGAAAGAAGAAGTTATGTGTGAAACGAAGCATCAAGCTTCGCCCCCTTACTATTTAACGGTGTCAAACGAAAGACAAAGAGGGCGTGAATGGAGGATGCGCTCTCATGCTACTTTGCAGGCCCATATTACTTCACAGTCCAAACGAAGGAACAAGAAGGGAGAAATGAAGGGTTTCCATACTGACTTTTAGGCCCAATCGAAAGAAGCATCCAGAAGGATGAATCGAAGGCTGCCTCTCATGCTGATTGTTAGGCCCAATTGAAAGAAGGAGCCGGAAGGATGAATCGAAGGCTACCTCTCACGCTGACTGCTAGGCCCAAATCGAAAGAAGCCCAGAAAAAGCAGAATTGAAGGGTGTATTCTGCCTGATCGAAGAAATTTTTTTCCTTTCTTTTATTTTGTTTTGTATTTATATTTTCTTTCTATTCAATATGGTTGTAATAGTGTAGGATATTTATTTTCTGCATTTTTATTGCTTTATACAAATGTTAGTAATTAGGATGTATGGCAAGATAAAACCAACAAGTAGACAACCCAAAAATCAAAGACAAAAATGAATGCAATCAAAAACACTTTGCACACATGCACCTCTAGGGTAATCTCACTTGTTGCCTCGAAAAATAGTCATGTCCCTTGAGTATGGGTGTTTTAGCAAAGACCATCAATAAAAGATCATAGTCCCCCGATGACCCTTGATGTTGCCTTCAGTAAACGATCTAGTCCCTAAATGAAAATTGCTTAAACGTCTCATAGGTTGCTGTTGTACCCCAGAATTTTCCCTCTCATTTATCAAGACTTTTCTCACAAGATCTCTTTGACTCAAGACTGGATTAGGGTTTGGTCAGCTCAAGACATCTCATCTTACACTATTGACCCAAAATTAGGGTTTGAGTTTGCACAAGGGTTTTTGAACTATCAATGCTTCATATGACTTTCAAACATCATTATGAACCCCTAAGATTACTCATGACAAGTTTCAAGCCTTGAACCCCATTTTTGATCAGTCAATTGGACAATTGACCTAAAAATCATCTGTATTAGGGAAAAAGTCAACCATAGCCAATTTAAAGTCAAACTTCACAATTTTTGATCCACAACAAAATTTTAAACTCATATGTATCATTTGATCAAGTTTGGATTACAATTCCTCAAGAAATTTGATCAAATCATCAAAAGGGCAAAATGGTCAAAATTAGGGTTTTGACTGAGGAAGGGCAATTTCTGATTTTTGACTTAGAAAATGACCAATTGATTTAAAGCATGATTTCAAGGGTTCAATTGCATCATCATGACCTAATGACATGGTTCAAAACATTGCAAATCCATTGGATAGACAGATGAAATTTGCAGTCAACTAATCAAAAGACAATTGTATACTGAAAAGTCAAACTTTGACATTTTAGTCAAAATCAAGTGCCAAGATTCACAATTCATCAAAAATATGTCAAAATGTGAAACTTGTTCATCAAGGAATCAAAGATTGAAGATTTGGTTTTAAAATTTGAAATTTTCTTAACTTAGAAATTTTTCTAAGTATATAAAATTTCTTATTTTTTCTCAACTTTAACCCATTTTTTTACCATGATACAAGATGATTCAAAGGAAATTCCCAACATGAAAGTTGTGGACCTCCATGAAATCTACAACTTTTCTTCACACATTTTTCCCTAAAGATTCTTGGATCTCAAGATATAATTTTATGAACACATGCCCATGAACTAAAATAACTTAGTGAAATTTTGCCCTAATTTAGGCAGGTTTTTTACCTAACTTCATGGAAATTTTTCACCTAGTTCCAAGGGGAATATTGAAATGCATTTCAAAGATGAGCTATAGATAACATTGAAATCTTTCCAAAATATCCAATAACTCCTCAAGATCATGTTTGAGTAGGGAGAATCGAAGAGATGAAGTTGGCAATTTCTCACTTTGAATTCAAGCCATTTCATGAAGAACAAAGTTCAAATCAGAACCTATGCTGCCTAATCCATGCTTTACAGGTCCCAAACTTGTTTCTTACTCCATAATTCAATGCTTATTCAGTTGACAAAGTCTTAATTCAAGTCCAAAGGTCTTTGTCCAAGCATTATTTCCATAAATGGCACAAAGTTGCCATTGCCATTTTGGAAAAGTATGACTTTTGGAACTTTACAAATCTTGAGCATTGGGCCTGTCTTCTCTGCACACACAAGTACTATAGACCTAAGGCAACTTGTATAGAGCTCATACCAACTCCAAGCAAGCCAGTACAAGCATGTGAAGACTTGTCCCTTCACTTTGCTTCAAAAGCAAGAAAGTGTGCAAAAAGGCTAGAACTGAAAATTCTATTGAGAAGCTGACTCGAAACCTTTTCCATACTAATATACCAACACATTACAACTAGAAACACGATTGCTAGAAGGCTTAAACACTCCAAAACTCCATATCACCAAAAAACTGTCAAAACTTGCACTTTGTGCATAAGCATAGCAATCCATCATTTGGCTCATGCGTTTCAAGTTTCAATCATCAAAACACCTTACCTACTTGATATCTAAGTAATCCATACCATCATCCTTGCACTGTAACTCCTTCTCCTTCATCTGCCATTTTTGTTTTTCAAGCTTGCAGGTTGACTTGGATAGAGAGTTTCAGACACTTTCAAAGCAAGATAAGGGTTGGAACACACTCAGGGAAGTTCAAGCAAGCTAAAGAAACCTTCAGGCCCTCCTAAATCTCACTCAAACCCCATTCACAATCTTAGCTGAAAGAGGTAAGAATATCAACTTCTATCTCTTCATACAGGCATCCATTGGCCATGATTTGTGAATAAACAATGTAGACATCATTTCTACAAAGCTGTACATATCCATAACTTGCATTTATTTGGCCTGAGTTGAGAGAATTTTGAAGTTCAAATTCTTGTAAAAATTAGGTTCAAATTTAGGGCTTTTAAAATTTGTTTTGGTCTTTGATTGTTAGCTTACATGATTTACATGGTTGAAACCGTGGGAATGAGTACTACCATTTTCATGTTGGAAGTTTTCATTTTCATGGAGAAATGAGAAAGTTACAGAGCTTCTGGCTGGCTAGAGGAAGAAGACGAAGAACAGGGCCATGGAAGCGTTTCATGTTATGTTTTTCTTGTTTCACATAAATCAACGGATGTATAGCCACCCCAGTGGCAAGGTAGCGCGCTGGTAAGGCCCAGGTCATGGGTTCGAACCTTGGCGCTACCTTTTGTTTTTCATACTTTCCCATTTTTCATTTTTTGGCTGTTTTGCAGGTTTGGGCTTCAGTGTTGGGCCTAGCATGTTTTTTTCTAACATCCACCTCGTGATTACTCAGGATACCCCTGGCCCATTTATTTTCAATTATTTATTTTATTTTGTTTTACTTCATAAAATATTCTTTTCTTAAATATTATAAAATCATAAAAAATATAAATATGATAACATTGCATTTTTATTTTATTTTATTTTATTTTTCACATAAAAAATATATTTTATCTTCAATATATACTAACTATCTTTCTTAAATAGATTTGTAAAAAATAAATTAAACTTAGACATATTCCTATCTTTTCTTTTATATTTATATAAATACTTGTAAATATTTATTTTAACATATAAAAAACTAAATATTTTCATAAAATATTATTTATTATTTTTAATACAAAATATACAAAAAAAATACATAAGAACTTTATTTTCTTTTAAACTAGAAATTAGGGTTAACTTTGTTTTTTTCAGAATTAATTTATTTTCCTTAAAATTATTAGGGTTTAGGTTAAAACTCTTTTACATAAAAAAACAAAACAAAATCTTTTTCTTGCATGTACATAATATTGCATATTTAAATATTGTATTTGTTTATTCCAATATTCGTACAAATTCGATTTGGTTGTAATAGCTTATTTGGATTTACATTCTTGCAAATCCCCATTCAAATTTGTATTCCCCCTCTCATAAATGATTGTAATAGCTTAGTAATCTTTACATTATGCAATTTACCGCTTTTATATACCATGCTAGTAATTAGGGTTTGTATGGCAAGATCAAAACAAAACAAATAGAAAACCCTAATCCAAGACAAAATCAAAGCATGAAAATAACACACTTGCACACAAGCATCCTTAGGGTTTCTCCACTTGGTTGCCTTATACAAAAATAGCCATATTACGCATGCGAAGTATCTTGGAAAAACAAACAAATATAAGATCATAGTCCCTCGATGTCTCTATTCAAAGTTGCCTTACAAAATGATCTTGGTCCCTCAAAAAATGCTAAGATACTTTGCAATATTGCTAATCATGGTTATACGATGACCCACGCCCGTCCCGTTTACATCCAAAGATAGGGTTGCTTACCAAATCAATGGTAAGACAATAATGTCAAAGGAATAGAAAATGCACAAGAAATACATTTGAGTAGGTAGATTACTCCTAGTTACTTACTCTATTTCCAAACAACTACCCTTGCTATTTTTCAAAACACACACATTTCCAAACATTTTACAAACATTGAAACATTTTCAAAAAAGACAAACATCTTTGTATACATTATTACAAATGAGAATCATTACAAAGATTGCCAAAACAATGGCCTCTTTTACAAAATATTTTCAAAAAACACACAAAGCACAATTCCAAAACAAAAGCAAGTGATCTAGCAAGTAACCAAGAGCCCATGGAAAACCATGGATGAAAAGGGTGTTAATACCTTCCCTTTTCATAATCTACCCCCCGAACTCAAGAAACAATCTCAAAGGTCTTTCATGTGCTTTTTCACCTTTCCTTTTTGTATAAAAGAAAAGTTGGTGGCGACTCTTGCTAACCGCAACATTTGTGATAAAATGCAAAACACTCAACTCAGTTCTCCCACCGTATCATAGAACTGGCGACTCTGCTGGGGACTATTTTGAAAGTGGGTTTACCTTAGGGCTAGATCACATTTATTTTCTTACATTGTTTGACTTGCTTGCTTTACATTATGGTTCTTTGTTTGGGTTTGAATCCTCCACCCGGATTTGGGAAACATTATAGGTAAATAGAAATACGTTGTGGAAACTGTGCGGGGTATACCGATATGGTCTAAGCAATAGCTATATTAGTGTGACATATTTATGGGTATCGGTAGCCTTTGAGTCAATCAAAGAGAATACGGGGCCGCTGAGTGATGTCATGAAACACTAACGAACTTCTAGAACCCTTTACTTGACCAACTTGGCCTTTAGGATGTAGTGAGATGACCGACTTTGGTGCAGTCCGAAGTTGGTAGATACTCGATACTACACTAATTGAGGGTTGGTTTCTTGGGATATTTTGGTCGCAATTAAAGATGCTTGAGCTGAAACAATAACCAAGGAAACATTCCAGTGATATTGAGCTCCTTAGAACCCGGTTACTATTACTAGGACAGGTTTAAGCCAACTAAACTTCAAGAGGGTACTTACCTATAAAACCCCATGCAAGCCTAAACTAAGAACTTGTTTGTTTTGCTTGTATATACATAATTATGCATAACATCATGAACATCATGAACATCATATGCATTCACTAATCATTTCAAGGATTTTAGGGATTCATCTTTGTTCTTGTTTTGTAGGATATGGATTCACTTCGCAGGAAAACTATCCAAGTCAACCTTGTAAGAATTCCTCCACAACTTAAGGAGCTAGATTCAAGGATCCCTAAGAACTCTCCATTCACCGGGAGACATGGTCGTCTACTTAACTTGGTCACTTCCAACACATATGAGGATATGATGAAAGTACTCTTCCAGTTCTTTGATCCTTTGCACCATTGCTTCACATTTCTCGACTATCAGCTTGTGCCCACTTTAGAAGAATTATCTCAACTATTGAGGATTCCCATTCTCAATCAACTACCTTTCAACGGTACGAAAAGAGACCCAAAGCCAGAAGAAATTGCTCAAGCTCTGCACTTGCACTCATCTGATGTCACAACTCATTGGGAAACTAGAAGGGGTGTCAAAGGCTTCTTAGCAAAGTTTATGTTTGAGAAAGCCCAAAGCTGTTGGAATTCCTTAGACTTGAAAGCTTTTGAGGAAATTGTGGCTCTTCTTATCTATGGGATGGTCTTATTCCCCAATTCTGACCAACTCATAGATGGGAGCACCGTCAAAATCTTCATGTCATGCAATCCGGTGCTTGCATTGCTAGGGGATATCCTACACTCTTTTCACACTCACACAATGAGGAAAAGAGGTGTCCTTATATGTTGCACTCCTCTCCTGGAAAGATGGTTTATTTCTCATCATCCCCAATCGGTCTTAAAGAATGAGCAAGGATTAAGGTGGTCACAAAGGTTAATGACGCTCAAACATTCAGATATTCATTGGTGCTCTCGATCCAAAGAGAATGTTATCATTGTTGACCGTTGTGGGGAATTCCCTAATGTCCCTCTACTTGGAATTAGGGGAGGAATCACCTAAAACCTATGCTTAGCTCTAAGACAGTTTGGTTATGCCCGAAGGGATGGCCCGCATGAGATGCTGATTCAAGGCTTGGTATTCGACTACGACAACGACGATCAAGGTCTTTGACAGAGATTCATCCGAGCTTAGAGGATGCTAAACAAGGTGGATAGAAAGACTTTGGGACACAAGAATTCCATCCCTCTTGAGCCTTACCTCAAGTGGGTACGAACCCGCGCTCAAAGTCTTATGATTCCTTATCCTTCCATTCTCCCGGTGATCATTGAGCCTGTTAAGGAAGGAGAAGTTCCATACACTATCCTACATCCCGATATGCCCACATCTCTTGAAGACCTACAAAGGGATTGGATACAGCTCAAAGGAGAGCGAGATACTTTCGAAGCCCAATTCTACGCAAGCGAGAAGAAGGTTTTGGAACTCACTAGGCTACTTCATGAGGAGCAGACTCTAAATTCCTACATTACACCAAAGAGGATGCACACTACTTTTTTATCTTAGAGTTTTGTATTATTTTGTCCAAGGGGCATTGATGTACTCAAACTCTGTCTTATTAATATAACGTGTGTTTCTTTTTGTCTAAAATGAACTTGAATCTTTAAAATCCTTGAAAACATTGCATGTGTACATATCATTCATCATAACATAAACAGGTCTTTTGCAACAAGTTTCCTCATCTCTCTACTGTTTATTTCAGTAAGATGGATCTCGAACAGACACTCAAAGATCTTCAAGTTCAAAACGCGCAGTTTCAACAGTTGCTCATTACCCTAGCCAAGGGGCAAGAAGAGTTGAAGACTCTGTTAGCTGAAGAAAGAAAGAAGAAAACCAAGAAGACCTATGGGGTTTTGAACATGGGGAGAAGGTTTCAGGGACAGACTAGAAGAACCTTGAATTTTGCAACCACTTTCGGGGAAGGAGAAGGGAAAGGAAAGGAAACAGCGGTTCTGTCAGAATCTGAAGAGGAGGAAGACGAGGAAGACTACTCCGAGGAACAGTATCCTCCAGCAGATGATAAGTACATACATCTTAAAGAGCGTTTGAGCGCTATGGAAATAAAAAAGGTGCCAGGTCTAGACTTTGAAGAATTGGGACTACTGTCGGGAATTATGATCCCACCGAAGTTCAAAGTGTCGTTGTTTGCAAAATATGATGGGGTGTCATGTCCTAAGATGCACCTCCGATCATATGTGAGAAAGATCCAGCCGCACTCCGCCGATAAAGACCCGTGGGTGCATTTTTTCCAAGATATCCTATCTGGAACACAACTCGATTGGTTTTACCAATTGGAAAGGGCCGACGTCCACAACTGGGAAGGCCTTGCCGCAACTTTCTATAAGCAATACCAGTATAATGCTAATTTGGCACCTACCCGTACTCAACTTCAGAGTATGGCTATGGCTTCAAATGAGGGTTTCAAGGATTACGCGCAGAAATGGAGAGATCTAGCTGGGAGAGTACAACCCCCTCTGTCTGAAAGGGAGTTGGTGGGTATGTTCTTAGGCACTCTATCGGGACCTTTCTTCAACCATCGGATTGGAAGCTCATCCGCAGGATTTGTTGAGTTAATACTAACCGGAGAGAGGGTGGAAGCTGGCATAAAAAGTGGAAAGATTCAGAAGGATTCATCTGCCTCTACAGCTGTGAGAAAGCCTTTCACTGGGAAGAAGGAGGTATTTGCTGTTTATCCATAAAGGAACCAAGGGAGAGCTGAACGCCGACCAATGGTAGGAGCTGTTATGATCCCAAAGCCTATATCTGATCAACCAAGAAGTAATCAACCGAGGGTGGAAAGGCCAGTCCGGAAATTCACCAGAATTAATATGACTCTGGCCCAGGTTTTACCACACCTTCTGAAATCTAATTTGGTAACTTTGAAAGAAGCTCCCAAAAACCCCAACACAACGTCCCCTCATTATCACCCAAATGCCAGATGCGCATATCATTCTGAAAGTCCGGGTCATGACACTAACAACTGTTGGGCCCTGAAAAACAAAATTCAAGACCTTATAGATGCAAAAGAGATTGAGTTTGATGCACCTGAGAAGCCAAATGTCATTTATGCTCATATGCCTAGGCATGGTCACAACACCAATGCAATTGAAGAAGACTTGTTTGTTACCACATTTGATGAACTCTTGACTCCACTCCCAATCATTAAGATAAACTTGTTGAAAGTCGGTATATTCCTGGGTTGTAATGAAGACTTCCATCTCTGCTTATCCTCACCAACTGTTTGCCCTTTATTGAAAACAGGCATTCAACGCTTGATAGACAACAAAGAGATTCTATTTGAAAGTACTCCTGTTTTACCTATTCCTGTTGAAGACATTTCAATCATAACCATCTCCGCCAATTCTTCCAGGGTCCCCAAAAGGCCCGTTAGAATTACATCGGTTCCAAAAACTACTCCTCTTATAATCACTATGCCTGGGCCAATCCCGTATGAATCAGACAAAACTGTGCCGTGGAATTACGGTGGGGACATTTATTACCATGGCATCAAACAAGATGGGCTGGCTGCCAAAGAAATGAGATCCGAAGAAGAAGACTCCGATATTAGCAATATTGTCGGAACCAGTAAGATTACCTGAAGCGGTAGAATCTTCTCTCCAGAAATTGCCCCCCCCCCCCCCCCCCCCAAAGGCAGTTTTTGGACCCGTGGCTGCTCCGAAGGTTACCTCCGTACCATTAATCATATTTGCAAGTGCTCCTATTGACAAAGACGACACAACCCCTGCTGTTATCCCTACCAACACTCCTACTGCTGAAATTTGAGGAAAAAGTATTCAAGAAGAGCCTGTCTGGACGAAGGCTCAACCACTGACTATCCCCGAAACCTCCAAAAAGGAAATGGAGGAGATCTTGAGAATAATAAAGAAGTGTGACTACGACATAGTCGAACAATTGGGGAAAACTCCCTCCAAAATCTCCATGCTGGAATTGTTACTATGCTCAGAGGCACATGCGAAAGCTCTGGTGAAGTTTCTAAAGACAGCCCATGTGCCTCAAGAGACGTCTACTGACCAATTTCAAGATTGTGTGGCCAGTTTGACGGCGGATAACGACCTAGGCTTCTCGGATGCTGATCTGACACCAAGGGGAAGGAAGCACAACGAGGCATTACATGTCTCTGTGGAATGTAGAGGAACAACTCTGGCCCATGTCTTGGTGGACACCGGCTCATCTTTGAATGTTTTACTGAAGAAAGCTCTCAACAGACTAGACTGCGAAGGATTAACGTTGAAACCCAGTAACATAATCGTAAGAGCATTTGTTGGCTCAAAGAGGATGGTTCACGGGGAGGTGGACATCCCCATAAAGGTTGGGACTCAAACTTTCAACTCAACCTTCTATGTAATGGATATCTGCCCCTCTTACTCATGTCTGCTAGGACGGCCATGGATCCATAATGTCGGTGTTATCACCTCCATACTGCACCAGATGCTGGAATATCCGGTCCATGGAAAGATTATCACTGTCCACGGAGAGGAAGAATATATGATTATCCACCTCAATTCTTTCTGGTATGTGGAATTGGACGGGGAGTTCATTGAAACTCCTTTTCAACATTTCGAAGAAGTCTCTCAAGAGGTAGCAGTAACCAAGACAGTGTCCCAGATCCCTAAGATTACAAGACCTCCGCTTCGGATGTCATCTCTAAAGGACGCCAAAGTAGTAATATAGGAGGGTGGATGCACCATCTGGGGGCAAATTTTGGATATTCCATATAAATCTGACAAGTTTGGCTTAGGGTTTACTTCAAGTGCTCAGAAGGTTGTGCGTCGTGCCCGTGCTGGGGGACCACCCTTAAAGATTAGCAACCGAGTGGTCAGTGCGATGGAAGATGGTGAAGAGGATTGCAGCTTGGAGGATTGGATCTTTCCTACTGTCAACGGAGGACTTCGCAATTAGGAAGCCAGAGACTTTGTCCCAATAACTTTCATCCCTCAGTAATTTATCTTTTACATTTCAGTTTTACTTGTAATATTCACAAACAATTCGCACATTTAAAACCTTGTGTCTTGCCCGAGGCACAATGATCCATTTGTAAGGGTTTTTATTTCATCTTCATATGACATTCAATGAATCATGGACGTTTTTCACATACAAACTTTTTGTGTTCATTATTTTTCTTTTACGTTTTATTTTTAAAGATGGCTATACCCTTACACACATCCACACTCACAAATGCATGTACCCCTCCATTTCGGATCCCATGGGTAACGATACTGCTATGGCCTTTTGTGACTCTGAGGATCTAATCTACCAATCCGAAGACGAAGGTGAGGAAGATTGTGAAGTACCAGGGGAATTGGCCAGACTACTACAATAATAGGAAAGAGCTATTCAGCCTCATGAGGAACCGGTGGATACAATCAACTTGGGTATCAAGGAGGATAAAAAAGAAATCAAGGTGGGTGCCAATCTAGAGTCGAATGTCAAGGAGCGTCTGATTCAACTGTTGCATGATTATGTTGAGATCTTTGCCTGGTCATATGAAGACATGCCAGGACTTGATGCAGACATCATGGTACATCGTCTTCCAACAAGAGAAGATTGTCCACCAGTAAAACAAAAAGTCCTCCGCATGAGGCCTGACATGTCAAAGAAGATCAAAGTGGAAGTCATGAAACAATTCAATGCCAGATTCTTGGTTGTCACTTCCTATCCCCAATGGGTTGCCAACATTCTTCCCGTGCCTAAAAAGGACGGCAAAGTACAAATGTGCATGGACTATAGAGATTTGAATAGGGCCAGCCCTAAAGATGATTTTCCACTTCCCCACATCGATATCCTGGTTGATAATACAGCGCAACACAAAGTGTTTTCCTTCATGGACGAATTCTCGGGTTATAACCAAATCAAAACGGCACCTGAGGACATGGAGAAAACAAAATTTGTCACACAATGGGGCACATTCTGCTACAAAGTGATGCCATTCGGGCTGAAGAATGCTGGGGAAACCTATCAGCGCGCCATGGTAGATTTGTTTCATGACATGATACATCATGAAATAGAGGTCTACATAGACGATATGATAGCCCGATCAAAAATGGAAGAAGAGCACCTTGATCACTTGCAAAAGTTGTTTGAGAGATTGAAGAAGTATAAGCTAAGGTTGAACCCAAACAAGTGCACGTTCGGAGTCTGGTCCGGTAAACTCTTAGGTTTTGTCGTCAGTAACAAAGGCATTGAGGTTGATCCTCCCAAGGTTAAAGAAATACAAGAAATGTATGCTCCTCGTACTGAGAAGGAAGTCAGAGGATTCTTGGGATGCCTAAACTATATTTCCAGATTCATTTCTCACTTGACAGCCACTTGTGAGCCAATCTTCAAACTATTGAAGAAAGATCAAGTAGTCAGATGGAATGATGAATGCCAGATTTCTTTTGACAAGATCAAAGAGTACTTACAAGAGCCTCCTGTTTTGATGCCACCAGTCGAGGGAAGACCACTGATCATGTATCTGACCGTTTTAGAGAACTCAATGGTGTGTGTATTGGGGCAGCATGACGAGTCTGGCCGAAAAGAGCACGTTATTTACTACCTGAGCAAAAAGTTTACCGACTGTGAAACCAGATATTCACTGCTCGAGAAAACTTGCTGCGCTCTGGCATGGGCTGCTCGCCAGCTAAGACAGTATATACTGACTCATACTACTTTTTTGATATCTAATATGGATCTGATTAAGTACATCTTCGAAAATCCTGCTCTGTCTGGGGGGATAGCTAGATGGCAGATGATCCTAACAGAATATGACATACAGTATACTACCCAGAAAGCTATAAAGGGCAGTGTCTTGGCTGATCATCTTGCTCATCAAGCTGTAGAAGATTATCAGTCCATGAAATTCGAATTCCCGGATGAGGACATCATGACATTAGACAACTGTGAAGGAATCAGGCCATATGACGGACTTGAACAAGGATCTTGATGGACTCTGTTCTTTGATAGGTCATTCAATGCACTTAGTAATGGTATCGGCGTTGTACTCATATCTCCAGAAGGGTGTCATACTCCCTTTACTGTCAAACTTTGCTTCAACTGTACAAACAACATGGCGGAGTATGAAGCATGCATCTTTGGTCTCAGAGCCGCCATAGACTTGGGAATCAAATCTTTAGATGTATTTGGAGATTCAGCTTTGGTCACCATTCAGATCAAAGGGGAATGGTACACTAAGCATCCAAACCTTATCCCTTACAAAGGACATGTTTTGACATTGCTACCACATTTTGAGGAGATTACCTTCGAGCATTTTCCGCGAGAAGAAAATCAACTAGCAGCCGTTGTAGCCACAATGTCATTTATGTTTAAACTTAATTGGGATAACGAGGCTCCCCAAATCACCATCGAACGAATGGATGAACCATCACACTGTCACGAGATTAATACTGAAGAGGTAGTGGACCAGCCTTGGTTTCATGAAGTCAAGAGGTATCTCGAGGTTCAAGAATATCCAGAAGGAGCTTCAATCAAGATAAGAAGTTCTTAAGGAGATTCTCTGCTAAGTTCTTCCTTAGTAATGACATCCTGTACAAGCGTAATCATGACTCCATTTTGCTTCGGTGCATGGGTAAGGTTGAAGCTGAAAAGATCATGGCTGAATTACATGAAGGTTGTGATCGGTGGATCTGGAACTGACTGTTTAACGCTGGTTCGCGAAATGTCGCGGAAGCAAGAGTCGCCACCGTCTTTTATTTTCTCCAAATGGAAAGGACAAAAGCACAGAAAAATTCCTTAAAGAGATTGCTCTCGGTCCGGGAGGTAAGTTATAGAAAGGGAAGGTGTTAGCACCCTTTCTATCCATGGTTATCCATGGGCTCTTAGATACTTGCTCATTTGTGTTTTCAAAATGGTTTGTTTGCTTTTCAACTGTGGGTTTTAAAAAGTTTCTTTGAAAATTCCAGTTCGACTCTTGTATCGGTCCTCAAGAGTGTTTGAAAAATTGCTTTCGAAAGCTTTTGAAAAGGTGTCGGTGTGAAAAGTATTTTTTGAATTTGTTTTTGAATTTAGAGCAAGTATCTAGAGTCGTCTACCTACCCTAAGGAATTCGTCTGTGTAAATATCCTTTAAAGTAGTGCCATCCCACCATTGAGAGGTAGGTAGCACCACCATTGGAGGTGTTTGGGTCAATTCGAGGTTCGGGACATGGTGATCACCAGAGCAATAGGAAGACACCTTAGAAGCTACCCTCATGCCAGGTTCCCGGATCATGAGGACTTACTACTTACTAAGACATCCTCTACTCGACGATCACCTTTCGAGGCAAGGCAACAGTGAGGCGTACCCTAGGGGTGGTGTGTGCGATTTGTGTGTCATGTTCATTTGCATTTATCTTGTCATGTTATTGGTGAGCTAACGTTTGTTTTTTATTTTTGCCCATACATTCTTTCATGCCATTATTTAACAGTTTAAAAATATTGCGGGAAGTAAAAGATCTAAGCTATTACAAAAGGCGCGGGTCCACATCGCCAAAATTAAACCAGGACCCGATTTGACAGAAAAAATAAAGAAAGTAAAAATAAAGAATTAAAAGTGCAAGAAATTAATTACATGGCTTCGGGAGAGATACATGAATATTTAAACGAAATAAAATAAATATGCGAATTAATAAGAATTAAAAACGAGGGCGTTGGACCCTTTTTGCAAAACTAAATTAAATGGTGACATTAATTAATTAAAAAAAAGAAAGGAAATTGTTTTTTGGTATTTTATGATTTTTAGGTATTTTGATGAAAAAGAATTAATTAAAATTAATACTAACCCTAATTCTAGTGGTTTTTAATTTATTAAGAAAACATTGAATTTTAACCTAAATTAACCCTAATTTTTATATACAATTTAATAATAAAAATAAATGTCTAATATTTAATTATTATAAAAGAAAAGAAAAGATGAAAATTAATTAAACCCTAGTTCTATGTTTTTTAGATTTTTATTAAGAGAATTAAAATTAAAACCTAAGTTAAAACTAAATTTAATTATATACAATTTATTTATGAAAATACTAAAAATAAAAATATTTATTGTTTTTCTCTTTTCTGATTTTTTTTTATTTTTTATGTTTTTTATGAAAATAATTAATTAATCAAACAAATAATAATTAAAAGAAAATAGAATTAATAAAAACAATAACATGGCAAACCTGGGGGGGTATCAGTCCCCAAAGTGGAGGTGAAAGTTTAGTAATCTGGCCCAATGACCTTCAGGTCCGTTGACTTTTCCAGACACCGTGTGGCATCTTTGACTAGGACCTACCATGTCCTTTAGCTCTGAACCCTTGGATGACTGATATTGACCAAGTGGATGGCTTGATGGAGAGGCGCATGATGGTCTCCAGCATGTGAAACTGCATGTGAACTTTGATTGAAAAATAATATGGAGATAGTGAAGACCTGGGGCTCGAACCCAGGTCATGTACTTTACCAACAACTATGCTTGCCACTGAACCAATTCACGCGTGTTTAATATATAACAACTAACAAATATTATAAAAGAAAGATAGTCAGTGGTTTAAGCGTCTTCCTCGTTGGTTTTCTTTTTCCTGAAATACACAAACAATGAGCAACGGTTTTCAAACGTTGCTATAGGTGCTATATGAAAAAATAGCGAATAGGCCATAAGGCCTCATAAATTGATCGCGAGTGCTTGTTTCTGTTCGTCCAGACATGCCCGATTCAATGGCGTAAGTCACGTGTCCTAATTTTACCATATTACAAAACGCCCAAATTAAAGCTTGCAAAACCCTAATATTCATCCATGGCAAATCTTCACACGATGCACAAAAACACAATTAAATCACTGGGTTAGCATTAGAATCAAACGATAATCATGAATCAAGCGTTAAATTTCACAAAAAATGCATGAATCGAGATGCACGAATTAGAAATTTTCTTTGTACAGGTCCGGCTCGTTTTACCAATTCCTGATGTTTTGATGAATGTTTTTGATTGGAAATCGTTCCTTGAAGCTGCAAGAAGCTAATGAGATCAAAATCTTGGCTTGAAACCACCTACAAATTGGTTTTCAGTTTTGAGTTTCTTTGCAAAAATTTCAAGTTTGATGATGGGGTTTTTGCGCAGCTCAAATGGTTTTTTGAATTAGGGTTGTGTTCTATGTATAAGTAAGAGTGAATTAGGTCAAGAATTCTGATCAAAATCCATGCATTGATGGTTTATGAGATTTGATTTTCTTCAAGATCTTTTTCAATCTTTTTCCATGCTATTTGATACCAAATCATGCCAAAACTTTCCCTAATTGATCATGCACGAATTTGAGTGTCCAATGAGAATAATTTCTGCACAAAAAGATTTTATTTCATTAGTTTTGTATTTTTCATGCATTTTATTTAATTAAATGAATTATAAATGATAAAAAATCCAAATAAATAAATAAAAATGGAGAAAAACTTCCCTTTGGGCCTAATGGTCGTGCACATGCTTGGGATAATGAATTATGGAAGAAAAATGGGCCCATTAGCAATTTTAGGTCATTTGAACCATTGTTGACTTTTCAAAATATCCAAAAATTTCCCAACTTCCACAAGGCATAACTTGCTCAATTTTTAAGCTTTGCTCATGTTCTTGGACATTTTGGAAAGGTATTTGAGTCCTCTAACCAATGTATTTGGTCCCATGTCATTTTGATTTACCAATCGCAAGTTATGGCCTTTGACTTAAAGTCCCTTTTTGTTGACTTTTGAAAATGACTTATAATGTTGAAATTGATAACTTTTTGTGAGAGAATTTCTTGGACTTGGAGTATGAGGATGAGTTGTAGGAAATGTCTTTCTCTTCAAAATGAGATTTGGATGGAATTTTTCTGATAATCCATGTGAAAGTTATGCCCTGGTCAATTTACAATTGACTTTTTCAATTGTCTAAATAAGGAAACTTTTGCATCTTGATGATTTTTGAGCCAAGCTTTGAGAATCATGATCAAGCATTGATCAAATGATGTTTGTAGCTTCAAAATGATATGTTGACCAAAAATTTGAACTTTTGACTGCCAAATAACCATTTTGCCCCTACAGTTGACTGTAGTGCAATTTAGGGTTTTGACTGTGCAATTTTGAGCTGAATGTCTTGAAACTTGGTATGAGGATGTTTGACCATATTTGTAGGCATGTGAGACTTGATTGGACCTTTGGAAACTTCATTTTCTTGATCATAATACAAACCCTAATTTTGACTGCTTAGGAGGCCCTTGAACTGTGCAACCCTTGGGGAATTTTGAAGCTTGACTTAGCAATTTCTTGAAGAATATGGGAGGGCAAATTTTGGGGTACAACAGTTGCCCCTGTTCAATCTTCTTAGACCTGAGGATGCAGATTGGCTGACGTGCCTTTCGTAATCCGAGGGTAGAAGATGATTGAACACTAGAGTGCCCAGAAATTTGCGCTCACATAGTAGCAGTGTGATGATGGGAATGGGCTTATAGATGCCATTTAGAGATTGATGAATAGGATGATGGGCTTATAGATGCCATCTGGATGTTGATCGCGTAAGAGATTCCTTAGCGAGAACCTGCGTACCTGCAAAAGAAAAATGAGTACCTGACATGTTGCAGGAGCTGGTTTTCAGATGCTTTGTATAAATGTGTCCTGACTGGTTACAGGAGTTGGATCTGGAGCTTCACAAGATGATGAATGAACCAGGGATGGTTACTACCTCAGCATGAACGGTGAGAGAACCTTGGGTGAGTTTAACTTCAACAACGCTCGTTGAGAAAATCTTGGTGGGAATTACCATCTTTGCAGGATCGGGAAGAGAACCAATAGGAAATTATAATCTCAAAAGCGGACGTTTGAGAAAAACCGGGGATGGAATTATCATCTCACGCACCGTCGGGGAGAGAACCATAGGAAATTATGATCTCAAAAGCGGACGTTTGAGAAAAACCTGGGATGGAATTATCATCTCACGCACCGTCGGGGAGAGAACCATAGGAAATTATAATCTCAAAGGCGAACGTTTGAGAAAAACCTGGAATGGAATTATCACCTCACGCAACGTCGGGGAGGGAACCATAGGAAATTATAATCTCAAAAGCGAACGTCTGAGAAAAACCTGGAATGGAATTATCACCTCACGCACCGTCGAGGAGGGAACCATAGGAAATTATAATCTCAAAAGCGAACGTCTGAGAAAAACCTGGAATGGAATTATCATCTCACGCACCGTCGGGGAGAGAACCATAGGAAATTATAATCTCAAAAGCGAACGTCTGAGAAAAACCTGGAATGGAATTATCACCTCACGCACCGTCGGGGAGGGAACCATAGGAAATTATAATCTCAAAAGCGAACGTTTGAGAAAAACCTGGGATGGAATTATCATCTCACGCACCGTCGGGGAGAGAACCATAGGAAATTATAATCTCAAAAGCGGACGTTTGAGAAAAACCTGGGATGGAATTATCACCTCAAGCACCGTCGGGGAGGGAACCATAGGAAATTATAATCTCAAAAGCGGACGTCTGAGAAAAACCTGGAATGGAATTATCATCTCACGCACCGTCGGGGAGAGAACCATAGGAAATTATAATCTCAAAAGCGGATGTTTGAGAAAAACCTGGAATGGAATTATCATCTCACGCACCGTCGGGGAGAGAACCATAGGAAATTATAATCTCAAAAGCGAACGTCTGAGAAAAACCTGGAATGGAATTATCACCTCACACACCGTCGGGGAGGGAACCATAGGAAATTATAATCTCAAAAGCGAACGTCTGAGAAAAACCTGGAATGGAATTATCACCTCACGCACCGTCAGGGAGGGAACCATAGGAAATTATAATCTCAAAAGCGAACGTCTGAGAAAAACCTGGAATGGAATTATCATCTCACGCACCGTCGGGGAGAGAACCATAGGAAATTATAATCTCAAAAGCGAACGTCTGAGAAAAACCTGGAATGGAATTATCACCTCACGCACCGTCGGGGAGGGAACCATAGGAAATTATAATCTCAAAAGCGAACGTCTGAGAAAAACCTGATAACTTCTACTGAGTCTTTATCAGAAAAATCTGTTGGGAGTCGATTTAGCTGGACTAGAGAAGGCCTTGGACTGGATAAGAAATCTTTGGAGTCGATTAACTGAACCGGTCTAGGTCTTGAAATATGATGGAGAATTTAGCTGAATCTTTCCTGAAAGGTAAAGGTCAGTCATATGCAATGCATGATATGGATCAAGCAATGATGTTCTCAACATAAATGAGATTTGTATGATATGATGCGTCTATGCATGCTATAATGATGTATGCGATGTTTACGAATGTATGTTTTCGTCTAGGAAAGTAAATCCTTGACGGGTGCCGGGAAGTCACTCCTGGGCTGATATTGAAGAATAGATTTCGCTTCCGCTAGGGATGATAGCTGTAAGAATACCGGTAGGAGAAGATAACCCCGTTGGGGAATAAACTTGGCGAATGGAATATTCTGCGGGGAGGAAAGTACTCTGACGATCTTGCTGGGAAGCAATACTCTGTGGGGAGAGAGATATTTTGCTGAGTGTTGATAATAACTTGCTGGGGATATCTTTGCTGTATCAGAAGTGTTAATAGACTTCGCTGGGGATAAGAAAGAACTATGTTGACGACGACCTTTTTGTGGCTTTTGGCTGAGGATAACCCAGTTATATCCTGTTAAGGAAATAATTCTTTGAATAAAGCCGGACGACGCGTTCGTGCTTTTGTGGGGATAAGCTTCCAGAATCTACTGGGGATAAGCTTACTGCTTGGGGAGATGGATTCCAACTTTCCTGGGGGGAAGCTGGGTTGGATTCTCTGGGGAAGTTTTGAATTGCCCCGGGGAAGTGACTCCATTGAATGTTTGGTATGCCGCCGGGGAACAATCTTAAATCAAGACTGCCGGGGATGTTTGTTAAGACTGTATGCTGCTGGGGAAGGTTGAGATCGGCGGGAGGATACCCAACTTCCTTAAGGTTGATAACTGTTTTTCTTGAGGAGAGTATACTGCTTGCTGGCTCACTCTCTGGGGAATTAAGATACCTGGTTGTGTTCTTCAGCTGAACCTACCTTGATACCTTGGAGGACAGAACAAATAGATCGCTTGGACAACTCTTTATTGCCCCTGTTTCTGAGGTATGAGAGGAAGACCTGTGAGATGCTGATAATTGTTGAGGGTCAAACCTTCTTCCGGTAGGCAGGTGACAAGATGACAGGACATAGTCGTACGCTTTGATCCCTAACTTTTGCCCGGACCGCCCTTTCGGGTTTTCAGTCCACCGGGATACCCATTTTTGCCCAAGCCGCCTTTTCAGGTTTTCGACTTGCCGGGTGTACAGATTTTTTTCATTTCATCCCTTCATTTTGCCCGAACCCTTTTGGTTCGCCGGGAAGCCCTAATTTTTGCCTAGGCATGTCAGCCTAGCGGGTCTTTGATTTTGCGTAGTATCTTTTCGACTATGTCCGTTCTCTTAGAATGTAGGGAGTTGCCCCTGGCTGTTTGTGTTGCCATATTACCAGAAGATGTCTGATCGTGCAAAATTTGTTGCTGGAATGCCCCAAGTGACTCAGGCGGAGATTTTCCCCAGGCTATTTGGCCTTTGAGAGATTCTCCGAATCTTGACTTAACTGCCCCAGATGATGGAAAATGATCATGTCGTGCCCCTTGATTGGAAG
Organism: Vicia faba; assembly: GCA_948472305.1. NCBI lineage: Eukaryota > Viridiplantae > Streptophyta > Magnoliopsida > Fabales > Fabaceae > Vicia > Vicia faba. Next base: position 282,087,241 of record OX451739.1, on the reverse strand, counting down.
TGCTTTTGTTCACTAGGTATTCATCGTGCGAATTTCCCTGCTGTTCAACAAAAAGTCATATGCAAACAAAGTTATGTTAAAAATGCAAAGCCTATGTCTGTCTTGAAGATTTTGAAAATGCATTCTTCTTCATAAAATAAGTGAATGTTTGTAAAACATGATGTCAACTCCGTATTTACCGTAAGCCTTAAGGAGTCAGGATACCTTTCATAACAGCATGCTTTCGAACTAACCCGTGCTTCAGCTAGGACTTTTAAGGGTTATAACGTGGCTTGGTTCATGGTTTAAGAAACAAAGGATAAAGGCTCAAATTTTATTTGTACCCACCCGCTCTTCGTGATGTTCTCCAACCCTAAACTCAGTTGATCATACGTTAGGCCTTGTTTGAGTCTTTGCTCTGATTTTCCGGTGATGATTCGGATTTATTTGGAATAGGAAGTCATTTCCTTTTTGTTGAGGGTTTATAAGACCTCTTTCTTTTCTGATTTTTTTGTTATCCCTTTCTTTTTTGTTTGCCTGGACAGTTTCCTTTTTTGGAATCACAGTCAGCGGGATGCCCCAGTTTTGTAAGTCTCCTTCATAGGTTTTGACTTAATGGGTTTTTATTTTGAGAAGTAATGACTGCCTGTCTGTATGATTGTTCGGAACCATCACTGTCTTTCTTTTATTGTGAGGACCTCTTTAGTGCCATTCGTTATGCACTTGGATCAACTGAGAGAACTACCCTGCCCCAGGTTATAATAAAGGGTTTTAAATTTCGAAAAGAAAAACTCCTACTTCTTTGGCTCAGAGGGGTTGACGAGGGATTATCATCCTTATAACTCCAGTGTTTAGGGATTGAAACAATGCCTGTACCTCATCAGTGGGGTCTGTTCAAAAGCATACTGTAAAGATCGTGGTATCGTTTTCGTCATCCTCCCTCAAGAGGCTTAGAATTATTATTTAAGAGTTGATCATCAGAAAAAATATGAAAATAATTTTCATTTAGTGAATACGAATATATAGTTTCAGAACAGACATATGCGATGCATTAATGAAATAACAATGTTTACCATGAGTAAATGTTTGAACAAAAGAAAATTGCAACTTGAACGTTCGAATGAACAAAAGTTTCCTCTTCTCAGGGCCTGTTACTTCAACTGGTGAGTCTTGGAGGGATGGTAGAAAAATTCACCCTGACCATCTTGTGTGAACTCCAATGCCCCTTCATCAATCAGGTCCTGGATCTTGTTTTTCAAGCTCCAACAATCATCTGTAGTATGCCCCGGGCTGTCAGAGTGATAAGTGCAGCGGGCGTTGGGGTTATACTTCGGTGACGTTGTATTTTGGTTCTTCGGAGCTTCTTTTAGAGTTACCAGCTTGGTCTCCAGCACTTGTGGCAATATCTGGGATAAGGTCATGCTGAGCCGAGTGAACTGCCTTCTCTCGCTCTTTTGTTGGTTGCGATGTTGAATTTGTGACACTGGAGCCATTTGGGGAGCTCTCTCCTTGCCTCTTTGTCTCAAAGGTGGTCGAGCAATGACTGGCTTTTTACCCTTAGACTTTTGCCCCAGTTGGTTACCCTGAAGCAGTTGTTTGACGAGAAACCAGAGCTCATCTTGTCTTTGAGCTAACCCTTGAATGGCAGTCCCCTGCCCCAGCATCTGGACCTTCAATGAATCCACCTCGGCTTGTAGGTGTTTCAGCCTTTCATCCTCAGCACTGTTCCTGACAAAGGTCTCCATGAGAAGTGTCCTTAGCTCTTCCTGTCCCTTGGATAGATTCAGGAGGACTTTCCCGAACCGGGTCTCTTGATCAAGAAAGTCTTGGTTGTCTTGTTGGGAAGACATTGCTGAAATAAACAGCGGGAAAGGTAAGTGACCTGCAAAGGGTACCTGTTATGCAATGATATGTATGACATGCATGTAATGTTTTCAAGGACCTCGCGGGATAAACAAGAAAATTTGTTAGAATTTGGGTTCGGTAACTTGATTGAAGGAACTTCGTGTTGTTGAGAGTCCTTCTTCAAGGGTCAAAGGCTCACCATATCCAGTGGGTCATAGCCCCTGACTTTAGTCATCCTGTCTGGCTTTGATTTCCAAACAACCTTGGTTGGGGGGAACCTTCTTCAAGTGTCAAAGCTCACCATATCTAGTGGGTCATAGCCCCTGACAATCTTTAGCTAGAGGAAAATAAATCCTCTTTGCCCCTTGCTAGATGTTTGATTTATCATGACCTGCATTACAAGCCCTTGAGATCCTTGAAATGGGTTAGGATGTATGTAATGGTATGATGTTATGCTATGCATGGGGTAATGTAGGTAACCCTGTTATGAGTCCTAATTAAGGACTGCAAACCAAAACCTGCAAGAAACCCAAGTAAAACCTGTCATGAGTCCCGATTAAGGACTATGAACAAAACCTGCAAGAAACTTAGTAAGCCCTGTCATGAGTCCCAATTAAGAACTAAAACAAAAAACCTGCAAGAAACTTAGTAAGCCTTGTTATGAGTTCTAGTTAAGGACTAAAACCTGCAGGAAATTTAGTAAACCCTATTATGAGTCCTAGTTAAGGACTATAAACAAAACCTGCAAGAAGTTCAGATGTCAGATAACAAGCATGCAAGTAATCCAAGTTTGAAGGCACAGAAGTCACACAAGACAAGCCCTTAGGGTTTAAGGCCAGCATGGGGTCTGGGTATTACCCTCTTGAAGTTGGTGGGCTCAACCTGTCCTATTAGAAGTAACCGGGTTCTAAGGGTCCCAATATCACGGGATTGCTTTCATTGTTCATCGTTTCGATTTAGCCACTGAACTGGCGACCGAAATATTCCAGGAAAGCAACCCTCAATTGAGTGTAGTATCGAGTATCAACCAACCTCGGACTGCACCAAAGTCAGTTATCTCACTACCCTAAAGAGGCCAAGATAGTTCAATTAAGGTTCCTAAGGTCTGTTGATGCTTCACGACACCACGCGGAGGCCCCGTACTCTCCTTGACTGAACTCAAGGGTTACCGGTACACACCAAAGTGCCACATCAACGTAGCAGACTGTTTCAACCATGTCGGTATACCCCGCACAGTTCCCTCACAGCCTTGTTGCTACTTTCTAAGAAGGTATCCCCAGATCCGGGTTAGGATCTATAGAACTCCCAAGACAGTCCCACAATTTTAAAGCAAGCAAAGAAAGCAATTGAAAACACAGTTATGAACTATCCCTAAGGTACACCTCACTTTAAGTTTAATTCCCCAGCAGAGTCGCCAGTTCTGTGATCGGTGGATCTGGAACTGACTGTTTAACGCTGGTTCGCGAAATGTCGCGGAAGCAAGAGTCGCCACCGTCTTTTATTTTCTCCAAATGGAAAGGACAAAAGCACAGAAAAATTCCTTAAAGAGATTGCTCTCGGTCCGGGAGGTAAGTTATAGAAAGGGAAGGTGTTAGCACCCTTTCTATCCATGGTTATCCATGGGCTCTTAGATACTTGCTCATTTGTGTTTTCAAAATGGTTTGTTTGCTTTTCAACTGTGGGTTTTAAAAAGTTTCTTTGAAAATTCCAGTTCGACTCTTGTATCGGTCCTCAAGAGTGTTTGAAAAATTGCTTTCGAAAGCTTTTGAAAAGGTGTCGGTGTGAAAAGTATTTTTTGAATTTGTTTTTGAATTTAGAGCAAGTATCTAGAGTCGTCTACCTACCCTAAGGAATTCGTCTGTGTAAATGTCCTTTAAAGTAGTGCCATCCCACTATTGAGAGGTAGGTAGCACCACCATTGGAGGTGTTCGGGTCAATTCGAGGTTCGGGACATGGTGATCACAAGAGCAATAGGAAGACACCTTAGAAGCTACCCTCATGCCAGGTTCCCGGATCATGAGGACTTACTACTTACTAAGACATCCTCTACTCGACGATCACCTTTCGAGGCAAGGCAACAGTGAGGCGTACCCTAGGGGTGGTGTGTGCGATTTGTGTGTCATGTTCATTTGCATTTATCTTGTCATGTTATTGGTGAGCTAACGTTTGTTTTTTATTTTTGCCCATACATTCTTTCATGCCATTATTTAACAGTTTAAAAATATTGCGGGAAGTAAAAGATCTAAGCTATTACAAAAGGCGCGGGTCCACATCGCCAAAATTAAACCAGGACCCGATTTGACAGAAAAAATAAAGAAAGTAAAAATAAAGAATTAAAAGTGCAAGAAATTAATTACATGGCTTCGGGAGAGATACATGAATATTTAAACGAAATAAAATAAATATGCGAATTAATAAGAATTAAAAACGAGGGCGTTGGACCCTTTTTGCAAAACTAAATTAAATGGTGACATTAATTAATTAAAAAAAAGAAAGGAAATTGTTTTTTGGTATTTTATGATTTTTAGGTATTTTGATGAAAAAGAATTAATTAAAATTAATACTAACCCTAATTCTAGTGGTTTTTAATTTATTAAGAAAACATTGAAATTTAACCTAAATTAACCCTAATTTTTATATACAATTTAATAATAAAAATAAATGTCTAATATTTAATTATTATAAAAGAAAAGAAAAGATGAAAATTAATTAAACCCTAGTTCTTTGTTTTTTAGATTTTTATTAAGAGAATTAAAATTAAAACCTAAGTTAAAACTAAATTTAATTATATACAATTTATTTATGAAAATACTAAATATAAAAATATTTATTGTTTTTCTCTTTTCTGATTTTTTTTGATTTTTTATGTTTTTTATGAAAATAATTAATTAATCAAACAAATAATAATTAAAAGAAAATAGAATTAATAAAAACAATAACATGGCAAACCTGGGGGGGTATCAGTCCCCAAAGTGGAGGTGAAAGTTTAGTAATCTGGCCCAATGACCTTCAGGTCCGTTGACTTTTCCAGACACCGTGTGGCATCTTTGACTAGGACCTACCATGTCCTTTAGCTCTGAACCCTTGGATGACTGATATTGACCAAGTGGATGGCTTGATGGAGAGGCGCATGATGGTCTCCAGCATGTGAAACTGCACGTTGTGATCGGTGGATCTGGAACTGACTGTTTAAAGCTGGTTCGCGAAATGTCGCGGAAGCAAGAGTCGCCACCGTCTTTTATTTTCTCCAATTGGAAAGGACAAAAGCACAGAAAAATTCCTTAAAGAGATTGCTCTCGGTTCGGGAGGTAGATTATAGAAAGGGAAGGTGTTAGCACCCTTTCTATCCATGGTTATCCATGGGCTCTTAGATACTTGCTCACCTGTGTTTTCAAAAATGGTTTGTTTGCTTTTCAACTGTGGGTTTTAAAAAGTTTCTTTGAAAATTTCAGTTCGACTCTTGTATCGGTCCTCAAGAGTGTTTGAAAAATTGCTTTCGAAAGCTTTTTGAAAAGGTGTCGGTGTGAAAAGTATTTTTGATTTGTTTTGAAATTAGAGCAAGTATCTAGAGTCGTCTACCTACCCTAAGGAATTCGTCTGTGTAAATGTCCTTAAAAGTAGTGCCATCCCACCATTGAGAGGTAGGTAGCACCACCGTTGGAGGTGTTCGGGTCAATTCGAGGTTCGGGACATGGTGATCACCAGAGCAACGGGAAGACACCTTAGAAGCTACCCTCATGCCAGGTTCCCGGATCATGAGGACTTACTAAGACATCCTCTACTCGACGATCACCTTTCGAGGCAAGGCAACAGTGAGGCGTACCCTAGGGGTGGTGTGTGCGATTCGTGTGTCGTTTTCATTTGCATTTATCTTGTCATGTTATTGGTGTTCTACGCTTGTTTTTATTTTTGTCCATACATTCTTTCATGCTATTTGTTAACAGTTAAAAATATTGCGGGAAAGTAAAAATTCTACGCTATTACAAAAGGCGCGGGTCCACATCGCCAAAAATTAAACCAGGACCCGATTTGACAGAAAAATAAAGAATTAAAAAGTACGAGCAATTATTTACACGGCCTTGGGAGAGATACATAAATATTTAAACGAAATAAAATAAATATGCGAATAAGCGTTAAATCGAAACGAGGGCGTTGGACCCTTTTTGCAAAATTAAAATTAATGGAATTAATTAATTAAAGAAAAAAGAAAAGGAGATGTTTTTGGTATTTTTTAGTATTTTAGGATTTAATATGAAAAAAGAATTAATTAAAATAAATACTAACCCTAATTCTAATGGCTTTTAATTTATTAAGAAAACATTGAATTTTAACCTAAATTAACCCTAATTTTTACATGCAATTTAATTATAAAAATAAATATCTAATTATTTAATTATTTATGAAAGAAAAAATAAAAAGGATAAAAAATTAATATGAACCCTAATTCTATGTTTTTTAGATTTCTATCAAAAGAATTAAAATTACAACCTAATTAAAAAAAACCAAATAATTTAGGAATTTATTTACAAAATATTAACTAATTAAATATATTTAATTTTTGGTCTTTTCTGATTTTTATGGTATTTTGTGATTTTATGAAAATATAATTAAATTAATTAATAAAACAATAGAAGTATAAATAATAATAAAATAAAGAAGGTAAAAAAATATGCAAACCTAGGGGGTTCAGACCCCAAATGGGAGGTTTTTCTCTAGCAATCCAGGCCCATCTATTGCAAAGCCTGGTGGACTTTTTGAGTAACATGTGGCACGTTTGACCAAGCTCCATATGGTTCTTTCAATCAGCGCCCTTGGATCGCTCTCAACGTACGCGTGGCTGGCTTGATTAGGAGGTGCATTGTAATCCTCAAGGCTTGAACTGCATGTGAACATGAGTTGGAAAATAATATTGAAAGGGTGAAGACCTGGGGCTCGAACCCATATCATGTACTTTACCAACAACTATGCTTGCCAGCTGAACCAATTCACGCGTGTTAATATATAATGAATAACAAATATAATAAATAAAACAAGAGTTAGTGCTGATTCTTCGCGCGAAAATTTAAAAGAACCAATCCACTGACGCCACGAGGTCATCTTCTTCCTCGTTCCTGAAACACAAACACATTAGGCAACGTTTTTTATGGTGTTCTCTTAGGCCGGTTTTGGGAAAATAGCGACTAGCCCTATGATGCTCATAAATTGAGCGCGAGTATAGGTTCATGATCGTCTGAGTATGCTGAAGTGAATGGTCTAATTCTTATGCTCCAATTTTTCCTTGTTTTAAAATCCCTAATTTGGAATCCTGTAAACCCTAAAAATTGACAATGGTAGAATCGTATACAATGCATAATAATTCAATCAAATCACATGGTTAGCTTTAGAATCACACAAGGAACATGAATCAAACATTAAAAAGGCTAAATGCGCATGAATTGGGATGCACGATTATGAAAAAAAAGTGAGAAAAGTTAGCTTCTGTACAATGATTCAAGAGGTTAGGATTTATGCTTTTGATCCAGAAAGATTGCTTGATGTCCTTGGAAGGCAATAGGATGGATTTTGTGGCTTGAAACGACCTAGAACTAGGTTTTCAGTTTTGAGTTTTTAAACCAAAATTTCAAGGTTGTCAATGGAGTTCCTGCGCAGCTCAGTGGTCTTTTTGATTAGGTTTGTATTCAGGCTTATGTAATGAACCAATTAGGTCAAGAATTCTGATCAAAATCTCTTGCATTCATGGCTTTTGAGATTTGATTTTCAAGCATTATTTTTTTCAATCTTTTTCATGCAATTTTGTACCAATCATGATCAATTCTCTCCAAATCTTTCCATATTGGATCATGCACGAATTATTGAGTAGATTTCATGCACAAAAAGATTGTAAAGCTTAGGTTAAATATTTTTCATGTATTTAATTTGATTAAATGAATTATAAATGATAAAAAATCAAAATAAATAAATAAAAATGGAGAAAAACTTCCCTTTGGGCCTAATGGTCGTGCACATGCTTGGGATAATGAATTATGGAAGAAAAATGGGCCCATTAGCAATTTTAGGTCATTTGAATCAATGTTGACTTTTCAAAATATCCAAAATTTTCCCAACTTCTACAAGGCATAACTTGCTCAATATTTAAGCTTTGCTCATGTTCTTGGACATTTTGGAAAGGTATTTGAGTCCTCTAACCAATTCCTTTGGTCCCATGTCATTTTGATTTACCAATCTCAAGTTATGGCCTTTGACTTAAAGTCCTTTTTTGTTGACTTTTGAAAATGACCTATAATGTTGAAATTGATAACTTTTTGTGAGAGAATTTCTTGGACTTGAAGTATGAATATGAGTTGTAGGAAATGTCTTTCTTTTCAAAATGAGCTTTGGATGGAATTTTTCTGATAATCCATGTGAAAGTTATGCCCTGGTCAATTTACAGTTGACTTTTTCAACTGTCCAAATAAGGAAACTTTTGCATCTTGATGATTTTTGAGCCAAACTTTGAGAATCATGATCAAGCATTGATCAAATGATGTTTAAGGCTTCAAAATGAGATGTTGATCAAAAATTTGAACTTTTGACTGTCAAATGACCATTTTGCCCCTACAGTTGACTATAGTGCAATTAGGGTTTTGACTGTGCAATTTTGTGCTGAAAGTCTTGAAACTTTGTATGAGGATGCTTGACCATATTTGTAGGCACATGGGACTTGATTGGACCCTTGGAAACTTCATTTTCTTGATCAGAACCAAAACCCTAATTTTGACTGTTCAGGAGACCCTTGACTGTGCAACCCTTGGGGAATTTTGAAGCATGACTTGGCATTTTCTTGAAGAATATGGGAGGTCAAATTTTGGGGTACAACAGTTGCCCCTGTTCAATCTTCTTAGACCTGAGGATGCAGATTGGCTGACGTGCCTTTCGTAATCCGAAGGTAGAAGATGATTGGACACTAGAGTGCCCAGAAATTTGCGCTCACATAGTAGCAATGTGATGATGGGAATGGGCTTATAGATGCCATTTAGAGATTGATGAATAGGATGATGGGCTTATAGATGCCATCTGGATGTTGATCGCGTAAGAGATTCCTTAGCGAGAACCTGCATACCTGCAAAAGAAAAATGAGTACCTGACACGTTGCAGGAGCTGGTTTTCAGATGCTTGGTATAAATGTGTCCTGACTGGTTACAGGAGTTGGATCTGGATCTTCAACGACGATGAATGAACCAGGGATGGTTACTACCTTAGCATGAACGGTAAGAGAACCTTGGGTGACTTTAACCTCAACAATGCTCGTTGAGAAAATCTTGATGGGAATTACCATCTTCGCAGTATCGGGAAGAGAACCAAAGGAAATTATAATCTGAAAGGGAATTACATCTCATGCACCGTCAGGGAGAGAACCATAGGAAATTATAATCTGAAAGGGAATTACATCTCACGCACCGTCGGGGAGAGAACCATAGGAAATTATAACCTGAAAGGGAATTACATCTCACGCACCGTCGGGGAGAGAACCATAGGAAATTATAACCTGAAAGGGAATTACATCTCACGCACCGTCGGGGAGAGAACCATAGGAAATTATAACCTGAAAGGGAATTACATCTCACGCACCGTCGGGGAGAGAACCATAGGAAATTATAACCTGAAAGGGAATTACATCTCACGCACCGTCGGGGAGAGAACCATAGGAAATTATAACCTGAAAGGGAATTACATCTCACGCACCATCGGGGAGAGAACCATAGGAAATTATAACCTAAAATGGAATTATCATCTCACGCACCGTCGGGGAGAGAACCATAGGAAATTATAACCTAAAATGGAATTATCATCTCACGCACCGTCGGGGAGAGAACCATAGGAAATTATAACCTACAATGGAATTATCATCTCACGCACCGTCGGGGAGAGAACCATAGGAAATTATAACCTGAAAGGGAATTACATCTCACGCACCGTCGGGGAGAGAACCATAGGAAATTATAACCTGAAATGGAATTATCACCTCACGCACCGTCGGGGAGGGAACCATAGGAAATTATAACCTGAAAACTTCTACTGAGTCTTCATCAGAAAAATCTGTTGGGAGTCGATTTAGCTGGACTAGAGAAGGCCTTGGACTGGATAAGAAATCTTTGGAGTCGATTAACTGAACCGGTCTAGGTCTTGAAATATGATTGAGAATTTAGCTGAATCCTTCCTGAAAGTTAAAGGTCAGTCATATGCAATGTATGATATGGATCAAACAATGATGTTCTCAACATGAATGAGGTTTGTATGATATGATGCATCTATGCATGCTATAATGATGTATGTGATGTTTTATGAATGTGTTTTTCGTCTAGGAAAGTAAATCCTTGACGGGTGCCGGGAAGTCGCTCCTGGGCTGACGTTGGAGAATTGATTTATTGCTTCCGCTGGGGATGATAGTTGCAAGAATACCGGTAGGAGAAGATAACTCCGTTGGGGAATAAACTTGGCGAATGGAAGATTCTGCGGGGAGAAAAAATACTCTAGCGACCTTGCTGGGAAGCAATACTCTGTGGGGAGAGGGATGCTTTGCTGAATTGATAATAACTTGCTGAGGATACTCTTGTTGTATTGGAAGTGTTGATAGACTTCGTTGGGGATAAAGAGACTTCGTCGACGAGGATCTTTCCGTGGCTTTTGGCTGAGGATAACCCAGTTATATCCTGTTAAGGAAATAACTCTTTAAATAAAGCCGGGCGACGCGTTCGTGCTCCGCGGGGGATAAGCTTCCAGAATCTACTGGGGATAAGCTTGCTGCTTGGGGGAGGTGAATTCCAACTTTCCTGGGGAACTAGATTGGACTCTTCTGGGGAAGTTTTGATATGCTGGGGAAGTGATTCCTTTGAATGTTTGATGTACCACCGGGGAACAATCTTTAGGTCAAGACTGCCGGGGATGCTCGTTATGAATATATATGCTGCTGGGGAATGTTGAGCTCTATGGGAGGATACCCAACTTCCTTGAGATTTGATAACTCTGCTTGGAGAAGAATGCACTGACTTGCCGACTCACTCTCTGGGGAATTAAGATATACTGGTCATGTTCTTTAGCTGAACCCACCTCGGTACCTCGGAGGACAGAACAATTAGATTGCTTGGACAACTCTTTATTGCCCCTGTTTCTAGTGTCACCTGTAATTAGTTCTTTGTTTCGTATGCAAATATTTATGAGTTAGCAAATTATTGTCAATGCATATATCACAAATTGAACCTTGGACGTTCTTCGCAAAACAAAACAGAAAAGGAAAAAATAATTTGGCACGTTTAACTGAAAAGTATATTTGTATTGATTTTTGAATGGCCTGAAAATAGGCGTTTTATGTACAAGAGGCTGACGTCCTAGTAAGAGAACGCCGCCGAGCAAAAGAGTTTATACAAATTTTGTACAAAAGAAAATAAAACAGCTGTGTGAAATGAATGATCCACTGGGTTTCAACTCTGCTATTGCCTTTATAACTCCGAGCGTCTCATCACTTGATGACCTTGGTTGAAGGTGAAGCTGACTGATCGATGCCGTCTGAACTTGATGTAGATACCGGATTCTGGATGCAAAGTGATCAATGAGACATAGTATTACACTTTTATCCCTAATTTTTGCCTGGACCGCCCTTTCGGTTTTTCAGTCCACCGGGATACCCATTTTTGCCCAAGCCGCCTTTTCAGGTTTTCGACTTGCCGGGTGTACAGATTTTTTCATTTCATCCCTTCATTTTGCCCGAACCCTTTTGGTTCGACGGGAAGCCCTAATTTTTGCCTAGGCATGTCAGCCTAGCGGGTCTTTTTTATGCGTAGTATCTTTTTACTATGTCTGCATTAGCGGGGTGAGGAAGGTCGTCACCATCCATGTTGGTCAGAATCATGGCTCCTCCTGAGAACACATGCTTAACCACAAATGGCCCTTCGTACGTAGGGGTCCATTTGCCCCTTGGATCACTCTGAGGAAGGATGATTCTCTTGATTACCAGATCCCCAACTTGATATTCCTGTGGTCTGACCTTTTTGTTAAATGCCCTGATCATCCGTTTCTGATACGTATGACCATGGCAGATAGCAGCAAGTCTCTTTTCATCAATGAGGTTGAGCTGATCAAGTCGTGTCTGGATCCAATCATCCTCGTTCAGATTTGCATCCTTCATTATCCGGAGAGAAGGTATTTGTACTTCGATTGGTAAGACTGCCTCCATACCATAAACCAATGAGAAAGGAGTTGCCCCGGTTGACATCCTAGCTGAGGTACGGTACCCATGTAGAGCGAACGGTAACATCTCGTGCCAATCTTTATAAGTCACTGTCATTTTCTGCACGATTTTCTTGATGTTCTTATTTGCTGCTTCGACAGCCCCATTCATCTTCGGTCGGTAAGGAGAAGAATTGTGGTGCTGTATTTTGAACTGCTCGCAGAGCTCAGCGACCATCTTGTTATTCAGATTGGTACCGTTGTCTGTAATGATTCTCTCTGGGACGCCATACCGACAGATCAGATTATGCCGAATGAACCGTGCCACAACAGTCTTGGTTACCGTAGCGTAGGAAGCCGCTTCGACCCACTTTGTAAAATAATCAATCGCCACTAGGATGAAGCGATGCCCATTGGATGTCGTAGGTTTAATCTCACCGATCATGTCTATGCCCCACATTGCAAACGGCCAAGGTGCAGTCAGAACATTCAGGGGAACTGGAGGAACATGCACCTTGTCTGTATAAATCTGGCACTTATGGCATGTCCTGGAATGTTGGTAGCAGTCCGCTTCCATTGTGGACCAGTAATATCCTGCCCGTAGGATTTTCTTAATAGTATGTCCACTGGAATGCGTACCAAAGGTCCCTTCGTGTGGCTCTTCCATGATCCTTTCTGCTTCAGTCTTATCCACACAACACAATAAGGTTGAATCATGGTTTCGCTTGTACAAGATGCCGTTGCTAAGGAAGAACTTTGCCGCAAACCTTCTCAAGAATTTCTTATCATTGATAGAGGCACCTTCAGGGTATTCCTGAGCTTCCAGATATCTCTTTACTTCATGGTACCAAGGCTTCTCAGTCACCAATTCAGTCTCGAGATCACAACAGTATGCCGGTTCGTCCAGTTTCCAGATGATGATCCGGGGAGCCTCATTATCCCATTTGACCTTGAACATAGAAGACATTGTAGCTAACGCGTCCGCCAACTGATTCTCTTCTCTCGGGAAGTGTTCAAAGGTTATCTCTGTGAAGTGGGGGATCAAGGTCAACACACATTCTCTGTAAGGAATCAGGTTTGGATGTTTCGTATCCCACTCTCCTTTGATCTGATTGATCACAAGAGCGGAATCTCCGAAGACACTTAGAAATTTGATCCTTAGGTCGATCGCAACTTGAAGACCCATGATGCACGCCTCATACTCTGCCATGTTGTTGGTACAGTTAAAACATAGTCGGGCAGTGAGTGGAGTATGAGTGCCTTGAGGTGATATGATGATGGCGCCGATACCATTTCCCAAAGCGTTGGAGGCTCCGTCAAAGTGCATAGACCATCGGGATCCTGGTTCAGGTCCTTCATCCGGTCCAGGTACTTCACAATCAGTTACTATCATGATGCTTTCATCCGGAAACTCGAAGTTCATTGATTGATAGTCATCTACGGCATGATGTGCCAAGTGGTCTGCCAATACACTTCCCTTGATGGCTTTCTGGGTTGTATACTGAATGTCATATTCCGTCAAGATCATTTGCCATCTTGCAATTCTCCCAGACAGAGCAGGCTTTTCGAATATGTACTTTATAGGATCCATCTTTGAGATCAATAAGGTAGTGTGAGTCAGCATATACTGTCTCAGCCGGCGAGCAGCCCATACCAAAGCGCAACAAGTTTTCTCAAGCAGTGAGTATCGAGTCTCACAGTCGGTAAACTTTTTGCTAAGGTAATAAATGGCATGCTCTTTTCGGCCAGACTCGTCATGCTGCCCCAGCACACACCCCATTGAGTTGTCAAGCACTGTCAGGTATAATATCAGAGGTCTCCCCTTAACCGGTGGCATAAGGATAGGTGGTTCTTGGAGATACTCTTTGATTCTGTCAAAAGCAGCCTGACATTCATCGTTCCAACGTACTACCTGATCTTTCTTCAGCAGCTTGAAGATTGGCTCACAAGTAGTAGTTAGGTGTGAGATGAATCGAGCAATGTAATTCAGGCGTCCTAAAAAGCCTCTGACCTCTTTCTCTGTCCTAGGAACTGGCATCTCTTGAATAGCTTTGACTTTGGCAGGGTCCACTTGAATGCCCTTGTCACTTACCACAAAGCCTAGCAACTTCCCGGATCTTACCCCGAAGGTGCACTTGTTCGGGTTCAGCCTTAGCTTGTACAGTTTCAACCGGTCAAACAACTTCTGCAGATGGTCTAGGTGCTCTTCCTCAGTTTGGGACCTTGCGATCATGTCGTCAACATACACTTCTATCTCATGATGGATCATGTCATGAAATAAAGCAACCATGGCACGTTGGTAGGTTGCCCCAGCGTTCTTCAATCCAAAAGGCATGACCTTGTAGCAGAAGGTGCCCCACTGAGTAACAAAGGTAGTCTTCTCCATGTCTTCAGGTGCCATCTTGATCTGATTGTAACCTGAAAAGCCATCCATGAAAGAGAACACCTTATGCTGAGCCGTATTATCAACAAGGACATCAATGTGAGGTAAAGGGAAGTCATCCCTGGGACTGGCCCTGTTCAGATCCCTGTAGTCGACGCACATTCTGACCTTACCGTCCTTCTTAGGTACCGGCACCACATTAGCAACCCACTGAGGGTAAGAAGTTACAGCAAGGAACCCAGCGTCAAACTGTTTCATGACCTCGGCTTTAATCTTCTCAGACATCTCTGGACGCATACGGCGGACCTTTTGCTTAACTGGAGGGCAGTCTTCCTTAGTTGGCAAGTGATGGACCACAATATCGGTATCCAACCCGGGCATGTCTTCGTAGGACCAGGCAAAGATCTCCATATAATCATGCAGCATTTGAGTCAACCGTTGCTTCACGCTGAGCTCTAGGTTGGCACCAATCTTTACCTCTTTCCTGTCTTCTTCAGTACCCAAGTTTACTATTTCCACTGGCTCTTCATGGGGTTGAATTGCCCTCTCTTCCTGAAGTAACAGTCTTGCAAGCTCGCCAGGCACTTCGCAATCATCTTCACCTACGTCTTCGGCTAAGTTGATCGGATTTTCGAAGTCATAACTGGCAGTAGCAGGGTCGTTATCAGTGAGATCCAGAGTGGATTGAAACATGTATGAGTGAGTGTGTGTGTAAATACAGCTGCTTTGAAAAATATGTAAAGGAAAGAAAGATAGAAAAGGAGCATAAGATTTGCAATGCGAGAAAACGTCCAAGATTTTCATTCATGATATATGAAATGACAATTTATATGCCCTCACAAATAAAACCACGGTGCCTCGGGTAAGACACCGGGCCATAGAGTTTATTTAATTGTTTATTACAGATACCAAAAACATAGGAATTCATTACTTAGTAACAAGAGAAACAGATAAGTTGTCCTTTGCACTCCAATTGTTAAGTCCACTGTCGGTTGCCAGGTAAATCCAGCTATCAAACTCAGCTTCATCCACTTCATCCTCGTCCCCAATAGCATTCACTCCATGAGCAGGCAGGGGAGCTGTCACTACATTAGGCTTCTCAGATGCCTCGAACTGTACCTCCTTGGCATCAATAAGATCCTCCAGCTTGCTCCTTAAAGCCCAACAGTCGTCAGTAGAATGCCCCGGGCTATCTGAATGGTAAGCACAACGAGCATTCGGGTTGTACTTAGGAGATGCAGTATTTGGAAACTTCGGCGCCTCTCTGACAGTCACTAAATTGGAGGATAGCAACTGTGGCAAGATTTGGGATAGGGTCATGCTTAACCGGGTGAACTCTCTCCGGGGTCTTTCAGCCCTTTGAGGATTGGTCGGCCGAGGAGCGGTAGCAGGCTTAGCGATCATTACCGCACTGACAGATTGGCGGCGCTCAGGTCTCTCTGATCTCTTGGAACCATACACGACACTAGCCTCCTTTTTGAAGGGTTTCTTCTCAGAACTAGATGATGCACCCTTCGCAATCTTACCAGACTTTAACCCAGCCTCAATTCTCTCTCCAGTCAGAATCAGGTCAGTGAACCCTGCAGACGAATTCCCAATGAGATGGTTGAAAAATGGCCCAGATAGGGTCCCCAAGAACATGTCTACCAACTCCCGATCAGTCAATGGTGGCTGCACCCTGCCAGCCAGGTCTCTCCACTTCTGAGCGTACTCCTTAAAACCTTCGCTTGAACCTAACGACATACCCTGGAGTTGGGTACGTGTAGGGGCAAGGTCGGCATTATATTGATACTGCTTGTAGAAAGCAGTAGCCAACTCCTCCCAGTTACGAACCTTGGTCCCATCCAGCTGATAGAACCATTCGAGATGAGTCCCTAAAAGACTCTCCTGGAAGAAGTGGATCCATAAATTCTTATCCGCCGAGTACGGTTGGATCTTCCGAACATAGAACCTGAGATGTAGCTTGGGACAAGACGCCCCGTCATATTTAGAGAAAGATGGTGCTTTGAACTTCCGAGGAATAATCACACCAGTAGACAAACCCAGATCTCCAAAATCCAGCCCAGGTACCTGTTGAATCTCCATAGCATTCAACCTATCCTCCAGTTGCTTGTATCTGTCTTCTGCAGGAGGGTACTGCTCTTCATCAAAATCAGTCTCGTTGTCGGAGACTACCGGACTAGGAACCCTTGCTTCTGCCTGAGGAGTACTCTTGCCAACAGAAGAACCAGCCTCTTCCTGCTGCAGAGCATTGCCAAACCTTCGGCCCGAGTTGAACAGAACAGTCCTTCTCTTCTTCTTCTTCTCCTTCTTCAGGAGCATAGCCTTCAGCTCTTCTTGGCCTTGAGCCAGACCCTTGATTAATTCCTGAAATTGCGCATTCTGCGCCTGAAGAGCTTTGATGGAGGTCTCAGTTGATGACGAATCAGGATTCATGATGCTGAAATAAACAGCGAAGAACTATAAGCAACCTGAAAAGAGGAAAAAAACCTGCTATGCACATGATGAATGATATGTGTTTATGCAATGCATTCAAGGGTTCGAAAATTCAACTTCGTTGTAGACAAAAAGGAACACACGTTATCATTAAGGAAATAACTGTTTAGTACATCAAAGCCTCGTGGGCAAAATAATACAAAAGTAAATCAATCCCAAAATACACTGCGCATCCTCTTTGGAGCTATGTAAGTGTTGAGATTCCTCTCCTCATGCAACAGGCGGGTGAGCTCCAAGACCTTCTTTTCACTGGCATGTAGACTGGTCTCAAGAGAATTCCGTTCTTCCTTAAGCTGGATCCAGCTCTTCTGCATCTCTTCCCAGGATGTGGGCATATCAGGGTACTGAATAGTGTGGGACACTTCTCCTTCCAAGACTGGCTCTTTGATCACAGGGAGCATATGAGGATAAGGCATCACTAACTTCTGGGAGCGGGCGCGTACCCACTTGAGGTAAGGTTCCAATGGGATGGAGTTCCTGTGCCCTAGTGTCTTACTGTCTATCCTACTTGGCATCCTCCATGCTCTGATAAATCTTTGGCGAAGTCCTTGAGTATCGTTGTCAAAGTCAAAAACTATGTCCGAAATTAACATGTCATGAGGACCGTCCCTCCGAGCATAACCAAACTGTCTCCAAGCCAGGCATGGGCTGTAAGTAATACCTCCTCTGATTCCAAGTAAAGGAACATTAGGGTACTCCCCGCAACGATCAATGATAGTGACATCTTCTCTGGACCGAGGGCACCAATGTATATCTGCATGTGTAAGAGTCATCAACCGTTGTGACCATCTCAAACCCCGCTCATTCTTCAGGACTGATTGTGGAAGGTGCGAAATAAACCACCTTCCCAGGAGAGGAGTGCAACACATAAGGACACCTCTTTTTCTCATGGTTCGAGTGTAACATGAGTGAAGGATGTCCCCCAGCAACGTAGGTATAGGATTCTTGGACATAAAGATCTGGACAGCACTGATATCTATAAGCTGGTCTGGGTTAGGGAACAACACCAAACCATAGACAAGGAGAGCCACAACCTCTTCAAAAGCTTGCAAGTCAAGAGAGTTCCAACATTCATGGGCCTTTTCAAACAGAAACCTGGCTAAGAACCCTTTGATACCACTTCTAAATTCCCAATGTCCCTTGAGGTCAGATGACTGTAGGTGCAAGGCTTTAGCAATCTCTTCAAGCTTAGGTTCCTTTTCTGTACCGTTGAAGGGTAGCTGATCAAGGATAGGGATCTTCAGGAGCCGGGAGAACTCCTCCAATGTAGGTACCAACTGATAGTCCAAGAAGGTGAAATAGTGATGCAGAGGGTCAAAGAATTGGAACAGGACCTTGATCATATCTTCCTCAATGTTGGTGTTGACCAAGCTGATGAGGCTTCCATGTCTTTCACTGAATGAAGAGTTCTCGGGAATCCTGGATATAAGTTCCTTAAGCTGAGGAGGGATCCTTACAAGACTGACTTGAATTGTCTTTCTACGAACAGTTTCTATGTCCTACAAAACAAGAACAAAGATGAAGATTCGAACTCCTGAAATGGTTAGTCAATGCATATGATGCTGGATAATGTCATGATGCTATGATTAAACACACCACAGATATTTACAAAGACAAACATGTAAGGCACACAAGGCACACAAGACAAGCCCTTAGGGTTTAAGGCCAGCATGGGGTCTGGGTAGTACCCTCTTGAAGTTGGTGGGCTCAACCTGTCCTAATCAAAGTAACCGGGTTCTAAGGGTCCCAATATCACGGGATTGCTTTCATTGTTCATCGTTTCGATTTAGCCACTGAACTGGCGACCGAAATATTCCAGGAAAGCAACCCTCAATTGAGTGTAGTATCGAGTATCAACCAACCTCGGACTGCACCAAAGTCAGTTATCTCACTACCCTAAAGAGGCCAAGATAGTTCAATTAAGGTTCCTAAGGTCTGTTGATGCTTCACGACACCACGCGGAGGCCCCGTACTCTCCTTGACTGAACTCAAGGGTTACCGGTACACACCAAAGTGCCACATCAATGTAGCAGACTGTTTCAACCATGTCGGTATACCCCGCACAGTTCCCTCACAGCCTTGTTGCTACTTTCTAAGAAGGTATCCCCCAGATCCGGGTTAGGATCTATAGAACTCCCAAGCAACCCACAATAATAAAGCAAGCAAGGAAAGCAATTGAAAACACAGTGATCTTAGTCCTAAGGTACACCTCACTTTAAAGTATTATCCCCAGCAGAGTCGCCAGTTCTGTGATCGGTGGATCTGGAACTGACTGTTTAACGCTGGTTCGCGAAATGTCGCGGAAGCAAGAGTCGCCACCGTCTTTTATTTTCTCCAATTGGAAAGGACAAAAGCACAAAAAAATTCCTTAAAGAGATTGCTCTCGGTTCGGGAGGTAGATTATAGAAAGGGAAGGTGTTAGCACTCTTTCTATCCATGGTTATCCATGGGCTCTTAGATACTTGCTCACCTGTGTTTTCAAAAATGGTTTGTTTGCTTTTCAACTGTGGGTTTTAAAAAGTTTCTTTGAAAATTTCAGTTCGACTCTTGTATCGGTCCTCAAGAGTGTTTGAAAAATTGCTTTCGAAAGCTTTTTGAAAAGGTGTCGGTGTGAAAAGTATTTTTGATTTGTTTTGAAATTAGAGCAAGTATCTAGAGTCGTCTACCTACCCTAAGGAATTCGTCTGTGTAAATGTCCTTAAAAGTAGTGCCATCCCACCATTGAGAGGTAGGTAGCACCACCGTTGGAGGTGTTCGGGTCAATTCGAGGTTCGGGACATGGTGATCACCAGAGCAACGGGAAGACACCTTAGAAGCTACCCTCATGCCAGGTTCCCGGATCATGAGGACTTACTAAGACATCCTCTACTCGGCGATCACCTTTCGAGGCAAGGCAACAGTGAGGCGTACCCTAGGGGTGGTGTGTGCGATTCGTGTGTCGTTTTCATTTGCATTTATCTTGTCATGTTATTGGTGTTCTACGCTTGTTTTTATTTTTGTCCATACATTCTTTCATGCTATTTGTTAACAGTTAAAAATATTGCGGGAAAGTAAAAATTCTACGCTATTACAAAAGGCGCGGGTCCACATCGCCAAAAATTAAACCAGGACCCGATTTGACAGAAAAATAAAGAATTAAAAAGTACGAGCAATTATTTACACGGCCTTGGGAGAGATACATAAATATTTAAACGAAATAAAATAAATATGCGAATAAGCGTTAAATCGAAACGAGGGCGTTGGACCCTTTTTGCAAAATGAAAATTAATGGAATTAATTAATTAAAGAAAAAAGAAAAGGAGATGTTTTTGGTATTTTTTAGTATTTTAGGATTTAATATGAAAAAAGAATTAATTAAAATAAATACTAACCCTAATTCTAATGGCTTTTAATTTATTAAGAAAACATTGAATTTTAACCTAAATTAACCCTAATTTTTACATGCAATTTAATTATAAAAATAAATATCTAATTATTTAATTATTTATGAAAGAAAAAATAAAAAGGATAAAAAATTAATATGAACCCTAATTCTATGTTTTTTAGATTTCTATCAAAAGAATTAAAATTACAACCTAATTAAAAAAAACCAAATAATTTAGGAATTTATTTACAAAATATTAACTAATTAAATATATTTAATTTTTGGTCTTTTCTGATTTTTATGGTATTTTGTGATTTTATGAAAATATAATTAAATTAATTAATAAAACAATAGAAGTATAAATAATAAAAAAATAAAGAAGGTAAAAAAATATGCAAACCTAGGGGGTTCAGACCCCAAATGGGAGGTTTTTCTCTAGCAATCCAGGCCCATCTATTGCAAAGCCTGGTGGACTTTTTGAGTAACATGTGGCACGTTTGACCAAGCTCCATATGGTTCTTTCAATCAGCGCCCTTGGATCGCTCTCAACGTACGCGTGGCTGGCTTGATTAGGAGGTGCATTGTAATCCTCAAGGCTTGAACTGCATGTGAACATGAGTTGGAAAATAATATTGAAAGGGTGAAGACCTGGGGCTCGAACCCAGATCATGTACTTTACCAACAACTATGCTTGCCAGCTGAACCAATTCACGCGTGTTAATATATAATGAATAACAAATATAATAAATAAAACAAGAGTTAGTGCTGATTCTTCGCGCGAAAATTTAAAAGAACCAATCCACTGACGCCACGAGGTCATCTTCTTCCTCGTTCCTGAAACACAAACACATTAGGCAACGTTTTTTATGGTGTTCTCTTAGGCCGGTTTTGGGAAAATAGCGACTAGCCCTATGATGCTCATAAATTGAGCGCGAGTATAGGTTCATGATCGTCTGAGTATGCTGAAGTGAATGGTCTAATTCTTATGCTCCAATTTTTCCTTGTTTTAAAATCCCTAATTTGGAATCCTGTAAACCCTAAAAATTGACAATGGTAGAATCGTATACAATGCATAATAATTCAATCAAATCACATGGTTAGCTTTAGAATCACACAAGGAACATGAATCAAACATTAAAAAGGCTAAATGCGCATGAATTGGGATGCACGATTATGAAAAAAAAGTGATAAAAGTTAGCTTCTGTACAACGATTCAAGAGGTTAGGATTGATGCTTTTGATCCAGAAAGATTGCTTGATGTCCTTGGAAGGCAATAGGATGGATTTTGTGGCTTGAAACGACCTAGAACTAGGTTTTCAGTTTTGAGTTTTTAAACCAAAATTTCAAGGTTGTCAATGGAGTTCCTGCGCAGCTCAGTGGTCTTTTTGATTAGGTTTGTATTCAGGCTTATGTAATGAACCAATTAGGTCAAGAATTCTGATCAAAATCTCTTGCATTCATGGCTTTTGAGATTTGATTTTCAAGCATTATTTTTTTCAATCTTTTTCATGCAATTTTGTACCAATCATGATCAATTCTCTCCAAATCTTTCCATATTGGATCATGCACGAATTATTGAGTAGATTTCATGCACAAAAAGATTGTAAAGCTTAGGTTAAATATTTTTCATGTATTTAATTTGATTAAATGAATTATAAATGATAAAAAATCCAAATAAATAAATAAAAATGGAGAAAAACTTCCCTTTGGGCCTAATGGTCGTTCACATGCTTGGGATAATTAATTATGGAAGAAAAATGGGCCCATTAGCAATTTTAGGTCATTTGAATCAATGTTGACTTTTCAAAATATCCAAAAATTTCCCAACTTCTACAAGGCATAACTTGCTCAATTTTTAAGCTTTGCTCATGTTCTTGGACATTTTTGAAAGGTCTTTGAGTCCTCTAACCAATGACTTTGGTCCCATGTCATTTTGATTTACCAATATCAAGTTATGGCCTTTTACTTAAAGTCTTTTTTTGTTGACTTTTGAAAATGACCTATAATGTTGAAATTGATAACTTTTTGTGAGAGCATTTCTTGGACTTGAAGTATGAAGATGAGTTTTAGGAAATGTCTTTCTCTTCAAAATGAGCTTTGGATGGAATTTTTCTGATAATCCATGTGAAAGTTATGCCCTAGTCAATTTACAGTTGACTTTTTCAACTGTCCAAATAAGGAAACTTTTGCATCTTGATGATTTTTGAGCCAAACTTTGAGAATCATGATCAAGCATTGATCAAATGATGTTTAAGGCTTCAAAATGAGATGTTGATAAAAAATTTGAACTTTCGACTGTCAAATGACCATTTTGCCCCTACAGTTGACTGTAGTGCAATTAGGGTTTTGACTGTGCAATTTTGTGCTGAAAGTCTTGAAACTTTGTATGAGGATGCTTGACCATATTTGTAGGCACATGGGACTTGATTGGACCCTTGGAAACTTCATTTTCTTGATCAGAACCAAAACCCTAATTTTGACTGTTCAGGAGACCCTTGACTGTGCAACCCTTGGGGAATTTTGAAGCATGACTTGGCATTTTCTTGAAGAATATGGGAGGGCAAATTTTGGGGTACAACACACGTGAACTTTGATTGAAAAATAATATGGAGATAGTGAAGATCTGGGGCTCGAACCCAGGTCATGTACTTTACCAACAACTATGCTTGCCACTGAACCAATTCACGTGTGTTTAATATATAACAACTAACAAATATTATAAAAGAAAGATAGTCAGTGGTTTAAAAACGCGCGAAACATTTGAATGCTCCACTCATGGACAGCCACCTAAGCGTCTTCCTCATTGGTTTTCTTTTTCCTGAAATACACAAACAATGAGCAACGGTTTTCAAACGTTGCTATAGGTGCTATATGAAAAAAATAGCGAATAGGCCATAAGGCCTCATAAATTGATCGCGAGTGCTTGTTTCTGTTCGTTCAGACATGCCCGATTCAATGGCGTAAGTCACGTGTCCTAATTTTACCATATTACAAAACGCCCAAATTAAAGCTTGCAAAACCCTAATATTCATCCATGGCAAATCTTCACACGATGCACAAAAACACAATTAAATCACTGGGTTAGCATTAGAATCAAACGATAATCATGAATCAAGCGTTAAATTTCACAAAAAATGCATGAATCGAGATGCACGAATTAGAAATTTTCTTTGTACAGGTCCGGCTCGTTTTACCAATTCCTGATGTTTTGATGAATGTTTTTGATTGGAAATCGTTCCTTGAAGCTGCAGGAAGCTAATGAGATCAAAATCTTGGCTTGAAACCACCTACAAATTGGTTTTCAGTTTTGAGTTTCTTTGCAAAAATTTCAAGTTTGATGATGGGGTTTTTGCGCAGCTCAAATGGTTTTTTGAATTAGGATTGTGTTCTATGTATAAGTAAGAGTGAATTAGGTCAAGAATTCTGATCAAAATCCATGCATTGATGGTTTATGAGATTTGATTTTCTTCAAGATCTTTTTCAATCTTTTTCCATGCTATTTGATACCAAATCATGCCAAAGCTTTCCCTAATTGATCATGCACGAATTTGAGTGTCCAATGAGAATAATTTCTGCACAAAAAGATTTTATTTCATTAGTTTTGTATTTTTCATGCATTTTATTTAATTAAATGAATTATAAATGATAAAAAATCCAAATAAATAAATAAAAATGGAGAAAAACTTCCCTTTGGGCCTAATGGTCGTTCACATGCTTGGGATAATGAATTATGGAAGAAAAATGGGCCCATTAGCAATTTTAGGTCATTTGAACCATTGTTGACTTTTCAAAATATCCAAAATTTCCCAACTTCCACAAGGCATAACTTGCTCAATTTTTAAGCTTTGCTCATGTTCTTGGACAGTTTGGAAAGGTCTTTGAGTCCTCTAACCAATGTCTTTGGTCCCATGTCATTTCGATTTACCAATCTCAAGTTATGGCCTTTGACTTAAAGTCCCTTTTTGTTGACTTTTGAAAATGACCTATAATGTTGAAATTGATAACTTTTTGTGAGAGCATTTCTTGGACTTGGAGTATGAAGATGAGTTGTAGGAAATGTCTTTCTCTTCAAAATTAGATTTGGATGGAATTTTTCTGATAATCCATGTGAAAGTTATGCCCTTGTCAATTTACAGTTGACTTTTTCAGTTGTCCAAATAAGGAAACTTTTGCATCTTGATAATTTTTTAGCCAAGCTTTGAGAATCATGATCAAGCATTAATCAAATGATGTTTGTGGCTTCAAAATGATATGTTGACCAAAAATTTGAACTTTTGACTGCCAAATGACCATTTTGCCCCTACAGTTGACTGTAGTGCAATTTAGGGTTTTGACTGTGCAATTTTGAGCTGAATGTCTTGAAACTTGGTATGAGGATGTTTGACCATATTTGTAGGCATGTGAGACTTGATTGGACCTTTGGAAACTTCATTTTCTTGATCAGAATACAAACCCTAATTTTGACTGCTTAGGAGGCCCTTGAACTGTGCAACCCTTGGGGAATTTTGAAGCTTGACTTAGCAATTTCTTGAATAATATGGGAGGGAAAATTTTGGGGTACAACAAAGGTACTTTTGGCACTCACTCCAGTGGGCATATGATGGCGAAGAAAATCCTACGAGCAGGCTATTATTGGTCTACCATGGAAGCAGATTGCTATCAACACTCTCAGACTTGTCATAAGTGTCAAATTTATGCTGACAAGGTGCACGTACCTCCAGTTCCTCCGAATGTCTTGACGGATCCTTGGCCCTTTGCTATGTGGGGAATTGATATGATTGGGGAGATCAAGCCTACAGCCTCTAACGGACACCACTTCTTCCTAGTGGCCATTGACTATTTTACAAAGTGGGTCGAAGCAGCTTCCTTCGCTTCTGTTACTAAGAATGTTGTTGCCCACTTCATCAAGCAAAATCTCATTTGCCGATACAGTATCCCAGAAAGGATCATCACTGACAATTGTATAAATATTAACAACACTATGATCACTTCCTTGTGCAAGAAATTCAAGATTCAACACCATAATTCTTCCCCCTATCGACCAAAGATGAATGGTGTTGTCGAAGCTGCAAATAAAAACATTAAAAAGATCATACAAGAGATGACAGTCACATACAAAGACTGGCACGAGATGCTACCATTCGCTCTCCACGGGTACCGTACCACGGCTCGCACGTCAACTGGGGCAACACCCTATTCTTTGGTTTACGGCATGGAGGCTGTCTTGCCTATTGAGGTTCAGATCCCCTCTTTGAGGATTATGAAGGATGCAGGTTTGAGTGAAGACGATTGGATCCAGAATCGACTTGATCAACTGAACTTAATTGATGAAAAGAGACTTACTACTGTTTGCCATGGTCAAATGTATCAAAAAGGGATGATCAAGGCTTTCAACAAGAAAGTCAGGTGCCAAGTATATCAAGTTGGGGATCTAGTGATCAAACGTATAATCTTACCATAAAGTGATCCCAAGGGCAAATGGACTCCTACCTATGAAGGACCATTTGTAATCAATAACATATTCTCTGGGGGGCAATGATATTGACCACCATAGACGGCGACGACCTGCCTCACCCTGCAAATGCAGACATAGTCAAAAGATACTACTCATAAAAGACCCGCTAGGTTGATACACCTAGGCAAAACAAGGGCATCCCAGCGAACCAAAAAGGTCCGGGCAAAAATTAGGGATAAAATTAAAAAAAATCTGTACACCCGGCAAGTTGAAAACCCGAAAGGGAGACTTGGGCAAAAAAGGGTTTCCCGGTGGACCGAAAACCCGAAAGGGCGGTCCAGGCAAAAGTTAGGGAATTAAAGCGTATGACTATGTCCCGTCATATCACTTACGGACAACCCTTGACTTCCACTGACAAACTCGGAGTTTCTAATCAATTCAATCATCTTCGAACGAAGTAACAAATAGACAAGATGCTCAAAGATACGAAGGCTATAGCAGAATGGAAACCCCATGGGATTATTACACATAGCTATCTTTTTTGTATAAATTTTTCTTGTTTTATGGCACCATTCTCTTACTAGAATGTTTGTCTCTTTTGTACGAAATACTTATTCAAAGTCAATACAAAGATACCCCTTTGAAAGTGCAAAAATAATTTGTCTTTTCTTTACACTTGTGTTTTATTTGCAAAAACGTCCAATGATTCATTGATAAACATATGCATTTGAACATAATTACTGTTTACAAATAAACAAAATGAGAAAGACAATTACTGATAGGTTGAAAGGACAGGAAAACGTCTCTAGGCTATTCCATAAGTAATCCCCACAGTACATCATTTTAAATCCCCAACGGAATAAATTTCAATTTATTAACCCCTAGTAGAAATCGTCAAAATTCTCAAGATTCCCCAAAGCAGATCTTACAAGCAGTACATGGCATTACCCTCACAACGAAATTTACTTCCCTCGACAAGATTTTGTCAGTACTTCAAACTTCAAGACATGAAAATTCAACATAGCCTCAGCAACATTCAAGAATTTATTTTCCTCAATCAAATAACAATACAGCAATACAACAAATCATCTTACATACGCATACATTACATCCACACATCATAAACATTGTTAAAGCAAATACATTGCATCATACATTTCATGCAATATAACTTTGTTTCAGCTAAAATTTTACCCTTTTCAGGATAAGATTAAACAACTATCATTAACAAAATGCAATCATGATACAGTTAGGATACGCTCCAGATGCGGATGCCATTCTGACACTCATTCGGATTTCAAGTTCAGATACAGTTCAGATACGCTCCATATGCGGATGCCATTCTGACACTCATTCAGATTTCAAGTTCAGATACAGTTCGGATACGCTCCAGACACGGATACCATTCTAATACTCATTCAGATTTCAAATTTAGATAAAGTTCGAATACGCTCTAGACACAGATGCCATTCTGATACTCTTTCAAATTCAGCTTTCAGATACAGTACAAATACGCTCCAAACACGGATGCCATTCAGATACTCATTCAAAGTTCAAATCCAGATACGGTTCAGATACGCTCTAGACACAAACGCCATTCTGATACTCATTCTTTCATCTTACCACTTACAATTCAACAAACATTCTTGGATGGCATCTAACAAGCCCATCTCCAACAAGATTCTATCACTTCTCCAAATGGCATCTTTAAGCCTATTCCCTCAACTACACATCGTCGAGTGCAAATTTATGGGCACTCTAGTGTCCAATCATCTTTCACCTTCGAGTCACGAATGGCAAAACTCGTCAATCTAACTCTTCAGGTCTAAGAAGATTGAACAGGGGCAGCTATTGTACCCCAAAATTTGCCCTCTCATTTACCAAGATTGTCCTCACAAGATCTCTTTGACTCAAGACTGGATTAGGGTTTGGTCAGCTCAAGACATCTCATCTTACACTATTGACCCAAAATTAGGGTTTGAGTTTGCACAAGGGTTTTTGAACTATCAATGCTTCATATGACTTTCAAACATCATTACGAACCCCTAAGATTACTCATGACAAGTTTCAAGCCTTGAACCCCATTTTTGATCAGTCAATTAGACAGTTGACCTAAAAATCAGCTGTATTAGGGAAAAAGTCAACCATAGCCAATTTACAGTCAAACTTCACAATTTTTGATCCAAAACAACATTTTAAACTCATATGTATAATTTGATCAAGTTTGGGTTACAATTCCTCAAGAAATTTGATCAAATCATCAAAAGGGCAAAATGGTCAAAATTAGGGTTTTGACTAAGGAAGGCAAATTTCTGATTTTTGACCTAGCAAATGACCAATTGATTTAAAGCATGATTTCAAGGGTTAAATTGCATCATCATGACCTAATGACATGGTTCAAAACATTGCAAATCCATTGGATAGACAGATGAAATTTGCAGTCAACTGATCAAAAGTCAACTATATATTGAAAAGTCAAACTTTGACATTTTGGTCAAAATCAAGTGCCAAGAATCACAATTCATCAAAACATGTCAAAATGTGAAACTTGTTCATCAAGGAATCAAAGATTGAAGATTTGGTTTTAAAATTTGAAATTTTCTTAACTTAGAAATTTTTCTAAGTATATAAAATTTCTTATTTTTTCTCAACTTTAACCCATTTTTTCACCATGATACAAGATGATTCAAAGGAAATTCCCAACATGAAAGTTGTAGACCTACATGAAATCTACAACTTTTATTCACATATTTTTCCCTAAAGATTATTGGATCTCAAGATATAATTTTATGAACACATGCCCATGAACTAAAATAACTTAGTGAAATTTTGCCCTAATTTAGGTAGGTTTTTGACCTAACTTCATGGAAATTTTTCACCTAGTTCCAAGGGGAATATTGAAATGCATTTCAAATATGAGCTATAGATCACATTGCAAGCTTTCCAAAATGTCCGAGAACTCCTCAAGATCATGTTTGAGTAGGGAGAATCGAAGAGATGAAGTTGGCAATTTCTCACTTTGAATTCAAGCCATTTCATGAAGAACAAAGTTCAAATCAGAACCTATGATGCCTAATCCATGATTTACAGGTCCCAAACTTGTTTCTTACTCCATAATTCAATGCTTATTCAGTTGACAAAGTCTTAATTCAAGTCCAAAGGTCTTTGTCCAAGCATTATTTCCATAAATGGCACAAAGTTGCCATTGCCATTTTGGAAAAGTATGACTTTTGCAACTTTACAAATCTTGAGCATTGGGCATGTCTTCTCTACACACACAAGTACTACAGACCTAAGGCAACTTGTATAGAGCTCATACCAACTCCAAGCAATCCAGTACAAGCATGTGAAGACTTGTCCCTTCACTTTGCTTCAAAAGCAAGAAAGTGTGAAAAAAGGCTAGAACTGAAAATTCTATTAAGAAGCTGACTTGAAACCTTTTCCATACTAATATACCAACACATTACAACTAGAAACACGATTGCTAGAAGGCTGAAACACTCCAAAACTCCATATCACCAAAAAACTGTCAAAACTTGCAGTTTGTGCATAAGCATAGCAATCCATCATTTGGCTCGTGCGTTTCAAGTTTCAATCATCAAAACACCTTACCTAATTGATATCTAAGTAATCCAAACCATCATCCTTGCACTGTAACTCCTTTTCCTTCATCTGCCATTTTTGTTTTTCAAGCTTGCAGGTTGACTTGGATAGAGAGTTTGAGACACTTTCAAAGCAAGATAAGGGTTGGAACACACTCAGGGAAGTTCAAGCAAGCTAAAGCAACCTTCAGGCCCTCCTAAATCTCACTCAAACTCCATTCACGATCTCAGCTGAAAGAGGTAAGAATCTCAACTTCTATCTCTTTATACAGGCATCTATTGGCCACGATTTGTGAATAAACAATGTAGACATCATTGCTACAAAGTTGTACATATCCATAATTTGCATTTATTTGGCCTGAGTTGAGAGGATTTTGAAGTTCAAATTCCTGTAAAAATTAGGTTTAAATTTAGGGCTTTTAAAATTCATTTTGGTCTTTGATTGTTAGCTTACATGATTTACATGGTTGAAATCGTGGGAATGAGTACTACCATTTTCATGTTGGAAGTTTTCATTTTCATGGAGAAATGAGAAAGTTACAGAGCTTCTGGCAGGCTAGAGGAAGAAGATGAAGAACAGGGCCATGGAAGCGTTTCATGTTGTGTTTTTCTTGTTTCACATAAATCAACGGATGTATAGCCAACCCAGTGGCAAGGTAGCGCGCTGGTAAGGCCCAGGTCTTGGGTTCGAACCTTGGCGTTGCCTTTTGTTTTTCATACTTTCCCATTTTTTATTTTTTGGCTGTTTGGCAGGTTTGGGCTTCAATGTTGGGCCTAGCATGTTTTTTTTCTAACATCCACCTCCTGATTACTCAGGATACCCCTGGCCCATTTATTTTCAATTATTTATTTTATTTTGTTTTACTTCATAAAATATTCTTTTCTTAAATATTATAAAATCATAAAAAATCTAAATATGATAATATTGCATTTTTATTTTATTTTATTTTTCACATAAAAAATATATTTTATCTTCAATATATACTAACTATCTTTCTTAAATAGATTTGTAAAAAATAAATTAAACTTAGACATATTCCTATCTTTTCTTTTATATTTATAAATACTTGTAAATATTTATTTTAACATATAAAAAACTAAATATTTTCATAAAATATTATTTATTATTTTTAATACAAAAAATACAAAAAATAATATATAAGAACTTTATTTTCTTTTAAACTAGAAATTAGGGTTAACTTTGTTTTTTTAAACATTAATTTCTTTTCCTTAAAATTATCAGGGTTTAGTTTAAAACTCTTTTACATAAAAAACCAAAACAAAATCTTTTTCTTGCATGTACATAATATTGCATATTTAAATATTGTATTTGTTTATTCCAATATTCGCAAATTCGATTTGGTTGTAATAGCTTATTTGGATTTACATTCTTGTAAATCCTCATTCAAATTTGTATTCCCCCTCCCATAAATGGTTGTAATAGCTTAGTAATCTTTACATTACACAATTTACCGCTTTTACATACCATGCTAGTAATTAGGGTTTGTATGGAAAGATCAAAACAAAACAAATAGAAAACCCTAATCCAAGACAAAATCAAAGCATTAAAATAACACACTTGCACACAAGCATCCTTAGGGTTTCTCCACTTGGTTGCCTTATACAAAAATGGCCATATTACGCATGCGAAGTATCTTGGCAAAACAAACAAATATAAGATCATAGTCCCTCAATGACGCTATTCAAAGTTGCCTTACAAAATGATCTTGGTCCCTCAAAAAATGCTAAGATACTTTGCAATATTGATAATCATGGTTATACGATGACCCACGCCCGTCCCGTTTACATCCAAAGATAGGGTTGCTTACCAAATCAATGTTAAGACAATAATGTCAAAGGAATAGAAAATGAACAAGAAAGACATTTGAGTAGGTAGATTACTCCTAGTTACTTGCTCTATTTCCAAACAATTATCCTTGCTATTTTCCAAAACACACACATTTCCAAACATTTTACAAACATTGAAATATTTTCAAAAAAGACAAACATCTTTGTATACATTCTTACAAACGAGAATCATTACAAAGATTGCCAAAACAATGGCCTCTTTTACAAAATATTTTCAAAAAACACACAAAGCACAATTTCAAAACAAAAGCAAGTGATCTAGCAAGTAACCAAGAGCCCATGGAAAACCATGGATGAAAAGGGCGCTAATACCTTCCCTTTTCATAATCTACCCCCCGAACTCAAGAAACAATCTCAAAGGTCTTTCCTGTGCTTTTTCACCTTTCCTTTTTGGATAAAAGAAAAGTTGGTGGCGACTCTTGCTAACCGCAACATTTGCGATAAAACGCAAAACACTCAAGTCAGTTCTCCCACCGTATCACAGTTGCCTTCTATGGCTATACAAATTACCCACGCGGTCCCTTCACATCGAACAGTGGGGCTTCTTACCAAATCAATGGTAAGATAGCAACATTTAAAAGAGGAGGAAAAGAACAAAGACCTTTTGAGTAGGTAGGATGCTCATAGTTGCTCACTTGCTTACAATAAAAACATTTTTCCACACCAACACTTTCAATTGAAACATTTTCAAAAGACAAAGCTCTTTGTACGCATTCTTATAGATACGAGAATCATTACAAAGGCACTTTTCAAAATACCTTTCAAAAACATCTTCCATAAACACCTTTTTGAACTATTTTCAAAACCAACACTCTATACGCATTCTTATAGAGACAAGAATCATTACAAATACGTTTTCAAAATATTTTCAAACCCACACCACAAAGCACATTTTCAAACAAAAGCAAGTGATCTAGCAAGAAACTAAGAGCCCATAGAAAACTACGAATGAAAAGGGTGCTAACACCTTCCCTTTTCATAACCTACCCCCCGAATTCAAGAAATAATCTCAAAGGTCTTTCATGTTCTTTCCACCATTTCCTTATTGGATAAAAGAAAAGTCGGTGGCAACTCTTGCTATCCGCAACAATTGTGATCAAACGCAAAACACCCAAGTCAATTCTCCCACCGTATTACAAACCCAAATGCTCTATGTGCATACCATTCTGAAACTCCAGGGCATGATACAAACGACTGTTGGGCTTTAAAGAATAAGGTGCAGGATCTTATCGAGGCGAAAGAGATTGAGTTTGACCTTCCAGAGACACCTAACGTAATAACTGCGCCAATGCCCAAACATGGCCAAGGTGTCAATGCTGTTGATAACGGCCAGCTTGTTTCTTCTGTGGATAAGTTATCTACTCCTCTTCTTAATAGTAAAAAGAATATGTTGCGAGCCGGTTTATTTTTGGGCTATGGCAAAGGTTGCAACTTATGTATATCTCTACCAGATGGTTGCTTGTTATTGAAAATGGGTGTCCAACGCCTGATAATTAACAAAGAAATTATGTTTGAAAAAGTTCCCCTTACAAGAAGTTTGTGTGAAGATGTTTCGATAATCATCATTTCTGATAATCCTCCCAGGGTCTCCACCAAAAGACCCGTTAGGATTACATCTGTTCCAAAGTTTTCTCCCTTTATCATCACCCTTCCTGAGCCAATACCATATTCCTCGGATAAAGATATTCCCTGGAATTATGGGGTTGACGTCTATTACCATGGCGTCAAGCAAGACCTATTGGTTGTTGAAGATAAATTCGTTGAAGATACTGAACATGACAACTACAACATCGTCGGGACTAGTAAACTTATGATAAGTGGAAGAGTTTTCTCTCTCGAGATCTCTCTAAATACCATTGTTACTCCCGTGATTACCCCGGCTGCTACTCCTGCTAGTACTCCCATTGCTACTCCTGTTGTTATCCCTGCTACTGAGTCAACTGAGACTCGGGGCAAAGAGGTATTGGTTGAGCCTGTCCATACAAAGGCACACAAGGAAGCTATTCCTGAGGCTTCTAAAAAATAAATGGAAGAGATACTGAAGATAATAAAGAAGGGTGATTATAACATTGTGGAGCAGTTGGGGCAGACCCCTTCAAAGATCTCAACATTGGCCTTACTTTTGTGCTTTGAAGCCCATGCTAAGGCTTTGGTAAAATTTTTGAAGTCTGCCCATGTGCCTTAAGAGACCTCCACTGATCAATTCGAGAATTGCGTGGCCCGCCTGACTGTTGATAATTGACTAGGTTTTTCCGACACTGATTTAACTCCCAAAGGAAGGAAACATAATAATGCCCGACATGTCTCCATTGAGTGCAGGGGAACTACCCTAGCTCATGTTCTGGTGGATACGGGTTCATCGATGAACGTCTTACCCAAGAATGCTCTGGACAAGTTAGATTGCGAAGAACTCACACGGAAGCCCATTAATATTGTGGTGAGGGCCTTCGACGGTTCTAAAATAATGGTGCACGAGGAGGTGGACATCCCTATCAAAGTTGGTACTCCGAATTTTAAGTCCACTTTCTATGTGATGGACATCCATCCGTCTTACTCTTGCTTATTGGGTCGACCCTGGATCCATGGGGCTGGTGTTGTTACTTCCACCCTACATCATATGTTGAAGTACCCAGTCAATGGAAAGATTATCACAGTCCATGGGGAGGAGGAATACATGGTGAGCCACCTGAACTCTTTCAGGTATGTTGACATGGACGGCGAGTTCATCGAGACCCCCTGTCATAACTTTAAGGAGGTTCCACAGACAGTCGATGTGACCAAGACTGTTAGTAATGTTCCGAAGACTACCAGACCTCCACTAAATATGGCTTCTCTAAGGGATGCCAAAGTAGTAGTTGAAGAAGGTGGGTGTACCATTTGGGGCCAACTTCTAGATATTCCCTACAAATATGACAAATTTGTTTTTGGTTTTACTTTAGGAGCCCAGAGAGCTATTTTTCGTGCTCACGCCGGGGGACCACCATTACGGATCAACAATCATGGAGTCAATGCTCTGGAACACTGATAGCGAATGTGGCTTGGACAAGTGGATATTCCCAATCATCAACGGTGGAATCAGTAATTGGGAGGCCAAAGATTTTGTTCCCATTACTTTTATTCAAGAGTAATTTATCTTTTTGTTCCCATTGGATGCTTTGCATACAAATTTTACACTCCTTGTTTTTCTTTTTTTTTTCTACTTTTTATTTTATCAAAACAGCTATGCTCTTACACACACCAACATATCAAAATGCATATCCATATCCACTCTGGATCCCATTGATAATGGTTATGCTATTGTCAATTATGACTTTGAAAATCCGAGTTACCAAGCCGATGACAAAGGTGAAGAAGATTGTGAAGTACCAAGAGAACTAGCCAGACTATTACAATAAGAGGAAAGGGCAATACAACCCCATGAAGATCTGGTTGAGACAGTAAACTTGGGTACTAAAAAGGATTAAAAGGAAGTCAATATAGGTGCCAATCTGGAGCATAGTGTCAAAGAGCGGTTAATATAGATGCTACATGACTATGTTGAGGTTTTTTCCTGGTCATACGAAGATATGCCAGGACTTGACACTGATACTGTGGTTCATCGCCTACTGATAAAATAGGATTGCCCTCCAGTGAAATAAAAGGTTCATCGCATGCGGTCAGAAATGTCAGAAAAGATCAAGGTTAAAGTCATGAAACAGTTCAACGCTGGTTTCTTATCCGTCACCTCTTATCCACAATGGATTGCTAATGTTGTTCTGGTACCTAAGAAGGACGGTAAGGTACATGTGTGTATGGATTACAGAGACCTGAATAGGGAAAGCCCCAAAGATGACTTTCCGCTTCCCCATATCAATGTTCTGGTTGATAACACCACACTGCATAAGGTATTCTCCTTCATGGATGGTTTCTCTGGGTACAATCAGATTAAAATGGCACCTGAGGATATGGAGAAAACGAACTTCATCACACAGTGGGGCACTTTCTGTTACAAAGTTATGCCATTTGGGCTAAAGAACGCAGGGGCAACCTATCAGCGTGCTATGGTAGCTTTGTTTCACGGTATGATCCATCACGAGATAGAGGTCTACGTGGATGATATGATAGCCAGGTCTCAGAATGAAGAGGAGCACCTTGATCACCTGCAGGAATTGTTTGAAAGACTGAAAAAGTATAAACTGAGGTTGAACCCGAATAAGTGCACCTTTGGAGTAAGATCCAGTAAGCTCTTAGGCTTCGTTGTCAGTGGCAAAGGCATTGAAGTGGACCCTTAAAAGGTTAAATCTATACAAGAAATTCCAACTCCTTGCACTGAGAAGGAGGTTAGGGGATTCTTGGGACGTCTAAACTACATTGCCAGGTTCATTTCTCCTCTGACCGCTACTTGTGAGCCAATCTTCAAGTTACTGAAGAAAGATCAAGCAGTGAAATGGAATGATGATTGCCAGAACGCCTTTGAAAAAATCAAGGAATGTCTTTAAGATCCTCCAATCTTGATGTCTCCAGTTGAAGGAAGACCTCTGATCATGTATGTGATACGGTGGAAGAACCGACTGTTAATATTGGTTTTGCATTTGTGTTCGCAAATGTTGTGGTAAGCAAGAGCCGCCACCGACTTTTCTTTTATCCAAATTAAGGAAAAGGTGAAAAGAACATAAAAAGACCTTTTCGAGAATTTTCTGAGTAAGGGGGGTAGATTATGGAAAGGGAAGGTGTTAGCACCATTTCCATCTGTAGTTATCTACGGGCTCTTAGATGTTTAGCTCATTTTGAAAGTACCTTGTGCTTTGTGTGTTTTGAAAAATGTTTTGAAATTCCTTAGTGCGGAGATCCGATTTGCGTTAACTCTTGTATCAGTCCTCAAGAGTGTTGACAAAGTAAATGTTTTTGAAAGTTGATTTTGAAAGGTGTAAGTGTGAAAAAAGTTTGTTTTGAGAAAGCATCTAACAACTATCTATTTGTACTCAAAAAAGGTTGTTCTTTTCCTCCTATCCTTTAGACAGTGTTATCCTACTATTAGTGAGTAGGTATCCCTATAGTTGGATGTTTGAGGGACATTCGAAGGGACGTTACAATCACGAAGGCAACTTAGAAAGAAGCTTTAGTAACCACCTTAAAGTTCTGAGATCACTTTTAATCGAGGCAACATCGAGAGGGTCATCGAGGGACTAGTGATCTTTAAACTGGAGGATAGTCACTAAAACTTCTCACGTTTCGAGAATTGTGACTGTTTTCCAAAGGCAACCGAAGTGGGATACCCTAGAGGTGCGTATGTGCAATTGTGTTTAGTTCAGCTATTTATCTTGCACATTTAGGTTTGCTAACGTTTTAATTTTTCAGTTTTGTCATGCAAGCCTAGTTACTAACAGTAGTATATACAGTAATTTAAAGTGCAGAAATGTAAAGTGCGGGAATGTAAATCCTACGCTATTACATGGCTTTGTGAGAGGTACATTATAGAAATGCGAAAAGTAAAGTCCTAGTTACTATTACAAACTGGGAAGCAGTTACAATAAGATGAAACAAAATGCGAAAGTAAATAAATGCACAGACGAATTAAAAGGGACGTCTAAATCCTAAGGAAAAGAAATCTTTTTGTTCATTTTGTTTATTTTAAGAAAATACAACCTAAGTCTATTTAATTTTAATTTCAAGAAAAGGTTAAAATGATTAATTAATTTGTTTACAAATTAATTTGATTAATAAAAACTAATCTAATGTTTTTTGGAATTTTTTTGATTTAAAGTTAATTCAAATGATAAGGTCAATAAAGAAATAAAAAAAACAAAAACAAAAATACAAAGGGGATCCTTCGATCTAGGGAGAAAAATGGGAATCTTCGATCCAGAAAAGGTGTCTTTTGATCCAGGGGAAAATGGGAAGCTTCGATCCAGAAAAGGTGTCTTTCGATCCAGGGGAAAAATGGGAGGCTTCGATCTAGAGAAGGAAATCTATCCTTTGATCTAGAGAAGGAGCTCTTTTCTTCGATCCAGGAGGGCAATCTGCTTTTCGATTCATATCCGCAAGACAAGCATTAGAACAATAAAGATGCAGGACCTGGGTGTCGAACCCGGGTCTTTCGATCCTGTGCGTGCTGGTCTGCTCAGGCTTGATCTGCAGTACAAGCATTAGAAAAATAAATAAATACAAACCTGGGTGTCTAACCCAGGTTCTTCTCCTGCACATACACCTACAAGTTTGATCAAATGCTGGATCGAAACAGATCCAAAGACTCTACCCTACGCATGATCATTTCCTAAACCCAAATCTGGGGTTAAAACTAGCACAAGATCTTTGTACCACCTAGTATGAGACCTGGCTACTTAGAAGCCTTAAAATGGAACCCTGTACTTCCACACTTATATTTGTATGAATGATCAATGAGAACACAAACATGCATATAAAAACAATTCAAATAGTAATCGAAAGGTTGTGACCCATAATTTTACCAAGGACTGGTGCGCTTGATGCATGGCTTTTGGATAGTGCTTGGGAACACTTCCTGAATACTTTAGGGAGTGAATAGAGCGTTGCTAAAGACTCCTTTGATTGGTATCCCTTATGAGGATTTGCTAGCTTTGGGTGGTTTATGGGATAGTGTGTCTCTAGTACATGTGTGTATGTGGTCTCCTCTTTTTTTCGTCCTTCATTCTAAGCTTGCTAGTGTGCTCCTTATATAGAGGGGATGGGGGGGGGGGGGGACAAGAGGATAAAGGAATAAACAACCATTAAGTTGGTGTTTTAAAGGCCATGAATGTCACTTTGAAAGTTTGCCAAAGACATGGTTTCTTGTCCCTTTTTGAATTTGTTATGAACCTAGACACCTTTGAATTTCGAATACCTTCAGTCCCTGCCCTTCGATTGGACCTCTTGTATATCCTTCGAATGGGCATTTTGAATGTTTCTTCGAATGGACCTTTTGTGTACCCTTTGAATGGGCCTTTTGAATGTTTCTTAGAATGGATCTTTTGTGTACCCTTCGAATGTGCCTTTTGTTGCCTCCTTCGAATTGACTTTTTGAGTGTCTTTTGAATAGTCCATGTGTACACCTTGTGCCCTATTCAAATGGGCCACCAATGTGTGTCCTTCGAATGGGCCTTTGGAGTACTCTTTCGAAGGGGTCATATCGTGTGTCATAGTGCAGAAACTGCGTTGAGGGATCTTAGCTTTTTGCATTAGAAGCAAGCACAGAGGAAGTATTTTCCTTGTGCATTGAAGGCAATTATAGAAGAATATTTTGCCCTTGTGAATCCAAGACAAGTATGAGGAAGCCTCTGCCTTGTGGATCAAAGTCCGGTTGGGGGAAGCCTTTGACTTAGCGAATCCAAAGCAAGCATGAAGAGGCCTTTGCCTAGTGAGTCAAAGGTTGCACGTAGAGGCCACTGTTGGTGAATTGAAAGGGACTTGTAAGGGGTTCTTACCTTATGAAGCAAAGGCAAGCCTGAAGTAGCTAATGCGCAGTCGAAGCCTTGTGAACCAAGCTTGGTCTAAGGAGGCCCAACGCTCTGTCGCACACTTTTCTGGCGCTCAATTGCGACAGTGATGATATAAAATAGAAATGTAGCGGTAAAGATTTTAGATTAAGCCATCAATTGACTTAACTCAACACAATGAAGTCGCCGCCGCACTTTATTGTTTCCAAAGGGAAATGGGAAAAAAGCGAACAAAACCCAAAAAAGATCAGAGATCAAGGTACGGGGGTCGGTTATGCAAAGGGAATGTGTTAGCACCCTAAGCATCTAGGGTACTCCGTAGGATCCACTTTGTCGCCGGTCAAAAGCAATCTATGTACTTCATGTTTGGAAAATGATATAGAGATCACTATTGTACCCCAAAATTTGCCCTCCCATATTCTTCAAGGTTTGCTAAGATCATGCTTCAAAATCTCCCAAAGGTTGCACAGTCCAATGGCCTCCTAACAGTCAAAAATTAGGGTTTTGGTTCTGGCAAAGAAATTGAAGTTTCCAAGGGTCCAAACAAGTCCCACATGCCCATAAACATTGTCAAGCATCCTTATGCCAAGTTTCAAGACTTATAGCACAAAATTGCACAGTCAAAAACCCTAATTGCTCAACAGTCAACTATAGGGGCAAAATGGTCATTTGATAGTCAAAAGTCAAAAATTTTGGTCAACATCTTATTTTGAAGCCACAAACATCAGTTGATCAATTCTTGATCATGATTCTCAAGGCATGGCTCAAAAAGTCTCAAGAAGCAAAAGTTTCTATTTTTGGACAGCTGAAAAAGTCAACTGCAAATTGACCAGGGAATAACTTCCACATGTTTTATCAGAAAAATCCCATCCAAAGCTCATTTTGAAGATAATGACATTTCCTACAACTCCTCTTCACACTTCAAGTCCAAGAAATGCTCTAACAAAAAGTTATCAATCTCAACATTATAGGTCATTTTCAAAAGTCAACAAAAAGGCACTTTAAGTCAAAGACCATAACTTGAGATTGGTAAATCAAAATGACATGGGACCAAGGGCATTGGTTATAGGACTTCAAGTCCTTTCCAAAATGTCCAAGAACATGATCAAAGCTTAAAAATTGAGCAAGATATGCCTTGTAGAAGTTGGGAAATTTTTGGGAATTTTGAAAAGTCAACTTTGCTTCAAATGCCTCAAAATTGCTAATGGGCCTCAATTTCTTCCAAGAATCATCACCCAGAAGCTATGCACGACCCATTGACCCAAAGGGGAGTTATTTTCTTATTTTTTATTAATTAATTGAGTTTTTAATCCTATTAATTCATTTAATTAAAATTAAATTTAAGAAAAATACTAAAACATGTTTTCCAAATCTTTTTGTGCAGCATATTCTCTCATTAAGGCCTAGGGATTTCGTGTACCACATCAAGAGGCAAGATCTTCCAAAATAGGCATGTTTTTCATGACAAAAAGATTGAAAAAGATGCTTGAAAAATCAAATATTGAAACATTGATTCAATGGATTTTGGGCTTTGTTTTTGACCTAGAATGATTCCACATATATGCAAGAACACAACCCTAATCAAAAAAACAAGAAAGCTGCGCTGGGAAGAGAGAAGAACATTGCAATTTTTGACTAGAAATTTGGAAACTGAAAACTGAATTGCAAGGGGTTTCAAAGCCAAATAACTATTCCATTACACTCCTGACACATCCAAGAAGCCATTCCAATCAAATTCAATCCTCCATATCCAAGGAATTGGTATAACCGTGTTCTACTTTTCTTGAAAAATTTGATAATCGTATTCCATTTTCCATGCATGATTAATGTCTTTTAATTGTTGGTTTATACTAATATGATCTCTCTGAAGCTAATGGTATTATCCAATTGAACTATAAGCGCCTGTACAGAAATCCACCATGGACAACATCTAGGGTTTCTGAAGCTTGTAATTAGGGATTTCTGATTGAGGAAAAATTGGACAACGCCAGGACCATGGTTGAATTCGTCAAGGCCAGACGAATTCAACCAACCATTCGCGCTCAATTTATGTGGCTTCCTCCTCTAATCGCTATTATTCGTCATGTCACTTAGTGGGGGTTAAAAACCCCCGCTATCTAATTCATGTTTTTACAGGAAAACGAAGAAGAAGCATAGGTGTCATCCTGTGGTTGGAACATTTGAATCTGGCGCGTTTTTTTATTATTTTATATCATTAGCTCTTATTCTCTTTCTTAATAATTCCGTTCCATATTAATATCAGATGAACGCGCTTGGCTTAGTGGAAGATGTGTTGTCATGCAAGCATTAGGACCTGGGTTCGATTCCCAGATCCCCCATATTCTTCATAATTTTGTTTATAATGCGTTCAGGTATAATTCCCTTCCAATGGTCCACCAAACTCCCCAACGCTTGTGCCTGCCAAGTGGCCAGGGGTCCCAATCCAAAGGTCAGAATTTGCAGATCACCATGGACGCTAGTCAACCATGCCATACACGCGCTGGAAAAAGTCAACAGGCCTTGAATTCAGTGGGCCTAATTCCTTACACATACCTCCTAATTGGGCAGAAACCCCCCTCTTGTTTGTATTTCTTTCTCTCATTCTTTTTCTCTTTTTTTATTTGTTTTAATTTAATTATTTTCTTTTAATTCCCCAAATTATTTTTAATAACACAAAAATACAAAAAAAAACAGAAAATCATAAAAAATAAAAATATGTTTTATTTTAATTTTTAAATCATTAATAGTTTTGTAAATAAATCTTAATAAATCAATTAGTTTAATTTTAGGTTTAACTTTAATGTTTTTTTTAAATAACTAAAATACATAAAAATTAGGTTTTTAGCATTTTACTCTTTTTCTCAATAATTAAATTTTTCTTATTATAATAATAATTATTATTAACTAATTTTGTAAATACTCTTGTAATTAAACAATTAGTAAATTAGGTTTAAACTTAAATATTTTTTCTTTAACAAATTAAAAATAGTGTAGAATTAGGGTTTCTAATAATAATTAATCTTCTTTCTTTATTTTCATAAATACCAAAAACATAAAAATAATTTCTTTTCTCATTTAATCATTAATTTACTTTCAATTGCAATTTACTTTCTTAAAAGGATCCAACGCCCTCGCATTCGATTATAATGTCTTTTCGCACGCTTATTTTTATTTCCTTTTTAGATATTGTGTATTTTCCCCAAAGCTTTGTAATAGATAATTAGGACATTTATTTTCCGCATTTTATTTATCCAAATCGGGTCTTTGTTTAATTTGGCGATGTATAGACCCGCGCCTTGTAATAGCGTAGGACTTTTACTTTCCGCACTTTAAATTCCGCACCTTAAAATTGCTAACTATCACATGAAAGAATGTATGCCCAAATAAAATCAAAGCGTAGATCACCAGTGCATGACAAGACAAATAATAACTGAAAATGACACACAATTCACACACCACTCTTAGGGTACGCCTCACTGTTGCCTTGCCCCTTGAAACGTGGTCGTGGAGTAGAGGACGTTTTAGTAAGTCCTCATGTCCATGAACATGGCATGGGGGTAGCTTCTAAGGTGTCCTACTATTGCTCTGGTGACCACACTGTCCCTACAAACGAATTGACCCGAACACCTCCAACGGTGGTGCTACCTACCTCTCAATGGTGGGATAGCACTACCCCAAGGACATTTACACAGACTAATTCCTTAGGGTAGGTAGATGACTCGTAGATACTTGCTCTAATTCAAAACAAATCAAAAACTTCTTTTCACACCGACACTTTGCAAAAAGCTTTCAAAACAACTTTTCAAACACTCTTGAGGACTGATACAAGAGTCGATTTGAAACTTTCAAAGAAACTTTTTCAAACCCACTCACCTTGAAAAGCAAACAAACATTTTGAAAATACAAATGAGCAAGTATCTAAGAGCCCATGGATAACCATGGATAGAAAGGGTGCTAACACCTTCCCTTTCTATAAATCTACCTCCCGAACCGAGAACTAATCTCAATAAGGAATTTTTCTGTGCTTTTGTCCTTTCCATATTAGAGAAAATAAAAGATGGTGGCGACTCTTGCTTCTGCGACATTTCGCGAACCAGCGTTAAACAGTCAGTTCCAGATCCACCGATCACAGAACTGGCGACTCTGCTGGGGAACATTTTTAAAGTGAGGTGTACCTTAGGACTAAGATCACCGTGTTTTCAATTGCTTTGACTTGTTTGCTTTATTGTTGTGGGACTGTCTTGGGGGTTACATAGATCCTAACTCGGATCTGGGGATACCCTATTAGGTAGCATAAGCTGTGAGGGACCTGTCCGACGTAGACCGACATGGGTGAAGCAGTGGCTACGTTGGTGTGGCGCCTTGGTCTGTACCGATATCCCTTGTGTTGCAACGAGGAGAATATGGGTCTTCTGAGGAGTCATTAAGCACCAACCGACCTTAGAACCCTAAATTGACCCAACTTGGCCATAGAACAGTAGCAGTACGCTACACCCATTGAGGCTAAACTCTCGCGATGGTTCTGGCCGCAAGAAAAGATTGCGATGCTGGAGTTATGACCGATTGAGGGTAGTCAGTGATATTGGGATCCTCTAGAACCCGGTTACTTCTGATATGACAGGTCTTAACCAACAAACTGAAAGAGGGTAATACCTAGACCCCATGCTGGCCTAAACTCTAAGGGCTTCTCTTGTGTGACTTGTGTGCCTTCCAACTTGACTATTTGCATGCTTGTTATCTGACACTTGAGTTTCTTGCAGGTTTTGTTTACAGTCCTTAATTGGGACTCATAATAGGATTTGCCTACATTACCCCATGCATAGCATAACATCATACCATTGCATACATCCTGCATAAGGACTAATCCATTTCAAGGATCTCAAGGGTCTGTGGTGCAGGTCACGATGAACCAAACTGTCTAGCAAGGGGCAAAGGGGATTTATTTTCCTCTAAGACAAGGTTGTCAGGGGCTATGACCCACTGGATATGGTGAGCCTTTGACCCTTGAAGAAGGACTCTCAACAATATGAAGTACCTTCAATCAAGTTACCAGTTTCCAACTCTAACAATTCCCTTGTTTACCCCGCGAGGTCCTTGAAAACATTGCATGCATACATGCACATCATTGCATAACAGGTACCCTTGTTGCAGGTTACTTACCTTTCTCGCTGTTTATTTCAGCAATGGCTTCCCAACAAGATAACCAGGGACCTCATGCTCAAGAGACTCGTCGAGGAAATCCTCCTGAATCTATCCAAAGGGCAGGAAGAGTTGAGAACACTTCTCATGGGGACTTTGGTCAGGAACAGTGCTGAGGATGAACGGCTGAAACATCTGCAAGCTGGGGTGGATGCAATGAAAGTCCAGATGCTGGGACAGATGACTATCATTCAAGGCTTAGCTCAAAGACAAGAAGAGCTCGGAGTTCTCGCCAACCAACTGCTTCAGGATAACCATCTGGGGCAAACGTCTAAGGGTAAAAGGCCAGTCATCATTCAACCACCTTTGAGACAAGAAGACCAGGGAAAAGTTCCTCAACTGGCTTCAAGGTCACAAATTCATCAGCTTCAGCCAGACAAGCCCAAAAGGCAGTTCACCAAGCTCAGCGTGTCGTTGCCTCAAGCTCTACAACAA
Organism: Vicia faba; assembly: GCA_948472305.1. NCBI lineage: Eukaryota > Viridiplantae > Streptophyta > Magnoliopsida > Fabales > Fabaceae > Vicia > Vicia faba. The sequence continues at coordinate 282,042,981 of OX451739.1, read as the reverse complement.
CTGTTGAGGTTGAAGTTGGTAACTCTCAGGGATCCTCCTAAGAATCCCAACAGGACACCTTCAAGGTATAACTCCAACGCCCGATGCGCTTATCACTCCGACAGCCCGGGGCATGCTACAGAGGAATGTTGGACCTTGAAGAACAAGATCCAGGACCTAATTGATGAAGGAGCTGTGGAATTCACCCAAGATGGCCAGGCTGAGCACTTCTACCATCCCTACAGGATTCACCAGTTGAAATAACAAGCCCTGAGATGAAAGGACCTTTTGTCTATTAGAATTTTCAAGTTGTAATTTTATTTCGACTGTTCAAACATTTATTCATGATAAAACATTGTTATTTCATTAATGCATCGCATATGTCTGTTTTGAATCAATATATTCGTATTCACTATATGCAAACTGTTTTCATTTTTGTGATGATCAACACTCGGTTAATAATTCTAAGCCTCTTGAGGGAGGATGACGAAAACGACACCACGATCCTTACAGTATGCTTTTGAACAGACCCCGCTGATGAGGTACAGGCATTGTTTCAATCCATAAACACTGGAGTTATAAGGAAGATAATCCCTCGTCAACCCCTCTGAGCCAAAGAAGTAGGAGTTTTTCTTTTCGAAAATTAAAACCCTTTACCATAACCTGGGGCAGGGTAGTTCTCTCAGTTGATCCAAGTGCATAACAAATGGCACCAAAGAGGTCCTTACAAAAAGAAAAAAGACAGTGATGATTCTGAATAATCATAAGGATAGGCAGTCATTATATCTCAAAAATAAAAACCCAATAAGTCAAAACCTATGAAGGAGACTTACAAAACTGGGGCATCCCGCTGACTGTAATCACAAAAGAAACAGTTCAGGCAAAATTTAGGGATAGCGAAATCAAAAAGAAAGAGGTCATACAAACCCTCAACAGAAACAAAAAATGACTGCCTATTCAGAATAAATCATCAATATCTGAACCATCATTGGAACATCAGGACAAAGACTCAAACAAGGTCTAACGCACGATTAACTGAGCTTAGGTTTGAAGAACATCACGAAGAACGGGTGGGTACAAATAATTTGAGCCTTTATCCTTTGTTTCTTAAACCGTGAACCAGGCCACGTTATAACCCTTAAAAAAGTCCTAGCTGAAGCATGGGTTAGTTCGAAAGCATACTGTTACGAAAGGTATCCTGACTCCTTAAGGCTCGCAATAAAATAACGAGTTGACATCACAGCTTACAAAACTTGCTTGTTTTACTAAAAAATTCATTTTCAAAAAAATTTCAAGACAGACATGAGCGTTGTATTTTTAACATAACCTTGTTTGCATATGACTTTTTGTTTGAACAGTAGAGAAGTTCGCACGAAGAATGTCTAATGAACAAAAGCACTTCCAACCAAGGGGCACGACATGATCATGGTCTATTATCTGGGGCAGTCAGGTCAAGATTCGGAGAATCTCTCAAAGGTCAAATAGCCTGGGGCAAATCTCCTCCTGAGTCACTTGGGGAACTCCAGCAACGAATCTGGCCTGAGGAAACATCTCCAGGGGCATGACAAAACACTTCTAACAGGGGAAACTCCCTACATCCTGAGAGCGTGGACATAGTCGGAAAAATACTACGCAAAATCAAAGACCCGCTAGGTTGACGCACCTAGGCAAAAATAAAGGCTTCCTGGCGAACCAAAAGGGTTCGGGCAAAAATAAGGGATGAACTAAAAAAAATCTGTACACCCGGCAAGTCGAGAACCTGAAAAGGCGGCTCGGGCAAAAATGGGTATCCCGGTGGACTGAAAACCCGAAAGGGCGGTCCAGGCAAAAGTTAGGGATCGAAAGCGTACGACTATGTCCCGGCATCTCGTCACTTGCCTACCAGAAGAAGGTTTGTCCATCAACAATTATCAACACCTCACAGGTCTTCCTCTCCCACCACAGAAACAGGGGCAGTAATGAGTTGTCTAAGCGACCTAGTTACTCCGTCCACCGAGACACAAGGTATGAGCAGCCGAAGAACATAACCAATATACCTTAATTCCCCAGAGAGTGAGCCAGCAAGTCAATGCACTCTCCCCAAGCAAAGTTATACAATCAGCCTTAAGGAAGTTGGGTATCCCCCGCAGATCTCAACATTCCCCAACATAATATATGAATATTCTTAACAAGCATCCCCGGCAGTCTTGGTCTAAGACTGTTCCCCGGCGGTATACCAGACATTCTGTGGAATCACTTCCCCAATATATCAAAAAAATTTCCCCAGGAGAGTCCAATCAAGATTTCCCCAGGAAAGTTTGAATCATCTCCCCAGCAGGAAGCTTATCCCCAGTAGATTCTGGAAGCTTGCCACCCGCAGAGCACGAACGCGTCCCCCGGCTTTATTCAAAGGTTATTTTCCTACCAGGATATAACTGGGTTATCCTCAGCCAAAAGCCACGAAAAGAACGTCCTCGGAAAAGTCTTCTTATCCCCAGCGGAGTATATTAACACTTCCAGCATAACGACGGTATCCCCAGCGGAGTTACCATCAACATCTCAACAGAGTACCTCTCTTCCCACAGAGTACTGTTCCCCAACAAGATTGCTAGAGTAGATATTCCCCGCAGAGTAATCTCTTCATCAAGTTTCGTCCCCAACGGAGCCATCTTCTCCTACCGGTTCATTCTTGCAATCACTCCCCAGTGGAAACAAAAGCTCTACATCAGCCCAGGATGTGACTTCCCGGCACCCGTCAAGGATTTACTTTCCTAGACAAAAACATATATTTATAAACATCGCACTTCCATACATTATAGCATGCACATACGCATCATGACCTTACAATCTCATTTATGTTGAGAACATCATTGCTCGATCCATATCATGCATTGCATATGACTGACCTTTACCTTTCAGGAAAGATCCGGTTAAGTTCTCAGCTTTATTCCAAGACTTTAGTCTGGTTCAGTTAAATCAATTCTAAGATTTCTCTGATTCTTATCCAGTCAAAGTTAGTCAAAGACCTTCTCTGGTTCAGTCAGATCGACCCTAAGATCTCCCTGATTCTTATTCCAGTTGAAGATATTCCAAGACTTTCGTCTGGTTCAGTTAAATCGACCCTAAGATTTTTCTGATTCTTATCCAGTCAAAGCTAATCCAAGACTTTCGTCTGGTTCAGTTAAATCGACTCTAAGATTTTTCTGATTCTTATCTAGTCAAAGTTAATCCAAGACCTTGCCTGGTTCAGTTAAATCGACTCCTAAAGATTTTTCTGATGCCGATCCAGCCAAAGGCCTTCTCTGGTTCAGTCAGATCGACCATAAGATCTCCCTGATTCTTATTCCAGTTGAAGATTCCAAGACCTTGTCTGGTTCAGTTAAATCGACTCCTAAATATTTTTCTGATGCCGATCCAGCCAAAGGCCTTCTTTGGTTCAGTCAGATCGACCCTAAGATCTCCCTGATTCTTATTCCAGTTGAAGATTCCAAGACCTTGTCTGGTTCAGTTAAATCGACTCCTAAAGATTTTTCTGATGCCGATCCAGCCAAAGGCCTTCTCTGGTTCAGTCAGATCGACCCTAAGATCTCCCTGATTCTTATTCCAGTTGAAGATTCCAAGACCTTGTCTGGTTCAGTTAAATCGACTCCTAAAGATTTTTCTGATGCCGATCCAGTCAAAGGCCTTCTCTGGTTCAGTCAGATCGACCCTAAGATCTCCCTGATTCTTATTCCAGTTGAAGATTCCAAGACCTTGTCTGGTTCAGTTAAATCGACTCCTAAAGATTTTTCTGATGCCGATCCAATCAAAGGCCTTCTCTGGTTCAGTCAGATCGACGCTAAGATCTCCCTGATTCTTATTCCAGTTGAAGATTCCAAGACCTTGCCTGGTTCAGTTAAATCGACTCCTAAAGATTTTTCTGATGCCGATCCAGTCAAAGGCCTTCTCTGGTCCAGTTAAATCGATTCCTAAAGATTTTCCTAATGAAGACTCAGTAGAAGACATCCAAGATTCTCTCATCGTTACTGTTGAGGTAGTAATCGCCCCAGATTCTCTCATCGTTACTGTTGAGGTAGTAATCGCCCCAGATTCTCTCATCGTTACTGTTGAGGTAGTAATCGCCCAAGGTTCTCTCATCGTTACTATTGAGGTAGTAATCGCCCAAGGTTCTCTCATCGTTACTGTTGAGGTAGTAATCGCCCAAGGTTCTCTCATCGTTACTGTTGAGGTAGTAATCACCCCAGATTCTCTCATCGTTACTGTTGAGGTAGTAATCGCCCCAGGTTCTCTCATCATTACTGTTGAGGTAGTAATCGCCCAAGGTTCTCTCATTGTCCTGTTGAGTTAGTAACCATCCCTGATTCATTCATCACCTTTTGAAGCTCCAGACTCGATTCCTGTATCTCGCCAGGGCACGTCTGAAGAGGTTTTAAGATTCAATTTCTGTAACCAGTCAGGGCACATCTACACAAAGAGTCTGAAGACCAGCTCCTGTAACAGGCCAGGTAATCATTTTCTTTTTCAGGTACGCAAGTTCTCGCTAAGGAAACTCTTACGCGGTCAACACCCAGATGACATCTGTAAGCCCATCCACCTATCCATCACCTCTCAACATGGCATCTATAAGCCCATCCTCCTATCCACTAATCTCCAAATGGCATCTGTAAGCCCATTCCCACCATCACACTACTATGTGAGCGCAAATTTCTGGGCACTCTAGTGTTCAATCATCTTCCACCCTCGGATTACGAAAGGCACGCCAGCCAATCTATATCCTCAGATGTAAGAAGATTGAACAGGGGCAACTGTTGTACCCCAAAATTTTCCCTCCCATATTCTTCAAGGTTTGCTAAGATCATGCTTCAAAATCTCCCAAAGGTTGCACAGTCCAATGGCCTCCTAACAGTCTAAAATTAGGGTTTTGGTTATGGCAAAGAAATTGAAGTTTCCAAGGGTCCAAACAAGTCCCACATGCCCATAAACATTGTCAAGCATCCTTATGCCAAGTTTCAAGACTTACAGCACAAAATTGCACAGTCAAAAACCCTAATTGCTCAACAGTCAACTGTAGGGGCAAAATGGTCATTTGACAGTCAAAAGTCAAAATTTTTGGTCAACATCTTATTTTGAAGCCACATACATCATTTGATCAATTCTTGATCATGATTCTCAAGGCATGGCTCAAAAAGTCTCAAGATGCAAAAGTTTCTATTTTTGGACAGCTGAAAAAGTCAACTGCAAATTGACCAGGGCATAACTTCCACATGGTTTATCATAAAAATCCCATCCAAATCTCATTTTGAATAGAATGACATTTCCTACAACTCCTCTTCACACTTCAAGTCCAATAAATGCTCTCACAAAAAGTTATCAATCTCAACATTATAGGTCATTTTCAAAAGTCAACAAAAAGGCACTTTAAGTCAAAGACCATAACTTGAGATTTGTAAATCAAAATGACGTGGGACCAAGGGCATTGGTTAGAGGACTTCAAGACCTTTCCAAAATGTCCAAGAACATGATCAAAGCTTAAAAATTGAGCAAGATATGCCTTGTGGAAGTTGGGAAATTTTTGGGAATTTTGAAAAGTCAACTTTGCTTCAAATGCCTCAAAATTGCTAATGGGCCTCAATTTCTTCCAAGAATCATCACCCAGAAGCTATGCACGACCCATTGACCCAAAGGGGAGTTATTTTCTTATTTTTTATTAATTAATTGAGTTTTTAATCCTATTAATTCATTTAATTAAAATTAAATTTAAGAAAAATACTAAAACATGTTTTCCAAATCTTTTTGTGCAGCATATTCTCTCATTAAGGCCTAGGGATTTCGTGTACCACATCAAGAGGCAAGATCTTCCAAAATAGGCATGTTTTTCATGACAAAAAGATTTAAAAAGATGCTTGAAAAATCAAATATTGAAACATTGATTCAATAGATTTTGGGCTTTGTTTTTGACCTAGAATGATTCCACATATATGCAAGAACACAACCCTAATCAAAAAAACAAGAAAGCTGCACTGGGAAGAGAGAAGAACATTGCAATTTTTGACTAGAAATTTGGAAACTGAAAACTGAATTGCAAGGGGTTTCAAAGCCAAATAACTATTCCATTACACTCCTGACACATCCAGGAAGCCATTCCAATCAAATTCAATCCTCCATACCCAAGGAATTGGTATAACCGTGTTCTACTTTTCTTGAAAAATTTGATAATCGTATTCCATTTTCCATGCATGATTAATGTCTTTTAATTGTTGGTTTATACTAATATGATCTCTCTGAAGCTAATGGTATTATCCAATTGAACTATAAGCGCCTGTACAGAAATCCACCATGGACAACATCTAGGGTTTCTGAAGCTTGTAATTAGGGATTTCTGATTAAGGAAAAATTGGACAACGCCAGGACCATGGTTGAATTCGTCAAGGCCAGACGAATTCAACCAACCATTCGCGCTCAATTTATGTGGCTTCCTCCTCTAATCGCTATTATTCGTCATGTCACTTAGTGGGGGTTAAAAACCCCCGCTATCTAATTCATGTTTTTACAGGAAAACGAAGAAGAAGCATAGGTGTCATCCTGTGGTTGGAACATTTGAATTTGGCGCGTTTTTTTATTATTTTATATCATTAGCTCTTATTCTCTTTCTTAATAATTCCGTTCCATATTAATATCAGATGAACGCGCTTGGCTTAGTGGAAGATGTGTTGTCATGCAAGCATTAGGACCTGGGTTCGATTCCCAGGTCCCCCATATTCTTCATAATTTTGTTTATAATGCGTTCAGGTATAATTCCCTTCCAATGGTCCACCAAACTCCCCAACGCTTGTGCCTGCCAAGTGGCCAGGGGTCCCAATCCAAAGGTCAGAATTTGCAGATCACCATGGACGCTAGTCAACCATGCCATACACGCGCTGGAAAAAGTCAACAGGCCTTGAATTCAGTGGGCCTAATTCCTTACACATACCTCCTAATTAGGCAGAAACCCCCCCTCTTGTTTGTATTTCTTTCTCTCATTCTTTTTCTCTTTTTTTTATTTGTTTTAATTTAATTATTTTCTTTTAATTACCCAAATTATTTTTAATAACACAAAAATACAAAAAAATCAGAAAATCATAAAAAATAAAAATATGTTTTATTTTAATTTTTAAATCATTAATAGTTTTGTAAATAAATCTTAATAAATCAATTAGTTTAATTTTAGGTTTAACTTTAATGTTTTTTTTTAAATAACTAAAATACATAAAAATTAGGTTTTTAGCATTTTACTCTTTTTCTCAATAATTAAAATTTTCTTATTATAATAATAATTATTATTAACTAATTTTGTTAATACTCTTGTAATTAAACAATTAGTAAATTAGGTTTAAACTTAAATATTTTTTCTTTAACAAATTAAAAATAGTGTAGAATTAGGGTTTCTAATAATAATTAATCTTCTTTATTTTCATAAATACCAAAAACATAAAAATAATTTCTTTTCTCATTTAATCATTAATTTACTTTCAATTGCAATTTACTTTCTTAAAAGGATCTAATGCCCTCGCATTCGATTATAATGTCTTTTCGCACGCTTATTTTTATTTACTTTTTAGATATTGTGTATTTGCCCCAAAGCTTTGTAATAGATAATTAGGATATTTATTTTCCGCATTTTATTTATTCAAATCGGGTCTTTGTTTAATTTGGTGATGTATAGACCCGCGCCTTGTAATAGCGTAGGACTTTTACTTTCCGCACTTTAAATTCCGCACCTTAAAATTGCTAACTATCACATGAAAGAATGTATGCCCAAATAAAATCAAAGCGTAGATCACCAATGCATGACAAGACAAATAATAACTGAAAATGACACACAATTCACACACCACTCTTAGGGTACGCCTCACTGTTGCCTTGCCCCTCGAAATGTGGTCGTCGAGTAGAGGACGTTTTAGTAAGTCCTCATGTCCATGAACATGGCATGGGGGTAGCTTCTAAGGTGTCCTACTATTGCTCTGGTGACCACACTGTCCCTACAAACGAATTGACCCGAACACCTCCAACAGTGGTGCTACCTACCTCTCAATGGTGGGATAGCACTACCCCAAGGACATTTACACAGACTAATTCCTTAGGGTAGGTAGATGACTCGTAAATACTTGCTCTAATTCAAAACAAATCAAAAACTTCTTTTCACACCGACACTTTGCAAAAAGCTTTCAAAACAACTTTTCAAACACTCTCGAGGACTGATACAAGAGTCGATCTGAAACTTTCAAAGAAACTTTTTCAAACCCACTCACCTTGAAAAGCAAACAAACATTTTGAAAATACAAATGAGCAAGTATCTAAGAGCCCATGGATAACCATGGATAGAAAGGGTGCTAACACCTTCCCTTTCTATAAATCTACCTCCCGAACCGAGAACTAATCTCAATAAGGAATTTTTCTGTGCTTTTGTCCTTTCCATATTGGAGAAAATAAAAGACGGTGGCGACTCTTGCTTCCGCGACATTTCGCGAACCAGCGTTAAACAGTCAGTTCCAGATCCACCGATCACAATCACCATCCCTTAACATGTAGCACAATTAAAAAAGAAAGGGATAAGATGAAGAGGGAGGAGAATGATAAGTTAATTTGGATCACCATCTCAAAATTCTTTCATCTTTAAATTTAACCACTCCTCTAGATGGATTAAAGCACTAAACATATCATTAATCCAAAACACCAAAAATGAATTAAATGATTCACTCTTAGGTAGATTTGAATTGATTAACATTTATCCAACTTCATATACATCACAAAGTCCATTGAATTTAAAGAGAAATTGGACATTTAAAATTGCAATCCAAAACAACAATCAAAAGGAGTGAGTAGAAAAAACATTTTGGATCAAAGTTGTCCCAAAACAAGGCAAAAAAAAATGCATTTTGTCTCTGTGTAAATCGATTGCACTACTGTGTAAATCAATTTGCACAGTGAGGTTTTCAAAAATTTGAGCAAATTTCACTTAGTGCAATCGATTGCACTGTTACAACAATTGATTGCACGCTGTTATAGACATCAAAACAACATTTTAAAAGGCCAAATTCTTGTTCAAACTTTCCATCAAACACCTTATGATCATGGATTCAATTGAGCATGAAAATTCCATCAAATTATGAGAAAATAGCACCAATGGAATCACAAAACGATGCTCAATAAATCAATCCCAAAGATCACCAAGAGATTATATTGTGAAAGATGAATTATTCAACTTACCAAAGGTAGATCTAGAGAATTATCAACACAACTTCAAGAATTTGCTTCAATTCAACCACAAGAATCAATTGCCAAGCTTGGATGTAGAGAATTGATGAAGAAAAAGTGTTTGGATGAAGGTTTAGCTCAAAGATTAGTAAGCTTCAATGCAAAGCTTACTAACTTTTCTTGAAAATGGAGCTTTGAGTGAATTTGGTAGATGGAGAGAATTGAGAGATTTTTTAGCAAGGTGGATTTGGCTATCAAAAGCTTGAAATTTGAATGAAATGAGGGCTCTATTTATAGAGTTTAAGATTGGGATTAGTGGTAATTTGGTAATTGATTCTTGGGGCCAAAATTTGAATTAATGATAATTATTTCAAAAATTAGAGCCAAATTGGAGCCAAAATTTGACAAGCTTAAAATTGCTGATTTTTTTTTTCAAATTTTCACGTTGTGAAATCGATTGCACTACAGTGCAAATCGATTTGCACAGTGTATTTTTTCAAAAATTATGCAAAATGCACTTTGTGCAATCGATTGCACTCTAGGAGCAATCGACTGTACAATGAAAAAAATTAAAAAAATTTAATTCTTTTTATTTGCAAATAGAGATTTTAGGGAAATAATACCGAAAAACCTTATTTGCCATATGCTTCGACTCGATACCTACAAAACCCAAATATGTAAAGACAAAGACAAATATTTTTTGTATTTTGATTAGAAGTTAGTCAACAACACAAGAGCAAACTTAAAGATAGGATGTAAATGTGATGAATGAAGTTATTTATTAATGATTGTGACCAAACAAAAAAATATGATATGAAAGTGCGACTGAAAAAGTTAGGGGCAAAATTTAGGGTACAACAACTGCCCCTATTTAATTATCTTTCTGCCAGTTAGGCAGAAAGTAATTAAATACAAACATACCTGAATTCCGTCCCTGATGCGCGATGAGATGATAGCATATGTTATGAATGAATGTATGGATTCTTTTTTGACATATATTTTTTGAATGATGTATGAGATGAGACAGACTCTGTGTGAATGTGGAAAGACTCGAAATTGGAAACTTATGGTAGTTCAGATGAAATGACGTGGAAAGACACGCCAGGGAAACAACAAGATATTTCTGGATATCTGTCAAGGCGACAAAGAGTAACCATCAATACTTGGAAAAAGGAGATAAAACCCGGGAAGGCAAGCAGCGACATCCAAGAATGGCATTGAATGAGGTGAGAAATTCTCTGGAAAAGACAATCAGAAACATCTAGAAGAACAATAGATGTGGGATGAGACTAAATCTGAAGCTACATCAGAGTCGTTTAGGAAAGACGTTGGACGGAAAAGAAACACGACATCCAATATTGGATTTGAATGAAGGGAAAGCTCAACGTATAATAATGGCTTTAGACGAGATAAAAGATCAGAACATCCAATACTGGATTTGGATGGGGTGAGAAAAAATCAAGGCGTCCAATACGGGATTTGGACGGCAGAAAAGGTAACAACATCCAATACTGGCTTTGGATGGAAAAAGAGTTCTTGACATTCAATAATGGCTTTGAATTAAGGAGAAGCTCAACGTCTAATAATGGCTTTAGAAGAGAGAAAAGATCACAACATCCAATACTGGATTTGGATGAAAACAAAAGATCCCGACATTCAATACTGGATTTGAATGAAAGAAAAACTCAACGTCTAATAATGGCTTTAGACGAGAGAAAAGATCACAACATCCAATATTGGCTTTGAATGAGGTGAGAAAAACATCAAGGCGTCCAATACTGGCTTTGGACGGCAGAAAAGGTAACAACGTCCAATACTGGCTTTGAATGGAAAAAGAGATCTTGACATTCAATACTGGCTTTGAACGACAACAAAGATAACAACATCCAATACTGGCTTTGGATGGAAACAAAACATCCTAACATTCAATATTGGCTTTGAATGAAAGAAAAGATGGTAGCATCCAATATTGGCTTTGGACGACAACAGAAGGTAACAACATCCAATATTGGCTTTGGATGGAAACAAAAGATACAATATATCCAAGATTAGAATTGTACGAAAGAGATAAGCAGTTCATCCAAGATTAGCATTGGACGAAAGAGAGACAACTGAACTGACGTTTGCTTTGGCAGGTGCCAAGTAAGTTGGACTTTGATCTCAAGGTGACATGTCAACTGCAACAAGACCTCGGGAAATGAAAATGAGGATGAAACACTCTTGTTATGCATTATGTATGAATTTTGTTATGCATGATATGTGAATGATATATGCATGTAATGCCGACATTTATGATAATGGAGTTTGACTCTTTTGTAGAGGTAAGATTGGAAGTTTGATTCCTCAACACGGAGAACTCTGCCAAATTTGATTGGAAAGAAAATGTCTTAAACCCAAATTTGTTACACTTGTAAGTTGTATTGAACTGATGATCTTCTGAGGAAGGACATGGAGAGCTGCTTGGGGATTTGTCCCAGATTAGCTGACTGTTGAAGATAAACTGATTACGGCTTCAATCGAAAGTTGCTGGAAATGAGTTGATCATGGCTTCAACTCTGAAATGACTATTGGAGATAAACTGATCATGGCTTCAGTTCTTGAAATGCTTTGGGAAGGAATGCCCCAGTATGAGTCTTGAAAATGATCTTCTGGATTACCAATTCTGAGAAAACTCGCATTGAGCAAATGGATTTGGAAGAATACTTGCCCCTGATAGGGTCACTGACCAAGTTTCTTAGCTGTTTGAAATTCCTTGACGAGGAAAGCTTGTTTGCAAGCAAAAATTGTTTATTCAAGCATGGTAATTTTAATGCAAAGTTCATGCAAAAGTTTTGAATCCAAAATCATTTTTGAAATGATGTTATTGGTGTATAGAAAATGCATGACTGGTTAAAACACAATGGTTTATACTTTTAAAGTGAAAACAAAGGTATGAAACCAAAACAAATGATTTGCAAAAGATCATAGGAGTCAGTTTACGTAACCTTGCTGTAGTATGCTTTCAAAAGAAACTTGGCTTCAATTAGGTCTTTTAAGGGTTGTAACGTGGTATGGTTCACGGTTTAAGAAATAAAGGATAAAGGATCAAAGTTTATTTGTACCCAACCCAATCTTCGTGATGTTCTTCAGTCCTACGTTCAGTTAATTCAGATTATGCATTCAGGTTCCAAGAGAGTTTGGAATTGCATTGATGGCAGCAATGACGATGGCTCAGAAGCTAAAGGATTCTTGAGAATGACAATCATTTCTTCTTACACCTTTTTGTTGTTTTAAGGACTTTTATCAACTCTGGTGGAGAATTTTAAGGATTTGAAGACCTCTTCTGATTGAATTTATTACTCCCAACTTTTGCCTGAACTATTTCGTTTGAGATTACAGTCAGCAGGATGCCCCAGTATTTTACCTAAGTCTCCTTCAGAGGTTTTGACTTAGCGGGACTTTTCTTTTGATTTTTCTTTTCATTTCATTTTTCTTTTTGGAAAGATAATGACTGCCTTGCTCAATTATTACGAGGAACCATCTTTGTCATTTTTGGTTTGAGAGCATCTTTGACACATCTTGTTGTGTGCAAAGGAAAGCTTGATCGTGACCTTTGTTGAAAGGTGTCTTGCACAATTTCTCTTATAATTGAATGCACAACCAAATTAACTGAGAACTACCCATCCCCCGGTTAAGATTGTGGGTTTTTTCGTATAGAAAGAAACTCTAACTTCTAGGCTCAAAGGGGTGAACGAGGGATTAACTTCCTTATCTCCAGTTTTTGGGAGTTAAAACAATGCTTGTATATCCTTAGCAACGTTTTATTCGAAAGCATACCAGCAACAATTATGGGTATTTCGTTTTCATCATCCTCCCTCCAATTTGCATAAACAAAAGCTTGATAAAGAGAGTAAACAAGAGAAATATATTTGAAAGCAGTAAATGAAAATGATTTGAATCAAAACATTGCAATGCTCATTTCATTAGAATTAACATGAAAGTATAAACAGTATTTGAAAACAACAATTTTAACATAAACACGGGAAAATGCAAACAGAAAGAAACATGGCCTAGTGACTAATCAGTAACAAGGATGAGCTGTTCTATCTGAAACACTGGCTTTAGGAAGTGACTTGAGGGTACCCCGACTCAGTCTTTAGCCACTTTGTTTTAGCAAAGGATTGTTGATAACATTAGGACCCGCCTCTTTGAAAGTGAGAATATTTGCTTTCACCAATTCTTGCACTCTATTTTTCAATGCATAGCAGCTTTCTAAATCATGATCGGCAGCTCCCTGATGAAATTCATAGTGAAGGTCAGATATGAATCCGGCTGGAGGAGGATTTCGAGGAATTATAGGCCTAGTTGTAATCAAGCCCTTCTGCACCAATGCAGGATACAATTCAGTGTATGTCATAGGGATGGGATCAAACTAAGCGCTATTATGATTTTGATTATATGCAATATTCTGTCATTGAGGAACCTGAACTGGTTGAGCATTAACTGCAGGAGTAACAGTCGCTACTTGTGGTTGATCAGTATAGTGATGCCTACGACGAGGTCCTCTTCTCTCAGTCGAGACAACATTGGCTTCTACCTCTTTCTTCTTCTTAAAGTTCCCAAGGTATTTCTTTGCACCATTAGAAGATTCAACAACTTTAGACACTTTACCATTTTTAATTCCTTCTTCTAATCTTTGGCCGATAGTCACCATGTCTGTGAAGCTGGAGGACACACTACCACTCATATTCTCCCAAAAGAAAGGGGAAAAAGTATCCATGAACAAACCAGTTAACTCTTTCTCTGCCATAGGTGGTTCAACTTGAGATTCCAGTTCTCTCTGTTGTACCCCAAAATTTGCCCTCCCATATTCTTCAAAGTTTATCAAGAACCATCTCCAAATGGTTCAAGATTTCTCAAGGGTTGCACAGTCCAACTGCCTCCTAAGCCAGTCAAAATTAGGGTTTTGGTTCTATCAAGGAATCTGAGGTTTTCAGTGGTCCAATCAAGTCCCATGGGCCTATATACATTGCCAAGCATCTACATGTCAAGTCTCAAGTCTCACAACATCAAATTGCACAGTCAAAAGCTTCATTTGGTTCACAGTCAACTGTAGGCGCAAAATGGTCATTTTACAGTCAAAAGTCAGAAATTTTTGGTCAACATCTTATTTTGAGCACGCAATCATCATTTGATCAAGTCTTGATCATGATTCCACAAGCATGGCTCAAAAATCATCAAAGATGCAAAAGTTGCTATTTTTGGACAGTTGAAAAGTCAACTGTAACTTGACCAAGGCATAACTTTTTCATGGTTCATCAGAAAAATCCCATCCAATGCTCATTTTGAAGGGGATGACATTTACTACAACTCATATTCACATTCCAAGTCCAAGAAATTCTCTCACAAAAAGTTATCAATTTCTACATTATAGGTCAATTTCAAAAGTCAACAAAAAGGCATTTTAAGTCAAAGACCATAACTTGAGATTGGTAAATCCAAATGACATGGGACCAAAGGCATTGGTTAGAGGACTTCAAGACCTTTCCAAAATGTCCAAGAACATGTTCATATGATCAAAATTGAGAAAGATATGCATTTGAGAAGTTGGGAAATTTTCATGAACTTGCAAAAGTCAACTATCCTTAAAACTTCAATTTTTGACAAAAGGGCCCACTTTCTTCCACTTGATTCAGCCTTGTCATGCCACACACGTGTCCCATGATTAATTTCAAGATCAAACATTTATTTTTCCATTTTATTTAATTTTTATTGATTTAATTCATTTTAAATCCATAATAATTCAAATAAAATCTAAAAATTAATGGAATAATATCTTTGTGATTTGAATAGCTTTTATATGTCATATGCCAGCTAACCAATTCGTGCTAAGCCTTTTTTGTGCATAAAATCCTATATTTGAACCAAATATGGAAAGGTCTTCAATGGTGGTCAACCAAATCTCTAAACTTCAATACACCAAGATTAAGGCCCAGATTTTGACCTAATTTTGTTCTCATATACATAAGCAAGCAGTACCAACAGGATTCACGACCTAGACATTGCTAAAACGGGCAAAGCAAAACTCAAAAAATTGTTGGAAAAGTGGGAGATCAAGAACAGGGTTGCAGGCGTTTTCAGACCAAAATAAGAACGTGACCTTCTTCCTTGCCGTCCACTGAAGCTAACACAATCAACACCACGCCCTAAGACCCCCTATACAGTGCTGTAAGTCATCACAAACTCGCCTCTGAACACGAAACTTGAATTCTCTATTCTTGCATTTTTTCTCAAAAACGTTAGCATATTCATACTCCTTACTTGATTTCTAACGTGACTGCATTAGCCAATTTTATTTTTAGGCCCTGAATCGTGATGCCCGATTCTAGGGTTCATGTTCTTGCGTTTTAGGTATTCTTGTTTCAGGGAAAATCAAAGCCAATCAAGGGCATAAATGTGATCAGGGGACCAAGACGAATATGCCCATGGTCTCAGGTGGCGTTTTCATGGCATGAGGACAATTCTAGGAAGGACCTACGGAGTTTCCTGCGGATAGAATTCCGCAGGTAAAAAACCAGTGACAAACGAAGAAGACGCTGACGCGTCTCCCTCTTATTCGTTCATTTCAAAAATCGCGCGTTTTATATTTTTTTCCAGGCATATGCTGTTGTTTACCAATATAATAATTGCGTTTTGTCTTAATAATAATTGAAACGTGCAGCTCAGTTGGCCAAAGCATTGGTGTGTGATCATTGGGACCTGGGTTCGATTCCCAGGTCCACCCAAATGATTATTTCTATTTTTCATAACCTAATCATGTGAAGCGCTTGCCAAGGAGTCTACCATGCATACCAAATACCCAGGCGCCAAGTGGCCATAAACGTGAATCCAATGGTCAAAAAGTGGAGAACACCATACTCCCAGTCAAGGCACGCTCTGGACAATTCCAGAAGTCAACGCAGGCTTGGCTTAATGGGCCAGGAATTCCAGGCTTCACCTCCATCACGGCCCAAACCCCCCCCCCTGGGTTGACATTTTATTTTTTATTTTCTTTCATTCATTTGCTTTATTTATTTTTATTGTTTTTTTAATTAATTACTAACCAGCAAATTAATTAACATTTTCATAATAAATTCAGAACACATAAATAAAATAATTTTTTATTAATTAAATTTAATTATTATTTTGTAAATAAACACTAACTTAAATTAATTTAGTTTAATTAGGTTTAATTTTAATTTTCTTTTACAATAAATAAAAATGAATTAGACCTAGGGTTTTTCTTTTGACACTTTTAATTTCTTTTTTTATTTTATTTCATTAAAGACATAAAACCACAAAAATACTTTTTCTTGTAAATAATTAATTAATTAATTAATTAGGTTTAATATTTAATTTAATTGCAAAAAAGGACAAATTTCAATTCTTTTCTCAAAAAGGGTCAAAACCCTAAGGCCGTCCGGATTCAATTTCTATTCGCGCATTATTATTTTTGATTATATTTTATGTATCTGCTCAGAGTATGTAATAGATAATTAGGACCTCTTTTATTGCTTCATTTTATTTTCTCGCATTTATTTTCCAAACGGGTTATGTTTTTGGCGATGTATATACCCGCGCCTTGTAATAGCGTAGATTTACCTTTTCCGCACTTTATTTCCCGCAAATTATCAAACTGTTAATTATGCCTGCAAGACTTGTATGACAAATAAAATCAATCTGTAGCTCACAAATACCATGTACAAGATAATCTTAACTGAACTTGACACACATGCACATGCCACTCTTAGGGTACGCCTCACTTGGTTGCCTCGAGGTGGTCGTCGAATATAGGGTGTTTTAGAGGTCGCCCTCCTGTCTAAAGATCCAGTTGCCTCGAAACGGTTGCCTCGAATAAAAAGGATCTAGGACATTAGGGTTATCGCTAAGGCGTCCTAATATTGCTTTGGTGACCACATTGTCCCTATAATCAAATTGACCCGAATAACTCCAACGACGGTGCTACCTACTTCTCAATAGTGGGATAGTACTGTCTAAAGGACTCTTACACAGCCTAATTCCTTAGAGTAGGTAGATTTCTCCTGGGTACTTGCTCTTTCAAAAAACAAAAACATCTTTTCACACCTACACTTTCAAAAAGTTTTCAAACAAATACTTCATACACTATTGAGGACTGATACAAGAGTTACCTAGAAGTTTTTTCAAACTAAACTTTTTTCAAAACCCACAAACACTTGAAAAGCAAACAATTTTTGAAAACATAGTGAGCAAGTACCTAAGAGCCCGTGGATAACCACAGATAAAAAGGGTTCTAACACCTTCCCTTTCTATAATCTACCTCCCGAACCGAGAAACATCTCGAAAAGGAATTTTGTTGTGCTTTTGTCCTTTCCATGTTGGAGAACATAAAAGACGGTGGCGACTCTTGCTTACCGCGACATTTCGTGAACCAGCTTAAAAAATAGTCAGTTCTATTTCCACCGATCACAGAACTGGCGACTCTGCTGGGGAAATTTAATAAGTGAGGTATACCTTAGGATTAGACCACTCTTATGTTTTCAATTGCTTGTTTTGTTTGCTTTAAAATTGTGGGCCTGTTTTGGAGTTTCATAGATCCTAACCCGGATCTGGGGGATACCTTTTAGAAGTAGCAACAAACTGTGAGGGAACTGTGTAGGGGTATACCGACACGGTTGAAGCAGTTGCTACGTTGATGTGGCACTTTGGTGAGTACCGGTAACCCTTGAGTCAAGTCAAGGAGAATACGGGGCCGCCGCGTGGTGTCGTGAAGCATCAACTGACCTTAGGAACCTTACTTGACCATCCTGGCCTCTTTAGGGGTAGTGAGATGACCGACTTTGGTGCAGTCTGAAGTTGGTAGATACTCGATACTACACTCATTGAGGGTTATTTTCTTGGAATATTTTGATCGCCAGTTCAGTGGCTAAATCAAAACAATGAACATAGAAAACAACCCAATGATATTGAGCTCCTTAGAACCCGGTTACTTTTGATAGGACAGGTTTTGAGCCCACCAACTTCAAGAGGGTAGTACCCCAAACTTCATGCTGGCCTAAACTCTAAGGGCTGTCTGGTGTGACTTGTGTGCCTTATCAT
The DNA here is from genome assembly GCA_948472305.1 of Vicia faba. NCBI lineage: Eukaryota > Viridiplantae > Streptophyta > Magnoliopsida > Fabales > Fabaceae > Vicia > Vicia faba. The sequence continues at coordinate 282,024,693 of OX451739.1, read as the reverse complement.
GTTTGCTTTTTGTGAATACTTGTGGTATGTCCTTATCATAACATCATAACATCATAAAGCATCATATGCATCTACTAACCACTTCAAGGGTTCAAATATTCATCTTTGTTCTTGTTTTGTAGGACATGGAATCTCTCCGTAGAAAGACAATTCAGATCAACCTTGTGAGGGTCCCTCCTCAGCTTAAGGAGCTTACATCCAGGATTCCCGAGCACTCTTCCTTCAATGAAAGGCATGGTAGACTACTCAGCTTGGTCAACACCAACATTGAAGAAGATATGATGAAAGTCCTCTTCCAGTTCTTTGACCCCCTGCACCACTGTTTTACTTTCCCGGATTATCAATTGGTGCCTACTTTGGAGGAATTTTCTCAGCTTCTGGGGATTCCTATTCTTAGTCAACTACCCTACAACGGTACGGAAAGGGAACCAAAACTTGAAGAGGTTGCTAAAGCATTACGCCTACAACCATCTGACATCAAGGGGCATTGGGAAATCAGAAGTGGTATCAAAGGATTCTTGGCAAAGTTCCTGTTTGAGAAAGCACAAGAATGTTGGAATTCCCTTGACCTACAAGCCTTTGAAGAAGTTGTGGCAATCCTTGTCTATGGGTTGGTGTTGTTCCCGAATCCAGATCAACTTATAGATATAAATGCTGTCAAGATTTTTATGTCCAGGAAGCCCATACCTACGTTGCTTGGGAACATCCTCCACTCATGTTACACTCGAACCATGAGAAAAAGAGGTGTTCTCATGTGCTGCACTCCTCTCCTGGAAAGGTGGTTTATTTCGCACCTTCCACAATCAGTTTTGAAGAACGAGCGGGGTTTGAGGTGGTCGCAACGACTGATGACCCTCACACATGCTGATATACATTAGTGTTCTCGGTCCAGAGAAAATGTCACTATCATTGATCGTTGCGGAGAGTTTCCTAATGTTCCTTTACTTGGAATCATATGAGGCATTACTTACAACCCGTGTCTGGACTTGAGACAGTTTGGATATGCTCGGAGGGATAGCCCTCATGACATGTTGATTCCTGACATAGTTTTTGACTTCGACAACGATACGCAAGGACTTCGCCAGAGGTTTATCAGAGCTTGGAGGATTCCTAACAAGGTGGATAGCAAGACACTGGGGCACAAGAACTCCATCCCCCTTGAAACTTATCTCAAGTGGGTACGAGCCCGCTCTCAGAAGCTGGTGATGCCATATCCTCATGTTCTCCCCGTGATCAAAGAGCCAGTTTTGGAAGGAGAGGTGCCATACATCATTCAACATCCTGACATGCCAACATCTTGGGAAGAAATGCAAAAGAGCTGGATCCAACTAAAGGAAGAGCGGAATTCTCTTGAAGCCAATCTACATGCCAGTGAGAAGAAGGTCTTGGAGCTCACCCGCCTACTTCACGAGGAAAAGACCCTCAACACCTACATTGCTCCAAAGAGGATGCGCAATGTCTTTTGGGATTAAGTATTTTGTAATATTTCGCCCATTAGGCATTGATGTACTGAACAGATTGTTTCTTAATACAACGTGTGTTCTTTTTTTGTCTACAACAAATTTGAACTTTCGAAACCTTGAATGCATTGCATAAATAGCATATCATGCATCATATGCATAACATGTACCCTTTTTTACAGGTTGCTTAATCTTCTTAGCTGTTTATTTCAGCAATCATCATGAATCCTGAACCTACTACTGAACAAGCTATCAAGGCCCTCCAGGCCCAGAACGCCCAGTTCCAAGAGCTGGTCATGAGCTTAGCCCAGGGTCAACAGGAATTGAAGACTCTGCTGTTGAAGAAGAAGAAGAGGACTGTGCTGTTCAATACTGGACACAGATATGGGAATACATTGCAGAATGAAGCTGAGCTGACTACCCCATTTGTTGGGAAGGACAGCCCACAAGGGAGAGAGGTTCCTAGTCCTGTGGTCTCCGACAACGAGACATATTACAATGACGAACAGTACCCTCCCGCTGAGGACAGGTACAAACAGCAGGAGGACCGCCTAAGTGCTATGGAAATTCAACATGTGCCCGATTTGGATTTTGGAGATCTAGGTTTGTCTTCTGGGGTGGTGATTCCACACAAGTTCAAGGCACCTGCCTTTGCAAAGTACGACGGGGCTTCCTGCCCTAAGCTGCATCTCAGATCATATGTAAGGAAGATCCAACCTTACACAGCTGACAAGAAGTTATGGATCCATTTCTTCCAGGATAGTCTTTCAGGGACTCAACTCGAATGGTTCTATCAGCTGGATGGAGCCAGTATTCGAAACTGGGAGGACTTGGCTACTACATTTTATAAGCAGTATCAGTATAATTCCGACCTTGCTCCCACGCGTACCCAACTCTAGGGTATGTCACTAGGGACGGGTGAAGGTTTTAAGGAGTATGCGCAAAAGTGGAGGGACCTGGCTGGAAGGGCGCAGCCACCGTTGACTGACCGTGAACTCGTGGACATGTTCTTGGGGACCCTGTCCGGTCCATTCTTCAACCATCTGATTGGTAATTCTTCTGCTGGGTTTACATATCTGATCTTAACCGGTGAGAGGGTAGAAGTTGGTATCAAGTCGGGGAAGATACAGAAAGGTGCCTCCTCGAGTATTGAAAAGAAGCCCTTCAAGAAGGAAGCTAGTGCTGTTTATGGTCCAAGGAAACATAATAAACTGGAACGCCGCCAAGCTGTCAACATGGTGGTAATCTCAAAGCCTGCTGCTGCTCCTCAGCAATACAACCAGCCAAGGGGTGAGAGACCCAAAAGGCAGTACACTCGGCTCAGCATGACCCTGTCTCAGATATTGCCACAACTGCTGTCAACCAATCTGGTAACTGTCAAAGAAGCTCCGAAGGTAGTGAACACCACATCCCCAAAGTACAATCCCAACGCCCGCTGCGCTTATCACTCTGACAGCCCGAGGCATACTACGAATGATTGTTGGGCTCTGAGGAATAAGGTTCAGGACCTTATTGATGCTAAAGAAATACAGTTCGAGGCGCCCGAAAGGCCCAATGTTGTGACTGCTCCCATGCCCCAGCATGGAGTGAATGTTGTGGAAGAAGACCTGTATGTAGCCTCTGTGGATGAGATTGTTACTCCGTTGTTGACCATCAAGAGGAACCTGTTGCTGGCCGGTTTATTTCCAAGATGTAGTAAAGGTTGCCGTCTATGTTCTGTTTCACCTGCTGGTTGTCCTTTGTTGAAGTCAGGCGTCCAAAACCTGATGGATAACAAAGAGATCTTGTTCGAGAAGGTTGTTGTTCCTGCTATCCCTACTGAAGAAGTGTCCATTGTTACTATTTTCAATAATTCTCCTAAGGCTCCCTTAAAGAAGCCTGTCAAAATCATGTCTACTCAAAAGATTGCCCCTATCATCATTACTGTTCCGGGGCCCCTCCCTTATACATCTGACAAAGCCGTCCCGTGGCACTATGGGGCAGACGTTTATGTGCTTGGTGTTAAACAAGAGTTCAATACTAGTACCGACATCAGCAATATCACCAGGCCTGCCAAAGTCACTCGCAGTGGTAGACTTTTCTCACCAGATATTGCGCCACCAGCTATTCAGAGACCTCTTGTCATCACACCTGCCAGTGTACCTGCTTCCCTTCCTGACCAAGTTCCTATTTCTACCCCTACTGCCGAGTCATCTGACGCTCGGGGCAAAGGGATTGCTACTAATGTGCCTGCCCAGACGGAGGCACCGAAGACCGTCAATGTTGAAGCTTCCAAGCAAGAGATGGAAGAGATTCTTAAAATTATCAAGAAGAGTGATTTCAATGTAGTTGAACAGCTGGGGTACACCCCCTCTAAAATTTATATGCTATCACTGTTGTTGTGTTCAGAGGCCCATGCCAAGGCCCTGATTTCCTTCCTGAAGACGGCCCACGTGCCACAAGAAACGTCTGCTGATCAATTTACCGATTGTGTGGCCAACTTGACTGCTGATAATGGGTTGGGTTTCTCTGACGCCAATCTGACTGCCAAAGGAAAGAACCATAACGATGCCCTGCATGTCTCCATTGAATGCAGGGGCACTACTCTTGCCCATGTGTTGGTAGACACCGGTTCTTCGTTGAACTTATTACCCAAGAAGGCCCTAGACAGGTTGGATTGTGAGGGTTTAGAGCTCAAGCCTAGTAACATTGTTGTCCGGGCCTTTGACGGGTCGAAAAGGATGGTACATGGGGAAGTTGACATTCCAATCAGGGTTGGTTCTCAAGTTTTTTATTCTACTATCTATGTGATGGACATCCGACCATCCTATTCTTGTTTTCTGGGTCGTCCATGGATCCACAAGGCTGGAGCTGTGACCTCCACATTACATTAGAAGCTTAAGTACCCGGTCAGAGGGAAGATCGTAACAGTTCAAGGGGAAGAAGAATATATGGTCAGCCACCTCAACTCGTTCCGGTACGTAGAGATGGATGGGGAGTTCATTGAGACCCCCTTTCAACACTTTGAAGAGGTGCCTCAGACACTGGCGTCAGCAGAGACTGTGACTGAAGAAGATTCTCCGTTGAAGATGGCCTCCTTAAAGGATGCCCGGGTTGTTATCGAGAAGGGTGAGTGCGCAAACTGGGGCCAACTTCCTGATTTCACTCCGAAGACTGACAAATTTGGTTTGGGTTTCACTGCAGAAGCTCAGAGGGCTGTTCGTAAGGCGAGGATTGGAAGACCTCTTATGTTCATCACCAACCCTGGAGTAAATGCTATTGAAGATGGTGTGGAGGAATCTGAATTCAACAGCTGGATCTACCCAACGACCAACGGTGGACTGAACAACTGGACTACGAAAGATTTCATACCTATTACTTTTGTCACTCAGTAATGAACTCCTTTGTTTTAAATTTATAACGAACAATAATTTGAAACTCGATGGCCCGGTATCTTACCCGGGGCACCGTGGCGTCATTTGTGAGGGCTTTTGTGTGTCACTTTCATATATCATTAATAAAAGCATTGGACGTTTTTGCATTTCAAATCTTGCGCTCCTTGTCTTTCTTTATTATATATTGCAAAACAACTATATTTACACACACTCACCTATACAGGTTCCAATCCACTCTGGATCTCACTGGTAACGACTCTACTACTACCAGTTATGACTTTGAAAATCCGATCAACTTAGCCGAAGACGAAGGTGAAGATGATTGCGAAGTGCCTGGTGAGCTTGCAAGACTGCTACTCCAGGAAGAGAGGGCCATTCAGCCACATGAAGAGCCAGTGGAAACAGTAAATCTGGGTACTGAGACATACATAAAGGAAGTCAAGATTGGCGCTAATCTAGAGCTCAGTGTGATACAACGGTTGATTCAGATGCTGCATGACTATGTGGAAATCTTTGCCTGGTCTTACGAAGACATGCCTGGGTTGGATACCGACATTGTGGTTCATCACCTGCCTACCAAGGAAGAATGCCCTCCGGTAAAACAGAAGGTCCGCCGTATGCGTCCAGAGATGTCCGAGAAAATCAAGGCTGAGGTTATGAAACAATTTGACGCCGGTTTTCTAGAAGTGACTTCTTACCCTCAGTGGGTTGCCAACGTGGTTCCAGTGCCGAAGAAGGATGGTAAGGTCCGAATGTGTGTTGATTACATGGATTTGAATAGGGCAAGCCCTAAGGATGATTTCCCTCTGCCTCATATCGACGTTCTGGTTGACAACACTGCTCAGCATAAAGTATTCTCTTTCATGGACGGCTTCTCCAGTTATAATCAGATCAAGATGGCTCCTGAAGACATGGAGAAGACCACTTTTGTTACTCAGTGGGGCACCTTTTGCTACAAGGTCACGCCTTTTGGGTTGAAAAATGTTGGGGAAACCTACCAACGTGCCATGGTTGCTTTATTTCATGATATGATCCACCATGAGATCGAAGTGTATGTCGATGATATGATTGCAAGGTCCCAAACTGAGGAGGAACACCTTGACCATCTGCAGAAGCTGTTTGACCGTCTGAAGTTGTACAAGCTGAGGTTGAACCCGAACAAGTGCACCTTCGGGGTGAGATCTGGAAAACTACTAGGTTTCGTCGTGAGTGACAAAGGTATTCAAGTGGACCCTGCCAAAGTGAAAGCCATACAAGATATGTCAACTCCCAAGACAGAGAAAGAAGTCAGAGGCTTTCTAGGACGACTGAACTACATTGCCCAATTCATCTCACATCTAACTGCTACCTGTGAACCAATCTTCGAGCTACTGAAGAAAGATCAAGTAGTACGTTGGAATGATGAATGTCAGGCTGCTTTCAAAAGAATCAAAGAGTATCTCCAAGAGCCACCCATTCTTATGCCACCGGTTGAAGGGAGACCTCTAATCTTATACTTGACAGTACTTGACAACTCAATGGGGTGTGTGCTGGGGCAGCATGACGAGTCTGGCCGAAAAGAGCATGCTATTTATTACCTTAGCAAAAAGTTTACCGACTATGAGACCCGATACTCACTGCTCGAGAAAACTTGCTACGCTTTGGTATGGGCTGCTCGCCGGCTGAGACAGTATATGTTGACTCACACTACCCTGTTGATTTCAAAAATGGATCCAATAAAGTACATATTCGAAAAGCCCGCCTTGTCTGGAAGAATAGCAAGATGGCAGATGATCTTGACGGAATATGACATCCAATACACGACTCAAAAAGCAATCAAGGGAAGTGTATTGGCAGACCATTTGGCACACCAGGCAGTGGACGATTACCAGTCGATGAACTTTGAATTTCTAGACGAGAATATCATGGTGGTGACTGATTGTGAAGTACTTGGACCGGATGAAGGACCTGAGGAAGGATCCCGATGGTCTATGCACTTTGACGGAGCCTCAAACGCTTTGGGTAACGGTATTGGCGCCGTGATCATATCCCCTAAAGGCACTCATACTCCACTCACTGCCCGACTATGTTTCAACTGCACTAACAACATGGCGGAGTATGAAGCGTGCATTATGGGTCTTCAAGCTGCAATTGACCTAAGGATCAAGTTTCTGAGTGTCTTCGGAGATTCCGCTCTCGTGATCAGCCAGATCAAAGGCGAGTGGGATACGAAACACCCAAATCTTATTCCTTACAAGGAGTATGTGTTGACGTTGATCCCCCATTTTGAAGAGATAACTTTTGAACACTTCCCCAGAGAGGAGAATCAGTTGGCGGACGCGCTAGCTACGATGACTTCTATGTTCAAAGTCAAATGGGACAACGAGGCTCCCCGGATCATTATCTAGAAGTTGGATGAACCTGCACATTGCTGCGATCTTGAGGCTGAAGAAGTAACTAAAAAACCTTGGTATCATGAAGTGAAGAGGTACTTGGAAGCTCAAGAATACCCCGAGGGTGCATCTGTTAATGACAAAAAGTTTATGAGAAGGTTCGCGGCAAAGTTCTTCCTCAGCAATGGCATTCTCTACAAACGAAACCATGATTCAACTTTACTGCGTTGTGTGGATAACACTGAAGCAGAAAGAATCATGGCAGAGCTGCATGAGGGTACCTTCGGAACACATTCCAGTGGACATACCATGGCAAAGAAAATCCTTCGGGCAGGATATTTCTGGTCCACAATGGAAGCTGACTGTTACCAACATTCTCGGACGTGTCACAAATGCCAGATCTATGCTGATAAGGTGCACGTTCCTCCAGTTCCTATGAACGTCTTGACAGCACCTTGGCCTTTTGCAATGTGGGGCATTGACATGATCGGAGAGATCAGACCTACGGCATCCAACGGGCATCGCTTCATACTGGTAGCAATTGATTACTTCACAAAGTGGGTTGAAGCAGCTTCCTTCGCTACCGTAACCAAGAACGTCGTGGCACGGTTCATTCGGCACAACCTGATCTGTCGATACGGTGTACCTGAGAGGATCATTACGGATAATGGTACCAATCTTAACAATAAGATGATCACTGAGCTCTGCGAGCAATTCAAGATACAGCACCACAACTCTTCTCCTTACCGACCGAAGATGAATGGGGCTGTAGAAGCGGCGAATAAGAATATCAAGAAGATTGTGCAGAAGATGACAGTGACCTACAAAGATTGGCACGAGATGTTACCGTTTGCTCTTCACGGGTACCGTACCTCAGCAAGGACGTCAACAGGGGCAACACCCTTTTCCTTGGTCTATGGCATGGAGGCAGTCTTGCCTATTGAAGTTCAAATACCCTCTCTCCGGATAATGAAGGATGCAGGTTTGAGCGAAGATGACTGGATCCAGACTCGACTTGATCAATTAAATCTAATCGATGAAAAGAGACTCACCGCTATTTGTCATGGTCAAACGTACCAAAAACGGATGATCAGGGCATTTAACAAGAAAGTCAGACGACAAGAGTATCAAGTCGGAGACCTGGTAATCAAGCGCATCATTCTTCCTCAAAGTGATCCCAGGGGAAAATGGACCCCTACGTACGAAGGGCCATTTGTGGTTAAACATATCTTCTCAGGAGGAGCTATGATTCTAACCACCATGGATGGTGATGACCTTCCTCACCCCGCCAATGCAGACATAGTAAAAAGATACTACGCATGAATTAAAGACCCGCTAGGTTGACACACCTAGGCAAAATAAGGGCTTCCAGGCAAACCAAAAGGGTTCGGGCAAAAATAAGGGATGAAATGAAAAAATATGTACACCCGGCAAGTCGAAAAACTGAAAAGGCGGCTTGGGCAAAAATGGGTATCCTGGTGGACTGAAAACCTGAAAGGGCGGTCCAGGCAAAAGTTAGGGATAAGCATAATACTATGTCTCATTGGATCACCTTGCATCCAGAATTCGGTATCAACTATCAGGTTCAGACGGTATCAAGCAATCAGCTTCATCTCCAACTAAGCAGCAAAGTGATGAGACGCTTGAAGACATAAAGGCGATAACAGAGTTGGAACCCAGTGGGATCTTTCACATAGCTGTTTTGTTTTCCTTTTCACAAATTGTATAAACTCTATTCTGTTCGGCGGAGTTCTCTTACTAGGACGTCAGCCTCTTGTATAAAAACGCCTATTTACAGGCAAACTTCAAAATTAATACAAGCTCACTTTTCAGACAAATTGCCAATTGTTTTTCCTTTTTCTGTTTTGTCTTGCGAAGAACGTCCAATGTTCATTTTTTATATATGCATTTGACATTAATTGCTAATCATAAATATTTGCATGCGAAACAAAAGACTAATTACAGGTGACATTAGAAACAGGGGCAATAATGAGTTATCTAAGCGATCTAGTTGCTCTGTCCACCAAGGTACAAAAGTAGGTTCGGCTGAAGAATATGACCAAGATACCTTCACTCCACACAGAGTAAGACAAGATTCAACATTACTCTCCCCCGAGCAGAGTTGGTCTCTAAGCCCTAAAAAGGCACAGTATCCCCAGCAAGTCAACGATACTCTCCCCAAGCAGAGTTAGTCTACTGTCAGCCTTAAGGAAGTTGGATATCCCCAGAAGATCTCAACATTCCCCAGCGGAGTACAGATGTTCCTAAGCAAGCATCCCCGACAGTCTTAATATTCCTCGACGGAAATATAAGATTGTTCCCCAGTGAAATACCAGACACCCCAGTGGAGCCACTTCCCCAGTACAGTCCAAAAGTTTCCCCAGGAGAGTTGAATCATCCTCTCCAGTAGATTCTGGAAGCTTATCCCCAGTAGATTCTGGAAGCTTGTCCCCCGCAGAGTGCAAAAGCCTCTCCCCGACTTTATTCAGAAGGTTATCCCCCACCAGAGCCTATAACTGGGTTATCCTCAGCTAATTACCACGGAAAGATCGTCCTCGGCGAAGTTCTTCCTATCCCCCAGCGGAGTTCATCAAATTCCCCAACATAACTTATCAATGGAATCCCCAGAGGAGTTCTCATTAAAATCTCAGCGAAGTATCTCTTCCCATAGAGTAATTCCCTGCAGAATAATCTCTTCACCAAGTTTATTCCCCAACGGAGTCATCTTCTCCTACCGGTTTATTCTTGCAATCATCCTCCCCAGCGGAAATGAAGAACTCTACTCTTCAACATCAGCCCAGGGTTTAACAAACTCCCCGGCATTCGTCAAGGATTTGTTTTCCCAGACGAAAATACATTCATAAACATTTCAAATTTCATACATCCTATTTACATACATGATAAAGTGCATACGACACGATCTCATGACATCATGCATATCATACATCATGACATTGCATACAACTAATGTTTTTCCTTTTCAGGAAAAGGTTAATCAAAAGATGATTACTATCAAGTGTCGCAATTCCAGATTCGATACCTGTATCTAGCCAGGGCATATCTGTGAGTGATTGATTGTAGATTCGATACCTGTATCTAGCCAGGGCATATCTGCACGAAGAGTTTGAAGATCAACCCCTGTAACAGGCCAGGAAATTATCTTTCATCTCAACCAACCTTTTGAAGTTCCAGATTTGACACCTGTATCTAGCCAGGGCATATCTGTGAGCGATTGATTGTGGATTCGACACCTGTATCTAGCCAGGGCATATCTGCATGAAGAGTTTAGAGATTTGATACCTGTATCCAGTCAGGGCATATCTGTAGACGACCAGTTCCAGATTCGACACCTGTATCTAGCCAGGGCATATCTGTGAGTGATTGATTGTAGATTCGATACCTGTATCTAGCCAGGGTATATCTGCATGAAGAGTTTAGAGATTCGATACCTGTATCCAGCAAGGGCATATCTGTAGACGACTAATTCCAGATTCGATACCTGTATCTAGCCAGGGCATATCTGTGAGTAATTGATTGTAGATTCGATACCTGTATCTAGCCAGGGCATATCTGCATGAAGAGTTTAGAGATTCGATACCTGTATCCAGCCAGGGCATATCTGTAGACGACTAATTCCAGATTCGATACCTGTATCTAACCAGGGCATATCTATGAGTAATTGATTGTAGATTCGGTACCTGTATCTAGCCAGGGCATATCTGTATGAAGAGTTTAGAGATTCGATACCTGTATCCAGCCAGGGCATATCGGTAGACGACTAATTCCAGATTTGATACCTGTATCCAGCCAGGGCATATCTGTGAGTGATTGATTGTAGATTCGATACCTGTATCCAGCCAAGGCATATCTTCATGAAGAGTTTAGAGATTCGATACCTGTATCCAGCCAGGGCATGTCTGTAGACGACTAATTCCAGATTCAATACCTGTATCCAGCCAGGGCATATCTGTAGATGACCAATTCCGGATTCGATACCTGTATCTAGCCAGGGCATATCTGTGGGCGGTTGATTGTAGATTCAATATATGTATCTATCCAGGGCATATCTGCACGAAGAGATTGAAGATCAACACCTGTAACAGGCCATGGAAATTATCTTTCTTTCTCAGGTACGCAAGTTCTCGCTAAGGAATCTCTTACGCGATCGACACACATTTCCAAATGGCATCTATAAGCCCATTCCCGACAAGGTTCTGTCACATTTCCAGATGGCATCTATAAACCCATCCTCCTATCCAACATCTCTCCAAATGGCATCTTAAGCCCATTCCCGACATCACATTACTGATATTCTACTATGCGAGTGCAAATTTCTGGGCACTCTAGTGTTCAATCATCTTCCACCTTCGGATCACGAAAGGCACGCAAGCCAATCTACATCCTCAGGTTTAAGAAGATTGAACAGGGGCAACTGTTGTACCCCAAAATTTGCCCTCCCATATTCTTCAAAGTTTATCAAGAACCATCTCCAAATGGTTCAAGATTTCTCAAGGGTTGCACAGTCCAACAGCCTCCTAAGCCAGTCAAAATTAGGGTTTTGGCTCTATCAAGGAATCTGAGGTTTTCAGTGGTCCAATCAAGTCCCATGGGCCTATATACATTGCCAAGCATCTACATGTCAAGTCTCAAGTCTCACAGCATCAAATTGCACAATCAAAAGCTTCATTTGGTTCACAGTCAACTGTAGGGGCAAAATGGTCATTTTACAGTCAAAAGTTAGAAAATTTTGGTCAACATCTTATTTTGAGCAAACAATCATCATTTGATCAAGTCTTGATCATGATTCCACAAGCATGGCTCAAAAATCATCAAAGATGCAAAAGTTGCTATTTTTGGATAGTTGAAAAGTCAATTGTAACTTGACCAAGGTATAACTTTTTCATGGTTCATCAGAAAAATCCCATCCAATGCTCATTTTGAAGGGGATGACATTTCCTACAACTCATCTTCACATTCCAAGTCCAAGAACAGCTAACACGTTCATACATTGCACTCATGCATCATTTCATAAACATCATGGCATATGCAGCACAAATGCATATATCATAATCTCATTTATTTTGAGAGCATCATGTAATTCATACATTATGACATCGCATGAAACTGACTTTACCTTTTTAGGTTGAATTCATAGACAGACGAATACTATCAACTTATGCACAACATGTCAAAGATTAATGCCCAAAACTAGACGGGGAAACAATCTACACGACCGAGTGGTATGAAATCCCAAAGCAAGATGGGTTTACCAACAAATACAGCAGGCCACAGATTAATGCCTAAAACTAGACGGGGAAGCTATCTATGTGACCAACATTGCCAAGTTCCAGATTGATACCTGTAACAAGCCAGGACAACTATCTTGGTTTAAAGTTTGTATTAGAGGGTTAAGCATTGTACTCAAAGTTTGTGCCAACATTTGCACAGTGTCATGGTTGCTTTCATCCATTTGTTGCCTCAAAATTATTGTAGAAGCATTTGTGAGGCTTGGCATCGTGTGGGATGTTCCTGTTCTCCCAAGAATTGGTTCCTACCCAAATTTGCCATACCAGTTCCAGATCCCTGCAATGGTGAAGATGCACTCTACAAAGGTTCTGAAAATATGGATGAAACATTCATAAGGCTTTTCATTTCAGTAGTTGGCATGCCATAAGGTTGTTCTCGACCCATCCAGGAAGTCGAAAACCCTGGAGGGACGTAGGGTCGAACCCCTAGATTTCCCCTTGGTGGGGGAGTTCCTGGTGGACCCCTAGAACCTACATAAGAAAGTATTGGTCCTGTTTGTGTAGCTATCAACGCTGGTGTCGAACCAACTGTTGATGGCATAGGCTCACTAACTGTTGGCATAGCAGTATTTCCAATGCTAGAAATTGGTGGAGGCATTTCTCCACTACTAGACGGATTAGCCATTTTACTATTTCTTCTCTTAGGTACGTATTTGTGAGTGGTTGTTTTTCCACTTCTCAATAACATACAACAATCTTTGAAAGAAAAGAAATCACTTGAAGCATAAAAACTATTTTTATCAGAGTTTGTAAAACAAGAAAACTTAGCAACGTCCCACCAGGTGTGCCAATTTGTTTACCGTGAATATTGGTAAGCAACCGCTGATCTTCCAAAAAGGGTTATTTTGGTGACTTGCAGGATCAATCAAATTGATCCTAGAACAAATGCTAAGTTATTTCGTAAGTTTAATAAATTTAAGTGAAAAGGTTAAGGGGAGAATTAAGGGTAGAGGAAAGATGCAGACGAAAACTTGATAAAAGTGCAAGTAAAAAGTAAGTAGAAAGGGTTGAGAAGAGTTTAAGGATAAAGGTTAAAAAATGATAACAAGTGCAAGTAAAGACGAGATAGAGTAAATTTTCAGTAATGATAAAGTTTGCGAGGAGATGTAAATGGCGAGGAATGTAAAGGAATTGTAAAGAATTTGATTGAAATAAAAGATGGTGTTTCAAACGTACATTCTCAACATCTTTTCTCTCACAGCGGGTACTTGGATATATTTGAGTAACTTGTACAATATGTTGAACACACCAAATTTTTACACAAACCTCCTATATTTATACTGAAACTAAGTAACCGTCGAGCAGCTGCCTCGTTCCAGGATTAGGACAAATGTTTTCTGCATGTGCTTCGACCTCTATCTTTATTCCATGTTGCTTTACTCAACTGTCGAGTGAACTTCTGTGATCGGTGGGAATGAGAACTGACTGTTTTGGAATGCTGGTTTGCGTTTGCGTTTGTTTTCGTAAAGTGTCGCGGTAAGCAAGAGTCGCCACCGTCTTTTATTTTATCCAACAAGGAAAGGACAAAAGCACATAAAAATTCCTTTTCGAGATGTTTCTCGGGTTCGGGAGGTAGATTATAGAAAGGGAAGGTGTTAGCACCCTTTCTATTCGTGGTTATCCACGGGCTCTTAGGTACTTGCTCAAAGTGTTTTCAAAAAGTTTTGCTTTTCTTGTGTTTGTGGGTTTTGAAAAGAGTTTTGTTTGAAAACTTCGATTTAACTCTTGTTTCTGTCCTCAAGAGTGTATGAAGTGTTGTTGAAAACTTTGTTTGAAAAGTGTAAGTGCGAAAAATTTGTTTTGTTTTGAAAGAGCAAGTACCTTAGAACCTCTACCTACTCAAAAGGAATTAAACTGTGTAAATGTCCCTTTAGACAATGCTATCCCACTATGAAGGAGTAGGTAGCATCGTCGTTGGAGTTTTCGGGTCATTTCGATTAAGGGACGTGTGGTCACTAAAGCAACGTTAGGACGCCTTAGTGGTAACCCTAATGTCTTAGATCACTTTTATCCGAGGCAACCGTTTCGAGGCAACTTTGATCTCTAGACAGGAGGGCGACCCCTAAAACATCCTATACTCAATGACCACGTTCGAGGCAACCAAGTGAGCCGTACCCTAGGAGTGGCATGTGCAAGTGTGTCAATTTTCAGTTATGTTATCTTTACATGTCATGGTGAGCTACGGTTGATTTTAATTTAAGATAGATCTTGTCATGCATAGCCTAGTTAACATACATCTAGCAGTTAATGGTTGCGGAAAATAAAGCTAAGCTATTACAAGGCGTCGGGTATTTACATCGCCAAAGACAAACCCTTAAAATTAAATGCGGAAAGTAAATAAAAGCGTAAATAAATCTTAAGTTAAAGCTATTACATCCTCAGAGCAATTACAATATATGGATCAAAATAATACGCACAAAAAAAGTTTTTTCAACTAAAGCATGTTTTTGGTCTTTTTTAAGTTTAAGAATTAAGTCTAAATTAGGAATGGAATTAAAAAAAGAAAATGTTTTTTTTAGTTTTATTTTAATTAAAGCAGCAAAATCAGAAATAAAATAAAAACCTAAGTCTAAGTTAATTTTAATTTATTGCAAAAGTGTTAAGATTAAACCTAATTAAAAACTAAATTAATTGATTAATGGTTTATTTACAAAAATAAGTAATAAAATTAAAATATGAATATTTTGTTGTTTCTGATTTTTTTATGAAAAAGTTAGTTTGTTAGTTAATTAGTTAGTTTTTAATAATAATAATAGAAGCAAAAGAAATATGAAAAGAAAATGAAAACAAAAACAAACTGTGGGGGGCGCTGGGCCTGAAAAAGGGAGTATGGTCAGCATTTTTTCCAGGCTCAACATGCTGGCCTTTGGATCTAGATCGAAGCCCCTGGGTACGTTGAGGTCTGAGGACGTATGGTGTTCCCTGCCTTTAGCGCTGCATCTGAGTACCTGAAGAAAAACGTAACAAAGTTTTGGGGGGACCTGGGATTCGAACCCAGGTCCAAAGGGGTTTTGCCATAGCGTGCTTGCCAACCGGTCAATCTGCTTCATTCGTTAGTTACATAGAGAACAAATATTCTATACAAACAATAATTATGTCTGGCAAAAAATAAAAAAACGCGTAATTGATTCAAACGAACCAATCACGCCCAGCCACGTTATCATCTTCCTCACAAAGCCTATTTTTTTTACCTGCAGATTTCGTTCTGCAGGAAGTTTCGTGGGGGGTTCTAAAAATCGCTCCAGGCCATGAAAACGCTATTCAAGAAAACAAATGTGTTCGTCTCTACCTCCTCATCATTCCTATGGCCATTGTTTGTTTCAATTTTCCCTGTGACATAAACGCCTAAAAAACCAGAATCGGAACCCTAGGTTCTATATATGGGGTTAGAAGCCATGAAAATTAAATTGGGTAATGTCAAAATATTCTAAATCAAATAACAATCACAAATATGTCAATATTTTAAAGAAAAAATGCAAGCCTGGATGTTTTCGATTTCATGTTCAAAGGCGTTTTTCTAGAACACTTACAGTGCGATTTAGATGATGAACAACTTGGTTTTTGACTGGCCTCGCTCCAGGAGGTTGATGGCAAGAGAGTTGCGTCTTTCTTTGGGTCGGAATCTGCCTCCAATGTGGTTTTTGATCTCTTACTGTCTCAAGGTTTTTGGCAAACTGTTATGGCTGTTTTAGAGGTTTTGTGCGTTTTTCCTCTTGTCTGCAGCAGGGTTTCTTCGTGTGTTTTTTGTTCATGAGCAGCAGGTTTATATAGGCAAAGAAATTAGGTTAACAAATGTGTATAAAATCTTGGTCCATTATGATGGAGAGATTTGATTTGATTTCTTCATAAAGACTTGCTATATTTGATTCAATCTAGTGCCAATCTGCTTGCATGCGTTACTGCCAGCCTGTTATGAGCTGTTTGGGCCTCCAATATGATGGGAATCAAAAGCTGACTTGCCCCTTCGAATTTGCTCTCTTCGATTGCTTCAAAGTCCCCATTCGAACTACTCCAGTCACAAACCCTTCGATTGAGACTCCCCCTGCTTCGATTACATGTTTGCAACAGACACACGCCATTGTGAACTTTGGGTATTCTGGACAGGTTAGGATATGTGTTTTTGCTTAGTCATGCCAGCCTACTTCAAATCTGCCTTCTTTGCCAGCTTCAAAATCCAATTCGAATCTATTTAGAACATTCCCTGTTAGACAACTTCGCCCAGCCCTTGGCCTTGTGATGAGTCTAAGTTCTGATTCGCAGTGTTTAGAACTTCCTTTATCAGATCATCTTAGGTTGGGAGAAACTCTGCACTGAAATGTCATTCGAAAATCATTTCGTTCTGATGTTCTTATTCAGGGGAATTCTGCACTGAAATGCCATTCGAAGGGCATTTGTCCATATACCATTCGAAGGGTACTAATTGAAACCTCCATCGAAAGACACTGTTGACAGGCCAATCGAAAGGTCTTGTTCATGCTAATCGAATGATCTTGAGTTGCCTCCTTCGAATGGACTTCTTATGTACCGTTCGAATGGGCCTTCTGAGTGCTTCTTCGAATGAGTCATTTACATGCTCTTCGAATGAGCTTATTACCTGGTGAGTCGAAGGTAAGCCTGAAGTATCTAGTGCATAGTTGAAACATTGTGATATTGACTTGATCGAAGGAGGGTCTAGCGCTCAATCGAAGACCTGCAGACCAAAGCTTGATCGAAGAGTTCCAAATGCTCAATCGAAGACTTGCACACCAAGGCTTGATCGAAGGAGATCCAGCGCTCAATCGAAGCTTACTAATCAAAGCCTGGTCGAAGAGTGTCCAAATGCCCAATCGAAGACTGGTAATCAAAGCTTGATCGAAGAGTGCCAAATGCACAATCGAAGACTTTTCCCAGATGCCAATCGAAAGATATTTTGTTCATCTCCAAAAAACTTTATGTTTTCTTTAGGCAAGTGTTTGTGACCAACCATGTAAGGGAAGACCTTTGAAAACATGAGAGGGCAAATTTTAGGGTACAACAGTTCCCCCTGTTCAATTTTCTTAAACCTGAGGATGTAGATTGGCTTGCGTGCCTTTCGTGATCCGAAGGTGGAAGATAATTGAACACTAGAGTGCCCATAAATTTGCACTCGCATGGTGTAGTATCAGCATTGTGATGTCGGGAATGGGCTTACAGATGCCATTTGGAGACTGTAGGTAGGAGGATGGGCTTATAGATGCCATCTGCAGGAGTGTCGATCGCATAAGAGATTCCTTAGCGAGAACTTGCATACCTGTGAAATAAAGATGGTTTTCCTGGCTTGTTACAGGTGTTAATCTTCAATCTCTTTGTGTAAATGGTTTTCCTGGCTTGTTACAGGTATCAGTCGTCCACAGATATTTTCCTGGCTTGTTACAGGTATTCATCTGGAACTTAAAAAAGGTTGGTCGAGGAGATAGTTGTCCTGGCTGGTTTCAGGTATTAATCTCTGACCTGAGAAAGAAAGATGGTCTTCCTGGCTTGTTACAGGTATTGATCTTCAATCTCTTCATGTAGATAACTTTCCCGGCTTGTTACAGGTATCAGTCGTCCACATATATTTTCCTGGCTTGTTACAGGTATTCATCTGGAACTTAAAAAAGGTTGGTCGAGGAGATAGTTGTCCTGGCTGGTTTCAGGTATTAATCTCTGACCTGAGAAAGAAAGATGGTCTTCCTGGCTTGTTACAGGTATTGATCTTCAATCTCTTCATGTAGATAACTTTCCTGGCTTGTTACAGGTATTGATCTATAATCAGTCGTCCACAGATTTTTCCCTGGCTTGTTACAGGTATTAATCTGGAACTTAAAAAAGTTTGGTCGAGGAGATAGTTGTCCTGGCTGGTTTCAGGTATTAATCTCTGACCTGAGAAAGAAAGATGGTCTTCTTGGCTTGTTACAGGTATTGATCTTCAATCTCTTCATGTAGATAACTTTCCTGGCTTGTTACAGGTATTGATCTACAATCAGTCGTCCACAGATTTTTTCCTGGCTTGTTACAGGTATTAATCTGGAACTTAAAAAAGGTTGTCGAGGAGATAGTTGTCCTGACTGGTTTCAGGTATTAATCTATGACCTGAGAAAGAAAGATGGTCTTCCTGGCTTGTTACAGGTATTGATCTTCAATCTCTTCATGTAGATAACTTTCCTGGCTTGTTACAGGTATTGATCTACAATCAGTCGTCCACAGATTTTTTTCCTGGCTTGTTACAGGTATTAATCTGGAACTGCAAAGGTTGATAGTAGATTCTTTCGGGAGATGGGCTTAAAGATGCCATCCAGAAATGATTGTTGGACTGTATTTGAATGAGTGACAGAATTACATCCAAATCTGGATCGTATCTGGACTGTTATTTGAAGGTCTCTGATTGCCTGTCATTAACTGGAGGAAATAAATCTATCCAGAGGAGGTCTTCTTGATAATGATGTGATGAAGGAATCTGAGACGATTGCTACTCCAAACAGATGATGAAGGAATCTGGGATGATTGCTACTCCAAACAGATGATGAAGGAATCTTGGATGATTACTACCTCAGCAGGATGATGAAGGAATCTAGGACGATTACTACCTCAGCAGGATGATGAAGGAATCTAGGACGATTACAACCTCAGCAG
Organism: Vicia faba; assembly: GCA_948472305.1. Lineage (NCBI taxonomy): Eukaryota > Viridiplantae > Streptophyta > Magnoliopsida > Fabales > Fabaceae > Vicia > Vicia faba. The sequence continues at coordinate 282,005,551 of OX451739.1, read as the reverse complement.
GATGAGGAAGGAATCTTGGACGACTTCTACCCCAAAAGGTAATGACTTTTATCTGTCGATCGATCTTTCCTGAAAAGGTAAAGAGTTAGTTGTATGCAATGTCATGATGTATGCATTGTGTAATGATGTTCTCCAAATAAATGAGATTTATGTTAAATGTATTTTGTATGCATATGCTATGAATGTTATTTAAATGCAATTTTGTCTTGGAGAATAAATTCTTGACAAGTGTTGGGGAGTTATTAAATCCTGGACTGCTGTTGAAGAGTAGGTATGTCTTCAAACTTTGCTTATAATGTTTCCACTGAGGATCCTTGCTTTGTTGTTTGAGGAGAACTCTGTTGGGGGATATTTAAAACTCTGTGGGGAGTATGTTTATTTCTGCTTGGGAAAAGAGTTTAGGAGTCTTAGTCGTCCGTTGCTCTACTGGGGAGTCGAAGTTGAACTGATATCTGGTCAGGTCCAGGTTTCACAGTAAATTGCTGGGGATTGTAGGGTAGTCTACTGGGGAAGAGGAGTTGTGGTCCTTATTTGTAGTAGTCGGAGAGGCAAACTCAAGCTGGGGAATCCTGGTGTTTTTGGGGAAATAAACCATGTCGTCAGTCCGCTAGAGAGGTGACATCTTCGTTGGGGGAAGTCCTCGAGGATTCTTGAGGTTGATTCAGCTGGGGAAAGGTTTTCAGAGATTAAACCTTTGTTGGGAGTCATCCTATGAGAAGGATTTTGGGGAGATTTGTCATTGCCCCTAATAGCAAGTTTTTGTGACATTTCTAGAAGATGTTTAATTGTGCGTAACCCTTCGCTGAGATTGATGTTCAATGCCCCAAGTGACGGAGATGGAGACTTGCCCCTGGTTACACTGCACTTCTTCAGAGATTTCTTGAAATCTTGACTGGACTGCCCCAGGTGATGGACAATGATCATGCCATGCCCCTTGATTGGAAGGAGATTTGTCAATGGAAGTGTCATCCTTTTTGAAGTGATTTTGTTCACTGAGAAGGCTTTAGTTCATCGGATATTCGTTGTGTGAATTTCTCCGCTGTCAAACAAATAGCCAAATGCAAACAGTGATATTCACATAATGCAAAGTTTATGCTTGTCTCGAAGTTTTTGAAAAATGCGTTTTTTAGCAGAAAACTCTTTATTAGACAAATTCAATACAAGATTTAGGGCAAAGCCTTACAGGAGTCAGGATACCTTTTGTAACAGTATGCTTTCGAACTAACCCATGCTTCAGTTAGGACTTTTGAAGGGTTGTAACGTGGCTTGGTTCACGGTTTAAGAAACAAAGGATAAAGGCTCAAAGTATATTTGTACCCACCCTCTCTTCGTGATGTTCTTCAATCCTAAACTCAGTTAATTGTGCATTTGAACTCCAAATGAGTCTGGAACGACGTTTTTGGTGATGGTTCACACAAGTTGAATTTGTTGGAAGGCAGTCATTTTTGCAGCATTTTTTTTATGTTGTTAAGGATTTGTAATGACCTCGTTCTTTTGATTTGTTATCCCCAATTTTTGCCTGACTGTTCCTGTTTTCGAGATTACAATCAGCGGGATGCCCCAGCTTTCTTAAACCTCCTTTATAGGTTTTGGCTCAGTGGGCCCTTTTTTTTTTAGAGATTGACTGCGTATGAGATAAGGAACCACCACTGTCTTTTGGTTCCAGAGGAATGCTTTTGATGTCGTTCGTTGTATTATGAACTGAGAGTTTTACGACTTTAATGCGCATCTTTTGAGTTAACTGAGAGACTACCCTGCCCCAGGTTTAGATCAAAGGTTTCAATTTATTTAAAAACAGAAAACTCCTACTTCTTTGGCTCGAAGGGGTTGACTAGGGATTATCTTCCTTATAACTCCAGTGTTTAGGATTTGAAAGAAATGCTTGTACATCGTCAGCAAGGTCTGTCCAAAAGCATATTGTATGAGATTATGGCATTGTTTCGTCATCCTCCCTCTAAAGGCTTGTAACTTTTAGCAAGAGTTGAATGTCATAAAATGAGTAAAAAGCACAGTTTAAATGTAATGAAATGATGAATTCAAGACAAACATATGCAATGCGTTAATGAAACAGAGTTTGACATTAATAGATAATTGTTTGAATAACAAAAGAAATTACAACTTGAAAATTCAAATGAAACAAAGACATTCTCAATGATTTGGTGTAGGATCAGTGATCAAACTTGATCTCCTTGGCATCAATCAAGTCTTGGATCTTGTTCTTCAAACTCCAACAGTCGTCGATGTCATGTCAAGGACTGTCAGAATGGTAGGCACATCTCACACTCGGGTTATACTTAGAAGAGGAAGTATCAGGATTTTGAGGAGGATCCTTTAGCGTGATTAGTTTCACCTTCAGCAATTGTTGTAACGCTTGAGACAAAGGCATGTTGATGTCATTATACTGCCTTTCTTGATATCTTACCCTACGCCTATTGCTCTGTCTTTGTTGAACAGGCGTGGGATCGGAGATCTGGGTTGCCCCTACATGTTGATCATGACGACTCTTTTGACCATACACAGGATTGGACTCTTTCTTCCCATTGTAGGGCTTTTTCTGAGTATCAGAAGGTGTTTCTTCTTGAATCTTCCCACTTTTGATGCCAGCTTCGACCCTTTCGCCGGTCAGTATTAGCTCGGTGAACCCGGCTGAAGAGCTTCCGATCAAGTGTTTGAAATAAGGACCAGACAAAGTCCCGAGAAACATATCCACCAACTCCCTATCAGACCGAGGGGGTTTCCAGCAAGATCTCTCCACTTCTGAGCGTAATCCTTAAAGCCTTCGCCTGTACCCATAGACATACCCTGAAGCTGAGTACGCGTGGGAGCAAGGTCGGCATTATACTGGTATTGCTTGTAAAAAGCAGCAACAAGGTCCTCCCAGTTGCGGATGTTATCTCCTTCCAGTTGACAGAACCATTCAAGTTGAGTCCCTGACAGACTATCTTGAAAGAAATGAACCCAGAGATCTCTATCAGCAGTATAGGGTTAGATCTTCCTCACATATGACCGGAGGTGGAGTTTTGGACAGGATACTCCGTCGTACTTGGCAAAGGCAGGTGCCTTGAATTTATGGGGAATCACCACCCCAGAGGATAGACCTAGATCTCCGAAGTCTAGACCGGGCACCTTCTGTATCTCCATAACGCTCAAACGGTCTTCCAGCTGTTTGTACTTATCCTCAGCAGGAGGATATTGTTCTTCATCATAGTCCGTCTCGTTGTCGGAGACTATAGGGCTAGGATCCCTCCTTTCTTGTGGACTGTCTTTCCCTCCAGATGAGGTGGTCAGATCAACTTCGTTTTGCAGCCCGTTTCCAAACCTGCGTCCGGTGTTGAACAGGACGGTCCTCTTTTTCTTCTTTTTCCTCTCTTTCAGAATCAGGGTCTTCAGGTCCTACTGACCCTTAGCTAGGCTCATAACCAACTCTTGAAACTGGGCATTCTGGGCCTGGAGGGCCTTGATAGCTTGCTCAGTGGAAGGTTCAGTAGACATGATAATTGCTGAAATAAACAGTGAAGAAGATAAGAGACCTGTACTGGGAGACCTTTTATGCAATGATATGTATGATATATGTATGCAATGTTTTCAAGGATCTTGCGGGGTAAACAAGAAACTGTTAGAATCTGAAACTGGTAGCTTGATTGAAGGAACTCCATGTTGCTGAGAGTCCTTCTTCAAGAGTCAAGCTCACCATATCGAGTGGGTCATAGCCCCTGACTCAAGTTATCGTGCTTGGATTTCTAGACAACCTTGGCTAGAGGAAAATAAATCCCCTTTGCCCCTTGCTGGACATCTGATTTGCCATAACCTGCATCACAGACCCTTGAGATCCTTGAAATGGTTAAAGAAATGCTAAGGCATGATGTTATGATGTGTATGCTATGCGTTTAAGCACAAGTGTGAGGTGATATAAGTAAGCCCTGCAATAAATCCAGATTATTGGATAAGGACTGTAAACAAAACCTGCAAGGAAACCCTGTTGTCAGATAACAAGAATGTGAAAGTAGTTCAAGTTTGAAGGCACACAAGTCACACATATAGCCTTAAGTTTAGGCTGGCATGGAGTTTCATAGGTAAGTACCCTCTTGAGTTTAGTCGGCTCAAAACCTGTCCTATAAATAGTAATCGGGTTCTAAGGAGCTCAATATCATTGGATTGTTTTCTATGTTCATCGTTTCGGTTTAGCCACTTAACTAGCGACCAAAATATTCCAAGAAAACAATCCTCAATGAGTGTAGTATCGAGTATCTACCAACTTCGGACTGTACCAAAGCCGGTCATCTCACTACCCCTAATAAAGGCCAAGATGGTCAAGTAAGGTTCTAGCTCATTAATGCTTAGTGACATCACTCAGCGGCCCCGTACTCTCCTTGACTTAACTCAAGGGTTACCGGTACTCACAAATATGTCGCACTAATATAGCTATTGCTTCAACCGTGTCGGTATACCCCACACAGTTTCCACAATGTATTGCCATCTATGAATGTCTCCCAAATCCGGGTTAGGATTTATAGAACTTCGATACAAGCCCACAATTAAAAGCATACAAAGCAATACAATTGAAAACACGAGTGATCTAATCCTAAGGTACACCTCACTTATAAATCCCCAGCAGAGTCGCCAGTTCAGTGATCGGTGGGAATGAGAACTGACTATTTTGGAATGCTGGTTTGCGTTTGCGTTTGTTTTCGCAAAGTTTCACGGTAAGAAAGAGTCGCCACCGTCTTTTATTTTATCCAACAAGGAAAGGACAAAAGCATAAAAAAATTCCTTTTTGAGATGTTTCTCGGGTTCGGGAGGTAGATTATAGAAAGGGAAGGTGTTAGCACCCTTTCTATCCGTGGTTATCCACGGGCTCTTAGGTACTTGCTCAAAGTGTTTTCAAAAAGTTTTGCTTTTCTTGTGTTTGTGGGTTTTGAAAAGAGTTTTGTTTGAAAACTTCGATTTAACTCTTGTTTCTGTCCTCAAGAGTGTATGAAGTGTTGTTGAAAACTTTGTTTGAAAAGTGTAAGTGCGAAAAATTTGTTTTGTTTTGAAAGAGCAAGTACCTTAGAACCTCTACCTACTCAAAAGGAATTAAACTGTGTAAATGTCCCTTTAGACAATGCTACCCCACTATGAAGGAGTAGGTAGCATCGTCGTTGGAGTTTTCAGGTCAATTCGATTAAGGGACGTGTGGTCACTAAAGCAACGTTAGGACGCCTTAGTGGTAACCCTAATGTCTTAGATCACTTTTATCCGAGGCAACCGTTTCGAGGCAACTTTGATCTCTAGACAGGAGGGCGACCCCTAAAACATCCTATACTCAATGACCATGTTCGAGGCAACCAAGTGAGGCGTACCCTAGGAGTGGCATGTGCAAGTGTGTCAATTTTCAGTTATGTTATCTTTACATGTCATGGTGAGCTACGGTTGATTTTAATTTAAGATAGATCTTGTCATGCATAGCCTAGTTAACATACATCTAGCAGTTAATGGTTGTGGAAAATAAAGCTAAGCTATTACAAGGCGTCGGGTATTTACATCGCCAAAGACAAACCCTTAAAATTAAATGCGGAAAGTAAATAAAAGCGGTAAATAAATCCTAAGTTAAAGCTATTACATCCTCGGAGCAATTACAATATATGGATCAAAATAATACGCGCAAAAAAAGTTTTTTCAACTAAAGCATGTTTTTGGTCTTTTTTAAGTTTAAGAATTAAGTCTAAATTAGGAATGGAATTAAAAAAAGAAAATGTTTTTTTTTTAGTTTTATTTTAATTAAAGCAGCAAAATCAGAAATAAAATAAAAACCTAAGTCTAAGTTAATTTTAATTTATTGCAAAAGTGTTAAGATTAAACCTAATTAAAAACTAAATTAATTGATTAATGGTTTATTTACAAAAATAAGTAATAAAATTAAAATATGAATATTTTGTTGTTTCTGATTTTTTTATGAAAAAGTTAGTTTGTTAATTAATTAGTTAGTTTTTAATAATAATAATAGAAGCAAAAGAAATATGAAAAGAAAATGAAAACAAAAACAAACTGTGGGGGGCGCTGGGCCTGAAAAAGGGAGTATGGTCAGCGTTTTTTCCAGGCTCAGCATGCTGGCCTTTGGATCTAGCTCGAAGCCCCTGGGTACGTTGAGGTCTGAGGACGTATGGTGTTCCCTGCCTTTAGCGCTGCATCTGAGTACCTGATGAAAAACGTAACAAAGTTTTGGGGGGACCTGAGATTCGAACCCAGGTCCAAAGGGGTTTTGCCATAGCGTGCTTGCCAACCGGTCAATCTGCTTCATTCGTTAGTTACATAGAGAACAAATATTCTATACAAACAATAATTATGTCTGGCAAAAAATAAAAAAACGCGTAATTGATTCAAACGAACCAATCACGCCCAGCCACGTTATCATCTTCCTCACAAAGCCTGTTTTTTTACCTGCAGATTTCGTTCTGCAGGAAGTTTCGTGGGGGGTTCTAAAAATCGCTCCAGGCCATGAAAACGCTATTCAAGAACACAGATGTGTTCGTCTCGACCTCCTCATCATTCCTATGGCCATTGTTTGTTTCAATTTTCCCTGTGACATAAACGCCTAAAAAACCAGAATCGGAACCCTAGGTTCTATATATGGGGTTAGAAGCCATGAAAATTAAATTGGATAATGTCAAAATATTCTAAATCAAATAACAATCACAAATATGTCAATATTTTAAAGAAAAGATGCAAGCCTGGATGTTTTCGATTTCATGTTCAGAGGCGTTTTTCTAGAACACTTACAGTGTGATTTAGATGATGAACAACTTGGTTTTTGACTGGCCTCGCTCCAGGAGGTTGATGGCAAGAGAGTTGCGTCTTTCTTTGGGTCAGAATCTGCCTCCAATGTGGTTTTTGATCTCTCACTGTCTCAAGGTTTTTGGCAAACTGTTATGGTTGTTTTAGAGGTTTTGTGCGTTTTTCCTCTTGTCTGCAGCAGGGTTTCTTCGTGTGTTTTTTGTTCATGAGCAGCAGGTTTATATAGGCAAAGAAATTAGGTTAACAAATGTGTATCAAATCTTGGTCCATTATGATGGAGAGATTTTATTTGATTTCTTCATAAAGACTTGCTATATTTGATTCAATCAGGTGCCAATCTGCTTGCATGCGTTACTGCCAGCCTGTTATGAGCTGTTTGGGCCTCCAATATGATGGGAATCAAAAGCTGACTTGCCCCTTCGAATTTTCTCTCTTCGATTGCTTCAAAGTCCCCATTCGAACTACTCCAGTCACAGCCCCTTCGATTGAGACTCCCCCTGCTTCGATTACATGTTTGCAATGGACACGTGCCATTGTGAACTTTGGGTATTCTGGACAGGTTAGGATATGTGTTTTTGCTTAGTCATGCCAGCCTACTTCGAATCTGCCTTTTTTGCCAGCTTCAAAATCCAATTTGAATCTATTTAGAACATTCCCTGTTAGACAACTTCGCCCAGCCCTTGGCCTTGTGATGAGTCTAAGTTCTAATTCGCAGTGTTCAGAACTTCCTTTATCAGATCATCTTAGGTTGAGAGAAACTCTGCACTGAAATGTCATTCGAAAATCATTTCGTTCTGATGTTCTTATTCAGGGGAATTCTGCACTGAAATGCCATTCGAAGGGCATTTGTCCATATACCATTTGAAGGGTACTAATTGAAACCTCCATCGAAAGAAACTGTTGACAGGCCAATCGAAAGGTCTTATTCATGCTAATCGAATGATCTTGAGTTGCCTCCTTCGAATGGACTTCTTATGTACCGTTCGAATGGGCCTTCTGAGTGCTTCTTCGAATGAGTCATTTACATGCTCTTCGAATGAGCTTCTTGCCTGGTGAGTCGAAGGTAAGCCTGAAGTATCTAGTGCATAGTCGAAATATTATGATATTGACTTGATCGAAGGAGGGTCTAGCGCTCAATCGAAGACCTGCAGACCAAAGCTTGATCGAAGAGTTCCAAATGCTCAATCGAAGACTTGCACACCAAGGCTTGATCGAAGGAGATCCAGCGCTCAATCGAAGCTTACTAATCAAAGCCTGGTCGAAGAGTGTCCAAATGCCCAATCGAAGACTGGTAATCAAATCCTGATCGAAGAGTGCCAAATGCACAATCGAAGACTTTTCCCAGATGCCAATCAAAAGATATTTTGTTCATCTCCAAAAAACTTTATGTTTTCTTTAGGCAAGTGTTTGTGACCAACCATGTAAGGGAAGACCTTTGAAAACATGAGAGAGCAAATTTTGGGGTACAACAACTTCCTTTCCCTCCTTTTCTTCAGATTCAAAATTACTCACTTGCTGATACGAGAACCTTTTAGTCGAAGGCTACGGGAGCCTCTCAGTCGAAAACCAACTTTAACTTAGAAAATCCTCTAAGTGTTTTCTCCTTCTTAGCAAGGGAGAATTTGACACAACATTTTTGTTACAAGCTCTTCTGTCGAAGTATTTCCAACTTAGATTTGTTCAATCTATTGTTTGGCCAATAAGACCAATATGTTGTGGGTGTCGAATTTAGGAGCTAACAAATTACCCCCCAAGAATGTCAATTTTGACGCAAGAAGAAATAGTTATTCTTTGATGTATCTATTCGACACTTGTAAGCTTTTTGACCATAAAATCTCATCGTACACTTTTCATCTTCCACCAACCACCGTTGGTATCAGAGTCATCATTACATTTTTCCAAGACATCACCATCAGTCAGCCGTTACATGCTGCCATGATGGCCATTATCCCTATAACCTAGGAAAGCATAGCAAATGTCTCCACTACCTGTCTGTGTAATTGTCTTAAAGATCACCATGTGTCCCACTCACTCTGCAACATTAAATGGTTTTGAAGGAAAACACTCTTCCATGGCAATATAAATAGCCACGAGTACTTCTCTTTGGAATTTTTTACAAACGCCTGAAATTCCTTGCTTCCTTGTATTCAAAAGAAACCTTTGAGAACTTCATCTTCTTCACCGTTCTTCTACCAACATAACCATGGATTTCCTCTCAAATGCTCCAAACAACCCCAAAACCAAAAATGCCTCTGATTCACCCTAACAACCATAAGTTTTTGCAACTAGCTTTGTTCCTGCTATATCTGGGGAACAAAGGTTCGTCTCAGAACCCATGACTAAAGAATGGCATGATGCATATAACTCAAAGGTACTCATTCCTGTTAGGTTTTCTGGGCAAATGTACGCCATGTGTGGTCCATTGTCTGCATGTGTCGAAAACCCCAAGAAGAACAACACATTCTTCCCAACTCACCCTAGGCTTAAGCCTATAGGTTGCACGAAGAAACCCAGAGATGAACCTGAGGATGCAACTCCTGCTAATCAACATCATTCTCAGACGTAAGAATACATAAACCTCAAGTTTATGAATAAAGGGAATCGAATCTTTAGGTCTTGCCCTAGCCTGACTCCGGAATAATCATAATGGTTAAATAATATGGAAACAGCGCAAACCCAAAACTGGAAAGACATGGGGATTTACGACTTGGTCAGGCTATCGAAGACTGGGTTATCTTATTGTCCCCTTATGCTGGTATCCTCTTTATATTTTTGGGATAGCACACATTTCAGCTTTCATTTACCTTGTGGAATGGTGACCCCCACTCTCTTCGACATAGCAGCTATTATTGGTCTTCGACCAACTGGTGACTACTTGGACCCAGAGGATATGGCCGAAGATACCATTGGGTTTTCAGCTACAAAACCCACATACACTACTTTCATCAACCACTTTCATGACAAATCCAACAACACTGTATCTGAAATGGAACACATAGCTTTTTTAGCTTTGTGTTTGTCTCGTTTTGTCTTCTATACCAAGTCACTCCAAGTGACGAAGAAAATCCTTACTCTGGCTACTCATCTTCATCATGGCCATAATCTTTGTTTGGCTGAATAGATTTTGGCCAACCTTTATGAGTCCATCAGTAATGGTGTGACTCAACTTAAAGTTATAGGTGACAAAGCCAATTTTCTCCTTTGTGGCCCTTTCTGGCTTCTCCAACTTTGGCTCAATGCTACATTCAAATCATTTCTTCCCTAGAAGAATAAAATTAATGAGAAAGCCCCAGAGATCCTTACCAGGAGGGTCGAGGGCACCAGGTTGGCTCTATTGACTCCAACAGATGAAGGTCAACAATTTTAGAGAGCATTTACCAGCTTCATAATGATGTTTGTGAGGCGCAAGGAGTTCGTCTCGACTATGGCTCCCTTTGCCAATCGAAAAGTTAGTCCAGTATGGTTTACTTAACCATATCCTTTGACTGATGATGAGGATTGTGTCGAAGAGTATGTGGCCATTTGGGAGTCTTTCTTTCGCCCAAGAATTATGCCACTGAGATTCAAGAGTTCGAAAAATCAACTGGGCTTGATTGCTTATCAACTGAACCTTGTTTCTCGCCAGTTTGGCATAATTCAATCACTCCTAAATCCAATCTATACCCGATAAACGTTTCTGCTATTTTATAACGCGGATTATTCAGAGGAGGCTGCCACCAAGAAAATAGGTAGGTACGTTGGTCGAACCGTACTAACTGTGTTTGACTTCAAACTCAACTTCCTGTGTTCGCCCATCTTTGAAGGTTGGTGGAAGCAGTATTACGACGAAGAGTTCTTCGATGAAAAAGACTTTGCTGACCACCTTCAAGAGGCATTTATGTTGGTTTCTGACAAGATCAAGAAAGGTATTCTTTCTTCTTTAGAGCAAATGCCTTATTTTCTCTTCAATTTAATCATCTGATATCTTGCTTATGTTTGCTTATTTTCTAGCCGTCAAGAGAACCACTATTAAGAAAGCTACTAAAAGCATAAAAGGGGGAGATCCTTCTGCAAAACCTCCACCACAGGTAAACACTTTTTGCTCTCAATTTCCTTTAACATATCACCAATGTTGACGTTTCGACTCTTTTCTTTTTTAGGCCACAAAAAAATCTACGCCAACAAAGAGGAAAGTTCAAGAAATTGAACTTTCTAGTGATGAGGAAGACACACCTCCCATCCCTCTCAAGAGACAAAAGCTGAAGAAACCAACTCTCATTCCCGAGCCTCGCCCGAAAACTAAGATCAAAGTCACGTCCACCAAGCCTAAACCTACTCCCATAATCATTCGAGAGCCAACTAAACAAGAAATAGTGGCTAGAATGAATAATCCAAGCGAGAGTGACAATTCAAGTCTTGGCGCTGAAGTTCCACCTAAGGTAACAACTTCGACCATCTAAGATTATTCCTTGAATTAGTTTTTTTGTTTGCAATAATTCTGATAACAATATTTCAATCCCCAGGACACTGCTGACACTTCCAAACAGGCTCCCGTACCTGTAGAAGATTATGTCACTTTACTAAATAGTGAAGGCGATCCCACTTACCAGCCTTCTTCAGTGAAAAGATCTTTTGTAAGTTCAGCCAGTGAGGTGAACAAGACTTCTAAACATCAAAATGTAGCCATTGGGGAGCCAAATACAGAAGTCCTTAGTGAAGAAGATCCTGACTTGCCACAAGCAATTCTTAGGGTTCCACTGGCTATTGATGATGAGGAGGGAGAATAAGAAGAAGTTGCTGATGATGAGGTCGAAACAGAAATGTAGGGGGCACCAGATAGAGGAAATCCAACTAAGGACAATCCTGCGTCTGATGGCAAAGGAAACTCTGAAGAGGGGGAGAGAAATCCTGCAAACGTTGAAAGTGTCCATGTCCAACTACATGATCTGTCAGTCAGAGAAAATATGGCTCGTTTCACCAATGAAAGAGTCACTTCAACAAGGTCCCATACTAAAGAGGACTTGGAGCTACTTAAACGGAATAACCCTCTTGGCTATTTGAATGTCATCCTCGAAGGCAGGGAATGTTCTTCAGATCAAAGCCTCGATGCTTCGACTGTATCTGGAAAATCTACTTCGAATTCTTCCCTTGAAGAGGCGCTTCAGAAAGTTAAGGCTCAACTTTTTAAAAGAGATTTGATGTTGACCTTGGAGGGAGAACCTACTGCCCCTTCCTTTCTGAAGAATACTTTAAAAGTTGTCAACCTTCTTGTTGCCTCTCCCGATATAGCTAGCATCATTCTGGATTTGACTTTGATCATTGATCAGGTTCCAGTTGATTACAATCACCAAGGACTCTCAATCATGAAATTGAAGAGGCCAATGGCCGTGTTGGCGCTGCCTAGGTCGCTGCTACTGAGTCAACTTCGAAGCTAAATGATTTATCGGAGGAGCGAGAAGCTAGGCAAAAGGATGTCGAAGAGATTGACCAAAGCACAACCAGCATGAAAGCTTAGCTTAAAGAGTTGGAGGCCAAGATTACCGCAAATGACAAACGCAAAGAAGAGCTTCTTGCCGTCAATAATGATGCTGAGAGCCAAGAGGAACTTAACAATGGATTACAATATGCTGATCAGGCTCAAGCCTTAGATGCAAAGATCGAGGCTCTCCATCAGTCGAAGGCTCTGTGTGAAAGGCACTTGGAACTCCAAAAGATCAAATATCTCCAAATTAAATCCAATCTCCCATTTTGATTTAGACTTCTTTATTTGTAAAATGATGTTTATGTAATGACTTGAAGCCATTTTGGATAATTTTAATGCATCTTCCATTTTGGCTACATAATTCGACTAAGATTAAATGCTGACTATTTTGACCTCTTGAAGTGCAGGTTTATACTTTTTCAAATATTTTCCATTTAATCTCAAGAGTCTTTTATCTTCATTTAATTATTCGATCTCATAGGCACCACCAGAAAATGCTTGGATGATCTTAAAAGGTCCTTCCCATTTAGGAGATCTTTTTCCCATGTTCCTATCCCTTCGATCCATTGGGAGAATTACCTTCCATACAAGCTCTTCAGGAAAGAATGTCTTGGGTTTTAATCTCTTGTTGTAAGATTTTTCCACTCTTTTCTTCTGTATCCTTAAAAGATCTAAAGCCCTCAGTCTTTCTTCGTCCAAATTAACTAGTTCATCTAACATCATATTCCAATAAGATTCTGAAGGAATACCTTGATGTCTCTGAATTCTAGTTGACTGTAGACAAATTTCAACTGGCAACACTACATCATGACCATAGGTTAATCGAAATGGTGTCATTTCGGTAGCTTCTTTAGAGGAAGTTCAACATGCCCATAAGATTTGTTCCAACGTCTTATGCCAATTCTTCGGCTTTTTTCCTACATGCTTCTTTATCAAGCCAATTACTACCTTATTTGTTGCTTTGACTTGGCCATTGGCTTGCGCATAATAAGGTGTAGACGTTAACAGCTTGAATCCCATTTCTGTGGCGAATTCCTACATTTTTCGACCAGTAAATACTAATCCTTGGTCAGTTGTTATTGTCTCAGGGATTCCAAACCTATATATAATGTTATTTTGAATAAATTCAATGATATTCTCTTGGTCTATGTTGACTAAAGGAATTGCTTCAATCCACTTAGTGAAATAGTCAATGCCCACTGTGATCGGTGGGAATGAGAACTGACTGTTTTTTGGAATGCTGGTTCGCGTTTGCGTTTGTTTTTGCAAAGTGTCGCGGTAAGCAAGAGTCGCCACCGTCTTTTATTTTATCCAACAAGGAAAGGACAAAAGCACAGAAAAATTCCTTTTCGAGATTGTTTCTCAGGTTCGGGAGGTAGATTATAGAAAGGGAAGGTGTTAGCACCCTTTCTATCCGTGGTTATCCACGGGCTCTTAGGTACTTGCTCACTATGTTTTCAAAAGTTTGCTTTTCTTTGTGTTTGTGGGTTTTTGAAAAGAGTTTTGTTTTTGAAGAGAGTGTAAGTGCGAAAAGTTTTGTTTTGTTTTTAAAAGGAGCAAGTACTTAAGAACCTCTACCTACTCAAAAAGGAATTAAATTGTGCAAATGTCCTTTAGACAGTGCTATCCCACTATTGAGGAGTAGGTAGCACCGTAGTTGGAGTTTTAAGGGTCAATTCGATTTTAGGGACGTCTGGTCACTAAAGCAACGTTAGGACGCCTTAGCGGTAATCCTAATGTCTTAGATCATTTTTCCGAGGCAACCGTTTCGAGGCAACTTATGATCTTGGGACAAAAGGACGACCTCTAAAACATCTTATACTTAATGACCACATTCGAGGCAACCAAGTGAGGTGTACCCTAGGAGTGGCATGTGCGAGTGTGTCAATTTTCAATTTATATTATCTTTGCAGGTCATGGTGAGCTACTGTTGATTTTAAGTTGAGAGTTAATCTTGTCATGCATAGCCTAATTAGCATACATCTAAACAGTTAATATATGTACATGAATTTAAAATGAGGGAATTGTAAATCCTACGCTATTACAAGGCTTCGGGGAGGGGGATTATTTACATGTCCAAAATTGGGGGAATAAAGCAGTAAAGTAAAAGTCTTAGTTAAGCTATTACAAACCAATAAGCAGTTACAATAAAATAAACGTGCGTGAATCTGAACATAACCTCTAAAAATCCTAAGAATAAAATCTTTTTGTTGTTTTATTTATTTTGGAAAATGCTAAATGTTCAATTAAGTCAAATTTAATTAATTAAAAATACTGATTAAAATTAACTCTAAAACATACCTCATATTTTTTGCATTTTTTTGTTTATGAAAAGGATTGAATTCAAATGAATCCTAAGTCTACTGATTTTAAAATTGAAGAAAATAAGTTAAAATAATTAACTAAATTAAATCCTTAAAAAATGAAACCTAATTCTAAGTTACTTATTTTTTATGATTTTTTATGTTGATTAAAAAAAAACAAATAAAATGGTCAAAACAAAAATGAAATCAGGCAGTAAATCAAGAAAAAAGAAAAAAAATATAATTCTGGAGGCCTGGGTCGAAAGAGGTGTAGGCTGTCTTTCGACCCAGTGAAGAGGCTTGATCGAAGGTTCATGAGGGGCTGCACTCTGAGGGTGTTCGATCTGGATATGTCATCCTTCGATCTGGAAAGGTTATCCTTCGATCTGGAAATCCTGGATCCAGTTTGAAGCTAAGCTGCTAAGCTTCGAAGCTCTGAACAGGATTCTGAGAATATATTTCCTGCAAAATGAAACAAATGTTAAAAGGTCCAGGGGGACTTTTACCCCCCTGATTCGAATCTCCTCCCAATTCAAACCTGCTGAATCTGGGTCTGGGTTTGTTTTATCCTGGGATTCGAAGGAGAAACTCAGATTGTGCCCAAGCAATGGCACAATCTCAACTTTGCGCTGTAGCTTACATGTATCACATTAAATCATTCACAAACAACAATAATAACGTGAATATGCAATCAAAATGAATTTAAATCAGAGATTGAATGAGTTTGAGATTAGATTTTTTTTACCAAACAGAGGTGCTTTGATATGTAGTTCTGAGTGTGGAATGGCTACTTTGGCTTGGATGAAAATGCTAGTAACCTTTGGTGGGTTTGTGGGCAACGTATCTCCAAATCCTCTGTTTTTTCTTTTCTCTATTTTTTCTATGTGTTTTTCCGTGCGTTCTGCACTGCATGCTTGCCCCTGTATTTATAGGAGTGTGGGCATCTAGTAACGGCAAGAGACAACCCATTAAACAGACCTTTAAAGCCATGAGACAAGAATCAGACACATTAAATAATTTCTTTTTTTGAAATATTCATGTCTCTTGAATGAATCTGGACACTTTTGAATTTCGAATGCCTTCAGGCCCTACTCTTTGATTGGTCTTGATTTGCCTCCTTCGAATGGACTCCTTATGTACCCTTCGAATGGGCCTTCTGAATGCTTCTTCGAATGGTCTTGAGTTGCACAGAATCACTCTGGTCGAATCAGCTCTTTAGGAACAGAAAAGGCAAGAATCTGGCCTTTAACTCAGGAATTAAATCCATAATCAGCATTTAATTATTTCTATATTTGCAAGGGAAACATGCCATTTTCTCATGTTCAGTGTACCTGGACATGTTTTTTTTTGAGTGCCCTCTTGATGGCCTCTTTCAAATGGCCTGGAAGGAGTTCTTCAAATGGCCCTGGTCCAAATATCAATTGAAGGCTACTAATTGAAATTCCAATCGAAAGGCTTTGTTAACAGGCCAATCGAAAGGTGTTGTTCATGCTAATCGAAGGATCCCTTGACATGCCAATTGAAAGGCTTGGCCCAGGGTGCCAAACGAAAAGGTCTTTCAGAATTCTAATCGAAGGGCTTTGACATAATGCCAATCGAAGTGCTTGTCCATAATGCCAATCGAAAGGCTCATTCAGAATACCAATCGAAGGGTCTTTCAGAATGCCAATCGAAGTGCTTTTCCATAATGCCAATTGAAAGGCTCATTCAGAATAGCAATCGAAGGGTCTTTCAGAATGCCAATCGAAGTGCTTGTCCATAATGCCAATCGAAAGTCTCCTTCAGAACACCAATCGAAGGGTCTTTCAGAATACCAATCGAAAGGTACTTAAAGCACCACTAAAAAAAAATTATTTTTCCTTAGGCAAGGATTTCTGGTCAACCATGTAGGGGGAAGACTTTGGAAACATGAGAGGGCAAATTTTGGGGTACAACAGTTGCCCCTGTTTAATTTTCTTAAACCTGAGGATATAGATTGGCTTTCGAGCCTTTCGTGATCCGAAGGTGGAAGATAATTGAACACTAGAGTGCCCAGAAATTTTCACTCGCATGGTGAAGTATCAGCATTGTGATGTCGGGAATGGGCTTACAAATGCCATTTGGAGATTGTTGGTAGGAGGATAGGCTTATAGATGCCATCTGGAGATTGTTGGTAGGAGGATGGGCTTATAGATGCCATCTGCAGGAGTGTCAATCGCATAAGAGATTCCTTAGCGAGAACTTGCATACCTGTTGTTGTAGAAGATTCCGCTGGGGAAGTCTAACCTTGTTGAGATTTAGGAACCTGCCTGTACTTCAATTAAGAGAATGCTTCAGCTGAGTTTTAAGAACCTGTTCATAATTCAATTGGGGGGAAACATCTTCATCAAGATCTAGGAACTGTCTCGTGCCCACCGGGAGTATACCGCTGAGGTTATAGAACTTGCCCACACTATGACGGAGGAAAACATCAAGATCTAGGAACTGACTCGTGCTCAAAGGAGTACACCGTTGAGGTTATAGTACTCGTCCACACTATGACGTAGGGAAACATCTTCATCAAGATCTAGGAACTGTCTCGTGCCCACCGGGAGTATACCGCTGAGGTTATAGAACTTGTCCATACTATGACGGAGGAAAACATCAAGATCTAGGAACTGACTTGTGCTCAATGGAGTATATCGTTGAGGTTATAGTACTCGTCCACACTATGACATAGGGAAACATCTTCATCAAGATCTAGGAACTGTCTCGTGCCCACCGGGAGTATACTGCTGAGGTTATAGAACTTGTCCACACTATGACGGAGGAGAACATCAAGATCTAGGAACTGACTCGTGCTCAATGGAGTATACCGTTGAGGTTATAGTACTCGTCCATACTATGACGTAGGAAAACATCTTCATCAAGATCTAGGAACTGTCTCGTGCCCACCGGGAGTATACCGTTGAGGTTATAGAACTTTTCCACACTATGACGGAGGAAAACATCAAGATCTAGGAACTGACTCGTGCTCATTGGAGTATATCGTTGAGGTTATAGTATTCGTCCACACTATGACATAGGGAAACATCTTCATCAAGATCTAGGAACTGTCTCGTGCTCACCGGGAGTATACCGTTGAGGTTATAGAACTCGTCCACACTATGACGGAGGAAAACATCAAGATCTAGGAACTGACTCGTGCTCAAAGGGAGTATACCGTTGAGGTTATAGTACTCGTCCACACTATGACGTAGGGAAACATCTTCATCAAGATCTAGTAATTGTCTCGTGCTCAATGGAGTACACCGCTGAGGTTATAGAACTTGTCCACACTATGACGGAGGAAAACATCAAGATCTAGGAACTGACTTGTGCTCAATGGAGTATACCGTTGAGGTTATAGTACTCGTCCACACTATGACGTAGGGAAACATCTTCATCAAGATCTAGGAACTGTCTCGTGCCCACCGGGAGTATACCGTTGAGGTTATAGAACTTGTCCACACTATGACGGAGGAAAACATCAAGATCTAGGAACTGACTTGTGCTCAATGGAGTATACCGTTGAGGTTATATACTCGTCCACACTATGACGTAGGGAAACATCAAGATCTAGGAACTGAATTGTGCTTAATGTAGTATACCGTTGAGGTTATAGTACTCGTCCACACTATGACGTAGGGAAACATCTTCATCAAAATCTAGGAACCGTCTCGTGCTCCCCGAGAGTATACCATTCAGGTTATAGAACTCGTACACACTATGACGAAGGAAACTGTCGAGATTGAGAACCTTATCTGAAATTTAACCGATGATAATTCAATTGAGATTTAAGAACTGGTCAGATCTTCGACTAAGCTGAGAACTTTAATTGTATCTTTCCTGAAAGGTAAAGGTCAGTCATATGCAATGCATGATATGGATCAGGCAATGATGTTCTCAAAATAAATGAGATTGTATTCGTATGATGCGTATATTCATGTATCATGATGTATGGGAATGTGATGTTTTAGCTGGGGAAAATAAATCCCGGAGCTGCTGGAGAATAGAGTCGAGTTCTTCGTTTCCGCTGGGGATGATAAACGAAGATGATTGTGAGAATAAACCTGCATGAGAGGATGACTCCATTGGGGAATAAACTGGATGAAGAGATTACCCTGAGGGGAATTACTCTGTGGGGAAGAGATGTTCTGTTGATGATTTTAACGATAACTCCGCTGGGGATTCCATTGATAAGCTCTGTTGGGGATTTCAATGATGAACTCCGCTGGGGATGGATTACCGTTGCTGGCGATATTGAATCTGTTAAGGATAAAAGTCCTGCTTGGGGAAAGAAAGAACTTCGCTGGGGATGATCTTTCAGTTGCAACTTGCTGAGGATAACCCAGTTAGGTTCTTGTAAGGATAACCTTCTGAATTTGGATGAGGAGACTTATTTTGTACTCTGCAGGGGATAAGCTTCCAGAATCTACTGGGTAAGATGATTTAATCCTGGCGGGGAAGCTTTTTTTAGACTGCGTGGGGAAATGGCTCCAATGGGGGTATCTTGTATTCCGCTGGGGAACATTCTTATACTCCGTTGATGAATATTAAGACTACCGGGTGTGATAGGATGGGAGAACTGACTTGAGTTTTGCATTTGTATTCGCACTTGTTCAGTTTAGCAAGAGTCGCCACCGACTTTTTATTTTATCCTAAAGGAAAGGTTAAAAAGCACAGGAAAAACCTTTTGAGATGTTTCGTGGGTTCGGGGGGTAGATTATAAAAAGGGAAGGTATTAGCACCCTTTTCATCCATGGTTATCCATGGGCTCTTAGTTACTTGGTTTTAGATCACTTGCCTTGATTTTTGATTGCTTGAAATGGTGTGTGTGTGTGTTTTGAAAAATGTTTTGAAATAGACGCCTTTGTTTCGGCAACCGTTGTAATGACTCGTGTTTGAGTATATACGAAGGTGTGTATCTTTTCGAAAAGATGTTTCAAATGTTTTTGGAAGTTTGTTTTGAAAGTGTTTGTGGAGTGTGGTTTGAAAAAGTAGGCAAGTGTTTTTGCAAGTTGATCAAGTAACTAAGAGTTTTGTCTACCCCTAATGTGCTCAAAGGTTTTTCTCATGTTTTAACCCTTTTTAACAATTTTGTTCCATCATTGTATTTGGTGGACAATCTTGCGTTTAGGATGTTTAACGGGACAGTCGCGGGTCATCGTATGGACCATGAATGCAATGATGCCAAGTGTCTTTGGCAATTTTGCTTGGAGGGACTATGATCATTTTGATAGGCAACTTTCGAAAGCATCATTGAGGGACTTATGATCATTTGAATTGTTTTGCCAAAGAAACTCGACGTGCAAGCATGGCCCATTTTGGAAGGCAACAAGCGGGATTACCCTAGGGGTGCAAGTGTGATTGTGTATTGATTTCATGTATTTGTCTTGTATTAGGTTATCTAGCGTTTGATTTTATGTACATGCAAACCCTAGGTCTAACCATGGTATATTTGAAAGCGGTAAATTGCGGAATTTAAAGTCTACGCTATTACAAATAAGTATCCGGGAGTGGGGGTACAAGTATACAAATGAGGGATGAGACTTATAGGAGAATAGTATCCAAATAATTACAACCAAATCGAATTGCGCAAATGTAAAATATAATGTATAACAATGCATAAGAATAGCAAATGTATATGTGTAAAGCAAAGTAAATGTATCGACGTACTTGTATATTATAAATGTGTAAGTGTATGTGTAAATGTATGAGGTTTATTTACAAGTTTAAGAAATGTTGACTTAACGAGAAAATTAAGTATTTGATTTAATTGTATTTTGGTTAATATGTACAAATAAGAAAATTTAATTAAAAGATAAGAAAATGTTTTAAGGTCTATTCTTTTAGGTATTAAAAATAATGTATTTTAATTAATTATGTACAAAAGTTTAACTAAAAATGAAAATGTTTTAAGAAAAAATTAATGTTTTGGTGTATTTTAAATAATGTATTATTGTCATGTTTTATATTTTTGCTAATATGTACAAATAATAAAATTTAATTGAAAGAAAAGAAAATATTTTAAGGTCTATTCTTTTAGGTATTAAAAAATAATGTATTTTAATTAATTATGTACAAAAGTTTAACTAAAAAATGAAAATGTTTTAAGTTTAAAAGAAAAATATTACTTATATTTTAGTTAATGTATTATATACAAAATTATAATTATGTTATATATAAAAAAAGTATTATTAATTAGAAATTAATGTAAAGTAAACAAAATTAATGTATTAAATAAGTTATAAACAAAAAATGGCATATATTAGTTTGAATCATAAAAATAAATGATAAATAAAATGTTAGTTTATAAGTGTTTAAAATAAAAATAAGGGAGAAAATTGAATGGGCTAAAGAGGTTCATGCTGGCCCAAACAAAGTAGCAACGTGGGGGGGTGTAGGCCAGTTTACTTGGGCTTAGGCGCTGAAAGTGGGACAAGGCCCAAGCACGTCTCACAAACTTGCAAGGGTTTGAAACGTTGTGTTCATTAGGGTCGGATTAGGGTTTGTGTTATAGAAGCGGCGCTCATCTTCTTCGTCTTCATCTCGTTCGTCTTTATCCTCTTGAGCCAAGCATCCAGAATAACGTCCCTCCTTGCCTAGCCACTAGCGCCATCATCACCTCCTCTCTCTTCCATTGATCATTCAGCGATGTGGCACGAAGGTAATGTTTTCTGAGTCATTCGTGTTAGGGTTTTCACTTTTATGTCTTACATGCTTCGCTTTTGTTTATCGATTCTGATTCAGCGTTTGTTTCTGTTTGAGGTGTGAAAGGGAAGGGAAGAAAAGATACTACCTTGACGGAGGAGACGGAGGAGGATGAATCGGAGGCGTCGAGGATGGCTGAGGGCGAGGACGACAATGATGCTAGTTTGGCTGGAAAAAATTGGTACCTGTATTTTGCTCTTTTTATGGTTTAATGATGTTGTCTGAGAACCTTGTATATTTCTCTTCCTCTTCTTTTCTTGTTGCCTCGCCTTTGTATGATGTTTGCTCTGAATATTGCTTGTTAAAATGTTACTCAGTGAAGGGCCTTAGGTTCTGAGAGTTTTGCTTTGCTGTGTTGATGATGATAAGTTTGCCCTGAACATCTGAAAATGCCTAGACAGTTGCCTTGTATGCTTCGAATGCTTTGATGCCTTTGATATGCTGAGATATTTGTTGATGTTGGAGTATGCTTGAGTTGCCTTCAATGATGATTTATTTGCCTATGATGAAATTTTTCTGAGGCCTTGGTTGCCCTACTCTATATTGCCTTGAATGCTTGATACGTTTGGTTGATGCTTAGGCTATGGCGTTTGATTTGTGTGATTGCCCAATGATGAAACTTTCTGAGGGCTTGTGTGTTTGATGCTCTGGTTTGGACTTGAAGCTTTAATAGGCTTTAGGCTATTACAGGTTTAGAACAAAGGCTTTGTTACTCCAACATGCTTCAGGCTTCTAGTTTAAGGCTTGGTATTTAGAGCCTTTTTGACTTTGTTGGTCGTTTTAACTGTGTTGAAGCAGGTTTTAAGGTTTTTGCACAGGTTATGGGATTTATATGGTTTGATGTTATGTGTTGGTTTTGGACAAGTGAAGATGTTTTAAATGGTAAGGCTTTTTGGCTTATACCCAGTTTTGGATGTTGAGCTTGAGGCTTGAGCAGGTTTTAGGTTTATCAATTGGTTAAGGCTTGGACTGCAGGTCTGATTTGTAATGAGCTTTGGTTGTTTTGTTTTTGTTTCAGCAGGGTGGAGGCTTGGGAACTATTACAGTTTTGTGAGGTTCTCCTTTTTGTTTTTGTTGTATCTTCCTGCCCTTTTTTTACTGTGTTATCTCAGTTTGGTTTTTATATATTTTCTTGCCTAAAACCTGAGCCTGTAAGCCGTTTCTTCTTTTCTTTCTTCTCTCTCTCTCTAGTACAGATTGCAGCATAAAATAATGTTTATGTTTGTACTTTGAATTCTGAAAAGGTAGCTGGCTTTTTGGAAAGTGATGACTTGACATGTTGCTTGCAATGCATGTTTACTCTGCATACTTTATCTCTTCTTCCAGATTTCATGCTTCTTTGTGACAGCATTCTGGACTTTGATATCTTGGTATCTTTTGGACAACTTTGGTAGCCTTTTGTACTTGTGGAAAGTTTGCAATTGGAACTTTGTAGTTCTAGTTCAGTTTGCCTTTTATCCTTGGTTTAGAACTTTTGGAATTATGCAGCTTTTGAACCATGAACTATGCAGTTTTGTTTGACCCCTTTTGAATTTGTGCATTTCATGTTTAGCAAGCATTTTTCATCCCTCTCTGTGAACCGGGAGAAATCTCGTGATTTGCAGAGAGGGCGAACTGATTCCGGCCAGCTGCCTTTAATGATGAATCTATCTTTTATCTGTCTTCTTTTAATTATTTTATCTGCTTTGACTTCTCTTTTTATTTCTTGTTTTGCAGATAAAATCAGAGGGAGCATTTGGATAGAAGATGAATAAATACCGTATTCAAATAACAATTGTAACAAATAATTAAAGATGAATAAAATTCAATCTTGATCAGTTAATTCTTTTTCTTCTTTTCAAATGTTTATTTAATTGTTTATACCCCTTAGATTAAAATAAAATGGAAATAAATCCCAATTATTCTAATCTTAGAATAAATAAAAAAATGATAAACATTGTGGTCTTGACATCAATCAATAATAAACCCGACGCCTCAAATATCCAAATGCACAGTTAATCAAACCAATATCCAGATATTTACCTTTTTACTGATCAAATTAAACACTGTAAATTCTCAATTTAAGTACCTCAGCTTTCATCTCATCTCCAATCAAATGCCTTAGCCTTTACTGATTAAACAAAACACTGCAAGTTCTTGATTCAAATGCCTCAATCCAAATCTCAGAGTAAACTGAAAAGAACTGTAAAATTAATTCTTTCTGCGCGCACAAACCCTAGTTCTTGATTAAATGTCAAAGAAACGTCTGTCTGATCAAAACCTGAGCCAAAATCAACCAAACCCTAAGCAAACTGCTTGAACTGTTCCAGAGCCATGAAAACCCTAATTTTGTCTGACTGACGAGAAAAGTTTGTTTGACCGATTCTTGAACCAGTCTGAAAAATCAGGAAGAGTCCGAAACTGTGATTTCTTGTGGAAAAATGCGAGGGAAAATTTTGGGGTACAACACCGGGGATACTCTTATACTTGCTGGAGAATATTCTTATACTCCGCTGAGGAATATTAAGACCTTCTGGGGATACCAAGCCTTTTCGGGCTGATGGTAGATCCACTCTACTTGGTAAGAGTCTTGCTGATTTGTTCATGGTTGCAAGTCTCAGTGGGGAGAGCTACCATTACTGTTTTTATTTTGCGGGGAGTGAAGGTATCTTAGCCATATTCTTCAGCTGAATATATCTTGGTACCTTGGTGGACAGAGCAACTAGACAGCTCAGACAATTCTTATTTCCCCTGTTTCTGATATTACTAGTAATTCATCTTTCGTTTCGCATGTAAGTATTTATGATCAGCAGTTAACGTCAAATGCATATATCAAAAATGAACATTGGACGTTCTTTGCAAAACAAAACAGATAAAGGAAAAACAGTTTGAAATTTGTTTGAAAATGAATTTGTATTGATTTTGAAGTTTGGCCTGTAAATAGGCGTTTTGTACAAGAGGCTGACGTCCTAGTAAGAGAACTTCGCCGAACAAAATAGAATTTATACAATTTGTGAAAAGAAAAGAAAACAGATATGTGAATAGTCCCACTGGGTTCCAGCTCTGCTATTGCCTTTATATCTTCAAGCATCTCATCACTTTGCTGCTTAGTTGAAGATGAACCTGATTGACTGGCGTTGTACGAGCTTGATAGTTGATACCGAAGTCTGGATGCGAGGTGATCCAATGAGACATAGTGTTACGCTTTAATCCCTAACTTTTGCCTGGACCATCCTTTCGGGTTTTTAGTCCACCGGGATACCCATTTTTGCCCAAGCCGCCTTTTCAGGTTTTCGACTTGTCGGTGTGTACAGATTTTTTTTATTTTTATCCCTTATTTTTCCCGAACCCTTTTGGTTCGCCGGGAAGCACTTATTTTTGCCTAGGCCAGTCAACCTAGCGGGTCTTTGATTATGCGTAGTATCTTTTTACTATGTCTGCATTGACGGGGTGAGGAAGGTCGTCACCATCCATGGTGGTTAGAATCACCGCTCTCCCTGAGAAGATGTTCTTAACCACAAATGGCCCTTCGTAAGTAGGGGTCCATTTACCCCTGGGATCACCTTGAGGTAGAATAATGCGCTTGATTACCAGGTCCCCAACTTGATACTCTTGTCGTCTGACTTTCTTGTTAAATGCCTTGATCATTCGTTTTTGGTACGTCTGACCATGACAAATAGCAGTAAGTCTCTTTTCGTCGATTAGATTCAATTGATCAAGCCGGGTCTGAATCCAGTCGTCTTCGCTCAAACCTGCATCCTTCATGATCCGAAGAGAGGGTATCTGAACTTCAATGGGCAAGACTGCCTCCATGCCATAAACCAAGGAATAAGGTGTTGCCCCTGTTGACGTCTGTGCTGAGGTACGGTACCCATGAAGAGCAAATGGTAACATCTCGTGCCAGTCTTTGTAGGTCACTGTCATCTTCTGCACAATCTTCTTAATGTTCTTATTTTCCGCTTCGACAGCCCCATTCATCTTCGGCCGGTAGGGAGAAGAGTTGTGGTGTTGTATTTTGATATGCTCGCAGAGCTCAGTGATCATTTTGTTGTTAAGATTGGTACCATTATCCGTAATGATCCTCTCTGGTACGCCGTATCGACAGATCAGGTTGTGCCGAATGAACCGTGCCACGACGTTCTTGGTTACCGTAGCAAAGGAAGTTGCTTCAACCCACTTCATAAAGTAATCAATCGCTACCAGGATGAAACGATGCCCGTTGGATGCCGTAGGTCTGATCTCACCGATCATATCAATGCCCCACATTGCAAAAGGCCAAGGTGTTGTCAAGACATTCAGAGGAACTGGGGGAATGTGCACCTTATCAGCATAGACCTGACACTTGTGACGTGTCTGAGAATGCTGATAACAGTCGGCTTCCATTGTGGACCAGTAATATCCTGCCCGAAGGATTTTTTTTGCCATGGTATGTCCACTGGAATGAGTTCCGAAAGTACCTTCATGCAGCTCTGCCATGATCCTTTCTGCTTCAATCTTATCCACACAATGCAGTAAGGTTGAATCATGGTTACGTTTGTAAAGAATGCCATTGCTGATGAAGAACTTTACCGCGAACCTTCTCAGAAACTTCTTGTCATTAACAGATGCACCCTCGGGGTATTCTTGAGCTTCAAGGTACCTCTTCACTTCATGATACCAAGGCTTTTCTGTTACCTCTTCGGTCTCAAGATCACAACAATGTGCAGGTTCATCTAATTTCCAAATAATGATCCAGGGAGCCTCGTTGTCCCACTTGACTTTGAACATAGAAGACATCGTAGCTAGCGCGTCCGCCAACTGATTCTCCTCTCTTGGGAAGTGTTCAAAGGTTATCTCCTCGAAATGGGGAAGCAACGTCAATACATACTCCTTGTAAGGAATAAGATTTGGGTGTTTCGTATCCCACTCTCCTTTGATCTGACTGATCACGAGAGCGGAATCTCCGAAGACACTCAGAAACTTAATCCTTAGGTCAATTGCAGCTCGAAGACCCATGATGCATGCTTCATACTCCGCCATATTGTTGGTGTAGTTGAAACATAGTCGGGCGGTAAACGGAGTATGAGAGCCTTTAGGAGATATGATCACATCGCCAATACCATTACCCAAAGCGTTTGAAGCTCCATCAAAGTACATAGACCGTCGGGATCCTTCCTCAGGTCCTTCATCTGGTCCAGGTGTATCACAATCAGTCACTACCATGATATCCTCATCTGGAAATTCAAAGTTCATAGACTAGTAATCATCCACTTCCTGATGTGCCAAATGGTCTGCCAATACACTTCCCTTGATTGCTTTTTGAGTCGTGTACTGGATGTCATATTCAGTCAAGATCATCTGCCATCTTGCTATTCTTCCGGACAAGGCAGGCTTTTCGAAGATATACTTGATTGAATCCATCTTTGAAATCAATAGAGTAGTGTGAGTCAACATATACTGTCTCAGCCTGCGAGCAGCCCATGCCAAAGCGCAGCAAGTTTTCTCAAGCAGTGAGTATCGGGTCTCACAGTCAGTAAACTTTTTGCTAAGGTAATAAATAGCATGCTCTTTTCGACCAGACTCGTCATGCTGCCCCAGCACACCCCCCATTGTGTTGTTAAGTACTGTCAAGTATAAAATCAAAGGTCTCCCTTCAACTGGTGGCATAAGAATAGGTGGCTCCTGGAGGTACTCTTTGATTCTTTCGAAAGCAGCCTGACATTCATCGTTCCAACATACCACTTGATCTTTCTTCAGTAACTTGAAGATTGGCTCACAAGTAGCAGTTAGGTGCGAGATGAACCGGGCAATATAGTTCAGTCGTCCTAGAAAGCCTTTGACCTCTTTCTTTGTCTTGGGAGCTGGCATTTCTTGTATGGCTTTTACTTTGGCAGGATCCACTTGAATACCTTTGTCGCTTAGAACGAAACCCAGCAGCTTACCGGACCGTACCCCGAAGGTGCATTTGTTTAGGTTCAATCTTAACTTGTACAACATCAACCTGTCAAACAGCTTTTGTAGATGGTCAAGGTGTTCCTCCTCAGTTTGGGACCTCGCAATCATATCGTCGACGTATACTTCAATCTCATGATGGATCATGTCATGAAATAAAGCAACCATGGCACGCTGATATGTTGCCCCAGCATTCTTCAGTCCAAAAGGCATAACCTTGTAACAAAAGGTGCCCCACTGAGTAACAAAGGTGGTCTTCTCCATGTCTTCGGGAGCCATCTTGATTTGATTATAACCGGAGAAACCATCCATAAAGGAGAATACCTTGTGCTGAGCAGTATTGTCAACCAGAACATCGATGTGAGGCAGAGGGAAGTCATCCTTAGGGCTTGCCCTGTTCAAATCCCTGTAGTCAACACACATTCGGACCTTACCATCCTTCTTCGGTACCGGAACCACATTGGCAACCCACTGAGGGTAAGAAGTTACTGCTAGAAAACCGGCGTCAAACTGTTTCATAACTTCGGCCTTGATTTTCTCAGACATCTCTGGATGCATACAGCGAACCTTCTGTTTTACCGGAGGACAGTCTTCCTTGGTAGGCAGACGATGAACCACAATGTCGGTATCCAACCCAGGCATATCTTCGTAAGACTAGGCAAAGATTTCCACGCAGTCATGCAGCATTTGAATCAACCGTTGTTTCACACTAAGCTCCAGATTTGCACCGATCTTGACTTCCTTTTTGTCTGTCTCAATACCCAGATTCACTGTTTCTACTAGCTCTTCATGTGGCTGAATGGCCCTCTCTTCCTGGAGTAGCAGTCTTGCAAGTTCACCAGGCACTTCGCAATCATCTTCACCTTCGTCTTCGGCTAAGTTGATCGGATTTTCGAAGTCATAACTGGCAGTAGCAGAGTCGTTACCAGTGAGATCCAGAGTGGATTGAGACCTGTATATGTGAGTGTGTGTAAAATAACTGTTTTGCAATATATAATAAAGAAAGACAAGGAGCATAAAATTTGAAATGCAAAATGTCCAATGCTTTTATTAATGATATATGAAAGTGGCACACAAAAGCCCTCACAAGTGAAGCCACGGTGCCCCGGGTAAGACACCGGGCCATAAAGTTTTACAATATTGTCTGTTACAAATTCAAAACAAAGAGTTCATTACTGGGTAACAAAAGTAATAGGGGTGAAGTCCTTTGTCGTCCAGTTGTTTGGTCCACCGTTGGTCGTAGGATAGATCTAGCTGTCGAATTCAGACTCCTCTACGTCATCTTCGATGGCATTTACTCCCGAGTTGCTGATGAACACAGGAGGTCTTCCAATCCTTGCACTTCGAACAGCCCTTTGAGCTTCTGCAGTGAAACCCAACCCAAACTTGTTAGTCTTCTGAGTGAAATCAGGAAGTCGGCCCCGGTTTGTATACTCACCCTTCTCAATAACAGCCCGGGCATCCTTTAAGGAAGCCATCTTCATAGGAGAATCTTCAATCACAGTTTCAGCCGATGCCAATGTTTGAGGAACTTCTTCAAAGTGTTGAAATGGGGTCTCAATGAACTCCCCATCCATCTCTACATACCGGAACGAGTTGAGGTGGCTGACCATGTATTCCTCCTCCCCTTGTACTGTCACAATCTTCCCTCTGACCGGGTACTTCAACTTCTGGTGGAGCGTTGAGGTTACGGGTCCAGCTTTGTGGATCCATGGACGACCCAGCAAACAAGAATAGGATGGCCGAATGTCCATCACGTAGAATGTAGAATTGAAGACCTGAGAACCAACCTTGATTGGAATATCAACCTCACCATGCACCATCCTTTTAGACCCATCAAAGGCCTGGACAACAATGTTACTCGACTTTAGCTCCAAACCTTCACAATCCAGCCTGTCTAGAGCTTTCTTTGGCAAGACGTTCAATGAGGAACCAGTGTCAACTAACACATGTGCAAGAGTAGTGCCCCTGCATTCAATGGAGACATGCAGGGCATCGTTATGGTTCTTCCCTTTAGCAGTCAGATCAGCGTCGGAGAAACCTAAACCATTATCAGCAGTTAAATTGGCCACACAATCGGTAAACTGATCAGCTGATGTCTCTTGTGGTACGTGGGCCGTCTTTAGGAAGGTAATCAGAGCCTTGGCATGGGCCTCTGAACACAACAACAGTGATAACATAGAAATCTTGGATGGGTTTTTCCCCAGTTGCTCAACTACATTATAATCACTCTTCTTAATAATCTTCAGAATCTCTTCCATCTCCTGTTTGGAAGCTTCAACAGTGATTGTCTTTGGCGCCTTCGTCTGGGCAGGCATATCAGTGGTGATCCCTTTGCCCCGAGCGTTAGATGACTCGGCGAAAAGGGTAGGAACAGGGACTTGATCAGGAATGGCAGCAGGTACACTTGCAGGCTTAATGACAACAGGTCTTCGGACAACTGGTGGAGCAATATCAGGTGAGAAAAGTCTACCGCTGCGGGTGACTTTAGCAGGTCCAGTAACGTTGCTGACGCCGATATCAACACCGAACTCTTGCTTAACTCCAAGAACATAAACATCTGCCCCATAGTGCCAAGGGACAGCTTTGTCAGAGGTGTAGGGGATGGGCCCCGGAACAGTGATGATTATGGGTGCGGTCTTCGGAACAGATGTAATTCTAACAGGCGTCCTCGAGGAAGCCTTGGAAGAATTGTCGAAAATGATGATGATGGAAACTTCTTCAGAATTAATGGATGGAACAGCAGTCTTCTCAAACAAAATCTCTTTACTATCCATCAGGTTTTGGATACCTGACTTCAGAGATGGGCAACCAGTAGGTAAAGCAGAACACATATGGCAACTTTCACCACAGCCCGGAAATAAACCGGCTAGCAACAGGTTCTTCTTGATAGTCATCAGAGGGGTAACAATATCATCCACAGATACTACAAACAAGTCTTCCTCTACAGCATTTACTCCATGTTTGGGCATGGGAGCAGTCACAACATTAGGCCTCTCGTGCGCCTCGAACTCAATCTCCTTTGCATCAATTAAGTCTTGCACCTTGTTCTTCAAAACCCAACACTCGTCTGTATTATGCCCTGGGCTATCAGAGTGAAAAGCACAGCGGGCATTAGGGTTATACCTTGGTGGCGCTGTATTTGAATTCTTTGGAGCTTCTTTTAGGGTCACCAGATTGGCCTTCAACAACTGTGGCATAATCTGAGACAAAGTCATGCTGAGACGAGTAAATTTCCTTCGAGGTCTCTCGTCCCTTTGTTGGTTGTGATGCTGAGGAGCACCGGCAGGTTTTGAAATAACAACCGCATTGACAGCTTGGCGGTGTTCAGATCTATTTTGTCTTCTTGAACTGTAGACAGCACTAGACTCTTTTTTAAATGGCTTCTTCTCGGTGCCTGATGAGGCACCCTTCTGTATCTTCCCAGCCTTAATACCAGCTTCAATCCTCTCACCAGTCAAGATAAGGTCTGTAAACCCGACAGAAGAGCTTCCAATCAAATGATTAAAGAATGGACCAAACAGGGTCCCCAAAAACATATCAACAAGTTCACGATCAGCTAAAGGTGGTTGCACCCTTCCGGCAAGGTCTCTCCATTTTTGAGCATACTCTTAAAATCCTTCACCCGTCCCTATTGACATACCCTGGAGTTGGGTACACGTAGGAGCGAGGTCGGAGTTATACTGATACTGCCTATAGAACGCAGCAGCCAAATCCTCCCAGCTGCGGATACTGGCTCCGTCCAACTGATAGAACCACTCAAGCTGGGTCCCTGAAAGACTGTCTTGAAAGAAATGGATCCACAAGTTCTTATCAGCAGTGTAAGGTTGGATCTTCCTCACATATGACCGGAGGTGCAGCTTTGGACAGGAAGCTCCGTCATACTTGGCAAAGGCAGGTGCCTTGAACTTACAGGGAATCACCACCCCAGATGATAGACCTAGATCTCCGAAGTCCATACCGGGCACCTTCTGTGTTTCCATAGCGTTCAAACGGTCTTCCAACTGTTTGTACTTATCCTCAGCAGGAGGATACTGTTCTTCATCATAGTCTGTCTCGTTGTCGGAGACCATAGGGCTAGGAGCCCTCCTTTCTTGTGGACTGTCTTTCTCTCCAGATGGGGTGGTCAGATCAACTTCACTCTGCATCCCATTTCCAAACCTGCGTCTACTGTTGAACAGGATGGTCCTCTTTTTCTTCTTCTTCCTCTCTTTCAGAATCAGGGTCTTCAGGTCCTGCTGACCCTTAGCTAGGCTCATGACCAACTCTTGAAATTGGGCATTCTGGGCCTGGAGGGCCTTGATAGCTTGCTCAGTGGAAGGTTCAGCAGACATGATGATTGCTGAAATAAACAGCGAAGAAGATAAGAGACCTGTAAAAGGGTACCTGTTATGCATATGATGAATGACATGTTATTTATGTAATGCATTCAAGGGTTCAAAAATTCAAATTTGTTGCAGACAAAAAGAACACACGTCATATTAAGAAGAAATTTGTTAGTACATAAGTGCCCCATGGGCAAAATATTACAAAATTCTTAATGTAAAAAGACATTGAGCATCCTTTTTCGAGCGATGTAAGTGTTGAGGGTCTCTTCCTCGTGAAGTCGGAGGGTAAGCTCCAAAACCTTCTTCTCACTGGCATAGAAGCTGGCTTCAAAATTATTTCGTTCTTCCTTGAGTTGGATCCAACTCTTTTGCATTTCTTCCCATGATGTTGGCATGTTAGGATGTAGGATGGTGTATGGAACCTCTCCTTCCATAACAGGCTCTTTGATCAAGGGGAGAATGTGAGGATATGGCATCATAAGATTCTGGGAGCGGGTTCGTACCCACTTGAGGTAAGGCTCAAGGGGGATGGAATTCTTGTGCCCCAGTGTCTTACTATCCACTTTGTTAGGCATCCTCCAAGCTCTGATGAACCTTTGTTAAAGTCCTTGCGTATCGTTGTCGAAGTCAAAAACTAGGTTAGGAATCAGCATGTCATGAGGGCCATCCCTCCGAGCATATCCAAATTGTCTCAAAGCTAGACAGGGGTTGTAGGTAATGCCTCCCCTAATTCCAAGTAATAGAACATTAGGAAATTCTCCACAACGATCAATGATGGTGACATTTTCTCTGGACCGAGAACACCAGTGTACATTAGAATGTGTGAGGGTCATCAATCATTGTGACCACCTTAAACCCTGCTCATTCTTCAAAACTGATTGTGGAAGGTGAGAAATAAACCACCTTGCTAGGAGAGGAGTACAACACATGAGAACACCTCTTTTCCTCATTGTTTGTGTGTAAAATGAGTGGAGGATGTCCCCAAGCAATGTAGGTATGGGATTCCTGGATACGAAAATCTTGACAGCATTCACATCTATAAGTTGATCAGGATTTGGGAACAAAACCAACCCATAGATAAGGAGTGCCACAATCTCTTCAAAGGCTTGTAGATCAAGAGAATTCCAGCATTCTTGTGCCTTCTCAAATAGAAACTTTGCCAAGAATCCCTTGACACCCCTTCTGGTTTCCCAATGCCCCTTGATGTCGGATGGTTGCAAGCGTAATGCTTGAGCAACATCTTCAGGTTTTGGTTCCTTTTCCGTACCGTTGTAGGGTAGTTGACTAAGAATAGGAATTCTCAAGAGTTGAGAAAATTCCTCCAAAGTAGGCACCAATTGATAATCAGGGAATGTGAAACAGTGGTGTAGGGGGTCAAAGAACTGGAAGAGAACTTTCATCATGTCTTCTTCAATGTTGGTGTTGACCAAGCTGAGGAGTCTACCATGTCTTTCACTAAAGAGAGAATTCTTGGGAATCCTGGATGTAAGCTCCTTGAGTTGAGGAGGGATCCTTACAAGGTTGACTTGAATTGTTTTCCTGCGGAGAGACTCCATGTCCTGCAAAACAAGAACAAAGATGAAGATCTAAACCCTTGAAATGGTTAGCGGATGCATATGATGCTTTATGATGTTCATGATGTATGCACAAACACATGTACAAGCAAGTCACACAAAAACCCTAGTTTCAGGCTTGCATGAGGTTTCATAGGTAAGTACCCTCTTGAGTGTAGTTGGCTCAAAACCTGTCCTATAAATAGTAACCGGGTTCTAAGGAGCTCAATATCATTGGATTGTTTTCTATGTTCATCGTTTTGGTTTAGCCACTGAACTAGCGACCAAAATATTCCAAGAAAACAATCCTCAATAGTGTAGTATCGAGTATCTACCAACTTCGGACTGCACCAAAGTCGGTCATCTCACTACCCCTAAAAAAGGACAAGATGGTCAAGTAAGGTTCTAGGTCATTAGTGCTTAGTGACATCACTCAGAGGCCCCGTATTCTCTTTGATTGATTCAAAGGCTACCGGTACTCACAAATATGTCGCACTAATATAGCTATTGCTTCAACCGTGTCGGTATACCCCACACAGTTTCCATAACATATTGCTATCTATGAATGTTTCCCAAATCCGGGTGGAGGATATATAGAACTCCGATACAAGCCCACAAAATTAAAAGCATGCAAAGCAATACAATTGAAAACACAAGTGATATAATCCTAAGGTACACCTCACTTATAAATACTCCCCAGCAGAGTCGTCAGTTCTGTGATCGGTGGGAATGAGAACTGACTGTTTTTTGGAATGTTGGTTTGCGTTTGCGTTTGTTTTTGCAAAGTGTCGCGGTAAGCAAGAGTCTCCACCGTCTTTTATTTTATCCAACAAGGAAAGGACAAAAGCACAGAAAAATTCCTTTTCGAGATTGTTTCTCGGGTTCGGGAGGTAGATTATAGAAAGGGAAGGTGTTAGCACCCTTTCTATCCGTGGTTATCCACGGGCTCTTAGGTACTTGCTCACTATGTTTTCAAAAGTTTGCTTTTCTTTGTGTTTGTGGGTTTCTGAAAAGAGTTTTGTTTTTGAAGAGAGTGTAAGTGCGAAAAGTTTTGTTTTGTTTTTAAAAGGAGCAAGTACTTAAGAACCTCTACCTACTCAAAAAGGAATTAAACTGTGCAAATGTCCTTTAGACAGTGCTATCCCACTATTGAGGAGTAGGTAGCACCGTCGTTGGAGTTTTAAGGGTCAATTCGATTTTAGGGACGTATGGTCACTAAAGCAAAGTTAGGACGCCTTAGCGGTAATCCTAATGTCTTAGATCATTTTTCCGAGGCAACCGTTTCGAGGCAACTTATGATCTTGGGACAAAAGGACGACCTCTAAAACATCCTATACTTAATGACCACATTCCAGGCAACCAAGTGAGGTGTACCCTAGGAGTGGCATGTGCGAGTGTGTCAATTTTCAATTTATATTATCTTTACAGGTCATGGTGAGCTACTGTTGATTTTAAGTTGAGAGTTAATCTTGTCATGCATAGCCTAGTTAGCATACATCTAAACAGTTAATATATGTACAGGAATTTAAAGTGCGGGAATTGTAAATCCTACGCTATTACAAGGCTTCGGGGAGGGGGATTATTTACATGTCCAAAATTGGGGGAATAAAGCAGTAAAGTAAAAGTCTTAGTTAAGCTATTACAAACTAATAAGCAGATACAATAAAATAAACGCGCGTGAATCTGAACATAACCTCTAAAAATCCTAAGAATAAAATCTTTTTGTTGTTTTATTTATTTTGGGAAATGCTAAATGTTCAATTAAGTCAAATTTAATTAATTAAAAATACTGATTAAAATTAACTCTAAAACATACCTAATATTTTTTGCATTTTTTTGTTTATGAAAAGGATTGAATTCAAATAAATCCTAAGTCTACTGATTTTAAAATTGAAGAAAATAAGTTAAAATAATTAACTAAATTAAATCCTTAAAAAATGAAACCTAATTCTAAGTTACTTATTTTTTATGATTTTTTATGTTGATTAAAAAAAACAAATAAAATGGTCAAAACAAAAATGAAATCGGGCAGTAAATCAAGAAAAAAGAAAAAAAAATTCTGGAGGCCTGGGTTGAAAGAGGTGTAGGTTGTCTTTCGACCCAGTGAAGAGGCTTGATCGAAGGTGCATGAGGGGTTGCACTCTGAGGGTGTTCGATCTGGATATGTCATCCTTCGATCTGGAAAGGTTATCCTTCGATCTGGAAATCCTGGATCCAGTTCGAAGCTAAGCTGCTAAGCTTCGAAGCTCTGAACAGGATTCTGAGAATATATTTCCTGCAAAACGAAACAAATGTTAAAAGGTCCAGGGGGGACTTTTACCCCCCTGATTCGAATCTCCTCCCAATTCGAACCTACTGAATCTGGGTCTGGGTTTGTTTTATCCTGGGATTCGAAGGAGAAACTCATATTGTGCCCAAGCAATGGCATAATCTCAACTTTGCGTCGTAGCTTACATGTATCACATTAAATCATTCACAAACAACAATAATAACATGAATATGCAATCAAAATGAATTTAAATCAGAGATTGAATGAGTTTGAGATTAGATTTTTTTTACCAAATAGAGGTGCTTTGATCTGTAGTTCTGAGTGTGGAATGGCTGCTTTGGCTTGGATGAAAATGCTAGTAACCTTTGGTGGGTTTGTGGGCAGCGTATCTCCAAATCCTCTGTTTTTTCTTTTCTCTATTTTTTCTGTGTGTTTTTCCGTGTGTTCTGCACTGCATGCTTGCCCCTATATTTATAGGAGTGTGGGGGTCTAGTAACGGCAAGAGACAACCCATTAAACAGGCCTTTAAAGCCATGAGACAAGAATTAGACACATTAAATAATTTCCTTTTTTGAAATATTCATGTTTCTTGAATGAATCTGGACACTTTTGAATTTCGAATGCCTTCAGGCCCTACTCTTCGATTGGTCTTGATTTGCCTCCTTCGAATGGACTCCTTATGTACCCTTCGAATGGGCCTTCTAAATGCTTCTTCGAATGGTCTTGAGTTGCACAGAATCTCTCTGGTCGAATCAGCTCTTTAGGAACAGAAAAGGCAAGAATCTGGCCTTTAACTCAGGAATTAAATCCACAATCAGCATTTAATTATTTCTATATTTGCAAGGGAAACATGCCATTTTCTCATGTTCAGTGTACCTGGACATGTTTTTTTTTAGTGCCCTCTTGATGGCCTCTTTCAAATGGCCTGGAAGGAGTTCTTCAAATGGCCCTGGTCCAAATATCAATTGAAGGGTACTAATTGAAATTCCAATCGAAAGGCTTTGTTAACAGGCCAATCGAAAGGTGTTGTTCATGCTAATCGAAGGATCCCTTGACATGCCAATTGAAAGGCTTGGCCCAGGGTGCCAAACGAAAAGGTCTTTTAGAATTCTAATCGAAGGGCTTTGACATAATGCCAATCGAAGTGCTTGTCCATAATGCCAATCGAAAGGCTCATTCAGAATACCAATCGAAGGGTCTTTCAGAATGCCAATCGAAGTGCTTGTCCATAATGCCAATCGAAAGGCTCATTCAGAATACCAATCGAAGGGTCTTTCAGAATGCCAATCGAAGTGTTTGTCCATAATGCCAATCGAAATGCTCCTTCAGAACACCAATCGAAGGGTCTTTCAGAATGCCAATCAAAAGGTACTTAAAGCACCACTCAAAAAAATTCTTTTTCCTTAGGCAAGGGTTTCTGGCCAACCATGTAGGGGGAAGACTTTGGAAACATGAGAGGGCAAATTTTTGGGTACAACACCCACCAATATATATTTCTGGATTTTACATGGTGCTGGTCGAATCTCCCCAATGAGATCCAAAGCCGATCCTCTAAAAGACCAAGGTTTCACAATTGAGTGAAGTTCACTTGCAGGTACATGTTGGATGCATGTATGTATATGACATTCTTAGCAGCCTTTTGCAAACTCCACACAATCTTTCAACATAGTAGGCCAATATAATCCTTGTTGAAACAACAACCATTTCGTTTTATGGCCTACTTGATGTGCCCCACATGCCTTAGCATGTGTAGTTGAAAGGGCTATGTATGCCTCTGTTTCACTTAAGTATTTCAGTAGTATTCCTTCAGGCGTCTTTTTGAATAACTCATTTCCCATTAGAATATAACTTAACGCCCTATAATTTGCCTTTCGTCCTGTCGAAGCCATTGGATTTTGCAAATAATCTAATATAGGCTTTCTCTAATCCTGTTCTGTTAGATTGTCTATGAACGAAATTTCGAAATTTTCTTGGTCAGCATACCCCAGTTTTGTTGTTTCCAAATCTATTGGAGACAACTTGGTTGATGCTACTCTTCCTCTAACTTCGATTGCTTGTTGTAATTTTTCTTTCGAAATTTTATACCCAGATGAAATCTGTGCTAAGTCATTAGCCACTTGATTTTCCAATCTTGGTATATGTCGAATGTTGATCACTTCAAAGTTTTTCAACAAACTATTGGCTATTACAAAATACATGATAAGATTTTCTCTTATACATTTGTATTCTTTCATAATTTTCCTTATGACTAACTCTGAGTCTCCCATTATTTCGACTTGAGTTGCCCCCAATTCCAACAAGATTTCAAGGCCTACGATTAGAGCTTCGTACTCAGCCTCATTGTTCGAACAAGAACCTTCGATTTTGTACTTGAATTTTGTTGGAATTTTACTTGGAGAAATAATTAGAACTCATACTCCAGTTCCATCTTTATGACTAGAACTGTCGAAGTATAACTTCCAGGGTTCGATCTCCAAGTAGTTTAATGATTCTTCATTTATTGAGTGGTCAACTATAAAGTCTGCTACCACTTAACCTTTTACAACCTTGAGAGGCATAAAGGTTAATGAATACTCAGTCAATGCAAGTTCCCATTTGCCAATTCGACTGTGCAAGATGGGTTTCGACAACATATATTTGAAAACATCAAAATGAAACGAAACATAAACATCAACTGGTTTAATATATTGCTTGAGTTTTGTAAATGAGAAGTAAAGACACAAACATAGTTTTTCAACTTCGCTATATCTAGTTTCTGCATCATTTAAAACTCTACTGAAGTAGTAGATGGGTATTTCGACACCATTTTCATCCTCTTGAGCTAACATGCTCCCTAAGATTTTATCAGATGCAGCTATGTAAAATCTCATACTCCTATTTCTACAAGGAGGTACCGGAATAGGTGGCTTGGTAAGGTATCCTTTGATCTTGTCTAAGGCCTCTTGTTGTTCTTGCCCCCACTCGAATCCTCCTTTGTTGAGTCGAAGTAGTGGTGAGAAGGCTTGCATCTTTCCACTTAAGTTAGATATAAATCTCCTCAGGAAATTTATCTTGCCAAGTAGAGATTGCAACTCCTTCTTGCCAGTTGGCGCTTTCGCTTCCAAAATGGCTTTGGTCTTGTTCTGGTTTATTTTGATTCCCTTTTTGTGGACCACAAAGCCTAAGAAATCCCCTGCTTTTACGCAGAAAGCGCACTTTAGAGGATTCATCTTTAGACCATAGCTTCTCATCCTTTCGAAGGACTGTCGAAGGTGGTCTATGTGATTCTTCCCTGAAACAGATTTGACAACAGTATCGTCAATATAAATCTGCATAAAAGCTTCAATAAAATCATGGAAGATAGAATTCATTGCCCTTTGATATGTTGCCCCTGCATTTTTCAGTCCAAAGGGCATCACTACCCATTCATAAGTGCCTAAAGCTCCAGGACATCGAAATGCTATTTTCGAAACATCCTCTTCAGCAATGAAAATTTGATTATACCCAGAATTTCCATCAAGCATACTCATGTATTCAAAGCCAGCGGCAGAATCGACCAGTATTTCCACCACAGGCATTGGATATTCATCTTTGGGTGTTGCAACATTTAAATCTCTAAAATCAATGCACACCCTTAAGGTACCATTTTCTTTATAACATGTACTATATTTGCAATCCATTCAACATACCTGGTCGTTCGGATGAAATTGCATTTCAGCAGTCTTTTGACTTCCGTCTTGATCTTCGACAAGATCTCTGGTGCAAAACGCCTTGGAGTTTGCTTGACAGGCTTTTTTCCAGGCTTTATTGGTAGTTGAAGCTCCACCAATCCTCTATCGAGACCAGGCATTTCTTCATAATCCCATGCAGAGCAGTCTTTAAACTCCTTCAACAATTGTATTATTTCGACCCTGAGCGCTGGATCTATCTTCACACTGATGTATGTTGGTCTTTTCACCAAACCTTTGCCCAGGTTTATTTGTTTCATAGGATCTTGCGCTAGCACTTTAAAATTGTTTGCCAACAGATCCTTTTCAAAACCCAAAGGCTCATCATCATAGATGGCATCTAGCCTCTGGCTTCACACTTCCTCCCTTCTTGAGTCAGGTGGCTCTGGGTCGAAGTCTTTCCCAGGGCCTTCAGGAAATGGCACTTGTTTATTGGCTTTGGTAGCCATATACTTCACTTCAGCCTCTAGGGCCGCTATCATTCTGTTTTCTGCTACATATGCCGAAATCCTTTGCAAGGCTTATGACTCAGTTATAATAACTGAATTCAGTTCCCCAACCTATTGGCAGTATATCATCAATTCCTCCAAAATCGATGTTGGACAAATCCTCCTTATCCCATTGAAACCCATTATCTGAATGCAAGTATAGGGAACATAAGGCGTTGTGGGCCAAATTTCTGTAGAAGCTTGTCTTGCCAACATTGTTGACTTCGACCATATAATAGCTCTGGTCAGCTTCGATATTTTCCACTATGCCATATGGGCGCTAGATTGTGACATGCTGATGCATTGATGATGGTACTGCTCCTATGCCATGGATCCATTCCTTTCCTAGGAGCATGTTGTAGTTGGGTTTTTCGGAGATGACCATGAACATCGTTGATCGAACTATGGATCCCACTTTGATTTCCAACTGTATTACTCCCATGATAGTCCCAACTCTACCTTCATAGTTTGATACAACCATGTTATGGGGTTTGAAGTCTTCATCCCCCTTGCATATCTTTTGCAGCATGCATTGTAGGATTATGTTGAATGTGGCTCCACAATCAACCAGAACCTTGTTTATGGTTGCTTCCCCTACTTTTTCCCTGATGAACAATGGTTTGAGGTGATTCTTCATCACCTCAGTGGGGCGTTCGAAGAAAGCATTCTGCTCTTCGACACAGCCGTTGTTCATAACGTAATAAAAAACTGGCCTATGTTTGTCCATCTCCTGTTCGACCTCCCAGTCGGTCTCTTCGACTTCGACTTATTGGTCATACTCCTTGGGCAACACTAACACCACATTGACCATGATATCTAGTGTAGCGTCAGATCCAAAATCACATTCATCTTCTGATTCATTTTGTCCAGGCAACTTCAGTCTTTTGGCAACTGGCTCTCTTTCCAAAGGCTTTCTTAGTTTTCCCTTTCCTTTTCTTTGTGGCATATTAGTGCTTGTTTCTGGTTGGGGCTCTTGTGTATCCTCTCTTTCGGCTTTCCGTTGTCTTTGATATCTCCTCCATTGAGAGCGTGTCATGGGGTCTTTTCCCTTATAGTTTCTCGATACATGAGCCACTTTGTTTGTTGTTTGGAATTATTTTCTATAGGCCAAGGAGGATCCTCTTGGCACATCAAATGTTCGCCATTTTTCCTCGTTGGGCCTTTTCCTGCTTGTTGTCTTCAACCAGGTGTCCACAGGGACATTTGTTGGAGGGCTAAACATTGGTGGCCTATTCACCTGATTGATTGGCCCCTTTTGGTACCCTCTTCTAGGGTCATATCTCACCTCAAGATCCATGTTAGGTTGGGCATTGGTTCCCCGTTTCTTCTTTTCCGCACACATACCTTGTATGTGTTCAACAGCTTTTTTGTCGAAAATGGAGCTGCATCTTGGGCATAATATGACTTCTGACTTCTTCTGCTGGCATCTATGCAGAAAGTCTTCCAGATCTTCATTTTCTTTAGGAAATTCAGTTTTGTTGACTTCCTCTTGTCTTATGGAATCTTCAGAAGCCTTAGGTTCAGTTACGTCAACCATTTTGATTTGCACATTGCTCTTATTAGCTATATTCAACTTTTGCATCTTGGCTTCTAGGCTCTCTGTCAGACCTGTTACAGCAGCCAGGTAGGAAACTCCAGCAGTTCCTTTGTTTGAACCTTCATTGGCCCCTTTTTTTAGACCTTCAGTAGACTTTTGTTTAGGCCTTCAGTAGCCTTTTTGTTTAGAATTTCAACAGCTTCTTTGCTAACATCTTTAGTGAAACTGCCAAAGACGGGTTTGTTGATGAAATTTGTTGAGACTTCGACCATGTTGATGTTGGAAGGTTCAGCATAGTTGGCCTCAGCTTGTAATGGGTTTGTTTCAATCATCATGGGTGGCTTGTCAGCAAACTTAAGCCTTCCATCTTTGATTGCTCCTTGAACAAGATCCCTGAAAAGAAAACATTGTGAGGTTTTATGGCCCAAAAAATTATGATATTAAACCTCTCTTTTTCGTTTGATCTAAAGGAGGCATTTTTCCCCCAGGAGGCACTATCATCTGGCCATCTTTAACTAGCAAGTCAAATATTTTGTCACATTTTGTGACGTTGAAACTATATGTTTAATTTGGGAACCTATCACTATTCTTTTCAGTTTTAATAAGATTTTTCCATTTGCGGGCGTTAACAGTCTACAAGAGTATGGTGGCCCTTGCTTTAACTCTTCTAAATCTATCTCGCTCTTTTCAACAATTATAGGATCATTAGATGTATCTGGATCATCATCATCCATTTCGACATATGCTACCCTTTCTATTTGATGGTTCTTATTTACTTTAGCTTTTTCAGCCTTAAGGCGTTCCATCTGTCAAACTCTATCAGCCAATTGGGCCATATCTCTCATGTATTAAGTATCTAATTTATTCCTAATGGAATAATCTAGACCTCCCGCAGCTATTTCAACTAACTCATGTTCATGCACTTCTATAAAGCATCTGGCCTTGAGTAATCGAAATCTGCTCAGATAGTCGTCAATTGGCTCGGTGAACCTCCATTTCACACTAGCCAATTCTTTCAAACTTATTTTGGTTTGTCCCATATAGAATTGTTCATGGAATGATCTCTCCAACTGATTCCAATTGTGGATCGAATTGGCTGGGAGTGTAGTAAACCAAGTGAAGGCATTTTTGGTCAAGGAACTTGGGAAATACTTAATCCTAAGATTCTCATTATCCGAAATTTCCCCAGCCTCTATCAAATAACTTGCTACGTGTTCGACAGTGGACTCAGTCGTATCCCCTTAAAATTTGGCAAACTTTGGAACTTTCCACCTAGGAGGTAATTCCGATTGCAAGATATAATCTGACAATGGAGATGTAAATTTTGGCCTATGAAAACCAATGTTGACTCTATTTTGTGCCATGATTCTCTCAACCATGGTTGTCAAGTTATTATCTGATGCATAGTTGTGATGTCAAACCTGTTGTACTACTTCATCAGCATTGTGGTTTCTATTCACCATAACTATACCTTGTTCGACAACTCTAGGGATTTGTGGGACAACCCTGGGTATTTCGACTCTAGGTTATTCAATTTCCACTCTATGGTTTATCTCCTCTTGCTGTGGATTTTGGTTAATAGTCATATCATCCTCTAAGACTCCACCTTGATTTCCTCTTATGAACTCTCTTTGGGGTTTTCGAATAGGTTGGGGAACCCCAAAAAATTCAGCCATGTGTGTCATCTGCACTGTCATTTGCTGATTCGACTGGGTGGTATTTTGTATTAGAGGGTTAAGCACTGTACTCAAAGTTTGTGCCAACATTTGCACCATGTCATGGTTGCTTTCATCCATTTGTTGCCTCAAAATCTTTGTAGAAGCATTTGTGAGGCTTGGCATCATGTGGGATGTTCCTATTCCTCCCAAGAATTGGTTCCTACCTAAATTTGCCATACCAGTTCCAGATCCCTGCAATGGTGAAGATGCACTCACCAAAGGTTCTGAAAATGTGGACGAAGCATTCATAAGGCTTTCCATTTCAGTAGTTGGCATGCCATAAGGTTGTTCTCGACCCATCCAGGCCGTCGAAAACCCTGGAGGGACATAGGGTCGAACCCCTGGATTTCCCCTTGGTGGGGGAGTTCCTGGTGGACCCCTAGAACCTACATAAGAAATTATTGGTCCTGTTTGTGTAGCTGTCAACGCTGGTGTCGAACCAACTGTTGATGGCATAGGCTCACTAACTGTTGGCATAACAGTATTTCCAATGCTAGAAATTGGTGGAGGCATTTCTCCACTACTAGACGGATTAGCCATTTTACTATTTCTTCTCTTAGGTACGTATTCGTAAGTGGTTATTTTGCCACTTCTCAATAACATACAACAATCTTTGAAAGAAAAGAAATTACTTGAAGCATAAAAACTATTTTTATCAGAGTTTGTAAAACAAGAAAACTTAGCAACGTCCCACCGGGTGTGTCAATTTGTTTACCGTGAAAAATGGTAAACAACCGCTGATTTTCCAAAAAGGGTTATTTTGGTGACTTGTAGGATCGATCAGATTGATCCTAGAACATATGCTAAGTTATTTCATAAGTTTAATAAATTTAGGTGAAAAAGGTTAAGGGGAGAATTAAGGGTAGAGGCAAGATGCAGACGAAAACTTGATAAAAGTGCAAGTAAAAAGTAAGTAGAAAGGGGTTGAGAAGAGTTTAAGGATAAAGGTTGAAAAATGATAACAAGTGCAAGTAAAGACGAGATAGAGTAAATTTGTAGTAATGATAAAGTTTGCAAGGAGATGTAAATGACGAGGAATGTAAAGGAATTGTAAAGACTTTGATTGAAATAAAAGATGGTGTTTCAAATTTACATTCTCAACATCTTTTCTCTCACAACGGGTACTTGGATATATTTGAGTAACTTGTACAATATGTTGAACACACAGAATTTTTACACAAACCTCCTATATTTATATTGAAAATAAGTAACCGTTGATCAGTTGCCTCGTTCCAAGATGAGGACAAATGTCCTTTGCATGTGCTTCAACCTCTATCTTTATTCCACGTTGCTTTCCTCAATTGTAGAGTGAACTGCCTTTCCCTCCTTTTCTTCAGATTCAAAATTACTCGCTTGTTGATACGAGAACCTTTTAGTCGAAGGCCACGGGAGCCTCTCAGTCAAAAACCAACTTTAACTTAGGAAATCCTCTAAGTGTTTTCTCCTTCTTAGCAAGGGAGACTTCGACATGGCCTTTTTGTTACAAGCTCTTCTGTCGAAGTATTTCCAACATAGATTAGTTCAATCTATTTTTTGGCCAATAAGACCAATATTTTGTGGGTGTCAAATTTAGGAGCTAAAAAAGTGTTTCTTCTCATGATCGCTAGATGCAGTCTAATATGGACTCATCCTAAAACAACCCTACACAGGCTCTTTCTAATACATTTCCAGACAACAGTTAATTTCATTATCCCCAGCAAATTACTGTGATGCCTGGATTTCAACCAGAAAACAACAAACTTTTCCAGAGATAATTCCTTAGTAGAGCCATGGACAACTGAAGTTCCTAGACTTTATTCCCCACAGAGTTTTCCTCAAGCAGGAGAAGAACAGAAATCAACCTTCCCTAGTGGACTACTCCTCAGACAGCAGGAACGGGAATTCCCCACAAAAGGACCTCTTATGAAGTCAACATCTATTTTGTATGGCATTTGTAATCCCATCTTCGACAACTCTCCAAATGGAATTTTTAAGCTCATTCCCAACACAATCATCCACCACATCATCGAGTGCAAATTTCTGGGCATTCTAGTGTTCAATCATCTTCCACCTTCAAGTCATGAATGGCAGACTCGCCAATCTAACTCTTCAGGTTTAAGAAGATTGAACAGGGGCAGCTGTTGTACCCCAAAATTTTCTCTCTCATTTCTCAAGATTTTTCTCATAAAATTCCTA
This sequence comes from Vicia faba, assembly GCA_948472305.1. Lineage (NCBI taxonomy): Eukaryota > Viridiplantae > Streptophyta > Magnoliopsida > Fabales > Fabaceae > Vicia > Vicia faba. Next base: position 281,960,617 of record OX451739.1, on the reverse strand, counting down.
CTGGGTCAAGACTGCACAAGTATAATTGGATTATATTGGATTTTTCAAGCACCAAGTCAAAGAGGAAAGTATTGAAAGAGAAAAACAGATTTTTTGACAAAATTGAAGAAAAGCAACCTTGTTTCGATTCATTCTTAGCTTCGATTGAATTCTCTCCTTCATGCCAGCTTCGACTGGGCTTTGTTTCCCTTTGAAACATCTTCCTTCGATTCAGAAGGCAGGGGCCTCCTTTTGGTTTCCTTCGATTTAGAAGGTAGTGGCTTCATGCTGGCTTCTTTCGATTCAGAAGACAATAGCCTTCTGAAAGCGTCCTTCGATTCAGAAGGCAATGACCTTCTGAAATATTTATTTTGATTCACCAAGCAGGGACCTCCTGCATGCATCTTTCATTTTGGCATGTGGCCTTCTTCGAATACAAGTTTGGTTTACATCCTTCGTTTGGGCATGTGGCCCCCTTTTATGCAAGCTTTGGGTTACATCCTTCGTTTAGCCATGTGACCTCTTGCAAGCAAGTTTAGATTAGGCATTAGATTTTCATGCAAACCTTCGTTCGGGCAATGGCCTCTTGTATGCTTGCTTGGAGTCACAAAACAGTGACCTCCTACAGGCAAGTTTCGATTGGACAAGGATTACCTTCTCACAAAGCTTCGATTGCACCATTTACATGTCTTCCTTTGATTCACAAAACCAGGACTTCCTTCATGCCAGCAGACACAGGGCAATGGCCTCCTGCTGTTTACCTTGATTCACTAAGTAGTGGCCCCTCTACACACAAGCTTCGACTGAATGTTGGCTGCTTCATGCCAGTAGGCACAAGGCGATAGCCCCCTGCAGTTTTACTTCGATTCAGAAGGCATTGGCCTCCTTCTTGGTTTACTTTCAAATTTACAAGGCAGGAACTCCCTTCATGATTGCTTTGATTCCACCCTTGAAAACTTCCAATACACACAGGGCCCATTCGAAGGACACATATTGTTGTCTAAGGAGGGGTCTGGTTGAAAGATGGATCTGGTTGGTCAAAACGAAAGAGAAATATTAAAAGATGCTTGTTGTCCCAAAATCCAACATACTTCCAGGCTCAAGCCTCCTGCGCAAGCACATGCATTCCAAAGGAAGCTTCGACTGGCCAGAATGAAGTCTTTCGATTGGGCTAGTTGGGTAATGTCAGAGCAATCGAAGAGAGCGAACTTAGGGGCTGATCAAAGAAGCCAGGATGTTGAGGCCTTGTGCAATTTGAATAAATACTCAAAGTAATCGAAGAGAGTAAGCTTGGGGGCTGATCGGACGAGCCATGATGATGTGGCCTTATGCAATTCGAATTAGAACTTAAATTCATCGAAAAGGAACAAGAGTTGATTTAACTAAGTTTATCCTTCCAGATCAGGCAATCGAAGCAAATGGAGACATAATCGAAGAAGCTCTGATGAGGAAAACTCTTAACAATTCAAATTCGTACAAGGCGCCAATGCAAGAATGTCCAGGTGCATCCAAGTCTCAAAATGGCATGAAATCATCATTTATGGCAATTTTTCAAAATAAGGATCATGGCTTTATCATGGCCTTTATGCTACAGATTCTTTCCATGTTTCCTTTCCCTCTCCATCTCCTCTTTTTATACAAGCCATTTGCAAGCATTACACACACATACACAGCGTAGAGAGAACTCTCAAAATTTCTAAAACAATATCCGAAGTTGTCAAATCTGGAAAGAGAATTTCCAGCCATTTCCAGTCAAAGCCAAGGACCCAAGCGTGCTCCTGAGGCCTCCAGGAGTCATCTCCACACCTTGCACTAACCTGAAGCAAGCCTGAATCATCCACACGAGCATCATCATTTGGTATAATTTCCTTGGATCTAATCTTGCTTAATATGCATTATTAATCAATTTAATGTTTATATACGCGTTCATAGTGATACTTAAGACAAGTTTGACGTGATGCAAACAAGTTTCGAGGCCTAGAACACAGGATGCCATTGTTAGGGCATCCATGGTTGTTGGAGTTTGATCTCTTAGTACAGGGCCTTTTGGACCAATCTAAGGCCATAATCAAACTTAAGGGCTTGATTTATGTAGGATAGGTCTTTTAATCAGTCACGAATCTCACGTTTTTACAGGTTTGGATTTTTGGTGTGGCCGGAGAGGTTTGACTCTGGTGGCTGACTCCGGTAGCTTTGGTGTCACAGCGCCATTGGCTAGTTCAAATCCACTCAGCGCGTGTTTTTTGTGTTGAATATTTCTGGATCCATGTATATCATATAATATTGTTATTATCTTTGGATTAACGAATGAGCAGGTTGGCTGAGTGGTGAGGTAAGCGTGTATACTAGGAAGAGACATGGGTTCGATACCCAGGTCTGGATTTTTATTTTTTCTAAGATTTATATTGCAGATCCAGTGCTCACAAGCACCTTGTGTCCACCATGTACCATCAGATCACCACCATCTAATCCAGATCTGAAGGCCTCAGATGCGTGCCTCACCATGCAGCCTCAAGGACTAGTGACATAGGATCAAACGCAGCTTTGGGCTCCTTGATTTGGGTCTAAGAATTTTCAATTTTCTCACCCCTTGTTTTTTCTATTTGCAGCGCATGGATTAGCCATCTTGGGCCTAAAAAATCTCAATTTTACCACCCTCATTTCATTTTACTACCCAAGCCCATTTGTTTTTGGTTTTACCTTCTATTTTCTTTTTTTTTATTTTGTTTTAATCAATAAAAAATAATTAAAATCACAAAAAAATATAGTTTTAGGTTTTTATTTGAATTAATTTTATAAATTAATTATTAATTATTTTAACCTCCTTTTCTAAATTAAAATTAATTAGAACTTAGGATTTCAATTCATTTTCTTTTCATAATAAAAATACAAAAAAAACATTAGAATTAATTCCCTTTAGACGTACTTTTTCATACCTTAGGATTTTTAGACGTATTTACTATTCGAGCGCGTTATTACTTTTCGCATTTTTATTTCCAAATTATTGTAACTGCTCACAGTCTGTAATAGCTTAATTTAAGATTTTTCTTTATTGCTTTATCCCAAAGTTTTGGAATTGTAATAATCCCCCTCCTCGAAGCTTTGTAATAGCGTAGGATTTACGATTCTCGCATTTTATTCCTGTACATATTAACTGCTAGACTAATAGGATTATATGGCAAGACTAATAATCAAATGTTAGCAAACCTAACACAAAAGACAAAAATAACTCAATACAACACATTTGCACATATACACCTCTAGGGTTTTCCCACTTTGGTTGCCTTTAAAATAAAACAGTCGTGTCCCTCGAAAGTAGGGACACTTTAGCAAAGACCCTCAAATCAAAAGATCATAGTCCCTCGATGAACCTACAGTGTTGCCTTTCGGTAAATGATCTAGTCCCTTAAACATAATTTCTAAAGCGTCACTATATGTTGCCTTTATGACTGCACGATGACCCACGAATGTCCTTCATACATCCAAACGACTATGGCTAGCTACTCAGTAATAATAGGCTAGTCTTGTCTAAAGGAAAGGAGGAAAAGAACAAACCTTTCGAGTAAAAGTAGATAGTTGTCATATGCTTTCTCAAAATAAACTTTTACACTTACACAAAACATTTCAAAAACACTTTAAAAAAACGCTTTATTGACACTCTCGAGGACTGATACAAGAGTTATCATAAAGCGAATCGCCGCATTAAGGCATTTCAAAATACTTTTCAAAAACATACAGAAGCACAAGGTATTTTTCAAATGAGCTGAGCATCTAAGAGCCCATAGAAAACTGCGGATGGAAAGGGTGCTAACACCTTCCCTTTCCATAATCTACCCCCTTACTCAGAAAACATCTCGAAAGGTCTTTTTCTGTTCTTTTCACCCTTTCCTTTGTTGGATAAAATAAAAATTGGTGGCGACTCTTGCTTACTGCAACATTTGAGAACACAAACACAAAACCAGTATATTAGTCGGTTCTGCCACCGTATTACAATTGGGATTTGAAGGGGGATCACACAATGTTACCAAATTAGCCTTCAACGGGTGTTGTAGGGCTTGAGATAGTGACATGTTGATCCTTGTAAATTGCCTTCTCGAGATATCAGGTCTTTGGTGATTAGATTATTATTGCGGTCTTTGAATAAAGGTTGGATTGGAGATTAGAATTGCATTTACAGATTGACGATGGTCCTTCTTGACATGACCCCTTGATCCATATACGGCGTTAGTTTCCTTTTTGCCAGTAAATGTTTTTTCACAGCATTTGATGTAGAAGTAAAGACCATAGGTATCTTCCCATTTTTAATACCTCTCTCAACCCTTTCACCAATCGAGATTAACTTAATGAGTCCAGATGATGAGCTCCTAATCAGTAAGTTAAAGAATGGCCCAGTCAACGTCCCCATAAACATATCTACCAATTCCCTATCAGTTAATGGTGACTGCACCTTGCCAGCCAGGTCTCTCCACTTTTGAGTGTATTCCTTGAAGCTCTCATTAGAACCCGTGGTTATTCCTTGCAATTGTACTCTAGTTGGCGCCAGATCGAAGTTATATTGATATTGACGGTAGAAAGAGGTGGCCAAGTCCTCCCAGGTATAGATGTTAGAACCTTCTAACTGGTAAAACCACTTCAATTGAGTCCCAGACAGACTTTCTTGAAAGAAGTGCACCCACAACTTCTTATCAGTGGTATGAATTTTGCGGACGTAAGATCTCAAGTGAAGCTTTGGGCAAGAGACACCATCGTACTTGGAAAAGATTGGAATCTTGAATTTGTGGGGAATGACTACCGCAGGAACCAAACCCAAGTCACCAAAATCCAGGCCAGGCACAACTTGAATTTCCACAGCCTTCAATTTGTCCTCTAGTTGCTTATACTTTTCTTCACCCAGTGGATATTGTTTGTCAAGATAATTCTTGTCCTCAGAGACTTGATTGTTTCCACCCCCAGCACGGGTGCTCCTTGCATCTTCATCTTGATTCTCATCCTCTTCGGAGGAGTCCTCTTCAACTTGAATTTGTCGGACGGGGCCCTTGAACCTCTTCCCCATGTTGACTATAGCTCTCTTCTTGGTCTTCTTCTTCATGACTAGATGCTTCGTCATTTCTTGTTGACCATTTTCTAAGTTCAGCAGAGTCTCTTGGAATTGATAATTTTGAGTCTGCAAGTCCTTCACAGTCTGCTCGAGATCCATCTTGTACTGAAATAAATCGTAGAAAGATGAGGAAACTTGTGTTGGAAAACCTGTTTATGATATGATGTATGTTATGCGTATGCAATGCTTTCAAGGATCTTTGAGATTTAAATTTACTTAAACAAAGAGGAAACAAAAAATTAATTATATTAATAAGTTCATGAATTACAAATGCCTCTTGGGATTACAACGGAAGATACAAAATAAACTCCTGAAACAAAAGGACTCAAGCTTTCCATGGGTATATCCTCTTTGGTGCAATGTAGGCGTTCAAACTTCGCTCTTCATGAAGTTGCCTCATGAGCTCCAAAACCTTCTTCTCGCTTGCGTAGAACTGTGCTTCAAATATATCTCGTTACCCTTTGAGTTGAATCCATGATATTTGCAATTCCTCAAAGTCGGTAGGCATGTCATGGTGAAGAATGGTGTAGGGAGTGTCTCCTTCATCAATAGGCTCCATAATTATTGGTAAGATGGCCACATACGGCATCATGAGGTTTTGAGCGTGAGCTCGCACCCATTTGAGATAAGGTTCCAAAGGAATGGAGTTCTTATGCCCCAAAGTTTTGGTGTCAACCTTGTTCACCATGCTCTATGCTCGTACAAATCTTTGATGATAACTTTGGACATCAATCTCATAGTCAAACACAATACCTTGAACAAGCGCGTCATGCAGACCATCTCTCCGAGCGTAACCAAATTTTCGTAGAGACAAGCAAGGATTATAAGTGATACCTCCCCTAATTCCAAGGAGTGTGACATTAGGGAATTCCCCACAATGGTTAATAATGGTAACATCCTCCAAAGATCGAGAACACCAATGAATATTTGCATGCGAGAGTGACATCAACCTTTGAGAACATCTCATGCCTTGTTTGTTCTTCAAAACTGATCGAGGAAGGTGCGAAATAAACCACCTAGCTAAAAAAGGAGTGCAACACATAAGAATCCCTCTTCTCTTCATGGTGCGAGCGTGAAGAGAATGCAAAATGTCTCCAAGTAAGGTAGGCACCGGGTTACGAGATAGAAAAACTTTGAATCGTATTCACATCTATGAGTTGGTCCGGGTTAGGGAACAACACTATCCCATAGATTAGAAGAGTCAAAACTTCTTCAAAAGCTTGCAAATCCAGAGCATCCCAAAAAAGTTGAGCCTTCTCAAATAGAAACTTGGCTAGAAAACCCTTAACACCAGTTCTGGTCTCCCAATTTGCCACAACGTCGGACCATTGCAAATATAAGGCTAAAGCAATTTCCTCAAGTATTGGGTCTTTCTCAATACTAGTAAAGGGTGATTGATCAAGAATAGGCACTCCCAAGAGTTGAGAGAACTCCTCCATGGTGGGAACTAGTTGGTTATCAGGAAATGTGAAACAGTGGTGTTTAGGATCAAAGAATTGAAAGATCACTTTCTTCATGTCTTCATCAAGGCTTTAGGTAACCAGATTGAGAAGTTGAGCAAATCTTTTTGTGAACAGAGAATTATTAGGAACCCTTGACGCTAACTCTTTGAGTTGAGGGGTCACTCTTAGGAGGTTGATTTGGATAGTATTCTTACGAATGGAAGCCATGTCCTACAAAACAGAACAAAGATAAATCTCCAGGTCCTTGAAATGGTTAGTGAAAATTCTATGGTATGACGTCATGATGTTATATACAAATAATCATATACAAGCACACAAACAAGTCCTTAAGTTAGGCTTGCATGGGGTTTATAGGTAAGCACCCTCTTGAAATTTAGTTGGTTCAACCTGTCCTAAAAAGTAAATGGGTTCTGGGGAATCTGAATATCATTGATCTTTCTTCATCGGGCATTGTTTCAGTTCAAGCCTTTGTTTTAGCGGCCAAAATATCCTGAAAGTCTGATCTCAATGAGCGTAGTATCGAGTATCAACCAACTTCGGACAGCACCAAAGCCTGCTATCTCACTAATTCCTAATGGCCAAGTTGTTCAATTAAAGGTTTTATGGTCAATTAGTGCTTCATGACACCACACCGCGGCCCCGTATTCTCCTTGACTGGACTCAAGGGATATCGGTACCAAAAAATGTGTCACACTAATATAGCCATCGTTTCAACCATGTCGGTATACCATGCATAGTCCCCATGATCTATTTCTACTTACCTAATAATGTTCCCTGATCCGGGTATAGGATCAATATAAAACCCAAATAACCATTTAAAAGTAAAGTAAGCAAATCAAACAATAAAAGCATTTAAATATGAACTAGTCTCTAAGGTAACCCCACTTTTAAGCAATCCCCAGCAGAGTCGCCAGTTCTGTAATATCGTGGGAGAACTGACTTGGGTCTTTTTCATTTTATCACAATTGTTGTGGATAGCAAGAGTCGCCACCGACTTTTCTTCTATCCAATAAAGGAAAGGGTGAAAAGAACAGGAAATACCTTTTGAAAATTTTCTTGAGTTCGGGGGGTAGGTTATGAAAAGGGAAGGTATTAGCATCCTTTCCATCCATAGTTACCTACGGGATCTTATTTTGCTAGCTCACTTTAGAATGCCTTTGTCAATGTTTTTTTGTTTTGTGTAAGTTTGAAAATATTTTGAAAACGCCTTTGTTTTGGAAAACTTTGTAATTATTCTCGTCTCTATAAGAATGTATACAAAGTGTTGGTTTTGAAAATAGTTCAAAGAGATGTTTGTTTTTGAAAAGATGTTTTTGAAATTATAAGTGTGAAGATGGTTTTATTTATGAACAAGCAACTATGAGCGTTCTACCTACTCGAAAAAAGTCTTAGTTTTTTTCCTCCTCCTTTAGATAGTGTTATCTTACCATTAATTAGTAAGTAACCATATAATTGGATGTTAAGGGACAGGCGTGGGTCATCGTACAGTCATAGAAGGCAACATTGTAAGATATTTTAGTAGTTTTAAGGGTTTAAGATCATTTACCGAAGGCAACATTAAAGGGTCATCGAGGGACTACGGTCTTGTATTTGAGGGTCATTGCTAAAATATACCACGTTTGAGGGACATGACTGTTTATTCTAAGGCAACAAGCGTGGGTTAACCCTAGAGGTGCAAGTGTGCAAGGTGTATTGATTTCATGCATTTTTGTCTTGAATTAGGGTTTTCTACTTGTTGGTTTTACGTCTTATCATTCAAACCCTAATTACTAACAATTATATTGAAAGCGGTAAATTGCGGAAATTAAATATCCTACGTTATTACATCATTTGGGGATGGGGATACAATTTACAAATGGGGGAAGAAAGAAATTAAATCCTAATTTATTATTACAACCATATTGAATATTGCAAAATAAAATATACAAGAATATGAAAATAATGTACAAGAAAAGAAAATTGTTTTGTTTGAGTTTTTGATGAAAGGTTTTAATCTTTAATAAAACTAAATAAGAGAAAGAAAATAATTAATTAGCCTAAGTTGATTTAATAAAACTAAACCTAGATTATTTTAAGAAAAGAAATTAAATTAATTTAAGAAAAGGAATTAGATTTGTTAAGAAAACATTTTTAGGGTTTTTGATGAAAGAGAGATTTTGGTAATTTTTAACCTAATTAAAACTAATTAATTATTTACAAAAGAAATTAACTAATTTATTTAATCAAAATCTAAAATCTAAGTTAGTTAAAAAAGAACTTAAATAAACCTAAGTCTAATTAAATTCTAATTCTAAAAGAAATCAATTAGTTAAGAAAATATTTTATATGTTTTATTTATAAAAAATAAACAAGGTGAAAATAAAATAAAAATAGAGAATTATTTAAGAAAATATATTTTTTTTGGTTAAAATAAAATAATAAAATAAATAAAAGTAATATATATATATATATATATATATATATATATATATATATATATATATATATATATATATATATATATATATATATATATATATATATATATATATATATATATATATATATATATATATATATATATATATATATATATATATATATATATATATATTGCGCTAGGTGCTAAAAAGTAGAAAGGGGGTTAAAAGTTAGTAAAAGGGAGTCTAGGCCCAAGTCAGATTTTTGTTTGATGCTGAAAGCAAATAAAAAAAGGTGAAATAGGCTTGGTTGTTTTTGTACCCCAAAATTCGCCCTCTCACTTTCTCAAGATTTCTCTCGCATGTGTGATTACAAAAATATGTTTAAAGAAATAAAGAAAATGTAAAATTTTGAAGATGTTAATGTGCCTTTCGATTAGGCCAAAAAAGAAACAAGTTGGCTTCGATTTAGCAAAGCTTCGATCTGGATGTATAGCTTCCTTCGAAGTGACCCCCTTCAATCCACAAGTTGGACATGTGATTTCCTTCGAAGTAACCTCCTTCGATCCACAAGTTGGGCATGTGATTTCCTTCAAAGTAACCCCTTTCGATCTGGCCATATAGCTTCCTTCGAAGTGACCCCCTTCGACCCACAAGTTGGGCATGTGATTTCCTTCGAAGTAACCCCCATCGATCTGGCCATATAGTTTCCTTCGAAGTAACCCCCTTTGATCCACAAGTTGGGCATGTGATTTCCTTCAAGGTGGCCTCCTTCAATTCACAAATTGGGTAATTAAACCCTTCGAAGCAACATGCTTAGATCACACATTGTTTGGAAATAAACGTTTTTGTATGATGATGGATCTGGTCGAAGTGATCAAAACAAAAGGGTGGTTTATTCAAGGAGTTTTATTGACTACAGTCCCATATACTGCCAAACTCAAGCAAGTTGTGCTGCTATGCAGCAGTCCTGCATCAACCTGCCACAATGCTCCAAAATACTGCTGAGCCTGCATTGTCTCAGTCCCATACTTATAAAAAAAAGGAATGCATAAGATCTGCATCGAAGAAAACAAGGGGGCAGTGTTGTACCCCAAAATTTTCCCTCCCATATTTCTCAAGACATGCCAAGAATAATCTCCAAATGGCTCAAGATTGCTCAAGAGTGGGACAGTCAAATCATCTCCTAAGGCAGTCAACCTCAAATTAGGGTTTTGTGTTGCATCAAGGTCCTTACATCCAAATGACCTCAAGTTCTCCCAAATGTCCTAATATGTTCTCAAGTTCATCCATGTCAAATTTCAAGCCTTGCAGAGGAAGTTTGGTCAGCCAATTGCTCAAAGGGTCCAAAAATCGACTATGCTAGGGCAAAAGTCAACTGTGATCTACAAATAGTCAAACCTCAATATTTTTTGTCAACATTCTCATTTTGAAGGATAATTCATTATTTGATCAAGGGTTGATCATGATTCATCAAGGATTGCTCAAAATCCATCAAGACTCAAAAGTTGTTAAATTAGGGTTTTGTAGGAAAAGTCAACTCAACTTTGACCAAGCATAACTTTCTCATAATTTATGAGAAATGACCAATCCAAATCTCATTTTGAATATGATACAATTTCCTACAATCCATCTTCACACCCCAAGATCAAGAAATGCACTCACAAAAAGTTACAAATTTGGACATTATAGGTCATTTTTGAAAGTTAACAAAAACACCTTTTTCCAAAGCTTATAACTTGAGAATGGAATATCAAAATGCGATGATACCAAAAGTTTTGGTTAGAGGACATCTCAAGGTTTCTAAAAAGTTCAAGAACATCTCCAAAAGTTCAAAATTGAGGAAGTTATGTATTGTTGAAGTTGGGCTTTTTTTCCAAAATTGCCAAAAGTCAACTATCCCCAAAACTTCAAATTTTGTCAAATGGGCCCACTTTTTTCCACTTGATTTGATCTTGTCACACTACACACGTGTCCTATATTCAGTATTGTGTCCAATCATTAATTTTTCTATTTTATTTGATTTTCATTGAATTAATTCATTTTTAACCAATTTAAATCCAAATAAAATCCAAATCTTGATAACTTGGTATCTTTTTGATTGATACATGCTTTAATTATCATCATGGACAAGATCAAACTCGTATCAAGCCATATCATGCACAAAATATTGGTTTTTGACAAATTTGGAAGCTTTTTCAATGGAGAATAAAATCACATCTTCAATCATCAATGCATAAGGATTCAAGCCCAAATTTTTAACCTAATGCATTGCCTTATACTTATACAAGCTAAAGGCACGAAAATCAGAACAGAGAGGCTGCCAAATCATAAAAGCAAAAACATGAAAAAAGCTTGAAAAAGCTTGAAACTGAAATCCATTCTAGAGGCAGATTCAAGGTCAAATCTCAATGTAGACCTCTTGCTGGACATCCATTGAGTCTAAAGCAATCAAAATCAAGCTCTGAAACATCCCCAATCACGTTGTAAGTATCCCCGGAAACCGCCCTGCATCTGAAATCGAAATCTCTCATTCTTACATTTTTTTGACAAACCATGGACATATTCTTGATCTTTGTATGATTTCCAAACTGTCTGCAATATTTGATTGTGTTTTTGTAGCCTGTAATGCCATACCCGAAACTAGGGTTTTTGGTTCTTGTTTTTAGGCGTTTGAGTTTCAGGCAAAATTGAGGCAAATAATGGACATGGATGAATTCAGGAGAGAGAGACGAACAAGACCATGGCTTTAGATTGAATTTTCATGGCCTGGATTTGATTTTAGGTTCAACCTACGTTTTTTGCTGCGGATACGAATCCGCAGGTAATTCTTGTGTAATTCCAAGGACAGGGACGAAGACGTGTCCCCATCCCATACGTCCATTCAAATTATTCGCGCTTTTTATTTTTTTGTTCAGGCATATGAATTTGTTTCCAATATAATATTTAGTGCTTATTCCACTAACAATTAAGTGCAGTGGTTGAGTTGGTAAAGGCGAACGTTCAAAGGCCTACAGGACCTGGGTTCGAATCCCAGGTCCTCCAAAACTTTGTATTATTTTGTTTCAGATATTCCAACGCGCTTCAGCAAGCGTAGTCCACCATACGCCTTCAGATCTCAACGTGCCAGATGGCCTCCAGGCCAAATCTGATGGTCTAGTGGGGAGATCCATCATACACTCCAGTCAGCGCATGTGTGGAGAATCAACAAAGTCAACCCAGGCGAGCGCCTGTTGGGCCACTAATTTGCTATTCTCACCATCCAATCTGGGCACAAACCCCTTGGGTATTTCTAATTCATTTTTTATTTTATTTCATTTATTTACATTGTTTATTTAATTATTTTCACTATTATTTTTTTAACTAAGCAATCACATCTTTTTCTCATAAAATCAAAAAACCAAAAAATATACTTTATTTATTAAAATTAAATTCCTCATTTTATTTTTGCAAATAAATTATTTAATTAATTTAGTTTTAATTAGGTTTAACTTTTAATATTTTTTGCAATATTTAAAATTGATGTAGAAAATTAGGTTTTTATTAACTTTGACCAAATTTATTTTATTTTCTTTAAATATCCAAAAATCCAAAGATATTTTAATTAATTAATTAATTTAATTGTTAATTTAGATTTAATTTCTTTTAATTCAAAAACAACAAAAAAATGCTTTCTTTCAAAAAAGGGTCAAAACCCTAAAAATTTCGCATTCGATTTAATTTTTTGCGCGCGATCCATTTATAATATTGATGTAATTGTTTTCCGGGATGTAATAGCTTTAAATAGGACTTTAATTTATTTATTGCTTTATTTACTTTCCTCAATTTAAATTCAAGGGTTTGTTTTTGGCGATGTAAATACCCGACGCCTTGTAATAGTTTAGATTTAATTTCCACAATTTAAAATTCCGCAGCTCATAAACTGTTAGATGTATGGTAATAGGGAATGCATGACAAGATCAAATGTATGAACTTAAAATCAACATAGCTCACCCATGACATGTACAAAGATAAAGTTAACCGAAATGACACACTCGCACATACGCACTCTTAGGGTACACCTCACTAGGTTGCCTCCGAACGTGGTCATTGAGTATAGGAAGTTTTAGAGGTCGCCCTCTTGTCCAAAGATCATAGTTGCCTCGAAACGGTTGCCCCGGAAAAATGATCTAAGACATTAGGGTTACCGCTAAGGCATCCTAACATTGCTTTAGTGACCACACGTCCCTTAAATCGAATTGACCCTTAAAACTCCAACGACGATGCTACCTACTCATCAATAGTGGGATAGCATTTCCTAAAGGACATTAGCACAGATTAATTCCCTTTTCGAGTAGGTAGATGGTTCTTAAGTACTTGCTCCTTTTAAAACAAAACAAAACTTTTCGCACTTACACTCCTTTCAAACAAAAAAACTTCTTTCAAACCCACAAACACGAAGAAAAGAAAATTTTGAAAACACTTTGAGCAAGTACCTAAGAGCCCGTGGATAACCATGGATAGAAAGGGTTCTAACACCTTCCCTTTCTATAATCTATCCGCCGGACCCGAGAAACATCTCGAAAAAAGGAATTTTTCTGTGCTTTTTTCCTTTCCTTGTTGGATAAAATAAAAGACGGTGGCGACTCTTGCTTACCGCGACATTTTGCAAAAACAAACGCAAAACGCGAACCAGCATATCCAAAACAGTCAGTTCTCTCCCACCGTATCACAGAACTGGCGACTCTACTGGGGATATGCTTAATAAGTGGGGTGTACCTTAGGATTAGATCATTGTGTTTTCAATTGTTTGCTTTGTATGATTTATATTTGTGGGTAGTATCGGAGTTACTATAGATCCTAACTCGGATCTGGGGGTACCCTTTAGGTAAGTAGCAATAAACTGTGAGGGAACTGGACGGCGTAGACCGATACGGTTGAAGCAGTAGCTACGTTGGTGTGGCCCTTTAGATTGTACCGATATCCCTTGTGTTGGAACAAGGAGAATATGGGTCATCTAAGGGGTCATTAAGCACCAACTGACCTTAGAACCTTTAAATTGACCAACTTGGCCATAGAACAGTAGCAGCATGCTACACTCATTGAGACTAAACTCTCACGATGATTCCGGCCGCAAGAAAAGGTTGCTAAACTGAAATTATGACCGATCGAGGGTAGTCAGTGATATTGAGATCCTCTAGAACCCGGTTACTATTTTTAGGACAGGTTTAAACCAACTAAACTGAAAGAGGGTAGTACATAAGCTCCTTTCCAGCCTGAAATCTAAGGGCTCTCTGTGTGACTTGTGTACCTTTACCATGTTTTCTATTTGTGGATACTTGTGGTGTGCTTACTATCATGACATCATGACATCATAACATTGCATACATCTTGCATAAGACTAACCTATTTCAAAGACAGGAGGGATTCATCTTTGTTCTGTTTTGTAGGTCATCATGATGCCCATGCGTAGGAATACCATCCGGATCATCTTTTTCCAGGTTCCCACCTTGCTTAAAGATTTGATTGCAAAGATGCCTGATACTACTTCCTTCCTCAGGAGACATGGTTATCTTCTCAGTTTGGTCACCTCAAAATTGGACGAGCAGATGATGAGCGTTTTGGTCCAATTCTATGATCTGATGTACCATTGCTTTACTTTCCAGGACTATCAGCTGGTTCCCACCTTAGAAGAGTTCTCTGATCTGCTCGGTATCTCTATTCTGGAGCAGACCCCGTTTACTGGTTGGGAGAAGATTCTTAGGCCCGAAGAGATTGTTGCAGCCCTTCATTTGACCAAAGATGAGGTGATGGCTAATTGGGAAACTAGAAGTGGAGCAAAGGGCTTTCTGACTAAGTTTTTGGTTGGTAAGGCTAACTATTTTTGGGATAGCCTAGACTTCAAGGCATTCAAGGATATTCTGGCTCTTCTGATATATGGCTTGGTATTGTTTCCGAACTCTGACTCCTTTATTGATGTTAATACGGTAAAGATCTTCATCTCTCGGAATCCGGTGCCCACTCTCCTGGGTGACATTCTTCATCAGCTTTATGCTCGTACATCCCGAAAGCGGGGAACCTTGCTGTGTTGTGCTCCGTTGTTGGCACGGTGGTTTATTTCGCACCTTCCCAAGTCAGTGCTGAAGAATAAAGAAGGCATGGGCTGGGCTTATAGGGTGATGTCTCTCTCTCATAATGACATTATCTAGACTCTCAAGGGTATGGATGAAGAGGCTATCATTGATCGATGTGGGGAGTATCCCAATGTTCCACTATTAGGAACCCATGGAGGAATTTCTTACAACCCATGCTTAGCTCTACGTCAGTTTGGGCGTGCCAGAAGAGAAGGACCTCATGAGATGCTAATGCCTAGTATCATCTTTGATTTTCAAAGGGATAGCGACGAGCAATGTCACAGATTCATAAAGGCTTGGGATAGAGTTCACAGATCTGATCCACACGAGCTAGGTCCAAAGACTTCTCTTCCAATGGAGCCATATCTCAGATGGGTCCGTATCCGTGCCCAGAAGCTGGGTATGCCATATGAAGTTGTCCGGCCTATCATTGTTGAAATTGCTAATGAAGAAGGGGTTCTTCCAACCATCCTCCATCCTCATATGCCCACTGACATTGGGGCACTGAAAAGGTCTTGGATGCAACTGAGGGAAGAACGGGATGCTTACCGAGAGAAGTTCAATGAGCAAGAGCAGAAGATCCAGAGGTTGACTAGGCAATTGTAGAATGAGCAGATTCTCAACGACTATGTCCGCACTGATAAGAAGAGACCATGGGAGCATTAATTGACCTTGGATTATTTCCTTTCCAGTTTTATTTACTTTTCAGTATTTCCATTCCTGTAACGCCTTAAGGGAAATTTGTTGAACAATTTGAATTACAAAGTTTTTCTAATAAAGTGTATTTCCCTTCTTGTTACAAATTTGAATCTCTCGATTGTCTTTGAAATCATGTCATACGCATTTCATCCCATGCACTTCATAAACAGGTACCCATTACAGGTCTCTTATCTTCTTCGCTGTTTATTTCAGCACTCATCATGTCTGCTGAACCTTCAACTGAGCAAGCTATCAAGGCCCTCCAGGCCCAGAATGCCCAATTTCAAGAGCTGTTCATGAATCTAGCTAAGGGTCAGCAAGACCTGAAGACCCTGATTCTGAAAGAGAAGAAGAAGAAAAAGAATAGGACAATCCTGTTTAACACGGGACACAGATTTGGGAACAGGCTGCAGAATGAAGTTGATCTGACCACCTCATCTGGAGGAAAAGATAGTCAAGAGGAAAGAAGGGCTCCTAGCCCTGTGGTCTCCGACAACGAGACAGACTTTGACGAAGAACAGTATCCTCCTGCTGAGGATAGATACAAGCAACTGGAAGACCGGTTGAGTGCTATGGAAGTTCAGAAAGTGCCTGGTCTGGACTTTGGTGATCTAGGTCTATCATCTGGGGTGGTGATTCCCCACAAATTCAAGGCACCAGCCTTTGCCAAGTATGACGGAGTTTCTTGTCCAAAGCTGCACCTCCGGTCATATGTGAGGAAGATTCAGCCGTACACTGCTGATAAGAACCTATGGATCCATTTCTTTCAAGACAGTCTCTCAGGGACTCAGCTTGAGTGGTTCTATCAGTTAGACGGAGCCAGTATCCGTAGTTGGGAAGATTTGGCTACTGCTTTCTACAGGCAGTATCAGTATAACTCCGACCTCGCTCCCACGCGTACCCAACTCCAGGGTATGTCAATGGGAACGGGTGAAGGATTCAAAGATTATGCTCAGAAGTGGAGGGACCTCGCCGGAAGAGTACAACCACCATTAGCTGATCGGGAACTTGTGGATATGTTTCTGGGGACCCTGTCTGGTCCATTTTTCAACCACTTAATTGGAAGCTCTTCATCAGGGTTTACAGAACTAATTCTGATCGGTGAGAGGATTGAGGCTGGTATTAAGGCTGGTAAGATACATAAGGGTGCCTCATCAAGCGCCGAGAATAAGCCATTTAAGAAAGAATCCAGTGTTGTCTACAGTGCAAGAAGACAGAATAGACCTGAACACCGCCAAGCTGTTAATGCGGTTGTTATTTCAAAACCTGCTGGTGCTCCTCAGCACAACAATCAACAAAAGGACGAGATACCTCGAAGGCAATTCACCCGTCTCAGCATGACCTTATCTCAGATTCTGCCACAGTTGCTGAAGACCAATCTGGTGATTCCAAAGGAAGCCCCAAAGAATCCAAATACAACATCACCGAGGTATAACCCTAATGCCCGCTGTGCTTATCACTCTGATAGCCCGGGACATAATACAAATGATTGTTGAACTTTGAAGAATAAGATACAGGACTTAATTGATGACAAGGAGATTGAGTTCGAGGCGCCCGAGAGGCCTAACGTTGTGACTGCTCCTATGCCCAAGCATGGAGTAAATGCTATAGAAGAAGACTCGTTTGTGGTTTCTGTGGACGATATTGTTACCCCTTTGTTGACTGTAAAGAAGAACCTTTTGCTAGCCGGTTTATTTCCGAGTTGTGACGAAGGTTGTCGTATGTGTTCTGTTCTACCTACCGGTTGTCGTCTCTTGAAGTCAGGTGTCCAACGCCTGATGGATAGTAGAGAAATTCTATTTGAGAAGACTGTTGTTCCCTCCATTCCTACTGAAGAAGTTTCCATCATTACCATTTTCGATAATTCTTCCAAGGCTCCCTCGAGGACGCCTGTTAGAATTACATCTGTTCCAAGAACCGCACCTGTAATCATCACTGTTCCGGGGCCCATCCCCTATACCTCTGATAAAGCTGTCCCTTGGCACTATGGGGCTGATGTTTATTTTCATGGAGTTAAGCAAGAGTTGGATGCTGATACTGACATCAACAATATTGTTGGACCTTCTAAAGTCACCCGCAACAGAAGACTTTTCTCACCTGATATTGCTCCACCAACTGTCTAAAAACCCATTGTTATTACACCCGCCAGTGTACCTGTCACTATTCCTGTGCAAGTTCCTATTCTTACCCTTGTCGCCGAGTCATCTGACGCTCGGGGAAAAGGGATCACTACTGATGTGCCTGCCCAGACAGAGGCACCAAAGACGATTACTGTTGAAGCTTCTAAGCAAGAGATGGAAGAGATCCTGAAGATCATCAAAAAGAGTGATTACAATCTAGTTGAACAGCTGGGGCAAACCCCGTCCAAGATTTCTATGTTGTCACTGTTATTATGCTCAGAGGCCCATGCCAAGGCTCTGATTACCTTCTTAAAGATTGCCCACGTGCCACAAGAGACATCAGCTGATCAGTTTACAGATTGCGTGGCCAATTTGACTGCTGATAATGGTTTGGGTTTCTCGGACGTCGACTTGACTGCTAAGGGGAAGAATCACAACGATGCCCTGCATGTCTCCATTGAATGCAGGGGAACTACTCTTGCTCATGTATTGGTGGATATTGGTTCCTCATTGAATGTCTTGCCTAAGAAAGCTCTAGACCGGTTGGACTGTGAAGGGTTGGAGTTGAAACCAAGCAACATTGTCGTCAGGGCCTTTGATGGGTCTAAGAGAATGGTGCATGGAGAAGTTGATATCCCGATTAAGGTTGGTTCTCAGGTTTTCAATTATACATTCTATGTGATGGACATTCGGACATCTTATTCTTGTTTGCTGGTTCGTCCATGGATCCACAAAGCTGGGGCCGTAACCTCAACATTCCACCAGAAGCTGAAGTACCCGGTTAAAGGGAATATTGTGACAGTGCAAGGAGAGCAGGAGTACATGGTTAGCCACCTCAACTCTTTCCGATATGTAGATATGGATGGGGAGTTCATTGAGACCCCATTCCAGCATTTTGAAGAGGTTCCCCAAACACTGGCGTCAT
Source organism: Vicia faba (assembly GCA_948472305.1). NCBI lineage: Eukaryota > Viridiplantae > Streptophyta > Magnoliopsida > Fabales > Fabaceae > Vicia > Vicia faba. The sequence goes on along the minus strand of OX451739.1, from coordinate 281,941,821 downwards.
CTGAGACGGTTGTCGAAGATTATCCATTGAAGATGGCTTCCTTAAAGGATTCCCGGGTTGTTATTGAGAAAGGTGGGTGTGCAAATTGGGGACGACTCCCTGATTTTACAGAAGACTAACAAGTTTGGTTTAGGTTTCACTGCAGAAGCTCAGAGGGTTGTACGGAATGCACGAATTGGAAGACCTCCCGTGTTTATCAGTAACTCAAGAGTGAATGCCATCGAAGATGATGTGGAAGAGTTTGAGTTCGACAGCTGGATCTATCCTACGACCGACGGTGGACCAATCAACTGGACAGCAAAGGACTTCATCCCTATTACTTTTGTTACCCAGTAATGAAACTTTTTGTTTTGAATATGTAACAGACAATGTTTTGAACTTTATGGCCCGGTGTCTTACCCGAGGCACTGTGGCTTCATTTGTGAGGGCTTTATGTGTGTCATTTTCATATATCATTAATAAAAGAATTGGACGTTCTTGCATTTCAAATTTTACACTCCTTGTTTTTCTTTATTATATATTGCAAAATGGCTATTTTACACACACTCACATATACAGGTCCACATCCACTCTGGATCTCACTGGTAACGACTCTGCTACTGCTAGTTATGACTTCGAAAATCCGATCAACTTAGCCGAAGACGAAGGTGAAGATGATTGCAAAGTGCCTGGTGAACTTGCAAGATTGTTACTTCAGGAAGAGAGGGCTATTCAGCCGCACGAAGAGCCGGTGGAATCAGTTAATCTGGGTACAGAGACAGATAAGAAGGAAGTAAAGATTGGTGCCAATCTGGAACTTAGTGTGAAGCAACGGTTGATTCAGATGCTGCATGACTACATTGAGATCTTCGCCTGGTCTTACGAAGATATGCCTGGTTTGGATACCGATATTGTGGTTCATCACCTACCTACCAAGGAAGACTGTCCTCCAGTAAAACAGAAGGTCCGACGAATGCGCCCAGAGATGTCTGAGAAAATCAAGGCTGAAGTTATGAAACAGTTCGACGCCGGTTTTCTAGCAGTTACTTCTTACCCTCAGTGGGTTGCCAATGTGGTTCCGGTACCGAAGAAGGATGGTAAGGTTCGAATGTGTGTTGACTACAGGGATTTAATCAGGGCAAGCCCAAAGGATGACTTCCCTCTACCTCATATCGACATTCTGGTTGACAACACTGCTCAGCACAAGGTATTCTCCTTCATGGATAGTTTCTCCGGTTATAATCAGATTAAAATGGCTCCCGAAGACATGGAGAAGACTACCTTTGTTACTCAGTGGGGTACCTTTTTCTATAAGGTGTAGCGATAAAAAATGTAGCAGGGTAAATCGGAGATCGAATTATTGATTAATTCGTCTCACAAAAAGCAAGAGTCGCCGCCACGCTTTATTATTTCCAAGGGAAAAGGGGAAAGAGCGAAATAAAACCCTAAAATATGCAATGTAAATAATACTTTTAAAAGTAATAAAAATACAAGGCGTTTTTGAAAAGAGGTCTATGGTTCGGGGGTTGGTTATATAATGGGAAGGTATTAGCACCCAATGTATCTATAGTACTCTATAGGAACCTTTTGAAATATCTGTTTATTAAAATGTTCGTTTGATTAAAATAAATTGTTTTGGCCGAAAAGGGGTACGGACGGTTTTTTGAAGGTACGACGACCTAATGTCGAAGTTTTGGCTTAAAAGGTATAAGTTTTGAAAAGATTGAATATTTGGGGAAAAATTGTCTTAAGTTTTAATGAAATGAAGATATTCGCGTGATTGGACTTGAGGACATGAAGTCAACCAGTTTAATCATTTTTTCTCTTGGATTTAGACGTAAACGGAATAAACAAGTAAAGACAAAATAATTAAACAGAAAATTATGCAGATAATGATTAAATAGCTAAGTGATATACAACAATTAAATAATAGACCAAATGGTGTGAACATGCATTTTTGTATTTTTGTTTAATATTAATTAAAGCGAGTGAATTAATTAAAGAAAATAAAATGTTTTTTAAGTTTCTATTTTTATATGTTTTTTTTAATATTAATATAAGTATTATTTAAGAATTATTAAATAATTTTAAACTAAATTAAAACTTAAAAGTTATTAATTAAACCTAATAAAAAAGAATACTAAAATTACTAAATTAATCCTAAAGTTCAACTAATAAAAGTTGGTCACATTATTTAAAACTTTGTCTAATTAAATTACCTCTTATTTGATTAAATTACTAATAAAACTAAATTAATAAGATTCTAAAAAAAACTAAAAGAAAATAAATGAAGAAGGGGTATCAAAATTAAAGGGGGGTGGATAGTAAACCACTGCATGGGCTAAAGGGTTTTAAAGGGCCCAAACAAAACAGAAAAGGGGGTGTTATGGGATTCGTTGGGTCTTGGCTAAGGAAACGGGTAAGGTCCAAACATTCCATAATTGTTAGGGTTAAACATTGTTTTAGTTTTGGGGAAAACAGATTAGGGTTAAGGTTTTGACAGAGGCGCCGCTTGTTCATCGCTCACTTCATCTTCTTCGTCTTTCATGCTCTCGCCTCTGAGTTCTCCTTGCCCGAGCCTCCAACGCCTCTTCTGTGTTCTCCTTCCCACGATGAAGCACGCGATAGTTCAAGGTTAATTTCCGTTTTATCTCTTGGGTTTTTTATGATTTTTTGCATGTTCATGATTTTGTGTCCACTTTAATTCTGACTTCATTTTTTACGTGATTTCTGTTGAGATGGTGAAAAGGAAAAGAGAAAAGCAAGGCTACCTTTATGGAGGAGGAGTGAGAGGCGTTACGGAGGCTTGCTGGCGGAGGAGTGAAGCGCGGTGGCTTGGAGTCCTGGTATTTGTGTCTTACTTTTTTGTTTAGTGATGAAAAACCTGAAAACAAAAACTCTACCTTCTTCCTCTTGGTAGCCTTTGTATGCTTCACTGTTGCCTTCGAATACTTTTCTTCTTTTCTTCTTCTTGCCTTACTTCTGTTGCCACTTTTTGTATTAGCCTATGATGATGTAATTCTAAGGCCTGATGGGTTTGGACATTGGTTTGATAAAAGTTTGCATTGTTCTGGTTTTTTGCTTTGGTTGGATTGGCCGTGGTTTAAGGTTGATGGTGTTGTTGGCTTTTGTGTGGGTTGACAGTGGTTTAAGGTTGATGGTGTTTTTGCTTCAGGTTTGGCCTGGTTTTTGGTTTGTGGCCATAAGGTTTTACTGGTTTATGCAGGTTATAGCCTGTGTTTACTGGTTTTTTGTGAGGCTTCAGGCAGGTTGGGCGTGTATGGCTGGTTTATGCAGGTTATGGCATTAGAAGATTCACAGGTTTTATGGTTTAGGCCATATTGGTTGTGATTGCTAGATGAGGCCTTACTGGTTTTCTGGTTGTTGTTTGAAAACAAGTTGAACAGGTTTTATGGTTTTAGGCCATATTGGTTTTACTGGTTTTCTGGTTATGGCCTTGACATGGTTTTGGTTTATATTGCCTTGTCTTATGTTACTATGGCTTAGGCTTTGAAATGGCTATGGTTTTGCTGTCTTGAATGCAGGTTCTTGTATGTTTTGGTTTATGTTGCAGTTTGAGTTATTTGAACTCCGTTTTTGGTTTTTTTTTTTTGCCTCCAAACGGTTATGAACCCTCTCTTTTTTGAAGGGTTTCTTCTGTTATAACAGTTTGCTGGCTTTGAGGTTATGTTACAGGTGCTGAATATTTTACTATATTTTTTGCCTTTGACCTCTGCACTCTATACTGCTACATTCGGTTTGTCCATATTCTTTTTCATGCTTTCCTTTCCTTACTGTGTTACTGCTGTTTTTGTTTTCCATTCCTTTTTCTGCCTAAGGCCAAAACCTGTAAACCCACACTCTTTCTCTCTTCTCTCTCCTCAGTACAATTTGATATTAAAATGTGATGTTATGTACTTGGTTCTGAAAAAGCATAAGCTGGAAAATGATGAAAATTAGAAATATATTGCTTGCATATATGGTTTTAAAACTGCACATATCTCTTTGTCAACTGCATTGTACAGCATGGGAGCCTTGTGTTTTTTTGGCCTCTTCCTACCTTGGGTAGTTTACGTTGCATATTGGCTTGTGTTGAAAATTGCATATGTTGTTGAACTATGCATATGATGTTGATTTTGAAATATGCAGTTTTGACAAAAATTGAATTTGTGCATATGGTTTTGAACTATGCAGTTTATTTTGAAAAATGCAGTTTTGACAAAAAATGAATTTGTGCATATTTTTAACTTGTGCATTCATATTTGTCAATAAAATTCATCCCTTTTTGTGAACCGAGAGAAATCCCGTGATTTGCAAAGAGGGTAAAAAAACTGATTCCAGCCGTTTGCTTTTAATGATGAACGCTAAATTATTTTTTTTTGCTTTTAATTATATATTCATTTCTTACTTTTTTTTTATTCTTTGCAGGTAAAAATGAGCATTAAAGAAGTATTGGATAGAAGATGAAGATTTAGAACTTAGGAAAAAAATTAGGATAGCTTTTATCTCATTTTAAACATTGTAAAATTATCATTGTAAATACGTTGTAAATAAATACGGTATTTAAACAACAATTGTAACAATTAGAATAAAATGAATAAAACTCCAATATTTTATCAATTAATTCTTTTCTTCTTTGCAATTATTTATTTTATCATTTATAATTCTTTAAATTATATAATAACTGAAAATCAATTCCAATTATTTAAATTTAGAATGATAAATAATTAAATAAACATCATTGATCAATTAATTTTTCTTCAATTATTTACTTCATTATTTATAATTCTTCTAAATTATAATAACTGAAAATAAAATTTCAATTATTTAAACTTAGAATAATAAATAATTAAATAAACATTGTTTGATCAATTAATAACCTTCTTTTCAAATATTTACTTTACTATTTATAATTCTTTAATTTATATAATAACTGAAAAATAAGTTCCAATTATTTAAATTCAGAATAATAAATAATTAAATAAACATTGTTTTAGCATTGATCGATTAATAAATTTAGCGTTCAAAAAATAAACAGCTCTCGACTTGAAAAAGTTATGAATTTAAAATCTGCTTTGCAAACTGATAAAAATAGGTCAAAACCCTTGCAATGTAATGATGCAGATGAGAGATGGTATCTTAGGTCAAAATTTGGGGTACAACAGCTTCCCCTATTTAAGTTTCTTCTATCCGGAGATATAAAGATTGAAATCTTCATCTCGACGAGATTGAAGGTACTTAAATACACAATACGCAAATTTTTGCCCTAAGATACCGCCATTATGTTTGATATGAATGTAGTGATTGAATTCGCAGAGAAAGATATTGTATGAAAACAAGATAATGCGGGAGAAATCAAACACCCACAAAACACAGGGACAAGGATTATACAATACTGGGGAAACGAGCCATCGACTTCAAATGACAGACTCTTGACGGCGAATAAAATTGAGGGAATATGACCTCTGACCCTAACAAAGAAGGCATCTTGCATAGGCCATAAAACAGATTATTGACCCAAAATAACAGTGAGTTCATAACTCAAGGTCAAAGATAGACAGAGAGTATCAAATTGCTGGCGACGGATTACCGACTTCTGAAGGTAAAGATTCATAACAAATTTCTCTGCGAGATTTCCGGAGATATACTCATTAATGCTGAAATAATAAGATTGTAGATACGCAAGTTGCCTCAAATAAAGAAGCTGCCACTTGCTGTTGTCCAGAGATGTCAATAACATACAAGCTGCTCAAATAAAGAAGCTGCCACTTGCTGTATTTCAAAAAATACCAATAACATATAAGCTGCTCAAATAAAGAAGCTGCCACTTGCTGTATTCCAGAAGAATAATAACGTACAAGTTGCTCAAATAAAGAGACCGCCGCTTGCCGTTTTCCAAAAATAATAACGTACAAGTTGCTCATGAAGAGACCGCCGCTTGCCATTTTCCAATGTCTATAACGTACAAGTTGCTCATGAAGAGACCGCCGCTTGCTGCTTTCCAAAAATAATAACGTACAAGTTTCTCATGAAGAGACCGCCGCTTGTCGTTTTCCAAAAATAATAACGTACAAGTTGCTCATGAAGAGACCGCCACTTGTCGTTTTCTAACGATGTCTATAACGTACAAGTTGCTCATGAAGAGACCGCCGCTTGTCGTTTCCCAAAAATAATAACGTACAAGTTGCTCAATGAAGAGTCCGCCGCTTGTCGTTTTCCAAAAATAATAACGTACAAGTTTCTCAATGAAGAGTCCGCCGCTTGCCGTTTTCCAAAAATAACTCAGAAGGAAATTGCAATGATACTGGCAGAGAATAAAATCTTCGTCAAAGAGAATCATGAATCAATCCTTCCTGAGGAGATCACATACTTAAATGTGCAAAATAAATGCACCATTCGTCTAAGTCGCGACTTCACTGGGGAAAATCATGAGATAGCCTATGCAAGAGGCAACAACTCCCTCCAGGAATAAACTAGAGAGAAAACAGTCAAACAAAGACTCCAACCAATGAGAAAGTAACTCGATTGGGGAATTCATCCTATCCAGAAATGGACAAGGTAAGCTAAATCAAAAATCATCCATGAGGATTAGCTCAGTTGGGGAATTTAGAAAGGAAGCACATTTTCTGCCTAAGCTAACCTTCTACTTGGAAAGAACATGTACATTGTTTGAATAAACAAAGTACAACCCGAAATCAACGGCAAATGTGAATATGCATACTGATATAAGTGTAAATGAGTAAATGAATATTATGCTGACAAAACGAACAGATGGAATATCCTGAAGACGATAAGATGTCACAAAATAATAGACACTCGGCCAATCTTAAAGAAAGACAGAAAATAATTGGAACTGGAACCACAAAGCAACGTCAGAGCGTATCGCGCTACAAGGTTCAAGTCTTCTGAGGAGAAAAGCATTCAAATCCAAACTTCTAATACCAATAGACCACTGGCATGAGACAAAGCGCACCACACTTCAGAAATTGCCCAAATAAAGGTAGCCAAAACAACGCTTAACTAGAACAACTGGGGAGTCACCAAACTTAGTACCACTAGAAACACAAGTTTACACAACCAACACCTCATGACGATTTTGAAACGAAACATGTTCATCATGCAAGGATAAATTACTGTATTGTTTTGCATTTCATGGCTTGACCATCCTCGGAATAACTGTTAATATTCCTTTCATTATTCACGACACATTTTTAAAATAAGAATACTTTAAATAACTTTGTTTCAAATATTTCCGTAAAAATTAAAATTTTGCCCACAAAAGGTAAATACTCAAATTTCATTAATAAGATAGTAGTTCGCTAACAACGCGACTCCAACGGTTTACAAAAGTTTGGGAAATAGTACATGAAAGAAAAAGGTTACACAAAAACAATGATTACTATTCTCCCTAACAACTTCGAATTCCGAAATGTGCTCAAATGCCAAGACCAGTCTGACCAAAAGCTTGCCTAAGCCGCCTCTTCGGGTTTTCAACTTTGCAAACTGTCAACTCAAACCTAAGCGAAATACTTCTTGACTGCACCGGCGTTCATGGGACGCGGGAGCTCTTCACCGTCCATATTGGTGAGAATCAAAGCACCTCCAAAGAAAACCTTCTTAACGACATACGGTCCTTCGTAATTCGGAGCCCACTTGCCCCTAGAATCAGGTTGGAAAGATAATATCTTTTTGAGCACAAGGTCACCTTCTCTGAACTCGCGTGGTCGAACCTTCTTATCAAAAGCCTTCTTCATTCTCTGCTGATACAATTGACCGTGACACAAAGCTGTCAATCTCTTTTCCTCAATTAAATTCAACTGATCATATCTACTTTGACACCATTCAGCCTCAAAAAGTTTAGCTTCCATCAACACTCTCATAGACGGAATCTCAACCTCCACGGGGAGTACTGCTTCCATACCATAAACTAGGGAAAAAGGGGTTGTGCCTGTTGAAGTTCGAACTGAAGTACGGTATCCATGCAGAGCAAACGGAAGCATTTCATGCCAATCTTTATAAGTTACCACCATCTTCTGGATAATCTTCTTGATATTCTTGTTAGCAGCTTCAACAGCCCCATTCATCTTCGGTCTGTAAGGAGAAGAATTATGATGTTCGATCTTGAACTCTTCACAAAGCTCTTTCATCATTTTGTTATTCAAATTCGAACCATTATCAGTGATGATCTTGTTCGGGATACCGTATCGACAAATGATTTGATTCTTGATAAATCTGACTACCACCTGTCTGGTTACATTAGCATAAGATGTTGCTTCCACCCATTTAGTAAAATAATCAATCGCTACCAAGATGAAACGATGACCATTTGAAGCTTTGGGTTCAATCATTCCAATCATATCAATGCCCCACATAGAGAAAGACCAAGGTGAAGAGATAACATTGAGGAGGGTCGGTGGCACATGTATCTTGTCCGCATAAATCTGGCATTTATGACATTTCTTCACATATTTGCAGCAATCAGATTCCATTGTCATCCAATAGTAACCAGCTCTCAACATCTTTCTAGCCATTGCATGTCCGTTGGCATGTGTGCCAAAGGATCCTTCATGTACTTCTTGCATCAGCATGTTTGCTTCACGTCTGTCTACACATCTGAGCAAGACCATGTCGTAATTCCTCTTATATAATACTTCTTCATTGAGGAAGAAACTGCTTGTTAATCTTCTCAATGTCTTCCTATCTTTACTGGATGCCCCAGGCGGATACTCTTGAGTTTGAAGAACACGTTTAATGTCATAGAACCATGGTTTGTCGTCGGTAACCTCTTCTACCGAGAACACATGAGCAGGTCTATCGAGGCGCATAACCCGGATTGTAGGCACATCGTTCCAACCATTCACTTGAAACATTGAAGACAAAGTAGCTAAAGCATCAGCCATTTGGTTTTCATCTCTAGGGATATGATGTAATTCCACTTTGTTGAAGAAAGTTAACAATCTTCTAGCATAGTCTCTGTAAGGGATCAAACCAGGATGACGAGTCTCCCATTCTCCTTTGATTTGATTAATTACCAATGCCGAATCTCCGTAAATATCAAGAATCTTAATCCTTAAATCCACTACTTCTTCGAGACCCATAATACATGCCTCATATTCAGCCATGTTGTTCGTGCAGTCAAACTTCAATCTCGCGGTGAACGGGATATGAGTACCTCGGGGAGTGACGATGATTGCCCCAATTCCATTTCCATAAGAATTCACAGCTCCTTCAAATATTAAACCCCAATGGGATTCGGGATCAGGTCCTTCTTCAGGTAACGGCTCTTCACAATCTTTAGCTTTCAAGTACATAACATCTTCATCTGGGAAATCAAACTTGATAGATTGATAATCGTCAATTGGTTGGTGAGCCAAATGGTCGGCTAAAATACTCCCTTTGATTGCCTTCTGAGTGTGATACTCAATGTCATATTCAGATAACAACATCTGCCAACGGGCTATTCTTCCAGATAAGGCGGGCTTCTCAAAGATATACTTGATCGGATCCATTTTGGAGATCAACCAAGTGGTGTGGTTAATCATATACTGTCGCATACGGCGAGCAGCCCAAGCTAAAGCACAACAGGTTTTCTCAAGCAATGAGTATCGAGACTCACAGTCTGTGAATTTCTTACTCAGATAATATACAACATGCTCCTTTCTTCCAGTCTCATCTTGTTGACCAAGCACACATCCCATGGAATCTTCCAATATAGTCAAGTACATAATCAAAGGTCTTCCTTCCACTAGAGGAATCAATATGGGAGGTTCAAGTAAATATTCTTTGATGCTATCAAAAGCTCTCTGACAATCTTCTGTCCACACACATCCTTGGTTCTTTCGGAGAAGCTTGAAAATCGGCCCACAGGTAGCAGTCATATGAGATATAAATCTAGAAATATAGTTCAGTCTCCCAGGGAATCCTCTTACTTGTTTTTCCGTCTTGGGTGCGGGCATTTCCCGAATAGCTTTGACTTTATCAGGATCTACCTCAATACCTTTCTGACTGACAATGAAACCCAGAAGTCTTCCAGAACGAACACCAAAAGTGCACTTGTTGGGATTTAGACGGAGTTTATACTTTCTCAAACGCTGGAATAACTTCAATAAATGTTCCAAATGATCTTCTTCAGTTTGTGATTTGGCAATCATGTCATCTACATACACTTCTATCTCTTTATGCATCATATCATGGAACAAAGCAGTCATGGCCCTTTGGTATGTTGCACCAGCATTCCTCAAACCAAACGGTATAACCCGATAACAAAATGTTCCCCATGGTGTAATGAAAGTTGTCTTCTCAATATCTTCTGGTGCCATCTTGATTTGATTGTAACCAGAGAAACCATCCATGAAAGAAAAGACTTTGAACTTTGCGGTACTGTCGACCAATACGTCAATGTGCGGTAATGGGAAGTCATCCTTTGGGCTAGCTCTATTCAAATCTCTATAGTCTACACACATCCGAACTTTGCCATCTTTCTTAGCAACAGGCACTATATTGGCTAACCATTGAGGGTAGACCGATGTAACAAGGAAACCTGCATTAATTTGTTTTTGAACTTCTTCTTTGATCTTGTCAGCCATATCGGGACGAGTCCTTCTCAACTTCTGCTTAATCGGCGGACATTCAGGTCTCAACGGTAAACGATGCTCCACAATATTGTTGTCCAAACCTGGCATATCTTGGTAGGACCAAGCAAACACATCAACATACTCTTTGAGAAGCTCCAACATTTTCTCTTTGACCTCTGGGATAAGCAATGCTCCGACCTTGACTTCCTTTTTATCTTCTTCATCACCCAAATTGATCAACTCTACAGGTTCTTCAAACGGTTGAATAATGTTTTCGTCGTGCTCAAGCAAACAGGAAATTTCATCAGGAATCTCTTCACTATCCTCTTCTTCGGCTCTGAACACAGGGAATTCAAAGTTCGGAGAGGGCATAGGATCATTGTTTTCAATGGTTAAGTCATGGATTAATCTGCACATATGATTATGCTTCATTTTAGAAATTGATTTGTACAAATAAAACAAAAAGTTATTATATTTTCCTATTACTACCAATTAATTTTCATTACTATTTCCCAGGAAAAATGAAAAATAAAACAATAGTAGACAAAATAACATTTTTATTCATGAGGGGAAATACTTGAAACAAAGAGCCCAGACGTTTCTCTTTTGCCTTGGGCAGAGCAAAAGGATTTATTTTCAACATAGACCGACACAAATACTTTTCGCCTTGGGCAGAGCGAAAGTTTTTTTTTTCAAAAATAAAACAAAACATTACTCAGAAATGTGCATCACAACAGGAACATCAACAGCAATCCAGTTTTGGCAAACCACTCCATGCGTTACAAAATCGGGTAAATCCTCTTCAAAATCGTCTCCTATTATAGCATCAACTTCAGGAGGAGTCGGATGGATAAAACCTGCACTTCGGAAAACCTCTTGAATCGGACGAGTAACTACCTCCTGCTTGACTCTTGTAGACACGGGATGAAAACCAAGACCTTCTCCAGACTTGTTCTCGGGCAAAGTCAACACCTGGCCCCAACCTTCAGCCGAACCACTTTCAACCACTCGTCGCGCATCCTCAAAAGAAGAAATAGATGTCCCTTGCTTCTTCACTTCATTATTAGCAACAGATAGAGCTTGGAATTGGGTTCCAACATCCTCATAAGCATCAATAAAAGAGAAAGATGACAAATGGCTTACCACCATAGCCTGCTCTCCACCAATCATTACCAGCTTTCCATGCCTTACAAACTTCAATCTCTGATGGAGCGTGGAAGTGACTGCCCCTGCATCATGGATCCATGGACGACCCAAAAGGCAACTGTAGGCGGCACGAATATCCATTACTTGAAAAGTGATCTGAAAAGTATGAGGACCAATTACTATAGGAAGATCTACTTCACCAATGACAGTCTTCCTAGAACCATCAAACGCTTTGACAATTACTCCACTAGGTCTCATGGGAGCACCTTGATATGAGAGTCGAGATAATGTAGTTTTGGGCATTACATTTAACGACGAACCTGTATCTACCAACACACTTGATAAAGTATCATTTCCATAACTTATGGAGATATGCAAAGCCATATTATGGTTCCTTCCCTCCTCCGGAAGCTCTTCATCATTGAAACCAAGATTGTTACACGAAGTAATATTTCCCACAATTCCATCAAATTAGTCAACCGTCACATCATGATCCACGAATGCCTGGTCCAAGACCTTCATCAAAGCTTCTCTATGGGCACCAGAATCTCTCAGTAAAGCAAGCAAATAAATCTTGGAAGGAGTTTGCAATAGTTGGTCCACAATCTTATATTCACTTCTCTTGATAAGCTTCAGAATCTCATCATCCTCAGGATGAGGGATAGGTTCATTGGATCGGCCTATCTCAACCCTCGGTTCAACATTTCTCGCTGGAATTTCTGCCGGTATGGGCCTCCTGACTTGAACTTCTGGTCTCTTCAAAGGTACTGCTGCAAAGACACGTCCACTTCTCGTAACTCTACTCACATCAGCAATGTTAACAAAAGACGGCCTGGTTGGTATAGGGACTTCTACCCCATTCTCAATCATTGTGGCATTATACTTATACGGTATAGCTTGGTCTGAGTTGTAAGGCACAGGACCAGGTGGATAAATGATCAAAGGAGCAACAGGTGCAGTCTGACTGTCATAAACGATCTCTACTGATTCAGGCAGATTGAATTGTGGTATTATAACATTCACTTCATCCTCCGGATCTCTGTCATATGTAATAGTGATAACCCTCTGGTCTAACAACTTTTGAATATCCTCCTTCACAATAGGGCAATCAACCTCTCTTGAAAAAAATTCACAAGCATCATAATCATGCTGATGCCTAACAAAGGCAAGTCTTCTTAAGCTCTGATGTAACCTGATCAACGACTCTCTTATGTGTTTAACTTGAAAAACTCGAAACTTTCCCGGACAACCTTCCACCATATTCACTGATGCTGCCCCATGTTGAGGCAAAGGATTATCTCTAACATTTGGGTTAACATCCTTGAAAGACAAGATACCATTCTTAATCAACCTCTGCACGTCCGCCTTTAGAGCAAAACAATTCTCAAGGTTGTGCCCCGGCGACCCTTGATGATATTCACAAAACTGATCCGCCTTGTACCACGGAGAAGTACTGTTTGGTGCGACAGGAGGAGACTTCGTCGTTATGAGGTTCTTTCTGATAAGAGCAGGGAACAATTCAGTATAAGTCATAGGAATGGCATCGAATTGCGGCTTCCTTGGTGAACGGTTCTGGTTGTTGAATGGATAAGCCTGTTGTCGAGGCTGCTGCTGAAATGGCCGTTGTTGAGTTGGTGGGGTTTGATGAGCTGGGGTCATCAAAGCTGGGCGGACAGCCGGAGTGACTGCCGCAATGTGTGAGTAACCTCTCCTTGGTCTCCCTGGGAAGATTGCACTGACATCCTGTTCTTTCCTTTTTGGGAAAACACTTCCAAACTTCTTGATACTGCTAGACGGACTTCCTTCTTTAACCAAACGCCATTCACGAATCCCTTCCTCCAACCGCATGCCCATGCTCACCATTTCGGTGAAGTCACTGGGTGCATTGGCGATCATTCTTTCATAGTAAAAGGAACCTAAAGTCTTCAATAATATCTTCGTCATCTCTTTCTCCTCAAGAGGTGGATAGATTTGAGCAGCAATTTCACGCCACCTCTGGGCGTATTCCTTAAAAGACTCTCTGTCTCTCTGGGACATCGCCCGGAGTTGATCCCTGTCCAGCGCCATGTCAACGTTGTACTTATACTAATGAACAAAAGCTTCGCTAAGATCGTTGAAGTTGCGGATCTGAATACTGTCTAAACCCATATACCACTTTAGAGCAGCACCCGTCAAACTGTCTTGAAAATAGTGAATCAACAAGTCATGATCATCAGAATATGTAGACATCTTTCTCACGTACATAGTCAAGTGACTCCGAGGACACGAATCACCCTTATATCTTTCAAAGTCTGGCACTTTGAATTTTGCTGGGATCTTGACATTCGGAACTAAACAAAGGTCATGCGTGTTCTTTCCAAACAAATCCTTCCCCTTTAACGCTCTGAGCTCCCTCTGCATTTCTTGGAATTGGTCTTGAAATTCTTCCATTCTATCAAAAAGACCCAAACTTTCAGCAGGCTCGGCAGGATAAGTAGGTTCATTCAAGTATGGCACGGAGTGAACCACAGGAGCGACAGTTGTCATCACCGGTTGTGGGAAAGGTGTTACAGACGGGATTACCGGCGGCATGGCAGTTGTCTCTGGTTGAGGAAGAGATAAAGTAGGTTGAAACAAAGGCTGTACGACAGGCTGATACCCCTCTGGCACAAAGTTGTAAGGCATTCCCCACGGAAAACCTTTTGGCATCTGATATTGAAGCGGAGAGTTGATTTGAGTCACAGATGTTGGAATGGTGACAATCTCGGAAACCACAGTAGTTGAAGTCTGAATCTCAGCAGCTGTAGTCGATGGCTGATTCTGAGCAGCCATCAAACTTTCCACTAGCGCAATTAACTTTTCCATACCGACACGAAGGGTAGCGACCTCCTCACGAAGCTCGTGGTTTTCCTGTTCCAAATCTTCCATCTTCCTCTGACGATTGGCTCGAGTATCGTATCGATGAGACAACTTGACAATCTATCGGAGTGGAAAAAGAAACAAGGATAAGACTCTAGAAAACATGTGAAGTGGAATGTTGGATAATGCATGATATGTGATGCAAATGATGATTCATTTTAATAGTTTTTCAAGGAACTTCAATAATTTTTCACACATCAATGGTAAAGGAATTTGGAACAACAAAACTCATCCATTAATCAAAAGCGGTAAATTACAACTTACAACTTTGGAACAATAAAACGATAAATTACAACTTTGGGGTAACAACCCAATAATAAAGCAGTAAACTACAACTTTGGAACATGAAGCCCATAATAAAAGCAGTAAATTACAACTTTGGAACATGAAGCCCTTTTACAGAGTTTTACAAAATGACATCAGTAAAAATAAAACTAAGAACTAAAGCTCACTCAGAATCATCAGATGAAGGACCAAATGTCAACTGTAACCGGAGCTTCCTGATCTTTTCTTCATAAAAGTCTTCCATCTTTTTCTTCTCAGCTACCAGTCGATCAACGATTTCCTTTTGCGGATTAGGAACGAGAGCAACGCTTACCGAACCTTCCTTCTTTCTCTTCCTTTGATTAGCATACTTCTTCAGTAAAGCATCCTTTTGACGAAGCTTCTCATCATGATCAATGAACCAGCCGTCTTGAATAAATAGCAAATCCTCCTTTTCCTTTAGTTGTCGAGCCAGGACCCGATTCTCATATTCAGACATATTATACCTTTCTTTCCAAGCATCTCTCTCAAACTTCATCCTAGCCATATTTCCTTGGTATTCTCCCATATTCTCGATAGGGATATCAACAGATGATGATGCAACGGTAGGGAATAAAGGTTTCTCAGTTTTATAGGGCATCTTGAGAGCACAAGCCCTAGCACGGACCCATTGTAGGTAAGGCTCCAAAGAAACGGCACCCATATGTCCTAACATATCTCTCCCTTTCCTATGGATGTGGCGCCAAGCTCCTTCGATCTCCCTCTTAGCTGCCTGGTGATCTTGTCCTTCCTGTAGAAAGAAACCACTCACATGGATGTTGTTTGGCTTGTCCCTCATCGGGTATCCAAACTGACGGCGCGCGAGAACAGGGTTATAGTTAATTCCACCTTTAGTACCAAGAAGAGGCACGTTAGGAAAAGCACCATAGCTATCGATGATCTTCACGTCATAGTAAACTCGATTATACCAATCAATGTCAAAATGAGTGAGAGCCATAATTTTTGGCGCCCATCGCGGCTCCTTCTCGAGATCCCAGAAAACATCAGACCTAGGTAAATGAGAAACATACCACTGATACAACAACGGTGCACAACAAATAATCATCCCTCCTTGATAAGAGTTTCGAAGATGGATGGAGTAGTAGGTATCTCCTAGCAGCGTAGGGACCGGATTTCCAATCAAGAAAATTCTGATGGCGTTGATGTCCATAAACTTATCAATGTTAGGGAACAAGAATAGACCATAAGAGAGTAAAGCAAAGACGTCTTCAAAGGCAATAGTATATTTTATCTCAGCGAAATGACGAGCTTTCCTCAACAAAAACTGCGTAGACAAGCCTCGAATTCCCCCTTTTGTAGTCATGTTCTCCTCTATCTCTGACTTCTTCAAGTGGGCGATGGTCGCTATCTCGTGAGATTTGGGTTCCTCTTCTAAGCCAGAAAAAGGAACACAGTCGGTGATCGGCAAACCAAGTATGTAGGAGTACTCTTCTAAGGTGGGCATCAACTGGTAATCCGGAAAGGTGAAACATCGGTACAAAGGATCATAGAATTGGACCAACGTATTAAGGATGCCTTCCTTCATCTTGTGCTTCATGAGGGGTATAATGGACCCATACTTTTTCTGAAAATCCGTCGGGTTCTTGATCTTAGGAATTAAACTCTTCAGTTCTTCAATCTCGGGCTCCTTAAAACTAAAACTTCGAGTGTTTCTCCTGCCAAATTCCATAATAGTGCCTGAGATGTCTACAAGAATCATTCTTAAGTTCCTTGAAAAACAAGTTTTTTTACAAAAATGTTGATGAATTCATGAATGAATGATAATGCAACAGTTACACACAAGTTCACAAACATGGGGTTTAAAGGTTCAACGTTTCAGCACGGAGTCGAGGGTAAAGCCCACCCCAAGGTATGTACTAACGGTTCAATCACACCTGTAAGACAAGGTTCTAAGAGTTCCCAGAGTCTACATTCCTCCTTCGGATATTGCCAACGTCTTGATTACTTAATAATTAGCAATATTCTCAAGAGAAACTCATCCGAGCGTAGCATCGCGTAACAACTACTTCCGAATTACTCCGTTATAGTCTCCGCGCTACACCTAAAAGGCCAAGATGGGTTAGGGTTCTACGGTTCTCAATTTCTCTGGCTCACATGTCGAAAATAATAATGTCTTCCCGATTACTCGGTAAACAAATATTATGTTCAAGAGGGCCTGCCATTGAGTGGGGGATCTCATGCCTCCTTCTTCGGGATTACTCCCTCAAAGTCAACATGATTGTACCGCCCGTCTTATTCCTTAAGTGTAACTTAATCCGGGTATAGGATTCGTCCTTTGCAAAAAACCCAAACAACCCCAATTTAACCACATAATCAAACAAATCAAATAATAATAAAACAGATAAGACAAATTAGGCTTAACCCACTTAGGGATGGACCAGCAAGAGGTCAATCATTCCCCAGCAGAGTCGCCAATTCTGTAGCGATAAAAAATGTAGCGGGGTAAATCGGAGATTGAATTATTGATTAATTCGTCTCACAAAAAGCAAGAGTCGCCACCGCGCTTTATTATTTCCAAGGGAAAAGGGGAAAGAGCGAAATAAAACCCTAAAATATGCAATGTAAATAATACTTTTAAAAGTAATAAAAATACAAGGCGTTTTTGAAAAGAGGTCTATGGTTCGGGGGTTGGTTATACAGTGGGAAGGTATTAGCACCCAATGTATCTATAGTACTCTATAGGAACCTTTTGAAATATCTGTTTATTAAAATGTTCGTTTGATTAAAAATAAATTGTTTTGACCGAAAAGGGGTACGGACGGTTTTTTGAAGGTACGACGACCTAATGTCGAAGTTTTGGCTTAAAAGGTATAAGTTTTGAAAAGATTGAATATTTGGGGAAAAATTGTCTTAAGTTTTAATGAAATGAAGATATTCGCGTGATTGGACTTGAGGACATGAAGTCAACCAGTTTAATCATTTTTTCTCTTGGATTTAGACGTAAACGGAATAAACAAGTAAAGACGAAATAATTAAACAGAAAATTATGCAGATAATGATTAAATAGCTAAGTGATATACAACAATTAAATAATAGACCAAATGGTGTGAACATGCATTTTTGTATTTTTGTTTAATATTAATTAAAGCGAGGGAATTAATTAAAGAAAATAAAATGTTTTTTAAGTTTCTATTTCTATATGTTTTTTTTAATATTAATATAAGTATTATTTAAGAATTATTAAATAATTTTAAACTAAATTAAAACTTAAAAGTTATTAATTAAACCTAATAAAAAAGAATACTAAAATTACTAAATTAATCCTAAAGTTCAACTAATAAAAGTTGGTCACATTATTTAAAACTTTGTCTAATTAAATTACCTCTTATTTGATTAAATTACTAATAAAACTAAATTAATAAGATTCTAAAAAAAACTAAAATAAAATAAATGAAGAAGGGGTATCAAAATTAAAGGGGGGTGGATAGTAAACCACTGCATGGGCTAAAGGGTTTTAAAGGGCCCAAACAAAACAGAAAAGGGGGTGTTATGGGATTCGTTGGGTCTTGGCTAAGGAAACGGGTAAGGTCCAAACATTCCATAATTTGTTAGGGTTAAACATTATTTTAGTTTTGGGGAAAACAGATTAGGGTTAAGGTTTTGACAGAGGCGCCGCTTGTTCATTGCTCACTTCGTCTTCTTCGTCTTTCATGCTCTCGCCTCTGAGTTCTCCTTGCCCGAGCCACCAACGCCTCTTATGTGTTCTCCTTCCCACGATGAAGCACGCGATAGTTCAAGGTTAATTTCCGTTTTATCTCTTGGGTTTTTTATGATTTTTTGCATGTTCATGATTTTGTGTCCACTTTAATTCTGACTTCATTTTTTACGTGATTTTTGTTGAGATGGTGAAAAGGAAAAGAGAAAAGCAAGGCTACCTTTATGGAGGAGGAGGGAGAGGCGTTACGGAGGCTTGCTGGCGGAGGAGTGAAGCGCGGTGGCTTGGAGTCCTGGTATTTGTGTCTTACTTTTTTGTTTAGTGATGAAAAACCTGAAAACAAAAACTTTACCTTCTTCCTCTTGGTAGCCTTTGTATGCTTCACTGTTGCCTTCGAATACTTTTCTTCTCTTCTTCTTCTTGCCTTACTTCTGTTGCCACTTTTTGTATTAGCCTATGATGATGTAATTCTGAGGCCTGATGGGTTTGGACATTGGTTTGATAAAAGTTTGCATTGTTCTGGTTTTTTGCTTTGGTTGGATTGGCCGTGGTTTAAGGTTGATGGTGTTGTTGGCTTTTGTGTGGGTTGACAGTGGTTTAAGGTTGATGGTGTTTTTGCTTCAGGTTTGGCCTGGTTTTTGGTTTGTGGCCATAAGGTTTTACTGGTTTATGCAGGTTATAGCCTGTGTTTACTGGTTTTTTGTGAGGCTTCAGGCAGGTTGGGCGTGTATGGCTGGTTTATGCAGGTTATGGCATTAGAAGATTCACAGGTTTTATGGTTTAGGCCATATTGGTTGTGATTGCTAGATGAGGCCTTACTGGTTTTCTGGTTGTTGTTTGAAAACAAGTTGAACGGGTTTTATGGTTTTAGGCCATATTGGTTTTACTGGTTTTCTGGTTATGGCCTTGACATGGTTTTGGTTTATGTTTCCTTGGCTTATGTTACTATGGCTTAGGCTTTGAAATGGCTATGGTTTTGCTGTCTTGAATGCAGGTTCTTGTATGTTTTGGTTTATGTTGCAGTTTGAGTTATTTGAACTCCGTTTTTGGTTTTTTTTTTGCCTCCAAACGGTTATGAACCCTCTCTTTTTTGAAGGGTTTCTTCTGTTATAACAGTTTGCTGGCTTTGAGGTTATGTTACAGGTGTTGAATATTTTACTATATTTTTTGCCTTTGACCTCTGCACTCTATACTGCTACATTCGGTTTGTCCATATTCTTTTTCATGCTTTCCTTTCCTTACTGTGTTACTGCTGTTTTTGTTTTCCATTCCTTTTTCTGCCTAAGGCCAAAACCTGTAAACCCACACTCTTTCTCTCTTCTCTCTCCTCAGTACAATTTGACATTAAAATGTGATGTTATGTACTTGGTTCTGAAAAAGCATAAGCTGGAAAATGATGAAAATTAGAAATATATTGCTTGCATATATGGTTTTAAAACTGCACATATCTCTTTGTCAACTGCATTGTACAGCATGGGAGCCTTGTGTTTTTTTGGCCTCTTCCTACCTTGGGTAGTTTACGTTGCATATTGGCTTGTGTTGAAAATTGCATATGTTGTTGAACTATGCATATGATGTTGATTTTGAAATATGCAGTTTTGACAAAAATTGAATTTGTGCATATGGTTTTGAACTATGCAGTTTATTTTGAAAAATGCAGTTTTGACAAAAAAATGAATTTGTGCATATTTTTAACTTGTGCATTCATATTTGTCAATAAAATTCATCCCTTTTTGTGAACCGGGAGAAATCCCGTGATTTGCAAAGAGGGTAAAAAAAATTGATTCCAGCCGTTTGCTTTTAATGATGAACGCTAAATTAATTTTTTTTTTGCTTTTAATTATATATTCATTTCTTACTTTTTTTTATTCTTTGCAGGTAAAAATGAGCATTAAAGAAGTATTGGATAGAAGATGAAGATTTAGAACTTAGGAAAAAAATTAGGATAGCTTTTATCTCATTTTAAACATTGTAAAATTATCATTGTAAATACGTTGTAAATAAATACGGTATTTAAACAACAATTGTAACAATTAGAATAAAATGAATAAAACTCCAATATTTTATCAATTAATTCTTTTCTTCTTTGCAATTATTTATTTTATCATTTATAATTCTTTAAATTATATAATAACTGAAAATCAATTCCAATTATTTAAATTTAGAATGATAAATAATTAAATAAACATCATTGATCAATTAATTTTTCTTCAATTATTTACTTCATTATTTATAATTCTTCTAAATTATAATAACTGAAAATAAAATTTCAATTATTTAAACTTAGAATAATAAATAATTAAATAAACATTGTTTGATCAATTAATAACCTTCTTTTCAAATATTTACTTTACTATTTATAATTCTTTAATTTATATAATAACTGAAAAATAAGTTCCAATTATTTAAATTCAGAATAATAAATAATTAAATAAACATTGTTTTAGCATTGTTCGATTAATAAATTTAGCGTTAAAAAAATAAACAGCTCTCGACTTGAAAAAGTTATGAATTTAAAATCTGCTTTGCAAACTGATAAAAATAGGTCAAAACCCTTGCAATGTAATGATGCAGATGGGAGATGGTATCTTAGGTCAAAATTTGGGGTACAACATAAGGTCATGCCTTTTGGATTGAAGAACGTAGGGGCAACGTATCAGCGTGCCATGGTTTCTTTGTTTCATGACATGATTCATCATGAGATTGAAGTATACGTCGATGATATGATTGCAAGGTCCCAAACTGAGGAGGAACACCTTGACCATCTGCAGAAGCTGTTTGACGGGCTGAAGTTGTACAAGCTGAGGTTAAACCCGAACAAGTGCACCTTCGGGGTGAGATATGGTAAGCTACTCGGTTTCGTCGTAAGCGACAAAGGTATTCAAGTGGATCTTGCAAAAGTGAAGGCCATACAAGAGATGCCGGCACCCAGAACAGAGAAAGAAGTCAGAGGCTTCCTGGGACGACTAAACTACATTTCCCGATTCATCTCGCACCTAACTTCTACTTGTGAGCCAATCTTCAAGCTACTGAAGAAAGATCAAGTGGTACGTTAGAATGATGAATGTCAGGCCTCTTTCGAAAGGATCAAAGAGTATCTCCAAGAGCCACCTATTCTGATGCCTCCAGTTGAAGGGAGACCTCTGATCTTATACTTGACAGTACTCGACAACTCAACGAGGTGTGTGTTGGGTCAGCATGACGAGTCTGGCCGAAAAGAGCATGCTATTTATTACCTTAGCAAAAGGTTTACCGACTGTGAGACCCGATACTCACTGCTCGAGAAAACTTGCTACGCTTTGGCATGGGCTGCTCGCCGGCTGAGACAGTATATGTTGACTCACACTACTCTGTTGATATCAAAGATGGATCCAATCAAGTATATCTTCGAGAAGCCTGCCTTGTCCGGAAGAATAGCAAGATGGCAGATGATCTTGATTGAGTATGACATCTAATATACGACCCAAAAGGCAATCAATGGAAGTGTGTTGGCAGACCATTTGGCACATCAGGCAGTGGATGATTACCAGTCTATGAACTTTGAGTTTCCGGACGAGAATATCATGTTGGTAACTGATTGTGAGACACCTGGACCGGATGAAGGACCTGAGGAAGGATCCCGATGGTCTATGTACTTTGATGGAGCTTCGAACGCTTGGGGTAACGGCATTGGCGCCGTGATCATATCTCCTAAATGTTCTCATACTCCGTTCACCGCCCGACTATGTTTCAACTGCACCAACAATATGGCGGAGTATGAAGCGTTCATCATGGGTCTTCGAGCAGCAATTGACCTAAGGATTAAGTTTCTAAGTGTCTTCGGAGATTCCGCTCTCGTGATCAGTCAGATCAAAGGCGAGTGGGATACGAAACACCCGAACCTTATTCCTTACAAGGAGTATGTGTTGACGTTGCTTCCCCATTTCGAGGTGATAACCTTTGGACACTTCCCTAGAGAGGAGAACCAGTTGGCGGACGCGTTGGCTACAATGTCTTCTATGTTCAAAGTTAATTGGTACAACGAGGCTCCCCGGATTATCATTGAAAGTTTGGACGAACCTGCACATTGCTGTGATATTGAGACTGAAGAGGTGACAGAAAAGCCATGGTATCATGAGGTGAAGAGGTATCTTAAGGCTCAGGAATACCCTGAGGGTGCATCTGTTAATGACAAGAAGTTTCTGAGAAGGTTCGCGGCAAAGTTCTTCATCAGCAATGGCATTCTTTACAAGCGTAACCATGATTCAACCTTACTGTGATGTGTGGATAAGAACGAAGCAGAAAGGATCATGGCGGAGTTACATGAAGGTACTTTTGGAACTCACTCCAGTGGACACACCATGGCAAAGAAAATCCTACTGGCAGGATATTATTGGTCCATGATGGAAGCCGATTGTTATCAGCATTCTCGGACATGTCACAAGTGTCAAGTCTATGCTGATAAGGTGCACATACCTCCAGTTCCACTGAACGTCTTGACAGCTCCTTGGCCTTTTGCAATGTGGGGTATTGATATGATCGGCGAGATCAGACCTACAGCGTCTAACGGGCATCGTTTCATCCTGGTAGCAATTGATTATTTTACGAAGTGGATTAAAGCAGCTTCCTTTGCTACAGTAACCAAGAACGTCGTGGCGCGGTTCATTCGGCATAATCTGATCTGTCGATACGGTGTACCAGAGAGGATCATTACGGACAATGGTACCAATCTCAACAACAAGATGATCACCGAGCTCTGCGAGCAATTCAAGATACAACATCACAACTATTCTCCCTACCGGCCGAAGATGAATGGGGATGTCGAAGCGGCTAATAAGAACATTAAGAAGATTGTGCAGAAGATGACAGTGACATATAAAGATTGGCACGAGATGTTACCGTTTTCTCTTCATGGGTACCGTACCTCAGCACGGACGTCAACAGGGGCAACACCCTATTCCTTAGTATATGGTATGGAGGCAGTCTTGCCCATTGAAGTTCAGATACCCTCTCTTTGAATCATGAAGGATGCAGGTTTGAGTGAAGATGACTGGATTTAGACCCGGCTTGATCAACTGAATTTAATCGACGAAAAGAGACTTACTGCTATCTGTCATGGTCAGACGTACCAAAAACGGATGATCAAGGCATTTAACAAGAAAGTTAGACGACAAGAGTATCAAGTTAGGGACCTGGTAATCAAGCACATTATTCTACCTCAAGGTGATCCCAGGGGCAAATGGACCCCTACTTACGAAGGGCCATTTGTGGTTAAGAACATTTTCTCAGGCAGAGCTATGATTCTAACCACCATGGATGGTGACGACCTTCCTCACCCCGTCAATGCAGACATAGTGAAAAGATACTACGCATAATCAAAGACCCGCTAGGTCGACTGGCCTAGGCAAAAATAAGGGCTTCCCGGCGAACCAAAAGGGTTCGAGCAAAAATAAGGGATGAAAATGAAAAAAATCTGTACACCCGGCAAGTCGAAAACCTGAAAAGGCGGCTTGGGCAAAAATGGGTATCCCGGTGGACTGAAAACCCGAAAGGGCGGTCCAGGCAAAAATTAGGGATCAAAGCGTAACACTATGTCTCATTGGATCACCTTGCATCCAGACTTCAGTATCAACTATCAAGCTCAGACGACATTAATCAATCTGATTCATCTTCAACTAGTAGCAAAATGATGAGATGCTCGAAGACATAAAGGCAATATCAGAGTTGGAACCCAGTGGGATTATTCACATAGCTGTTATGTTTCCTTTTTCACAAATCGTGTAAATTCTGTTGTTCGGCGGTGTTCTCTTGCTAGGACGTCAGCCTCTTGTACAAAAATGCCTATTTACAGGCCAAACTTCAAAATCAATACAAATTCATTTTCAGACAAATTTCAAACTATTTTTCCTTTATCTGTTTTGTTTTGCAAAGAACGTCCAATGTTTGTTTTTGATATATGCATTTGACATTAATTGTTGCTCATGAATATTTACATGCGAAACAAAAGACGATTACAGGTAATATCAAAAACAGGGGCATTAAGAATTGTCTGAACTATACAGTTGCTCTGTCCACCAAGTACCAAGGTGTTGTACCCCAAAATTTTCCCTCCCATATTCTTCAAGATTTGTCAAGATCAATCTTCAAATACTTCAAGATCTCTCAAGGATTGCACAGTCCAAAGGCCTCCTAAGCCAGTCAAAATTAGGGTTTTGGTTCTTGCAAGGAAGTTGAGGTTCTTAAGGGCTCAATCAAGTCACATATGCCTATATACATTGTCAAGCATCTACATGCCAAGTTTCAAGACTTACAGCATCAAGTTGCACAGTCAAAAGCCCTAGTTGCTTCACAATCAATTGTAGGGGTAAAATGGTCATTTGACAGTCAAAAGTCAAAAAATTTGGTCAACATCTTATTTTGAGGCCACAATCATCATTTTATCAAGTCTTGATCATGATTTCACAAGGATGGCTCAAAAATCATCAAGATGCAAAAGTTTCCATTTTTGGACAGCTCAAAAGTCAACTGTAACTTGACCAAGGCATACCTTTTTCATGGTTCATCAGAAAAATCCCATCCAATGCTCATTTTGAAGGGGATGACATTTCCTACAACTCATCTTCACATTCCAAGTCCAAGAAATGCTCCCACAAAAAGTTATCAATTTCAACATTATAGGTCATTTTCAAAAGTCAACAAAAAGGTACTTTAAGTCAAAGACCATAACTTGATATTGGTAAATCAAAATGACATGGGACCAAAGGCATTGGTTAGGGGACTTCAAGACATTTCCAAAATGTCCAAGAACATGTCCATATGATCAAAATTGAGCAAGATATGCATTGGAGAAGTTGGGAAATTTTTGTGAAATGGCAAAAGTCAACTATCCTTGAAACTTCAGTTTTTGACAAAAGGGCCCACTTTCTTCCACTTGATTCAGCCTTGTCATGCCACCCACGTGTCCCATGATTAATTTCAAGACCAAACATTTATTTTTTCATTTTTTATTTAATTTTTATGGATTTAATTCATTTTAAATCCATAATAATTCAAATAAAATCTAAAAATTAATTGAATGACATCTTTGAGGTTTGAATGGCTTTCATGTGTCATATTCCACCTACCAAATTCGTGCTAGGGCCATTTTGAGCATAAAATTCAAGTTTTGCTTCAAAGATGGAATGTTCTTTAATGGTGGTAAACCAAAATCTCAAGGCTTAATTGCACAAGATACAAACTCATAATGTGACCTAATTTCATTCACATGTACATATGCAAGCCTTCCCAACCTCATTCACGACCTAAAAAGTGCACAAACGGCCAGAACAAAAACTCAGAATTTGTCAAAAAAGTGTGAGATCTAAAGCAGTATTACAGGCATTTTCAGACCAAAAGAGGAACGTGATTCCCTTCTTTGCCATCCCCTGAAGCTAAAGCGACCTTTACCAACTCCTAAGACCTTCTACAACGCACTGTAAGTTGTCCTGAACTCACCTCTGAACATGAAACTTGAGCTCCTTATTCTTGCACTTTTTCTCAAAAGCATTGGCATATTTGTGTTCCTTACTTGATTTCTAACATCACTGTAATATCCAATTGCGTTTTTAGGCCCTGAATCATGGTGCCCGATTCTAGGGTTCGTCCTTTTGTGTTTTGGCCATTTTGTTTCCAGGTACAATCAGAGCAAATAATGAGCATGGATAGATTCAGGAGGTGGAGACGAGATCAACCATGATCTTGGAATGCATTTTCATAGCCTGAGGATCATTTTCGAAGCAACCTACGAAACCACCTGCGGATAAAATCCGCAGGTAAAAAACCTGCAAATTTTTGATGAAGAAGATGACCAGCTGTTGCAGCGTGATTGGTCATTTCAAACCAACGCGCGTTTTTTTATTTTTTTTAGCATATACATTGATTTACTAATATTATATTTAGTTGTTATTATTATTTCAATTAAGACACATAGCTCAGCTGGCTAAGGCGTACAGGTATTATCCCTTGGGACCTGGGTTCGAATCCCAGGTCCCCCTAATATTTGTTTCATATTTTGTTTAACATGATTTCATGCAGCACGCCCAGATGAACTCCATAATACATCTCACAAATCCACATGCCAAGTGGCCATGATCATCAATCCAAAGGCCATAAGGCGCTGTCCACTATACTCCAAGTCAAAGCATGCTGTAGGCAATGACAAAAGGTCAAACGTGGCTGAGTGTTTGTTTGGGCCAAGGAATTACCAATACACCTTCAGATCTGGCCCACACACCCCCTTGGGTTTTGCATTTTACATTTTATTTTCTTTCTTTTTATTGTTTTATTTATTTCTATTGTTTTTTTAATTAATTATTCCCCAGCCAATTAATCAACATTTTCACAATAAAAATTCAGAAAAAACCAAAAAATATTTTTATTAATTTCAAATCACTTTTTTTTTGTAAATAAATTCTAACATTAATTAACTTAGTTGTTTAAATAGGTTTAATTTTAATCTTTTCACAATAAATAAAATTAATTTAGAATTAGGTCTTTCTTTTGACAACTTTTAATTCATTTTATTTTATTTTCATTAAAAATATAAAAAAAAACACAAAAACATTTTTTCTTTAATTAAATAATTAATTAGTTAATTAGGTTTAATGTTTAATTTAATTCTAAAAAGGGTCAAAGCCCTAAGACGTCCCCGATTCAATCTTTCGCGCGTATTTATTTTTTAATTCATTATTTTGTATATGCTCAGGAAATGTAATAATTAATTAGAACTTTATCGCTTTCTTTTAAATTCTCGCACTTATTTTTCAAAACGAGTTTTTGTTTTTGGCGATGTATAGACCCGCGCCTTGTAATAGTTAGATTTACCATTTCCGCACTTTATTTCCTGCAAATCATTTAACTGTTAACAATGCATGAAAGACTTGTATGAATAATAAAATCAATCTGTAGCTCACAAATAACATGTACAGGATAACCATAATTGGAAAACAACACACATGCACATGCCACTCTTAGGGTACGCCTCACTAGTTGCCTCGAACGTGGTCGTCAAGTATAGGGTGTCTTAGAGGTCGCCCTCCTGTCTAAGATCCAGTTGCCTCGAAACGGTGGCCTCGGATAAAAGGATCTAGGACATTAGGGTTACCACTAAGGTGTCCTACCGTTGCTTTGGTGACCACATTGTCCCTTAATCAAATTGACCTGAATAACTCCAACGATGGTGCTACCTACCTCTCAATGGTGGGATAGCACTGTCTAAAGGACTCTTACACAGCCTAATTCCTTAGAGTAGGTAGATCTCATGGGTACTTGATCTTTTCAAACAAACAAAACAACTTTTCGCACTCACACTTTCTAAAAAGTTTTCAAACAAATTTTTCATACACTCTTGAGGACAGATACAAGAGTTACTTAGAAATTTTTCAAACGAAACTTTTTCAAAACCCACACACACTTGAAAAGCAAACAATTTTTGAAAACATAAGAGCAAGTACCTAAGAGCTCGTGGATAACCACGGATGGAAAGGGTGCTAACACCTTCCCTTTCTATAAATCTACCTCCCGAACCGAGAAACATTCTCAAAGAAGGAATTTTGCTGTGCTTTTGTCCTTTCCATGTTGGAGAACATAAAAGACGGTGGCGACTCTTGCTTACCGCGACATTTCGCGAAACCAACTAAAAAACAGTCAGTTCTATTTCCACCGATCACAGAACTGGCGACTCTGCTGGGGACACTTAATAAGTGGGGTGTACCTTAGGAATAGTTCATCATCATGTTTTCAATTGCTTGATCTGTTTGCTTTAATATTGTGGGCCTGTTTTGGGAGTTTCATAGATCCTAACCCGGATCTGGGGGATACCTCTTAGAAAGTAGCAACAAATTGTGAGGGAACTGTGCGGGGTATACCGACACGGTTTAAGCTGTTTGCTACGTTGATGTGGCACTTTGGTGAGTACCGGTAACCCTTGAGTCAAGTCAAGGAGAGTACGGGGCCGCCGCGTGGTGTCGTGAAGCATCAACTGGCCTTATAAACCTTACTTGACCATCCTGGCCTCTTTAGGGGTAGTGAGATGACCGAATTTGGTGCAGTCCGAAGTTGGTAGATACTCAATACTACACTCATTGAGGGTTGTTTTCTTGGAATATTTTGGTCGCCAGTTAAGTGGCTAAATCAAAACAATGAACACAGAAAACAACCCAATGATATTGAGCTCCTTAGAACCCGGTTACTTTTGATAGGACAGGTTTGAGCCCACCAACTTCAAGAGGGTAGTACCTAAACTTCATGCTGGCATAAACTCTAAGGGTTGTCTTGTGTGACTTGTGTGCCTTCAAACTTGAATTACTTGCATGCTTGTTATCTAACAACACGAGTTCCTTGCAGGTTTTATTTACAGTCCTTAATTGGGACTCATTACAGGGCCTACTTACATCACTCCATGCATATCATACCATCATACCATGGCATACATCCTGCATAAGGACTAACCCATTTCAAGGATCTCAAGGGCTTGTGATGCAGGTCATGATGAACCAACTGTCTAACAAGGGGCAAAGGGGATTTATTTTCCTCTAGCCAAGGTTGCTTGGAGATCAAACTGTGGTAACTTGAGTCAGGGGCTATGACCCACTCGATATGGTGAGCTTTGACTCTTGAAGAAGGACTCTCAACGACATGAAGTTCCTTCAATCAGGCTACGAAATTCAAATTCTAACAATTTTCTTGTTTACCCCGCGAGATCCTTGAAAACATTGCATGCATACATACACATCATTGCATAACAGGTACCCTTGTTACAGGTCACTTACCTTCTTCGCTGTTTATTTCAGCAATGGCTTCCCAACGAGACAACCGGGATCTTCATGCTCAAGAGACTCGGTTCGGGGAGATCCTCCTAAATCTATCCAAGGGGCAGGAAGAGCTGAGAACACTCCTCATGGGGACTTTGGTCAGGAACAGTCCAGAAGACAGTAAGGATGAACGGCTGAAACATCTGCAAGCTGAGGTGGATACAATGAGAACCCAGATGCTGGGGCAGATGACTCTCATTCAAGACTTAGCTCAAAGACAAGAAGAGCTCAGGGTTCTCGTCAACCAACTGCTTCGGGATAACCAACTGGGGCAAACATCTAAGGTTGGAGAGCCAGTCACCATCAAATTCCCTTTGAGACAAGAAGACAAGGGAAAAGCTCCTCAACTTGCTTCAGGATCACAAATTCAGCATCAACCTCACCAGTTTCAGCAAGACAGTATGAAGCAAGTAGTCAGGGCTGGAGACCAAACCGGTAATCAGCCTCCAAGAAGCCAAAGGTTTGGTTCAATGAATAGACCTCTCCAAGCTGCTGCTACTTCACAGGTCTCACAACGACCTCGCCAAGGACAACGGGTTGATCAGAGCAAGCCAGACAAGCCCAGGAGGCAATTCACCCAGCTCAACACGTCGCTGTCCCAAGCTTTGCAACACCTGTTGAAGTTGAATCTGGTGACGCTGATAGGACCTCACCCTAATCCTAATACTTCTTCACCCAACTATAATCCTGGGGCCAGGTGCGCATACCATTCTAACAGCCCGGGGCATGATACTGATGACTGTTGGAAGTTGAGGTACAAAATCCAAAGCCTGATTGATGAAGGAGCGATGGAATTCACCCCAGATGGTCAGGTCGAGTTCTTCTACTATCCCTGCGAGATTCACCATTTGAAGTGACAAGTCCTGAGACTAGAAGACTTTTTGTTCATTCGAATGTTCAAGTTGTATTTTCTTTGCTTATACAAACAATTATTGTCATAGCAAACTTTATTACTTTATCAATGCATCGCATATGTCTGTTTTGAATCAATATATTCGCATTCTCTATATTCAAAATTGCTTTCATTTTTTGTGATGTTCAACGCTCGATTAATAATTCTAAGCCTCTTGAGGGAGGATGACAAAAACGATACCATGATTTTTACAGTATTCTTTTGAATAGACCCCGCTGATGAGGTACAGGCATTGTTTCAATTCCTAAACACTGGATTTATAAGGAAGATAATCCCTCGTCAACCCCTTCGAGCCAAAGAAGTAGGAGTTTTTCTTTTCGAAAATTAAAACCCTTAATCATAACCTGGGGAAGGGTAGTTCTCTCAGTTGATCCAAGTGCACAGCGAATAGCATCAAAGAAGTCCTTCCGAGACGAAAAGACAGTGATGGTTCATATAATCATAAGGGCAGGCAGTCATTATCTTTGAAAATAAAAGCCCAATAAGTCAAAACCTATGAAGGAGACTTACAAAATTGGGGCATCCCGCTGACTGTAATCACAAAGAAACAGTTCAGGCAAAAAAAATAGGGATAACAAAATCAAAAAAGAAAGAGGTCCTACAAACCCTCAACAAAAAAAGGAATGACTGTCTATTCAAAATAAACTGTCAATATCCGAACCATCATTAGAATATCAGGACAAAGACTCAAACAAGGTCTAATGCATGATCAGCTGAGTTTAGGTTTGAAGAACATCACGAAGAGCGGGTGGGTACAAATAAATTTTAGCCTTTGTCCTTTGTTTCTTAAACCGTGAACCAGGCCACGCTACAACCTTTAAAAGTCCTAGCTGAAGCATGGGTTAGTTCGAAAGCATACTGTCACAAAAGGTATCCTGACTCATTAAGGCTTACAGTAAAATAATGAGTTGACATCACAGTTTACAAAAAAATTCACTTGTTTTTAGAAAAAAAAGACTGCATTTTCAAAAACTTCAAAACAGACATAAGCTTTGCATTTTTAATATAACATTGCTTGCATGTGACTATTTGTTTGAACAACATGGAAGTTCGCACGACGAATGTCTAATGAACAAAAGCACCTCCAATCAAGGAGCATGGCACGATCATTGTCCATCATCTGGGGCAGTTAAGTCAAGATTCGGAGAATCTCTCAAAAGGCCAACCAGCTTGGGGAAAATCTCCATCTAGATCACTTGGGGCATTGGGCCTGAACTCCAGGGACAAATCTGGTACGATCAAACATCTTCTGGTCACATAGCAAACACAACAACAGTGACAACTCCCTGCATCCTGAGAGCACGGACATAGTCGGAAAAAAATACTACGCAAAATCAAAGACCCGCTAGGTTGACACACCTAGGCAAAAATAAGGGC
The DNA here is from genome assembly GCA_948472305.1 of Vicia faba. Taxonomy (NCBI): domain Eukaryota; kingdom Viridiplantae; phylum Streptophyta; class Magnoliopsida; order Fabales; family Fabaceae; genus Vicia; species Vicia faba. The sequence goes on along the minus strand of OX451739.1, from coordinate 281,910,126 downwards.
TTCCCGGCGAACCAAAGGGTTCAGGCAAAAATTAGGGATCAAAGCGTACGACTACGTCCCGGCATCTCGTCACCTGCCTACCAGAAGAAGAGTTATCAACCGGCAGTTATCAAGGCCTCCACAGATACCTTCTCCCACAAAAGCTGGGGCAATAAGAATTGTTTGAACTGTACAAGTTGCTCTGTCCACCAAGGTACCAAGGTAAGTTCGGCTGAAGAATGTAACCCAGATACCTTCACTCCCCGCAGAGTAAGACAGATTTCAGCAATACTCTCCCCTAGCAGAGTTGGTCTCTCCTCAGCCCTGAAAAGGCACAATATCTCTAGCAAGTCAGCAACACTCTCCCCAAGCAGAGTTAGTCTACTGTCAGCCTTAAGGAAGTTGGGTATCCCCAGAGAATCTCAATATTCCCCAGCGGAGTATACAGATGTTCCTAAGCAAGCATCCCCGGCAGTCTTAACATAAGATTGTTCCCCGGCGGAATGCAGACACCTCAGTGGAGCCACTTCCCCAGTGCAGTCTTCAAAAGTTTCCCCAGGAGAGTTGAATCAATCCTCCCCAGTAGATTCTGGAAGCTTATCCCCAGTAGATTCTGGAAGCTTATCACCTGCAGAGTACGAACGCGTCTCCCCGGCTTTATTCAAAGTTATTCCCCACCAGGGCTTATAACTGGGTTATCCTCAGCTAATTACCACGGAAAGATCGTCCTCGGCGAAGTTCTTCCTATCCCCCAGCGGAGTTCATCAAAATTCATCAACAAAACATATCAACGGTATCCCTAGTGGAGTTATCATCAAATCTCAGCAAAGTATCTCTTCCCACAGAGTAATTCCCCGCAGAGTAATCTCTCCAACAAGTTTATTCCCCAACGGAGTCATCTTCTCCTACCGGTTTATTCTTGCAATCATCATCCCCAGCATAAACGAAGAACTCTACTCTTCAAACATCAGCCCAGGATTCAACAAACTTCCCGGCACTCGTCAAGGATTTATTGTCCTAGACGAAAATACATTTATAAACATCACATCTTCATACATTATAGCATGCATACGCATCATACAACACAAATCTCATTTATTTTTTAGAACATCTTAAAATCATGCAGTTCATGCATCATGACATTGCATACAACTGATGTTTTGCCTTTTCAGGAAAAAGGTCAATCCAAAGATGATTACTATCAACTATAGCAATTCCAGATTCGATTCCTGTATCCAGCCAGGGCATATATGTGAATGATTAATTGTGGATTCGATACCTGTATCTAGCCAGGGCATGTCTGCATGAAGAGTTTAGAGATTCGACACCTGTATCCAGCCAGGGCATGTCTGTAGACGACCAATTCCAGATTCGATTCCTGTATCCATCCAGGGCATATCTGTGGGTAACTGATTGTAGATTCGATTCCTGTATCCAGCCAGGGCATGTCTGCATGAAGAGTTTAGAGATTCGATTCCTGTATCTAGCCAGGGCATATCTGTAGACGACCAATTCCAGATTCAATTCCTGTATCTAGCTAGGGCATATCTGTGAGTAACTGATTGTAGATTTGATACCTGTATCCAGCCAGGGCATGTCTGCATGAAGAGTTTAGAGATTCGACACCTGTATCCAGCCAGGGCATATCTGTAGACGACCAATTCCAGATTCGATTCCTGTATCCAGCCAGGGCATATTTGTGGGTAACTGATTGTAGATTCGATTCCTGTATCCAGCCAGGGCATGTCTGCATGAAGAGTTTAGAGATTCGACACCTGTATCCAGCTTGGGCATATCTGTAGACGACCAGTTCCAGATTCGATACCTGTATCTAGCCAGGGCATATCTATGAGCAAGTAAATATGGATTCGACACCTGTATCTAGCCAGGGCATATCTACATGAAAAGTTTAGAGATTCGACACATGTATCCAGCCAGGGCATATCTGTAGATGACCAATTCCAGATTCGATTCCTGTATCCAGCCAGGGAATATCTGTGGGTAACTGATTGTAGATTCGATTCCTGTATCCAGCCAGGGCATGTCTGCATGAAGAGTTTAGAGATTCAATTCCTGTATCTAGCCAGGGCATATTTGTAAACGACCAATTCCAGATTCGATTCCTGTATCCAGCCAGGGCATATCTGTGGGTAACTGATTGTAGATTCGATTCCTGTATCCTTCCAGGGCATGTCTGCATGAAGAGTTTAGAGATTCGATTCCTGTATCCAGCCAGGGCATGTCTGCATGAAGAGTTTAGAGATTCGATTCCTGTATCTAGCCAGGGCATATCTGTAGACGATCAATTCCAGATTCGATTCCTGTATCTAGCCAGGGCATATCTGTGAGTAACTGATTGTAGATTTGATACCTGTATCCAGCCAGGGCATGTCTGCATGAAAAGTTTAGATATTCGACACATGTATCCAGCCAGGGCATATCTGTAGACGACCAAATGCCAGATTCGATTCCTGTATCCAGCCAGGGCATATCTGTGAATGATTGATTGTGGATTCGATACCTGTATCTAGCCAGGGCATGTCTGCATGAAGAGTTTAGAGATTCGACACTTGTATCCAGCCAGGGCATATCTGTAGACGACCAAATTCCAGATTCGATTCCTGTATCCAGCCAGGGCATATCTGTGAATGATTGATTGTGGATTCGATACCTGTAGCTAGCCAGGGCATGTCTGCATGAAGAGTTTAGAGATTCGATTCCTGTATCCAGCCAGGGCATATCTGTAGACGAAGAATTCCAGATTCGATTCCTGTATCTAGCCAGGGCATATCTGTGAGTAATTGATTAAAGATTCGATTCCTGTATCCAGCCAGGGCATATCTGTAGACGACTAATTCCAGATTCGATTCCTGTATCTAGCCAGGGCATATCTGTGAGTAACTAATTGTAGATTCGATACATGTATCCAGCCAGGGCATGTCTGCATGAAGAGTTTAGATATTCGATTCCTGTATCCAGCCAGGGCATATCTGTAGATGACTAATTCCGGATTCGATTCCTGTATCCAGCCAGGGCATATCTGTGAGTAACTAATTGTAGATTCAATACCTGTATCCAGCCAGGGCATGTCTGCATGAAGAGTTTAGAGATTCGATTCCTGTATCCAGCCAGGGCACATCTGTAGACGAAGAATTCCAGATTCGATTCCTGTATCCAGCCAGGGCATATTTGTGAGTAACTGATTGTAGATTCGATACCTGTATCCAGCCAGGGCATGTCTGCATGAAGAGTTTAGAGATTTGATTCCTGTATCCAGCCAGGGCACATCTGTAGACGAAGAATTCCTGATTCGATTCCTGTATCCAGCCAGGGCATATCTGTGAGTAACTGATTGTAGATTCGATACCTGTATCCAGCCAGGGCATGTCTGCATGAAGAGTTTAGAGATTCGATTCCTGTATCCAGCCAGGGCTAATCTGTAGGCAACCAATTCCAGATTGGATTCCTGTATCTAGCCAGGGCATATCTGTGAGTAATTGATTGTAGATTCGATACCTGTATCCAGCCAGGGCATGTCTGCATGAAGAGTTTAGAGATTCGATTCCTGTATCCAGCCAGGGCATATCTGTAGACGACTAATTCCGGATTCGATTCCTGTATCCAGCCAGGGCATATCTGTGAGTAACTGATTGTAGATTCGATTCCTGTATCCAGCCAGGGCATGTCTGCATGACCAGTTTAGAGATTCGATTCCTGTATCCAGCCAGGGCATATCTGTAGACGACCAATTCCAGATTCGATTCCTGTATCCAGCCAGGGCATATCTGTGAGTGACTGATTATAGATTCGATACCTGTATCCAGCCAGGGCATGTCTGCATGACCAGTTTAGAGATTCGATACCTGTATCCAGCCAGGGCATATCTGTAGACGACAAATTCCAGATTCGATTCCTGTATCTAGCCAGGGCATATATGTGAGTAGATTCGATTCCTGTATCCAGCCAGGGCATATCTGCAAGAAGAGATTGAAGATCAACACTTGTAACAGGCCAGGAAACCATCTTTCTTTCTCAAGTACGCAAGTTCTCGCTAAGGAATCTCTTACGCGATCGACAACCTCCCGATGGCATCTATAAGCCCATCTCCACAACTATCCACCACAGTTCCAAATGGCATCTATAAGCCCATTCCCGACAAGGTTCTGTCACACTTCTGGATGGCATCTATAAGCCCATCCTCCTATCCACCATCTCTCCAAATGGCATTTGTAAGCCCATTCCCGCCACCACACTGCTGATACTCTACTATGTGAGTGCAAATTTCTGGGCACTCTAGTGTTCAATCATCTTCCACCTTCGGATCACGAAAGGCACACAAGCCAATCTACATCCTCAGGTCTAAGAAGATTGAACAGGGGCAACTGTTGTACCCCAAATTTTTCCTCCCATATTCTTCAAGATTTGTCAAAATCAATCTTCAAATGCTTCAAGATCTCTCAAGGATTGCACAGTCCAAAGGCCTCCTAAGCCAGTCAAAATTAGGGTTTTGGTTCTTGCAAGGAAGTTGAGGTTTTCAAGGGCTCAATCAAGTCACATATTCCTATATACATTGTCAAGCATCTACATGCCAAGTTTCAAGACTTACAGCATCAAGTTGCACAGTCAAAAGCCCTAGTTGCTTCACAATCAACTATAGGGGTAAAATGGTCATTTGACAGTCAAAAGTCAAAAAATTTGGTCAACATCTTATTTTGAGGCCACAATCATCATTTGATCAAGTCTTGATCATGATTTCACAAGGATGGCTCAAAAATCATCAAGATGCAAAAGTTTCCATTTTTGGACAGCTGAAAAGTCAACTGTAACTTGACCAAGGCATAACTTTTTCATGGTTCATCAGAAAAATCCCATCCAATGCTCATTTTGAAGGGGATGACATTTCCTACAACTCATCTTCACATTCCAAGTCCAAGAAATGCTCCCACAAAAAGTTATCAATTTCAACATTATATGTCATTTTCAAAAGTCAACAAAAAGGTACTTTAAGTCAAAGACCATAACTTGAGATTGGTAAATCAAAATGACATGGGACCAAAGGAATTGGTTAAAGGACTTCAAGACCTTTCCAAAATGTCTAAGAACGTGTCCATATGATCAAAATTGAGCAAGATATGCATTGGAGAAGTTGGGAAATTTTTGTGAAATGGCAAAAGTCAACTATCCTTGAAACTTCAATTTTTGACAAAAGGGCCCACTTTCTTCCACTTGATTCAGCCTTGTCATGCCACCCACGTGTCCCATGATTAATTTCAAGACCAAACATTTATTTTTTCATTTTTTATTTAATTTTTATGGATTTAATTCATTTTAAATCCATAATAATTCAAATAAAATCTAAAAATTAATTGAATGGCATATTTGAGGTTTGAATGGCTTTCATGTGTCATATTCCACCTACCAAATTTGTGCTAGGGCCATTTTGAGCATAAAATTCAAGTTTTGCTTCAAAGATGGAATGTTCTTTAATGGTGGTAAACCAAAATCTCAAGGCTTAATTGCACAAGATACAAGCTCATAATGTGACCTAATTTCATTCACATATACATATGCAAGCCTTCCCAACCTCATTCACGACCTAAAAAGTGCACAAACGGCCAGAACAAAAACTCAGAATTTGTCAAAAAAGTGTGAGATCTAAAGCAGTATTACAGGCATTTTCAGACCAAAAGAGGAACGTGATTCCCTTCTTTGCCATCCCCTGAAGCTAAAGCGACCTTTACCAAGTCCTAAGACCTTCTACAACGCACTGTAAGTTGTCCTGAACTCACCTCTGAACATGAAACTTGAGCTCCTTATTCTTGCACTTTTTCTCAAAAGCATTGGCATATTTGTGTTCCTTACTTGATTTCTAACATCACTGTAATATCCAATTGCGTTTTTAGGCCCTGAATCGTGGTGCCCGATTCTAGGGTTCGTCCTTTTGTGTTTTGGGCATTTTGTTTCCAGGTACAATCAGAGCAAATAATAAGCATGGATAGATTCAGGAGGTGGAGACGAGATCAACCATGATCTTGGAATGCATTTTCATAGCCTGGGGATCATTTTCGAAGAAACCTACGAAACCACCTGCGGATAAAATCCGCAGGTAAAAAACCTGCAAATTTTTGATGAAGAAGATGACCAGTTGTTGCAGCGTGATTGGTCATTTCAAACCAACGCGCGTTTTTTTAATTTATTTTAGCATATACATTGATTTACTAATATTATATTTAGTTGTTATTATTATTTCAATTAAGACACATAGCTCAGCTGGCTAAGGCGTACAGGTATTGTCCCTTGGGACATGGGTTCGAATCCCAGGTCCCCCTAATATTTGTTTCATATTTTGTTTAACATGATTTCATGCAGCACGCCCAGATGAACTCCACAATACATCTCACAAATCCACATGCCAAGTGGCCATGATCATCAATCCAAAGGCCATAAGGCGCTGTCCACTATACTCCAAGTCAAAGCATGATGTAGGCAATGGCAAAAGGTCAAACGTGGCTGAGTGTTTGTTTGGGCCAAGGAATTACCAATACACCTTCAGATCTGGCCCACACCCCCCTTGGGTTTTGCATTTTACATTTTATTTTCTTTCTTTTTATTGTTTTATTTATTTCTATTGTTTTTTTAATTAATTATTCCCCAGCCAATTAATCAACATTTTCACAATAAAAATTCAGAAAAAACCAAAAAATATTTTTATTAATTTCAAATCACTTTTTTTTGTAAATAAATTCTAACATTAATTAACTTAGTTTTTTAATTAGGTTTAATTTTAATCTTTTCACAATAAATAAAATTAATTTAGAATTAGGTCTTTCTTTTGACAACTTTTAATTCCTTTTATTTTATTTTCATTAAAAATATAAAAAAAATACAAAAACATTTTTTCTTTAATTAAATAATTAATTAGTTAATTAGGTTTAATGTTTAATTTAATTCTAAAAAGGGTCAAAGCCCTAAGACGTTCCCGATTCAATCTTTCGCGCGTATTTATTTTTTAATTCATTATTTTGTATCTGCTCAGGAAATGTAATAATTAATTAGAACTTTATCGCTTTCTTTTAAATTCTCGCACTTATTTTTCAAAACGGGTTTTTGTTTTTGGCGATGGATAGACCCGCGCCTTGTAATAGTTAGATTTACCCTTTCCGCACTTTATTTCCTGCAAATCATTTAACTGTTAATAATGCATGAAAGACTTGTATTAATAATAAAATCAATCTGTAGCTCACAAATAACATGTACAAGATAACCATAATTGGAAAACAACACACACGCACATGCCACTCTTAGGGTACGCCTCACTGGTTGCCTCGAACGTGGTCGTCAAGTATAGGGTGTCTTAGAGGTCGCTCTCATGTCTAAGATCCAGTTGCCTCGAAACGGTGGCCTCGGATAAAAGGATCTAGGACATTAGGGTTACCACTAAGGTATCCTACCGTTGCTTTGGTGACCACATTGTCCCTTAATCGAATTGACCTGAATAACTCCAACGATGGTGCTACCTACCTCTCAATGGTGGGATAGCACTGTCTAAAGGACTCTTACACAGCCTAATTCCTTAGAGTAGGTAGATCTCATGGGTACTTACTCTTTTCAAACAAACAAAACAACTTTTCGCACTCACACTTTCTAAAAAGTTTTCAAACAAATTTTTCATACACTCTTAAGGACAGATACAAGAGTTACTTAGAAATTTTTCAAACGAAACTTTTTCAAAACCCACACACACTTGAAAAGCAAACAATTTTTGAAAACATAAGAGCAAGTACCTAAGAGCCCGTGGATAACCACGGATAGAAAGGGTGCTAACACCTTCCCTTTCTATAAATCTACCTCCCGAACCGAGAAACATTCTCAAAGAAGGAATTTTGCTGTGCTTTTGTCCTTTCCATGTTGGAGAACATAAAAGACGGTGGTGACTCTTGCTTACCGCGACATTTCACGAAACCAGCTAAAAAACAGTCAGTTCTATATCCACCGATCACACAAGGTATATTCAACTGAAGAATATGGCTAAGATACTTTCACTCCCCGCAGGGTAAGACAATAATGGTAGCTCTCCCAGCTGAGACTTGTAACTACGAACAAATCGGTAATACTCTCCCCAAGCAGAGTTGGTCTACCATCAGCACTAAAAAGGTCTCAATATTCCTCAGCGGAGTGTAAGAATATTCCTCAGCAAGTATAAGTGTATCCCCGGCAGTCTTAATATTCCTCAACGGAGTATAAGAATGTTCCCCGGCGGAAAACAAGATACCCTCAATGGAGTCAATATTTCCCCAGTACGGTCTGAAAAAAGCTTCCCCAACGGAGTTGGAGCATCATCCCCAGTAGACTCTGGAAGTTTACCCCCGGCGGAGTACAAAATAAATCTCCTTAGCCAAATTCAGAGGGTTATCCCCACAAGAGTCTAACAGGATTATCCCCAGCAATTTACAATTGAAAGATCATCCCCAGCGAAGTTCTTTCCTTTCACCAACAGGAATTCAATTCTCAAATAGATCCAATATCACCAGCAACGGTAATCCATCCCCAGCGGAGTTTATCAGCAGAATCCTGAGCAGAGCATCTCTTCCCCACAGACTAATTCCCCTCAGTAATCTCCTCATCAGTTTATTCCCCAATGGAGTCCTCTTATCCTGCAGGATTATTCTCGCCATCACCTTCGTAATTCATCCCCAGCGAAACCGAAGAATCCAACTCTATTCTCCAGCAGCTATCCGGGATTTATTTTCCCCAGCTAAAACATCACATTTCCATACATCATGATACATACATATACGCATCATACCATACAATCTCATTTATGTTGAGAACATCATTGCGTGATCCATATCATGCATTGCATATGACTGGCCTTTACCTTTCAGGAAAAAACGCAGTTAAATTCTCAACTATGTGGAAGATCTTCTCTGGTCCAGTTAAATTGATTCCTAAAGATTTTCCTGATGCCGATCCAGTTGAAGTTAATCCAGTCAAAGGCGACAAAACCAGTTAAATCGATTCCTAAATATTTTTCTGATGCGAACGCAATCAAAGGAGACAAAACCAGTTAAATCGATTCCTAAAGATTTTTCTGATGCGAACGCAGTCAAAGGAGACAAAACCAGTTAAATCGATTCTTAAAGATTTTTCTGATGCAAATGCAATCAAAGGAGACAAAACCAGTTAAATCAATTCCTAAAGATTTTTCTGATGCCAACGCAGTCAAAGGAGACAAAACCAGTTAAATCGATTCCTAAAGATTTTTCTGATGCGAACACAGTCAAAGGAGACAAAACCAGTTAAATCGATTCCTAAAGATTTTTATGATGCCAATTCAGTCAAAGGAGACATGACCAGTTAAATCGATTCCTAAAGATTTTTCTGATGCCAATTCAATCAAAGGAGACAAAACCAGTTAAATCGATTCCTAAAGATTTTTCTGATGCCAGTCCAGTTAAAGAAGACAAAACCCCCATCTGGTCCAGTTAAATCGATTCCTAAAGATTTTTCTGACGCCAATCCAGTTGAAGTTCAGACCACCTATCAACAATCTCCAAATGGCATCTGTAAGCCCATTCCCGACATCACCAGACTGATACCACTTCATGCGAGTGCAAATTTCTGGGTACTCTAGTGTTCAATCATCTTCCACCTTCAGATCACGAAAGGCTCGAAAGTCAATCTATATCCTCAGGTTTAAGAAAATTGAACAGGGGCAACTGTTGTACCCCAAAATTTTCCCTCCCATATTTCTCAAGACATGCCAAGAATAATCTCCAAATGGCTCAAGATTGCTCAAGAGTGGGACAGTCAAATCATCTCCTAAGGCAGTCAACCTCAAATTAGGGTTTTGTGTTGCATCAAGGTCCTTACATCCAAATGACCTCAAGTTCTCCCCAATGTCCTAATATGTTATCAAGTTCATCCATGTCAAATTTCAAGCCTTGCAGAGGAAGTTTGGTCAGCCAATTGCTCAAAGGGTCCAAAAATCGACTGTGCTAGGGCAAAAGTCAACTGTGATCTACAAATAGTCAAACCTCAATATTTTTTGTCAACATTCTCATTTTGAAGGATAATTCATCATTTTATCAAGGGTTGATCATGATTCATCAAGTATTTCTCAAAATTCATCAAGACTCAAAAGTTGCTAAATTAGGGTTTTGCAGGAAAAGTCAACTCAACTTTGACCAAGCATAACTTTCTCATACTTTATGACAAATGACCCATCCAAATCTCATTTTGAATAGGATGAAATTTCCTACAATCCATATTCACACCCCAAGATCAAGAAATGCACTCACAAAAAGTTACAAATTTGGACATTATAGGTCATTTTTGAAAGTCAACAAAAACACCTTTTTTCCAAAGCTTATAACTTGAGCATGGAATATCAAAATGCGATGAGACCAAAAAGGTTGGTTAGAGTACATCTCAAGGTTTCTAAAAAGTCAAAGAACACCTCCAAAAGTTCAAAATTGAGGAAGTTATGTATTGTTGAAGTTGGGCATTTTTTCCAAAATTGCCAAAAGTCTACTATCCCCAAAACTTCAAATTTTGTCAAATGGGCCCACTTTTTTCCACTTGATTTGATCTTGTCACACTACACACGTGTCCTATCTTCAGTCTTGTGTCCAATCATTAATTTTTCTATTTTATTTGATTTTTATTGAATTAATTCATTTTTAACCAATTTAAATCCAAATAAAATCCAAATCTTGATAACTTGGTATCTTTTTGATTGATACAGGCTTTAATTATCATCATGGACAAGATCAAACTCGTATCAAGCCATATCATGTACAAAATATTGGTTTTTGACAAATTTGGAAGCTTTTTCAATGGAGAATAAAATCACATCTTCAATCATCAATGCATAAGGATTCAAGCCCAAATTTTTAACCTAATGCATTGCCTTATACTTATACAAGCTAAAGGCATGAAAATCAGAACCGAGAGGCTGCCAAATCACAAAAGCAAAAACTTGAAAAAAGCTTGAAAAAGCTTGAAACCGAAATCCGTTCTAGAGGCAGATTCAAGGTCAAATCTCAACGTAGACCTCTTTATGGACATCCATTGAGTCTAAAGCAATCAAAATCAAGCTCTGGAACATCCCCAATCGCGCTGTAAGTATCCCTGGAAACCGCCCTGCATCTGAAATCGAAATCTCTCATTCTTGCATTTTTTTTTACAAACCATGGACATATTCTTGATCTTTGTATGATTTCCAAACTGTCTGCAATATTTGGTTCTTGTTTTTAGGCGTTTGAGTTTCAGGCAAAATTGAGGCAAATAATGGACATGGATGAATTCAGGAGGGAGAGACGAACAAGACCATGGCTTTAGATTGAATTTTCATGGCCTGGATTTGATTTTAGGTTCAACCTACGTTTTTTGCTGCGGATACGAATCCGCAGGTAATTCCTGTGTAATTCCAAGGACAGGGACGGAGACGTGTCCCCATCCTATACGTCCATTCAAATTATTCGCGCTTTTTATTTTTTTGTTCAGGCATATGAATTTGTTTCCAATATAATATTTAGTGCTTATTCCACTAACAATTAAGTGCAGTGGTTGAGTTGGTAAAGGCGAACGTTCAAAGGCCTACAGGACCTGGGTTCGAATCCCAGGTCCTCCAAAACTTTGTATTATTTTGTTTCAGATATTCCAACGCGCTTCAGCAAGCGTAGTCCACCATACGCCTTCAGATCTCAACGTGCCAGATGGCCTCCAGGCCAAATCTGATGGTCTAGTGGGGAGATCCATCATACACTCCAGTCAGCGCATGTGTGGAGAATCAACAAAGTCAACCCAGGCCAGCGCCTGTTGGGCCACTAATTTGCTATTCTCACCATCCAATCTGGGCCCAAACCCCTTGGGTATTTCTAATTCTTTTTTTATTTTATTTCATTTATTTACATTGTTTATTTAATTATTTTCACTATTATTTTTTTAACTAACCAATCACATCTTTTTCTCATAAAATCAAAAAACCAAAAAATATACTTTATTTATTAAAATTAAATTCCTCATTTTATTTTTGTAAATAAATTAGTTAATTAATTTAGTTTTAATTAGGTTTAACTTTTAATATTTTTTGCAATATTTAAAATTGATGTAGAAAATTAGGTTTTTATTAACTTTGACCAAATTTATTTTATTTTCTTTAAATATCCAAAAATCCAAAGATATTTTAATTAATTAATTAATTTAATTGTTAATTTAGATTTAATTTCTTTTAATTCAAAAACAACAAAAAAATGCTTTCTTTCAAAAAAGGGTCAAAACCCTAAAAATTTCGCATTCGATTTAATTTTTCGCGCGCGATCCATTTATAATATTGATGTAATTGTTTTCCGGGATGTAATAGCTTTAAATAGGACTTTAATTTATTTATTGCTTTATTTACTTTCCGCAATTTAAATTCAAGGGTTTGTTTTTGCCAATGTAAATACCCGACGCCTTGTAATAGTTTAGATTTAATTTCCACAATTTAAAATTCCGCAGCTCATAAACTGTTAGATGTATGGTAATAGGGAATGCATGACAAGATCAAATGTATGAACTTAAAATCAACATAGCTCACCCATGACATGTACAAAGATAAAGTTAACCGAAATAACACACTCGCACATGCGCACTCTTAGGGTACACCTCACTTGGTTGCCTCCGAACGTGGTCATTGAGTATAGGAAGTTTTAGAGGTCGCCCTCTTGTCCAAAGATCATAGTTACCTCGAAACGGTTGCCCCGGAAAAATGATCTAAGACATTAGGGTTACCGCTAAGGCATCCTAACATTGCTTTAGTGACCACACGTCCCTTAAATCGAATTGACCCTTAAAACTCCAACGACGATGCTACCTACTCATCAATAGTGGGATAGTATTGCCTAAAGGACATTAGCATAGATTAATTCCCTTTTCGAGTAGGTAGATGGTTCTTAAGTACTTGCTCCTTTTAAAACAAAATAAAACTTTTCGCACTTACACTCCTTTCAAACAAAAAAACTTCTTTCAAACCCACAAACACGAAGAAAAACAAATTTTGAAAACACTTTGAGCAAGTACCTAAGAGCCCGTGGATAACCACAGATAGAAAGGGTGCTAACACCTTCCCTTTCTATAATCTATCCCCCGGACCCGAGAAACATCTCGAAAAAAGGAATTTTTCTGTGCTTTTTTCCTTTCCTTGTTGGATAAAATAAAAGACGGTGGCGACTCTTGCTTACCGCGACATTTTGCAAAAACAAACGCAAAACGCGAACCAGCATATCCAAAATAGTCAGTTCTCTCCCACCGTATCACAGGCAGTATACCTAGATAATTCTAATATTTTTTGATTTCCCCCTAAAACCACATCAAAGCTCACCTATAAATACAAGGCTTCACAACATGTTCAGGGAGGATCTTTGGACCAGAGGAACGAATCTCCCAAAATTTCTCAAACACAACAAAACTCATAAGTTCTCAACACTTATGAAAACAAACCCAAAATCCCAAACATTCACCTCCTTCGATTCTGAAGAACTCCCCACTCTTCAGTATCCTTCAATTCTAGTGTGGAAATAAGCATCACACTTGCTTTCTTTCTTCCTTAGAATCCAGTCTCCAAGGCCAAGCTTCAAGCTCCTCCCTTCAAATCCAGGAGAACCCAGGGCCACCACTCAAAGTCCAGTTCACCTTCAAGGCTGCGGCAAGGTAAGCCACTCTTACCCTTGAACCTTTCGTTTCATGGCATAGTATGTGAATAATTTTCCATTTCATTTTAAAACATGTAATAATCATGGACTTCAATGTCAATCTTTTGTGTTTTCCTTTAAGAACTAATATGTACAGTCCCCTAAAAATGTTGGAATAAAAAATATGCATGCTTCGATATACATGTTCCGATACAGACATGTTCAGCACACACACACACTTGCTTCGAATACACTAACCTGCAGGCCACGATGAAAGGCATTCCACACTGACTTCCAGGCCCATCCAGAGGCATGCTCACACTGATTTCACTGGCCCAATCAAAGAAGACAACAAGGCAGGAAGGTAGAACCTTGGGCTTCACCATATGCTGACTTCCAGGCCAATAGAAGTTCAGGACCTCACTAGTGCCAGAGTCCAATCGAAGGACATGACCTCACTGCCGCAAACTCCCAATCAAAGGCCAGGACTTGCTGAATGCCAACTCCTAATTGAAGAACTCCAACAGAAGCAGAATCGAAAGGTGTTTCAACCCAAATCGAAGGAGCTCATTTTTCTTTCTTTTATTTTTTTTTTTGCCTTTATATTTCCACTTTAATATGGTTGTAATAGTGTAGGATTTATTTTTTTGCAATTTTTATTACTTTTGTACAAATGCTAGTAATTAGGTGTGTATGGCAAGATAAAACCAACGAGTAGACAACCCAAAAATCAAAGACAAATGCTTGTAAATCAAACACACTTTGCACACATGCACCCTTAGGGTAATCTCACTTGTTTCCTCAGAAAATAGTCATGTCCCTCGAATATGGGAGCTTTAGAAAAGACCCTTGATAAAAGATTGTAGTCCCTCGATGACCCTCGATGTTGCCTTCGGTAAACAATCTAGTCCCTAAAACAGCATTACTAAAACGTCCCATAGGTTGCTTTCTATGACTATACAAACGTCCCACGCCCGTACCTTCACATCCAACGGTGGGGCTTCTTACCAAAACAATGGTAAGATAGCAACATCTAAAGGAGGAGGAAAAGAACATCTAAGACCTTTTTAGTAGGTAGATTGCTTCTAGTTGCTCGCTTTCTTTCAAAAAAAATAATTTATACACCAACACTCTCATCTTGAAACATTTTCAAAAGACAAACACTTTGTACGCGTTCTTATAGAAATGAGAGCCATTACAAAGACACATTTTCAAAATCACTTTCAAAAACACATTCCACAAACACTTCTTTGAACTATTTTCGAAACAACACTTTGTACGCGTTCTTATAAAAATGAGAACCATTACAAAGACATTTTCAAAATATTTTCAAAAGCCCACACCACAAGCACATTTTCAAACAATAGCAAGTGATCTAGCAAGAAACTAAGAGCCCGTAGATAACTACGGATGAAAAGGGTGCTAATACCTTCCCTTTTCATAATCTACCCCCCAAACTCAAGAAAACATCTCTAAAGGTCTTTCCTGTTCTTTTCAGTCTTTCCTTATTGGATAAAAGAAAATTCGGTGGAGACTCTTGCTATCCGCAACAAATGCGATCAAACACAAAACACCCAAGTCAGTTATCCCACCGCGTTATAGAACTGGCGACTCTGCTGGGGATAATTCTTAAAATTAGGGTTACCTTAGGGCTAGATCACATTTACTAGATTTCATTGTTTGACTTATTTGCTTTACATTTTTGGTTCCTTGCTTGGGCTTGCTTTGATCCTCCACCCGGATTTGGGAAACCTTTTAAGGTAAGTAGAAATAGATTGTGGAAACTGTACGGCGTAGATCGATATGGTTGAAACAATGGCTACGTTAGTGTGACGCATTTGTGGGTACCGGTATCCCTTGTGTTAAATTGAGGAGAATACGGGGCCACTGAGTGGCGTCATGAAACACTGACTGACTTTAGAACCTTAATTGAACAAACTTGGCCAATTAGGACGTAGTGAGAAAACCGGTTTCGATGGAAAGCTGAAAATTGGTTGATACTCGATACTACACTCATTGAGACCCGACTTTTTGGATATCTCAGCCGCAAGAAAAGATTGATTGAGCTGAGACAATGCCTAAAAGAAAGGTCAGTGATATTGAGATCCCTTAGAACCCGGTTACTATTAACTAGGACAGGTTAAGCCAACTAAACTTCAAGAGGGTACTTACCTACAAACTCCATGCAAGCCTAAACCTAAGGACTTGTCTGCTTTGTATATATATGATTACTTGTATATAAACTTGCTTACTTTGCATACTTGTACATAACATCATGACATCATACCATAGCATTTTCAATAACTATTTCAAGGATCTCAAGGGTCCATAATGCAGGGTCACGTTGAACCAGACATTTATCAAGAGGCAAGAGGATTTATTTTCCTTTAGACAAATGCTGTCAAAGATCAAACACAACAACTTGAGTCAAGGGCTACAACCCACTTGACATGGTATGGTTAATTCTCGTGGAAGGACATCCACCGATACAAAGTTCTCCAATCAAAGTTGTAAGTGACTACTAACATTTACCCCGCGAGATCCTTGAAAACATGCATCGACATATCATGCATCATATCATGACAGGTTTCTCCCATACAGGTCTCCTTATCTTCCTACTGTTTATTTCAGTAAGATGGATATGGAACAAACGGTGAAATATCTTCAAGCTCAAAACTTTCAATTCCAACAAATGTTCCTGGCCATGGCTAAGGGGAAAGAGGACATAAATACTCTCCTTCTCAAAGACAAGAAGAAGAAGCCTAAGAAGTCAGCAGGCATCCTGAACTTGGGAAGAAGACTTAGAGGACCAGTCAAGGGAGCTCTAGATCTCTCAACTCCATCCAACATGGGGGATAGTCATGAAGAAGACAACAATCTAGAGATTGATGAAGTCGAAGTTAACTACTCTGAGGAACAATATCCTCCCGCTTATGACAAGTACAAACAGTTGGAGGATCGCCTCAAAGCTGTGGAGATCCAAGTTATACCTGGTTTGGACTTAGGAGACATGGATTTGGTATCTGGGGTGGTCATCCCGCCAATGTTCAAAATCCATACCTTTTCCATGTACGATGGAGTCTCTTGCCCTAAGATGCACTTGAAGTCTTATATTTGCAAGATTCAACCATACACAACTAATCAAAAGCTTTGGATCCATTTCTTCCAAGAGACCTTAGTAGGGACTCAACTTGAATGGTTTTATAAATTGGAGAGTTCTCGCATCCATACCTGGGAGGATTTGGCTGCTGCTTTCTATAAGCAGTACCAGTACAATGCTGATCTTGCACCAACTCGTGTGTAATTGCAGAACATGACCATGGGTTCCAACGAGAGCTTCAAAGGATACGCCCAAAAATGGAGAGATCTGGCTGGTAGGGTGCAGCCCCCTCTAAATGACAGGGAACTCATTGATATCTTCATGGTAACTTTGACAGGACCTTTCTTCAATCACCTAATTGGAATCTCCTCGGTCGGGTTCACCGAGCTAATACTGACTGGAGAAAAGGTCGAAGCTGGCACCAAAAGCGGAAAGATACAAGGAGCTACACCCTCCGATGCTCAGAAAAAACCATAAAATGGGAAGAAAGAGTCCAACGATGTGTATGGTCAAAGGAGTCGTCATGACCAACATGTGGGGGCAGTCCTGATCTCTGGTTATGCATCACACCGCAACAGCAAAGAGGAAATCAATGAAGGCCAGACTGTAGTGGTAGAAATGTGCAAGACTAAGCCATTGGATTTACTAGAATTTATACAAATTAAAATAAAAATCGCCAACGCGCTTTATTGTTTCCAAAGGAATGGGAAAAGAGCGAATAACCCAAAAAGAGGGGGAAAGATTCAAGGTAAGGGGGTTGGTTATGCAAAGGGAAGATATTAGCACCCTAAACATCTACGGTACTCCGCAGAAACCTCTTTGTAAAATCTTTATATTTTGGCTATAAAAATGTGTTGTATATAAAATGGATGGTGGAGGTGAGAAAAGAAATATTTTTTAAGATTTTTGCACCCGCCGCGGTTGCGAACCTCTAGTGCCTACGTACCACCTTTCGTGCAATAGGGGATCAGGGTACACGTAGTTCCTCTTTTAAAAATTTGAAACACAAGTGTGTTGGTTGATTTTATGAGATAAGACATCATCGTCATTGTCCGTGCGGAAAACATACTTACTACCCACAATCATGAGAAAGGAGAATTTGCATCATCTCAAAGTGGAGGATATGGCTTGGATTTTAAAATCAACAATGCCTCACTCAACACCCAAGTGGAAATATCTAACTTCACTACATATTATAGAAGTATAGTTGTTTGCATCACTACAAGGATTGACAAGAGTCTAATCTTTTGAGAAAAGTTTAAAGATAAAAGCCAAAGTGGCAAAATGGTTTGAAATGAGATTGATTGACTTTTAGTCTTCTCACAAAAAAAGTCAAGGTATTATTAAATTGATTGAAATTTATTTATGAAAACATTTTGAAAATGCATTGGACATAAGTCCAAGTTTATTATGAAAATGTTTCAAGTTTCAAAACAAGAAGAGTTTTTTTTTAAAAGGAGGGAGAATATTTTTGAAATTAAAGAAGATGGGAGGAGAAGAAGAGGCTATCCTAAAGCATAAGGTAAAAGCTAGGGATAAGAACCATATAACCAACAAGAAGCCAATACTTGACATTATGAGTCAATATAGAATTCCCATTCTTCGGATTGAAACCAAGCAAGCAAAGATACTAGACCTCTTGAGAGAACCAAACTTCAAGTGTTTTAAGTCTTCGCAAAAATTGGGCAGAGTAACGGTTGTATACGGGTGAATTCCAGATTACAAACAAAGATCGTAATCTCAATAACCTGCACACAAAACAAACAAACAACCCAATATCTTGAGGTAAACCTCAAGAACTCCAGGCAAAATATCAAATAAAGTCACAAAGTCTCCAAGATAGGCCAAGGTCTCTAATCCTAAGTCCAAGAAGTCCATCACTCCATAATGCAAAGGATAGTAACCATGTAGTCCAAGTATCATTAATGATTTTTATGGTTCATGTTGATTATTAGGTGTCTTTAAAAAGAAAGAAAAGCTCAAGTGAGCAAAATAAAAATGACATAAAAGTAAATGCTCAAGTGAGAAAAGATGAAAATAGCATGAAATGTAAAATGCTAAAAGTAAATGGTACATAAAGCATGAAAATAAAAGCGTAAAGTAAATTTAATTGTTAGTAATTAGTGGTTAGTTGGATGACCATCTTGAAACTTGAATTTGGAACTCATTAGAGGATTGGTAGAACCAAAGCCTCCACACAACAATTTGCATTTGCTTTTTGTCAAGTATATCATCCATTTTGGAATTCTGACAAGGCAACATATAATGATCAACGACGTTTAAGTGATCCGCGTTGACCAAAGGTGTTGTAGATCCATTAGAGGATTGGTAGAACCAAAGCCTCCATACAATGAATCTCAAGGTTATTGGATCAAAGAGATCAAATTAACATACGTGGGCTTGCAATCATAAGTTTGGGCCACAAATGATCATTTATTCGAATCGGGACAAAATTTAGCGCTATGTTAAGCAATCGTAAGTGGACTTATGTAGAAGTCACACCTATTTTGAGGCCGGTCAATAGAAATCTATGTACTTCATGTTTGGATAAATGATATAGAGATCACCATCCCTTAACATGTAGCACAATTTAAAAAGAAAGGGATAAGATGAAGAGGGAGGGGAATGATAAGCTAATTTGGATCACCATTTCAAAATTCTTTCATCTTTAAATTCAACCACTCCTCTAGATGGATTAAAGCACTAAACATATCATTAATCAAAAGCACCAAAAATGAATTAAATAATTCACTCTTAGGTAGATTTGAATTGATGAACATTTATCCAACTTCATCTACATCACAAAGTCCATTGAGTTTAAAGACAAATTGGACATTTAAAATTGCAATCCAAACCAACAATCAAAAGGAGTGAGTAGAAAAATCATTTTGGATCAAAGCTGCCCCAAAACAAGGCAAAAAAGTGCATTATGTCCCTGTGCAGTCGATTGCAGTAACTGTGTAATCGATTGCACACAGTTTTATTTTCAAAAAAATTATGTGAAACGCTTCTGTGCAATCGATTGCACAGTTACTGCAATCGATTGCACACTATTACAGTAGCAAAAACAGTATTTTAAAAGGCCAATTTCTTGTTCAAACTTTCCATCAAACACCTTATGATCATGGATCCAATTGAGCACGAAAATTCCATCAAATTATGAGAAAATAACACCATTGGAATCACAAAATAATGCTCAAAAAATCAAACCCAAATATCAACAAGAGATCACATTGTGAAAGATGAATTATCCAACTTACCAAAGGTAGATCTAGAGAATTATCAAAACAACTTCAAGAATTTGCTTCAATTCAACCACAAGAATCAATTGACCAAGCTTGGATGTAGAGAATTGATGAAGAAAAAGTGTTTGGATGAAGGTTTAGCTCAAAGATTAGTAAGCTTCAATGCAAAGCTTACTAACTTTTTGAAAATGGAGCTTTGAGTGAATTTGGTAGATGGAGAGAATTGAGAGATTTTTTTAGCAAGGTGGATTTGGCTATCAAAAGCTTGAAATTTGAATGAAATGAGGGCTCTATTTATAGAGTTTTAGGATTGGGATTAGTGGTAATTTGGTAATTGATTCTTGGAGCCAAAATTTGAATTAATGATAATTCTTTCAAATATTAGAGCCAAAATTTGAATTAATGATAATTCTTCTTAAAAATGAAAAATTGGCACTAAAATTTGAATTAATGATACATCTTTCAAAAATGAAGAAAAATTGGAGCCAAAATTTGACAATTTTAAAATTCTGATTTTTTTTCAAATTTCACGCTGTGCAATCGATTGCACTACAGTGCAAATCGATTTGCACAGTGTATCTTTCCAAAAATTGCGCAAAATTCACCTTGTGCAATCGATTGCACTCTAGGAGCAATCGATTGTACAGTGAAAAAAATGAAAAAATTTTAATTCTTTTTCTTTGCAAATAGAGATTTTAGGGAAATAATACCGGAAAACCTTATTTGCCATATGCTTCGACTCGGTACCTACAAAACACAAATATGCAAAGACAAAGACAAATATTTTTTTGCATTTTGAGTAGAAGTTAGTCAACAACACAAGAGAAAACTTAAAGATAGGATGCAAATGTGATGAATGAAGCTATTTATTAATGAATGTGACTGAATGATAAAATATGGTATGAAAGTGCGACTGAAAAAAGTTAGGGGCAACATTTAGGGTACAACACAGACGAGTCCAAAAGACAGTTTACCAACATCAACATGCCGTTGTCTTAAGTGCTACAACACTTGTTGAGGATGAATCTGATTACGTTGATAGGACCTCATCCAAACCCCAAAACTTCTTCTCCTAACTACAATCCTAATGCAACATGTGCTTATCATTCTGGCAGTTCCGGGCATGATACTAACGATTGTTGGGTGTTGAAGTACAAGATTCAGAATTTGATCGACGCCAAGGAGATCGAGTTTGACCCTCCGGAGACTCCAAGCATAACCACTGCCTCTATGCCAAATCATTGAGAGCGTCTTGTTCATTTTGAAATTGTAATTTCTTTTGTTATTCAAACAATTATCTATTAATGTCAAACTTTATTTCATTAATGCATTGCATATATTTGTCTTGAATTCATCCATTCGTTTTCATTATATTTAAACTATGCTTTTTACTCTCTTTATGACACTCAACTCTTGCTAAAAGTTACAAGCCTTTAGAGGGAGGATGACGAAACAATGCCATAATCTCTTATAGTGTACTTTTAGACAGACCTTGCTGACGATGTACATGCGTTCTTTCAAATCCTAAACACTGGAGTTATAAGAAACATAATCCCTAGTCAAACCCTTCGATCCAAAGAAGTAGAAGTTTTCTTTTTACACAAATTGAAACCTTTAATCAAAACCTGGGGCAGGGTAGTCTCTCAGTTAATTCGAATGTGCGTTCAGTCGCAAACTTTCACTTCGTATACAACAAGTGATATCAAAAACATTCCTATGGAATCAAAAGACGGTGATGGTTCCCTATCACATAGGCAGTCATTATTTCTCAAAGAGAAAAGCCCACTAAGTCAAAACCTACAAAGGAGACTTAAGAAAACTGGGGCGTCCCGCTGACCGTAATCTCAAAGCAAGAACAGTCAGGCAAAAACCAGGGATAATAAATCAAAAGAAAGAGGTCACTACAAATCCTCAACAACATGAAATATGTTGCAAAAAATGAATGCCTTCTGATAAACTAAACTTGTCTGAACCATCACCAAAATGTCATTTGAGACTCAATTGGAGTTCAAACGCACAATTAGCTGAGTGTAGGACTGAAGAACATCACGAAGAACGGGCGGGTACAAATATACTTTGAGCCTTATCCTTTGTTTCTTAAACCGTGAACCAAGCCACGCTACAACCCTTCAAAAGTCCTAATTGAAGCATGGGTTAGTTCGAAAGCATATTGTTACAAAAGGTATCCTGACTCCTGTAAGGCTTTACTCTAAATCCTGAGTTTGAATTTTCTTACAAAATTTCTTGCTAAAAACGCATTTTTCGAAATTTCAAGACAAGCATAAACTTTGCATTATTTGAATATCGTTGTTTGCATATGGCTATTTATTTGACAGCGGGGAAATTCACACAACGAATATCCGATGAACGAAAACTCTCTCAGTGAACAAAATCACTTCAAGTGAGATGACATTTCCAATGACAAATCTCCTATCAACAAGGGGGCGTGACATGTCACTATCCAGCACACCTGGGGCAGTCCAGTCAAGATTCCAAGAAATCTCTCAAGAAGTGTAGAATAACCAGGGACAAGTCTCCATCTAAATCACTTGGGGCATTAAACGCAAATCCCAACAAAGGGTTACGTACAGTCAATTAGTTCCTGGCAGTGCCACAAACACTTGCTACTAGGGGCTGTAACACCCTCTAAGAAACCCGAATAAATTTTTGCAATTAGTTAAAAACATATTTACAGAGTACATGTAACAACGAGGATGTCACAATTCTCTTTTAATAAAACAAGTTCCTGTCATGCATAATCATAGTAGTAACTCATACATGTTTACACAGCGGAATAATTTAATTAATAAAACCAATGTTATAATATTTTAAAATCATCAGGGATTAACACCTGGAAAATATCAACATCATATTATAACAAACGTGAAGAAATAAACGAGTCTGACTAAAACAGCTCGACAAACAAACGTTCCCGGAGTTACAACTACCAGAGCATGACCCGGACAATACTAAAACTGAATTAAACTAAAAACGACAAGCCTTCGCCAAGCACCTGAACGAAGCTCCTCAATCTGAAATATTCAACAGTAAGGGTGAGCATCTCAACTATACATTTGATTATACGTTCACAGCAATCAATTCAGGAAACCATAAGCATCACCCAACAATTAGCATGTTTTATAGATTACAAACCTTTACAATTTACATATTCATCATATCTTACTTTTCATGCTTACAGTTAACATCAAACATCGTTAACATTTTAGTAACAATACATGCATACAATAAATCAAATACAACATTGGAAAAATCATCCATTCATGTCATATTCAATGTTATGCAACACACCCATGCATGTGGTACCACTTTACCGCCCCATTAAATCTCGGGTCACGGATAACTCACCGTTCCATTATATCGCGGACACGGCTACCACCTCAACGTTCCATTAAATCGCGGACACGTATATTGGCCACCATGTTAATTCCACACAATGGGAATTAACAAATGCAACATGATATGTAAAGTATGTAACACTCAGCATACTATTAACACCAATCGACATATCATGCAACATCAACAACATCAATCATAACAGGATATGGATAGCATGTAATCACTCAGCATACTATTTAAATATCAATCATATCAAGTTATATCATAATTCATGCTTGATAACATTATCTAAAAGCATGACAATAAAATCCACAATAAAGCACAGAAAACAAAATTCAGAAAATCAACACAGCAGCATCAACACGGGTACCCGTGTAAATCAACACTGCCCGTGTTGAAAAGTGCCCAGAAAACACATTTTTTCTCATTACAGGGGATCAACACGGGTGCCCGTGTTAAACAACACGGCCCGTGTTGGAATGTGTCTGGAAAACACATTTTTAGGCAACACAGTGAATCAACACGGGTGCCCGTGTTAAACAACACGGCCCGTGTTGATGAGCGCGGGTCAGATTTTTCCTGAACCTGCAGCAGCTCAGAACGGCAGCCAAACGCGAAAAATGCCAGCCAAAACGCGCATTTCGGTACCTAACGACATCGATTTTGTATAACTCAAAACAACACATCAATTTCCTAATTACCAACAAGTATCATAGCGACCTTAAGGTGATTATTCGTCCTTTTGGGGAAATCTGATAACCTTGAGGTTATCCCTAGAACCTCTAAGGTAAATTCATGATCATGCAGTTATATTCCCAATCCACCCTTTGGAACCTAAAATTCCTAATCGATTCATAAAGATTGGGAACCTAACCCTTTTCTAACAAGGTTCAATCCTAAGGGTATCGATTCCTAGTAACATCTAACAATTGGGGCTCTCCCTACGATTTTCTAAATCAACCGTACATAAACCCATAAGCAAAAGTAAATCGAGTAGTAGCCCCCCTTACCTTATCAATTTGCAGCTTGAGTTCCTTGAGCGATGTTCTTCGTTCTTCGTACCTTCAGAGCTCAGCTTCCCAAAATCCCAAATTCTGTGTTATCGTGAATAATGAGAAAATAGCTTAAGTTCCAAAACATATCCCAATTCCTTTTGCACCCCCACTCTTTACTAACAACATCCAAGCCCAATAACTTAAAAACCCAATATTTCTTATTTCTTTTATTTTCTTCCAATATTCCAAAATAAATAATTCCTTTTTATTTTATTAATTCTAATAAAATAATTTCCCCATTTAAAATAAATCAAATAATTACAACTGGGGTGTTACAACTCTCCCCTACTAAAAGAGTTTTCGTCCTCGAAAACATACCTTAGACGAACAGTTCCGGATAAGCCCCTTTCATCTGGCTCTCCAGTTCCCAAGTGATATTTCCATCTGCTGGACCTCCCCAAGCAACCTTCACTAATGCTATCTCTTTACCTCTTAACTGTTTCACTTCCCGATCTTCTATCCTCATAGGCAATGTTTCTACTGTCAGGTTATCTCTCACCTGTACATCATCTATTTGGATTACATGAGATGGGTCTGGAATGTATCTCCTCAGCTGAGAAACATGAAAAACATCGTGCAAATTCGCAAGTCTCGGAGGTAAAGCAATACGATAAGCAACTTCTCCAACTCTTTCCGTAATCTGAAACGGACCAATAAAACGCGGAGTCAACTTCTTAGATTTCAACGCTCGACCAATACCCGACATCGGAGTAACTCTCATAAACACATGATCTCCAGCACTGAATTCTAAATTCTTTCTCCTCTTATCATGATAACTTTTCTGACGACTCTGAGAAGCTCTCATCTTCTCTTGAATCAATTTGATCTTTTCAGTAGTCTGCCGAACAATCTCTGGCCCAATTACTGAACTCTCTCCAGATTCGTACCAACACAAAGGCGTTCTACACCGTCTACCATACAATGCCTCAAACGGAGCCATACCAATACTCGAATGGTAACTATTGTTATAAGTAAATTCAATCAATGGCAAATAGCTATCCCAAGCCCCTCCCTTCTCTAAAACACAAGCACGCAATAAATCTTCTAACGATTGAATCGTCCTCTCCGACTGTCCATCAGTCTGAGGATGGTAAGCTGAACTCAACCTCAATTTAGTACCCAAAGCCTTCTGCAATCCTTCCCAAAATTTCGAAGTGAATCTCGGATCTCTATCTGACACAATACTAGAAGGAACTCCATGCAAACTCACTATTTTCTCAATATATAACTGTGCCAATCTCTCCATTGAGTAATCCATTCGCACCGGTATAAAATGAGCAGACTTAGTCAGTCTATCCACAACAACCCATATCGCTTCACAATTCTTAGGAGTCCTCGGCAACCCGGATACAAAATCCATAGAAATACTATCCCACTTCCATTCTGGAATAAACATCGGCTGCATAAATCCATACGGCTTCTGATGCTCAATCTTCGATTTCTGACAGATTAAACATGCATACACAAATTCAGCTATTTCCTTTTTCATTCCCGGCCACCAAAACAATTTCTTCAGATCATGATACATTTTCGTGGCACCCGGATGAATACTCATCCCACTGCGATGTCCTTCCGCTAATATACTCTTCTTGATTTCTGCGACATCAGGAACACAAATTCTAACGCCAAATCTCATAACATCATTTTCATCAATTCTAAACTCACCACCTTGACCTTGGTTGATCAATGTCAATTTATCAACTAAATTAACATCAGATTTCTGCCCGATCCTGATCTCTTCTAGAATACCACTAGTAAGTTTCAGCATACCCAAACGAACACACTTCGGAGTACTTTCACAAATTAAACTCAAATCTCGGAATTGTTCAATTAACTCTAATTCACGAACCATCATCATAGACATATGCAAGGATTTCCTGCTCAAAGCATCTGCAACCACATTTGCCTTACCAGGATGGTAATTCAAACCAAAATCATAATCTTTGAGAAATTCCAACCACCTTCTTTGCCTCATATTGAGCTCTTTCTGATCGAAAAGATATTTCAAACTCTTATGATCACTATACACTTCAAATCTCGAACCATACAGATAATGTCTCCACAATTTCAAGACAAACACAACTGCTGCCAATTCTAAATCATGAGTAGGATAGTTCCTTTCATGAACCTTCAACTGTCTCGAAGCATACGCAACTACCTGTTGATTCTGCATTAGAACACCACCTAATCCCAACAGAGATGCATCACAATAAACCACAAAAGATTCCACCGGATTCGGCAAAATCAGAATAGGAGCACTAGTCAATCTCCGCTTCAATTCTTGGAACCCTTTCTCACAATCAGAATCCCAAATAAACGCTTGTCCTTTTCGAGTCAATTTCGTCAATGGCAATGCTAACTTTGAGAATCCTTCGATAAACTTTCTATAATAACCTGCAAGACCAAGAAAACTTCTGATTTCAGAAACAGCCTTCGGCGCTTCCCACTGAGATACTGCTTCTACTTTTGTAGGATCCACGGCAATACCATTCTTAGAAATCACATGTCCAAGAAAACTAACTTCATTCAGCCAGAACTCACATTTGGACAATTTTGCATACAACTTCTTATCTTTCAATAACTCTAACACAATTCTGAGATGTTCCGCATGCTCTTCGTCATTTTTGGAATAAATCAGAATGTCATCAATAAAAACCACAACAAACTTATCCAGATACGGATGAAAAATCCTGTTCATATATTCCATGAAAACACCAGGTGCATTAGTAACTCCGAACGGCATAACAGAATATTCATAATGCCCATACCTCGTTCGAAAGGCAGTCTTTTGAATATCTTCCGCTTTCACACGAATCTGATGATATCCAGATCTCAAGTCAATCTTACTGAATACACTGGCTCCAATTAGCTGATCCATTAAATCATCAATCCTCGGTAAAGGATACCGATTTTTAATGGTTACTTTGTTCAATTGCCTGTAATCAACACACAGTCTCATAGAACCTTCTTTCTTCTTGACCAACAATACCGGAGCACCCCAAGGCGAAACACTTGGACGAATAAACTTCTTCTCCAGTAAATCTTCCAATTGACTCTTTAATTCAGCCAACTCAGACGCAGACATACGATATGGCGCCATCGACACCGGTCTCGTACCAGGAATCAAATCTATAGAAAATTCCACTTCTCTCTCAGGAGGTAACTCACCAACATCATCAGGAAAGACTTCTGGAAAATCACACACCACTGGAAATTCGCCACTCCTGACCTTTCCTGTTGCATCTAACGAAGCAAGTAACATAAACACCTTAGCACCGTCTTCCATTTCTTCTTGTACCTGCCTAGCAGACATAGTCAAATTCTCGACACCAACAGCTTCCGGAAAAATCACCGTCTTAGCAAAGCAGTTCAGATGAACCCGGTTGAATTCCAACCAGTTCATCCCAAGGATAATATCAATTTGTTCCAGCGGTAGGCACACTAAATCTATACCGAAACCTCTACCAAAAATCTCAATAGGACAATTCCTACATACAAGTGAAGTTGTCACTGAACCCGATGCAGGAGTATCAACAACCATGCTACCTCGCATACCAGATATGTCCAGTTTCAACCTCTCAGCACAATCCAAAGAAATGAAAGAATGAGTTGCACCAGTATCAATAATTGCAACTAAAGGTGTGCCATGAACAAAACACGTACCTTTAATCAATCGATCCTCTGGAGTAGTCTCAGATCCAGACAAAGAGAACACTTTTCCACTTGACTGATCCTTCCTAGGCTTAGGACACTGCGGACGAATGTGACCTTCTTCGCCACAATTGTAACAAGTAACAGACTTCCCTTTGCAATCAATAGACAAATGACCAGCCTTTCCACATTTATAGCACTTCTTCTCATCACTCTTGCAATCTCGAATATGATGACCCAACTCACCACACCTGTAGCATCTGATAGGAGCCTTAGAATCTCCCCCACTAGGCCTTTTCCATCCACCTGATTTCTGGTTATCTCTACCATATGGCTTGCCACGGTCCATATGTTGCTTTCCTCTTTTATCAACAGCCCCACGAGAGTGAGACGACCTATTCTTGGTAATATCTTCTTCCAAGATCCTGCTACAATCCACCAGATCAGAAAATCTACAAATACGCTGGTACCTGATTCCCTGCTTAATCTCATCCCGGAGACCATTCTCAAATTTGATACATTTAGAGAATTCTCCAGCCTCATCATTGTTGTAGTGTGCATAATACTTTGCCAGCTCAGTGAACTTAGTAGCATACTCACTAACAGTCAGATTGCCTTGCTTAAGCTCCAAAAACTCAATTTCCTTTCTTCCCCGAACATCTTCAGGAAAGTACCTCCTCAGAAAAGCCCTTCTGAAGTTAGCCCAAGTCAGTGCCTCTCCATCCTGAACCATTTAAGTCCTTGTTGCAACCCACCAGTCGTCGGCCTCTTCTGCCAACATATGCGTACCATATCTGACTTTCAGATCTTCAGCACAATCAATCACACGGAAAATCCTTTCGATTTCCTTCAGCCACTTCTGAGCACCTTCAGGGTCATGTGTACCTTTGAACAACGGAGGGTTGTTCCTTTGGAAGTTTCCCAATTGCCTATCAGCACCAATCACACCTCCAGTTGGGTTTCCAGCAAGTACACCAGCTAACATCCCCAAAGCCTCAGCTAGTGTAGCATCATTTCTTCCGCTACCTCTTCCAGCCATATTCCTGAGAATTAAAACATACTCTTCATCAGAATACAGTATCGACAGTGTTACCTTGCACTAGTCGCATACAAAAGGAATGACTGACTCAAGACTCTGGTCGCAACGACCGACTATGCTTTGATACCACTATTGTAACACCCTCTAAGAAACCCGAATAAATTTTCGCAATTAGTTAAAAACATATTTACAGAGTACATGTAACAACGAGGATGTCACAATTCTCTTTTAATAAAACAAGTTCCTGTCATGCATAATCATAGTAGTAACTCATACATGTTTACACAGCGGAATAATTTAATTAATAAAACCAATGTTATAATATTTTAAAATCATCAGGGATTAACACCTGGAAAATATCAACATCATATTATAACAAACGTGAAGAAATAAACGAGTCTGACTAAAACAGCTCGACAAACAAACGTTCCCGGAGTTACAACTACCAGAGCATGACCCGGACAATACTAAAACTGAATTAAACTAAAAACGACAAGCCTTCGCCAAGCACCTGAACGAAGCTCCTCAATCTGAAATATTCAACAGTAAGGGTGAGCATCTCAACTATACATTTGATTATACGTTCACAGCAATCAATTCAAGAAACCATAAGCATCACCCAACAATTAGCATGTTTTATAGATTACAAACCTTTACAATTTACATATTCATCATATCTTACTTTTCATGCTTACAGTTAACATCAAACATCGTTAACATTTTAGTAACAATACATGCATACAATCAATCAAATACAACATTGGAAAAATCATCCATTCATGTCATATTCAATGTTATGCAACACACCCATGCATGTGGTACCACTTTACCGCCCCATTAAATCTCGGGTCACGGATAACTCACCGTTCCATTATATCGCGGACACGGCTACCACCTCAACGTTCCATTAAATCGCGGACACGTATATTGGCCACCATGTTAATTCCACACAATGGGAATTAACAAATGCAACATGATATGTAAAGTATGTAACACTCAGCATACTATTAACACCAATCGACATATCATGCAACATCAACAACATCAATCATAACAGGATATGGATAGCATGTAATCACTCAACATACTATTTAAACATCAATCATATCAAGTTATATCATAATTCATGCTTGATAACATTATCTAAAAGCATGACAATAAAATCCACAATAAAGCACAGAAAACAAAATTCAGAAAATCAACACAGCAGCATCAACACGGGTACCCGTGTAAATCAACACTGCCCGTGTTGAAAAGTGCCCAGAAAACACATTTTTTCTCATTACAGGGGATCAACACGGGTGCCCGTGTTAAACAACACGGCCCGTGTTGGAATGTGTCTGGAAAACACATTTTTAGGCAACACAGTGAATCAACACGGGTGCCCGTGTTAAACAACACGGCCCGTGTTGATGAGCGCGGGTCAGATTTTTCCTGAACCTGCAGCAGCTCAGAACGGCAGCCAAACGCGAAAAATGCCAGCCAAAACGCGCATTTCGGTACCTAACGACATCGATTTTGTATAACTCAAAACAACACATCAATTTCCTAATTACCAACAAGTATCATAGCGACCTTAAGGTGATTATTCGTCCTTTTGGGGAAATCTGATAACCTTGAGGTTATCCCTAGAACCTCTAAGGTAAATTCATGATCATGCAGTTATATTCCCAATCCACCCTTTGGAACCTAAAATTCCTAATCGATTCATAAAGATTGGGAACCTAACCCTTTTCTAACAAGGTTCAATCCTAAGGGTATCGATTCCTAGTAACATCTAACAATTGGGGCTCTCCCTACGATTTTCTAAATCAACCGTACATAAACCCATAAGCAAAAGTAAATCGAGTAGTAGCCCCCCTTACCTTATCAATTTGCAGCTTGAGTTCCTTGAGCGATGTTCTTCGTTCTTCGTACCTTCAGAGCTCAGCTTCCCAAAATCCCAAATTCTGTGTTATCGTGAATAATGAGAAAATAGCTTAAGTTCCAAAACATATCCCAATTCCTTTTGCACCCCCACTCTTTACTAACAACATCCAAGCCCAATAACTTAAAAACCCAATATTTCTTATTTCTTTTATTTTCTTCCAATATTCCAAAATAAATAATTCCTTTTTATTTTATTAATTCTAATAAAATAATTTCCCCATTTAAAATAAATCAAATAATTACAACTGGGGTGTTACAACTCTCCCCTACTAAAAGAGTTTTCGTCCTCGAAAACATACCTTAGACGAACAGTTCCGGATAAGCCCCTTTCATCTGGCTCTCCAGTTCCCAAGTGATATTTCCATCTGCTGGACCTCCCCAAGCAACCTTCACTAATGCTATCTCTTTACCTCTTAACTGTTTCACTTCCCGATCTTCTATCCTCATAGGCAATGTTTCTACTGTCAGGTTATCTCTCACCTGTACATCATCTATTTGGATTACATGAGATGGGTCTGGAATGTATCTCCTCAGCTGAGAAACATGAAAAACATCGTGCAAATTCGCAAGTCTCGGAGGTAAAGCAATACGATAAGCAACTTCTCCAACTCTTTCCGTAATCTGAAACGGACCAATAAAACGCGGAGTCAACTTCTTAGATTTCAACGCTCGACCAATACCCGACATCGGAGTAACTCTCATAAACACATGATCTCCAGCACTGAATTCTAAATTCTTTCTCCTCTTATCATGATAACTTTTCTGACGACTCTGAGAAGCTCTCATCTTCTCTTGAATCAATTTGATCTTTTCAGTAGTCTGCCGAACAATCTCTGGCCCAATTACTGAACTCTCTCCAGATTCGTACCAACACAAAGGCGTTCTACACCGTCTACCATACAATGCCTCAAACGGAGCCATACCAATACTCGAATGGTAACTATTGTTATAAGTAAATTCAATCAATGGCAAATAGCTATCCCAAGCCCCTCCCTTCTCTAAAACACAAGCACGCAATAAATCTTCTAACGATTGAATCGTCCTCTCCGACTGTCCATCAGTCTGAGGATGGTAAGCTGAACTCAACCTCAATTTAGTACCCAAAGCCTTCTGCAATCCTTCCCAAAATTTCGAAGTGAATCTCGGATCTCTATCTGACACAATACTAGAAGGAACTCCATGCAAACTCACTATTTTCTCAATATATAACTGTGCCAATCTCTCCATTGAGTAATCCATTCGCACCGGTATAAAATGAGCAGACTTAGTCAGTCTATCCACAACAACCCATATCGCTTCACAATTCTTAGGAGTCCTCGGCAACCCGGATACAAAATCCATAGAAATACTATCCCACTTCCATTCTGGAATAAACATCGGCTGCATAAATCCAGACGGCTTCTGATGCTCAATCTTCGATTTCTGACAGATTAAACATGCATACACAAATTCAGCTATTTCCTTTTTCATTCCCGGCCACCAAAACAATTTCTTCAGATCATGATACATTTTCGTGGCACCCGGATGAATACTCATCCCACTGCGATGTCCTTCCGCTAATATACTCTTCTTGATTTCTGCGACATCAGGAACACAAATTCTAACGCCAAATCTCATAACATCATTTTCATCAATTCTAAACTCACCACCTTGACCTTGGTTGATCAATGTCAATTTATCAACTAAATTAACATCAGATTTCTGCCCGATCCTGATCTCTTCTAGAATACCACTAGTAAGTTTCAACATACCCAAACGAACACACTTCGGAGTACTTTCACAAATTAAACTCAAATCTCGGAATTGTTCAATTAACTCTAATTCACGAACCATCATCATAGACATATGCAAGGATTTCCTGCTCAAAGCATCTGCAACCACATTTGCCTTACCAGGATGGTAATTCAAACCAAAATCATAATCTTTGAGAAATTCCAACCACCTTCTTTGCCTCATATTGAGCTCTTTCTGATCGAAAAGATATTTCAAACTCTTATGATCACTATACACTTCAAATCTCGAACCATACAGATAATGTCTCCACAATTTCAAGACAAACACAACTGCTGCCAATTCTAAATCATGAGTAGGATAGTTCCTTTCATGAACCTTCAACTGTCTCGAAGCATACGCAACTACCTGTTGATTCTGCATTAGAACACCACCTAATCCCAACAGAGATGCATCACAATAAACCACAAAAGATTCCACCGGATTCGGCAAAATCAGAATAGGAGCACTAGTCAATCTCCGCTTCAATTCTTGGAACCCTTTCTCACAATCAGAATCCCAAATAAACGCTTGTCCTTTTCGAGTCAATTTCGTCAATGGCAATGCTAACTTTGAGAATCCTTCGATAAACTTTCTATAATAACCTGCAAGACCAAGAAAACTTCTGATTTCAGAAACAGCCTTCGGCGCTTCCCACTGAGATACTGCTTCTACTTTTGTAGGATCCACGGCAATACCATTCTTAGAAATCACATGTCCAAGAAAACTAACTTCATTCAGCCAGAACTCACATTTGGACAATTTTGCATACAACTTCTTATCTTTCAATAACTCTAACACAATTCTGAGATGTTCCGCATGCTCTTCGTCATTTTTGGAATAAATCAGAATGTCATCAATAAAAACCACAACAAACTTATCCAGATACGGATGAAAAATCCTGTTCATATATTCCATGAAAACACCAGGTGCATTAGTAACTCCGAACGGCATAACAGAATATTCATAATGCCCATACCTCGTTCGAAAGGCAGTCTTTTGAATATCTTCCGCTTTCACACGAATCTGATGATATCCAGATCTCAAGTCAATCTTACTGAATACACTGGCTCCAATTAGCTGATCCATTAAATCATCAATCCTCGGTAAAGGATACCGATTTTTAATGGTTACTTTGTTCAATTGCCTGTAATCAACACACAGTCTCATAGAACCTTCTTTCTTCTTGACCAACAATACCGGAGCACCCCAAGGCGAAACACTTGGACGAATAAACTTCTTCTCCAGTAAATCTTCCAATTGACTCTTTAATTCAGCCAACTCAGACGCAGACATACGATATGGCGCCATCGACACCGGTCTCGTACCAGGAATCAAATCTATAGAAAATTCCACTTCTCTCTCAGGAGGTAACTCACCAACATCATCAGGAAAGACTTCTGGAAAATCACACACCACTGGAAATTCGCCACTCCTGACCTTTCCTGTTGCATCTAACGAAGCAAGTAACATAAACACCTTAGCACCGTCTTCCATTTCTTCTTGTACCTGCCTAGCAGACATAGTCAAATTCTCGACACCAACAGCTTCCGGAAAAATCACCGTCTTAGCAAAGCAGTTCAGATGAACCCGGTTGAATTCCAACCAGTTCATCCCAAGGATAATATCAATTTGTTCCAGCGGTAGGCACACTAAATCTATACCGAAACCTCTACCAAAAATCTCAATAGGACAATTCCTACATACAAGTGAAGTTGTCACTGAACCCGATGCAGGAGTATCAACAACCATGCTACCTCGCATACCAGATATGTCCAGTTTCAACCTCTCAGCACAATCCAAAGAAATGAAAGAATGAGTTGCACCAGTATCAATAATTGCAACTAAAGGTGTGCCATGAACAAAACACGTACCTTTAATCAATCGATCCTCTGGAGTAGTCTCAGATCCAGACAAAGAGAACACTTTTCCACCTGACTGATCCTTCCTAGGCTTAGGACACTGCGGACGAATGTGACCTTCTTCGCCACAATTGTAACAAGTAACAGACTTCCCTTTGCAATCAATAGACAAATGACCAGCCTTTCCACATTTATAGCACTTCTTCTCATCACTCTTGCAATCTCGAATATGATGACCCAACTCACCACACCTGTAGCATCTGATAGGAGCCTTAGAATCTCCCCCACTAGGCCTTTTCCATCCACCTGATTTCTGGTTATCTCTACCATATGGCTTGCCACGGTCCATATGTTGCTTTCCTCTTTTATCAACAGCCCCACGAGAGTGAGACGACCTATTCTTGGTAATATCTTCTTCCAAGATCCTGCTACAATCCACCAGATCAGAAAATCTACAAATACGCTGGTACCTGATTCCCTGCTTAATCTCATCCCGGAGACCATTCTCAAATTTGATACATTTAGAGAATTCTCCAGCCTCATCATTGTTGTAGTGTGCATAATACTTTGCCAGCTCAGTGAACTTAGTAGCATACTCACTAACAGTCAGATTGCCTTGCTTAAGCTCCAAAAACTCAATTTCCTTTCTTCCCCGAACATCTTCAGGAAAGTACCTCCTCAGAAAAGCCCTTCTGAAGTTAGCCCAAGTCAGTGCCTCTCCATCCTGAACCATTTAAGTCCTTGTTGCAACCCACCAGTCGTCGGCCTCTTCTGCCAACATATGCGTACCATATCTGACTTTCAGATCTTCAGCACAATCAATCACACGGAAAATCCTTTCGATTTCCTTCAGCCACTTCTGAGCACCTTCAGGGTCATGTGTACCTTTGAACAACGGAGGGTTGTTCCTTTGGAAGTTTCCCAATTGCCTATCAGCACCAATCACACCTCCAGTTGGGTTTCCAGCAAGTACACCAGCTAACATCCCCAAAGCCTCAGCTAGTGTAGCATCATTTCTTCCGCTACCTCTTCCAGCCATATTCCTGAGAATTAAAACATACTCTTCATCAGAATACAGTATCGACAGTGTTACCTTGCACTAGTCGCATACAAAAGGAATGACTGACTCAAGACTCTGGTCGCAACGACCGACTATGCTTTGATACCACTATTGTAACACCCTCTAAGAAACCCGAATAAATTTTCGCAATTAGTTAAAAACATATTTACAGAGTACATGTAACAACGAGGATGTCACAATTCTCTTTTAATAAAACAAGTTCCTGTCATGCATAATCATAGTAGTAACTCATACATGTTTACACAGCGGAATAATTTAATTAATAAAACCAATGTTATAATATTTTAAAATCATCAGGGATTAACACCTGGAAAATATCAACATCATATTATAACAAACGTGAAGAAATAAACGAGTCTGACTAAAACAGCTCGACAAACAAACGTTCCCGGAGTTACAACTACCAGAGCATGACCCGGACAATACTAAAACTGAATTAAACTAAAAACGACAAGCCTTCGCCAAGCACCTGAACGAAGCTCCTCAATCTGAAATATTCAACAGTAAGGGTGAGCATCTCAACTATACATTTGATTATACGTTCACAGCAATCAATTCAAGAAACCATAAGCATCACCCAACAATTAGCATGTTTTATAGATTACAAACCTTTACAATTTACATATTCATCATATCTTACTTTTCATGCTTACAGTTAACATCAAACATCGTTAACATTTTAGTAACAATACATGCATACAATCAATCAAATACAACATTGGAAAAATCATCCATTCATGTCATATTCAATGTTATGCAACACACCCATGCATGTGGTACCACTTTACCGCCCCATTAAATCTCGGGTCACGGATAACTCACCGTTCCATTATATCGCGGACACGGCTACCACCTCAACGTTCCATTAAATCGCGGACACGTATATTGGCCACCATGTTAATTCCACACAATGGGAATTAACAAATGCAACATGATATGTAAAGTATGTAACACTCAGCATACTATTAACACCAATCGACATATCATGCAACATCAACAACATCAATCATAACAGGATATGGATAGCATGTAATCACTCAACATACTATTTAAACATCAATCATATCAAGTTATATCATAATTCATGCTTGATAACATTATCTAAAAGCATGACAATAAAATCCACAATAAAGCACAGAAAACAAAATTCAGAAAATCAACACAGCAGCATCAACACGGGTACCCGTGTAAATCAACACTGCCCGTGTTGAAAAGTGCCCAGAAAACACATTTTTTCTCATTACAGGGGATCAACACGGGTGCCCGTGTTAAACAACACGGCCCGTGTTGGAATGTGTCTGGAAAACACATTTTTAGGCAACACAGTGAATCAACACGGGTGCCCGTGTTAAACAACACGGCCCGTGTTGATGAGCGCGGGTCAGATTTTTCCTGAACCTGCAGCAGCTCAGAACGGCAGCCAAACGCGAAAAATGCCAGCCAAAACGCGCATTTCGGTACCTAACGACATCGATTTTGTATAACTCAAAACAACACATCAATTTCCTAATTACCAACAAGTATCATAGCGACCTTAAGGTGATTATTCGTCCTTTTGGGGAAATCTGATAACCTTGAGGTTATCCCTAGAACCTCTAAGGTAAATTCATGATCATGCAGTTATATTCCCAATCCACCCTTTGGAACCTAAAATTCCTAATCGATTCATAAAGATTGGGAACCTAACCCTTTTCTAACAAGGTTCAATCCTAAGGGTATCGATTCCTAGTAACATCTAACAATTGGGGCTCTCCCTACGATTTTCTAAATCAACCGTACATAAACCCATAAGCAAAAGTAAATCGAGTAGTAGCCCCCCTTACCTTATCAATTTGCAGCTTGAGTTCCTTGAGCGATGTTCTTCGTTCTTCGTACCTTCAGAGCTCAGCTTCCCAAAATCCCAAATTCTGTGTTATCGTGAATAATGAGAAAATAGCTTAAGTTCCAAAACATATCCCAATTCCTTTTGCACCCCCACTCTTTACTAACAACATCCAAGCCCAATAACTTAAAAACCCAATATTTCTTATTTCTTTTATTTTCTTCCAATATTCCAAAATAAATAATTCCTTTTTATTTTATTAATTCTAATAAAATAATTTCCCCATTTAAAATAAATCAAATAATTACAACTGGGGTGTTACAGGGGCAGTGATAAATCTCCCCAAAATCCTTCTCATAGAATGACTCCCAGCCAGAGTTTAATTCTCCGAAAACTTTTTCCATCTTAGTCGACCTCAAGAATCCTCGAGGATTTTTCCCATTGAAGTCACCACCTCTCCAACAGACCGGAAACATGGTTTATTTCCCCAACAAACGGCAGGATTCCCCAGCTTGAGTTTTCCTCTCCGACTACTACAAATCAAAGGACCACAACTCCTCTTCCCCAGTAGACTACTCTACAATCCCCAGCAAGTTACCGTGAAGCCTGGAAACCGACCAGATAACAGTTAACTTCAGTAAGTTGTTGTGAAACTTGGACCCGACCTGACATTAGTTCAACTTCGACTCCTCGGTAGAGTAACGGACAACCGAGACTCCTGAACTCTTTTCCCCAAACAGGAATCAACACTCTCCACAGAGTTTTCAATATTTCCCAACGAAGTTCTCCTCAAAACAACAAAACAGAAATCCCCGATGGAAACATTCTAAGAAAAGTTTGAAGACACGCCTACTCTTCAACAGCAGTCCAGGATTTAATGACTCCCCAACATTTGTCAGGGATTTATTTTCCCAGACAAAGATACACTTAAATAAACATTTCACATTTCATACATCCTATTTACATACATGATAAGTGCATACG
Source organism: Vicia faba (assembly GCA_948472305.1). Taxonomy (NCBI): domain Eukaryota; kingdom Viridiplantae; phylum Streptophyta; class Magnoliopsida; order Fabales; family Fabaceae; genus Vicia; species Vicia faba. The sequence continues at coordinate 281,871,576 of OX451739.1, read as the reverse complement.
ACACGATCTCATTTATTTTGAGAACATCATGACACCATGCATTTCATACATCATAACATTGCATATAGTTAATGTTTTACCTTTTTCAGGAAAAGGTTAATCAACAGATGGCTATCGTCAACAATTTTCAAAAGGTCAGAGATTAATATCTGTAACAAGTCAGGGCAATTATTTACACGACCAGCTGAAGTAACCCTACACAGGTTCCTTCTCTTTCTAAGATGAAGTTTTACACGGACTCGACATAAAGCAACCCTACACAGGTTCCTTCTCTTTCCAAGATGAAGTTTTACACGGACTCGTCATAAAGCAACCCTACAGGGGTTCCTTCTCTTTCCAATATGAAGTTTTACACGGAATCGTCATGAAGCAACCCTACCCAGGTTCCTTCTCATTTCCAGATGCAGTTTTACACTGAATCATCATGAAACAACCCTACCCAGGTTCCTTCTAATTTCCAGATGCAGTTTTACACTGACTCATCATGAAGCAACCCTACCCAGGTTCCTTCTCATTTCCAGATGCAGTTTTACACTAACTCATCATGAAGCAACCCTATCCAAGTTCCTTCTCATTTTCAGATGCAGTTTTACACTGACTCATCATAAAGTAACCCAACACAGGTTCCTCCTATTTCCAAGATGAAGTTTTACATAGACTCATCATGAAGCAACCCTACACAGGTTCCTCCTATTTCCAAGATGAAGTTTTACACTAACTCATCATGAAGAAACCCTACACAAGTTCCTCCTCTTTCCAAGATGAAGTTTTACACGGACTCATTATAAAGTAACCCTACACAGGTTCCTTCTCTTTCCAAAAATGAAGTTTTGCACAGACTCATCCTGAAGCAGCCCTACACAGGCCAATCACAAATGAACGATCAAAGACCTCTACTGGTTCAGTTTAAATCTCTCAACTATTTATTCTGATTCTTTCCCGTAGACATCTTTTCTGGTTCAGATAAGTCGCTCCAAGATTTATTTTAATTCTTCTCCAGACTACTGTTGGTTCAGTTTAAATCTCTCAACGGTTTATTCTAATTCTTTCCCGCAGATATCTTCTCTGGTTCAGATAAATCTCTCCAAGATTTATTCTGATTCTTTCCATACCTTTGTTGGTTCAGTTTAAATCTCTCAACAGTTTATCTTGATTCTTTCCGGTAGACACTTTCTCTGGTTCAGATAAATCGCTCCAAGATTTATTCTGATTCTTTCCAGTCAAAGAAAATTCAAGACCCCTATTGGTCCAGTTTAAATATCTCAATAGTTTATCCTGATTATTTCCCGTAGACGTCTTCTCTGGTTCAGATAAGTCGCACCAAGATTTATTCTGATTCTTTCCAGACCTCTGCTGGTTCAGTTCAAATCTATCAACGGTTTATCCTGATTCTTTCCGGTAGACACTTTCTCTAGTTCAGATAAATCGCTCCAATATTTATTATGATTCTTTCCAGTTAAAGAAAATTCAAGACCTCTACTAGTTGAGTTTAAATCTCTCAACGGTTTATCCTGATCCTTTCCCGTAGACATTTTCTCTGGTTTAGATAAATCGCCCCAAGATTTGTTCTGATTCTTTCCAGACCGCTGCCAGTTTAATTTAAATCTCTCAACGGTTTATCCTGATTCTTTCTGGTAGAAATTTTCTCTGGTTCAGATGAATCGCTCCAAGATTTATTCTGATACTTCTCCAGACCACTGTTAATTCAGTTTAAATCCCTTAACGGTTTATTCTGATTCTTTCCTGCAGACATCTTTCTCTGGTTCAGATAAATCGCTCTAAGATTTATTCTGATTCTTCTCCAGTTGAAGTCAAATTTAGACTTAGTCTAATTCTTGTCAACAATCACCTCTAGATGGCATCTATAAGTCCATCTCCAACAACTATCCATCATTTCTCCAAATGGCATCTTTAAGCCCATTCCCCACACAATCAACCACAACATCATTAGGTGCAAATTTCTAGGCACTCTAGTGTTCAATCATCTTCCACCTTCAAGTCACGAATGGCAGATTCACCAATCTAACTATTCAGATGTAAGAAGATTGAACAGGGGCAGTTGTTGTACCCCAAAATTTGCCCTCTCATTTTCTCAAGATTTCTCTTGCATGTGTGATTACAAATACATGTTTAAAGAAATAAAGAAAATGTAAAATTTTGAAGATGTTAATGTGCCTTTTGATTAGGTCAAAAAATGAAACAAGTTGGCTTTGATTTAGCAAAGCTTCGATCTGGCCATATAGCTTCCTTCGAAGTGACCCCCTTCGATCCACAAGCTGGGCATGTGATTTCCTTAGAAGTAACCCCCTTTGATACACAAGTTGGGCATGTGATTTCCTTCGAAGTAACCCCCTTCGATCTGGCCATATAGCTTCCTTCAAAGTGACCCCCTTCGATCCACAAGTTGGGCATGTGATTTACTTCGAAGTAACCCCCTTCGATCTGGCCATATAGCTTCCTTCTAAGTGACCCCCTTCGATCCACAAGTTGGGTATGTAATTTTCTTCGAAGGAACCCCCTTCGATCCACAAACTGGGCATGTGATTTCCTTCGAAGTAACCCCCTTTGACCTTGCCATATATATTCCTTCGAAGTGACCCCCTTTGATCCACAACCTGGGCATGTGATTTCCTTCGAAGTAACCTCCTTCGATCTAGCCATATAGTTTCCTTCGAAGTAACCCCCTTCGATCCACAAGTTGGGCATGTGATTTCCTTCAAGGTGGCCTCCTTCGATTCACAAATTGGGTAATTGAACCCTTCGAAGCAACGTGCTTAGAGCACACATTGTTTGGAAAAAAACGTTTCTGTATGATGATGGGTCTGGTCGAAGTGATCAAAACGAATGGGCGGAGTATGCAAGGATTTTTGTTGACTACAATTCCATATACTGCCAAAATCAAGCCAGCTGTGCTGCTATGCAGCAGTCCTGCACCAACCTGCCACAACGCTCCAAAATACTGCTGAGCCTGCATTGTCTCAGACCCGTACTTATACAAAAAAGGAATGCATAAGAGTTGCATCGAAGAAAACAAGGGGGCGGTATACCCAGATAATTCAAATATTATTTGATTTCCCCCCAAAACCACATCAAAGCTCGCCTATAAATACAAGGCTTCACAACATGTTCAGGGAGGATCTTTGGACCAGAGGAACGAATCTCCCAAATTTTCTCAAACACAACAAAACTCATAAGTTCTCAAGACTTGTGAAAATAAACCCAGAATCCCAAACATTCACCTCCTTCGATTCTGAAGAACTCCCCACTCTTCAGTATCCTTACGTTCCAGTATGGAAAGAACCATCACACTTGCTTTCTTTCTTCCTTCGAATCCAGTCTCCAAGGCCAAGCTTCAGGCTCCTACCTTCGAATCCAGGAGAACCCAGGACCACTGCTCAAAGTCCAGTTCACCTTCAAGGCTGCAGCAAGGTAAGTCACTCTTACCCTTGAACCTTTCGTTTCATGGCATAGTATGTGAATAATTTTCCCTTTCGTTTTAAAACATGTAATAATCATGGCATTCGATATTAATCTTTTGTGTTTTCCTTTAAGAACTAATCTGTAGAGTCCCCTAAAAATGTTGGAATACAAAATATGCATGCTTCGATATACATGTTTCAATACAGACATGTTCAGCACACACACACACACTTGCTTCAAATACACTGACCTACAGGCCTAGACGAAAGGCACTCCACACTGACTTCCAGGCCCATCCAGAGGCACGCTCACACTGATTTCACTGGCCCAATCGAAGAAGGCAACAAGGCAGGAAGGCAGAACATTGGGCTTTGTCATACGCTGACTTCTAGGCCAATCGAAGGACAGGGCCTCACTAGTGCCAGATTCCAATCGAAGGACATGACCTCACTGGCGCAAACTCCTAATTGAAGGCCAGGACTTTCTGAATGCCAACTCCCAATCGAAAAACTCCAACAGAAGCAGAATTGAAGGGTGTTTCAACCCAAATCGGAGGAGCTCATTTTTCTTCCTTTTATCTTATTTTTTGCCTTTATATTTATATGCACTTCAATATGGTTGTAATAGTGTAGGATTTATTTATTTTTTCACTTTTTATTACTTTTGTACAAATGCTAGTTATTAGGTGTGTATGGAAAGATAAAACCAACGAGTAGACAACCCAAAAATCAAAGACAAATGCATGTAAATCAAAAACACTTTGCACACATGCACCCTTAGGGTAAGCTCACTTGTTGCCTCAGAAAATAGTCATGTTCCTCGAACATGGGCGTTTTAGCAAAGACCCTTGATAAAAGATCGTAGTCCCTCGATGACCCTTGATGTTGCATTCGGTAAACGATCTAGTCCCTAAGATGACGTTGCTAAAATGTCCCATAGGTTGCTTTCTATGACTATACAAACGTCCCACGCCCGTCCCTTCACATCCAAAGACGGGGCTTCTTACCAAAACAATGGTAAGATAGTAACATCTAAAGGAGGAGGAAAATAACATCTAAGACCTTTTGAGTAGGTAGATTGCTCCTAGTTGCTCGCTTGCTCACAACAAAAACATTTTATACACCAACACTCTCATCTTGAAACATTTTCAAAAGACAAACACTTTGTACGCGTTCTTATAGAAACGAGAGCCATTACAAAGACACCTTTTCAAAATCACTTTCAAAAACACATTCCATAAACACTTATTTGAAATATTTTCGAAACAACACTTTGTGCGCGTTCTTATAGAAACGAGAACCATTACAAAGACATTTTCATAATATTTTCAAAACCCACACCACAAGCACATTTTCAAACAAAAGAAAGTGATCTAGCAAGCAACTAAGAGCCCGTAGATAACTACGGATGAAAAGGGTGATAATACCTTCCCTTTTCATAATCTACCCCCCGAACTCAAGAAAACATCTCTAAAGGTCTTTCCTGTTCTTTTCAGCCTTTCCTTATTGGATAAAAGAAAAGTCGGTGGTGACTCTTGCTATCCACAACAATTATGATCAAACGCAAAACACCCAAGTCAATTCTCCCACCGCGTTACAGTTGTATTAGTAGAAAAGGGGGGTGTATGGAAGGAGTTCAGTCAATGGCCCAGAATGAGAAATTCAACGCCTGAGGATCCAATATGGATGGCCTGTGATGTTGTACCATGGTATTGCATTGTGGAGTGTTAGATTTATCCTCACAAGGATTTAATGGTGATGAGATGAGGGCAAATGATACATGCGCGTGGCTTGTATGCATAGAAACTGAAATAAGAAAATATGAAAAAATAAAAGGGTATCACTAGGGCTCGAACTCAGGTCCCTATGGTTACAGGCGCACACTTCTTACCACTGGGGTGGATATACATCCGGTGTTATAAACAAAGTCATAAATATATATTATTAACAAGTTCCTAAAGACATGTTCATCTTCTTCCTCACGCCAGCCATGGACAAGGAATTTTGAAAATTGTAACTCTCTTATTGATCCACCATTTATGAAAGTACAAACATGAAAGTTATGTAATTTTTCACCACAAATCCAACCATGTAAATAACTTAAACAATAGATCAAAGATGAGCACGAATTTTAAATGGTACCAAATTTAACCTAACTTTTCCAGAAAGTTTAACTCTAAAATTCTCACTACTAAGGAAACATAAATGAATTCAAAGGACATGGTCAGTTTTAAGGCTATGATGTCTACATTTTATCTTTGAAAATGGAAAGCTAATGATGCCTATATGAAGAGTTCAAAATTCAGAAAACTTACCTTAAAAATGGAATTCGTGTTTTGAAAATGAGCTTGTTTTAATATGCTTCACTAATCAAGTTAGCTTCCTTAGACCTCTAGGAAGCTAATACAATGTTTAGCTTGAGTTGAGAGGGGCTGAAATGGTCTGGAGAAGTCCAACTACAATGCTCTTTTTTTTAGTTTGGGCAATGGTGAAAATGGAGTTACAGTTGGGAAACAGGTATTGGGTGAGTTGTATTTGATGTATGGAAGCTTTTAGAATGATTCGAAGGGAAAACGCACGAGTAGATTTTGTGTTTGGGTTTCAAAGTCAGAAATGACAAGTTTTTGTGCTTGTGTTACAATTTTTGATTTGATAGAGAATGAAGGTGGTTGAGGGTTTGTGAACTCGTGTCCATGCTTGTGAATAAAGGTTCAATTTATAGGCAAATGGTTTGGAAGCTTGGAGAAGTCAGAAGTACAAAATCATATGTTATGGATTTTAACTTATTTTTGAAGCAAGCTTAGACAAACATGGTTTCGAGGCAAGGTAGGGTGGATAGCAACTTTAAACATGCTTGTTCTGAGTTTATAGAGGATGCTTGTACAGAAAGAGCAAATACAAAGCTCAAGGAGAGTGGACTTTATGATTAAAGTCACTTTTCCAAAATGGAAGTGTGAACTTTCTTCCCTAAATGGCAATTTGATTTGGATAACGACTCAAACACTTGGATAAAGGCTCAATAAATTGTGTAAACAATTAATTATGGATTGAAACACAAGTTGAAAGACCGCAAAGCAAGATTATGCAGCATAGCTATGAGATTTGAATTCTTGTTCATCACAAAAAAAGACCTATAATTTAAGAATGAATGTCCAACTTCTTGTCTTCGATTATCTTAGCTCAAAAATGATCTCATTGAGTTCTTAGACATTTTGAAAAGCTTGTAACATCCTATATAACTTTCATGTTGGTCATTTTGACAAATTCCTCTTGGAGCTTGGTGAAAATTAACCAAGAAGTTAGGTCAAAAATCTTCCTAAACTAGGTCAAAATTTCACTGTTTAAGAAAAAGTACATGACTTCATGGATTCATAATTCAAAATTCAAGCACTTATAGGACTTGATCAGTAAAGCAAAGTTGTATATCTCATAAAGATATACAACTCTCATATTGAAAATTTTCTTTTAATTATTTTGCATCATGGTGAAAAAATGTCATGAAGTTAGGAAATAATAAGGTTTAAAACACTTAGAAATTTTTCTAAGTCTTGAAAAGTTTGACTTTTTCAAAGACTTTTTTACTTCCTTGATTTATTGATGATTAAGCTTCATATTTTTTAATGTCTTGATGAATTGTGATATTTGAAACTCAAATTTGACCAAAAAGTCAAAGTTTGACTTTTGGTGTATCAGTTGACTTTTTCAACAGTTGACCAAATTTCAATTGTCAACCAATTGGTCTTGAGAGATGAATTGAGTCATAAAATTAGGTCAAAATGATGTCCTTGAATCCTTTATATCATGTTTCAAACCAATAAGTTATGTATTAAATCAAAAGTCAAGAATCAGTCATTCTCAGTCAAAACCCTAATTTCGACCATTTTGCCCTTTTGGTCAAAAATATTGAAGTTTTACTATAAATTGACCACATATGACTTTTTATCCAATATAGTTAATTTTTAGTCATTTGGTCAATTGACTAAACAAAATTATGATTTCAAGACTTGAAATTTGACATGATCATTCTTGAAGGTCTATAATTATCAATGCAAGTAATTTGAGGTATTAGAAGTTCAATTGTCCCTGTGAAAATCAAAACCCTAATTTGAGGCATCAATGTTTAGGAGATAGTTTGACCTAGTCAACACTTGTGCAAGCTTGAGCCCTTGAAGATCTTTGTGAGAAATTCTTGAGAAAAGAGGGAAAATTTTAGGGTACAATAATAACAAAGTATATGTTTGAATATGTTCCAATGTCTTCGTGTAGGTGAAGAATTATATCTTGCTAATAGATTGACCGCAAATGATATATCAGGACATGTATAATTAACAAGTTACATCAGTGCTCCAATCGCATGGAGATATGGTACTTCAAGACCAAGAAATTCTTCATCCTTTTCTCGAGGTATGAAAGGATATTTCTCTACATCTGATTATCTAACAAGTATTGGAGTAGACAACGGGTGACATTTGTCCATATAGAAGTTGTTGTACCCCAAAATTTTCCCTCCCATTTTATTCAAGGCATGTTCATTAAAGTCCTCAATTTCTCAAGGTTGACCAGACAAATTCTCCTCCTAAGAAATAGATTTTTTTCTAAGGTTTCATTTCTCACAAAGAATTTTGGTTTGCAAGGGCTTCAAATGATTTTCATGGCACCTTGTACGCCTCAGCATAATGGCATAGCTGAAAGAAAGAAAAGAAGTGTACATGACAAGGGGTAGGTCTAAAGCTAAGAATATGCCTAAGAGCTTTTGGGTCGAAGCAGCTTCGACAACATTATGCAGTCTAATTTGATGCCTAATTAAGTACTAGGATCGAAGGAAGGATAATTCAAAAGAAAGCGTGAGGAGGATTTTGTGAAGTCTTCGATTTATAAAAATCTAGTAAAGAGTGTCATCGAAGGGTTCGTTTGTGAACCATGAAAGTGTAAGCTATTCGAAGCATTACAAGGAAGACACACTTCGACTAACACATTGTTTGAATTGGCGCTTCGAAAAGAAGAAAATTTTGAATTCAAAAGCTTTGATCTTATCCAAAGGAACACATGGAAGTCTAATGGTTTGAAGGATATGCAACCTTCAAACATAGAGTGATCGAAGATAGTTAGAGAGAATCAGCCAAATATGAGTCATCTTAGAGTTTTGGGATTAATGTGTTTCAGGCATGTGCCTGAACAGACAAGGAATGATTTGGGTGATCGAAAGTAAAGTCTTGGTGCTCATAGGTTATCCTTCGATTGGCGCATACAATCTGTATTCACCAATGGAAGATGAACTAGTGAGCAATAAAGATATTTTTGTAGACAAAAGCAAAGGTTAAAATGGGAGTCGAAGACACAGTCATGATTGTACTCGAAGGAAAGAACAAAACGAAGCTTTGTCAGGATAAGATGAAAAGATGATGCTTCGATTGGTTGAATTGAAGGAGAGGAGATCGAAAGGAACAAGAACTGAGTTCAATTATTTTGATTGGATATGAGAGTTTTCTAGATCAAGCAACAATGCAGATGGTGACTCAATCGAAGAAGCCAATATGATGAGGCCTTGAACAATTCGAATTAGGACTAAGAGCCATCGAAAAGAACAAAGTTTGGGAGAATTCGAAAGAATCAAGATGTGAAAAGTTGAAACAAACACCTATTGGGATGAAAGTTGTCCAGGTTCACTCAAAGTCCAAAATGGTAGAAAATATCTCAAAATGGCAACTTTTTAAATCTTTCGATTTTGCTTTCAAAGCCATGGTTAATGGCTGATTCATGACATTTTCGTTCACCACCACACCCCTATAAATACAAGACAGATATTACACATCAACAGACACATTTGCCTACACGTACAGATTGCCTCACTAAAACTCCACAAAACCTTGAAGTTATTTCAAATTTTTTGAACTCAATGCAGGCGCCTACAGTCTGATTCAAGCCATTTCCATCCAAACCAAGTGTTGCAATCATCTGCGTAAGGTTCATAGGGTAAAAATGGGTCGTTATTGACAACAAAAGTTGTTAAAAGCGCACGCATATGCATTGCCGGTTCCAATAATCATGTGAATTTGTATTTATATTTTTGTGTGTTTCAGTGCATATCATGCATATTAATGTGTTGCTATGATCCAAATATGTAGGTTTGAGCCATTAGATGAATCCTTATATTGCCTGAACCCTGAATCACCATGTTCATGCATATTTGTTCTTGACTGAACCATATCTCACAAATTTGCGCGCTTTAGTCCAAAATAATGATCCCAATGGATTCGCAGCCTCCAAATTAGGGGGGTAGGTTCCCATGGGCGTTTGATTTTGCAGGTTTGGGCGAGATCCGGTAGTGAAGGTGGCGGATTTGCAGTCATTATTTTATTTTAGTTTATCATATAATCATTGTTTTGTGTTTAGATCAACGAATGAACAAGCAGCTCAGATAGTAAAGGGGAACGTGTGTAGTGGAAAGGGCTTGGGTTCGATACCAGGTCATGTATTATGTTTTTTCTAACAATCATCTTGCAGATCCAATGTGTTGTGTTTCAAACACTTCCCATGCACCTTTAAGCTCCATCCAATGGATGACAAGGAGATCAAATCCAACACCCCAGGAGTACCACCTCATGATGGACCCTCAATGGCCAGCAGCACAGGATCCCAACATGACCTGGGCTTAGTTTCATTTGGGCTAAACAAAAATCCAATTCACACCCCCTGTTACTTTTATTATCCTGGCCCATTTACTTTTTTTATTTTGTTTTATTTATTTGCTTTTAATTATTTTTTTTCTTTTCATAACATTGTAAAATCAGATAAAAAAATCACAAAAAATATTAGGTTAGTATTTTCTCAAATAATTAATTTTGTAAATTAATTGATTAATTATTTTAACCCTTTTCTTAATTTAAAAATAAATAGACTTAGGATTTTAAATTAAATTTCTTTCCATGATCAAAAACAAACAAAAAGATTTTTCCTTTTTAAGTTTTAGACGTTATTTTCATTCCGCGCGTGTTATTATCTTTCACATTCTATTTTTCATATTATTGTGCCTGCTTCCTGGTTGTAATAGTTTAAAGTAGGACTTTTATTTTTCTGCTTTATTCCCCATTTTGGACATGTAAATAATCCCCTCTCTGAAGCCTTGTAATAGCTAGATTTACATTTCTGCACTCTTAGTTTCTGCAAACTATTAAATGCTTAGATGCATGCTAACTAGGATTGTATGGAAAGAATAAAACAAAATGCTAGCAAATCTAAATGCAAAAAGATAAATAATTGAAAACAATACAATTGCACATGCGCACCTCTAGGGTACCCCACTTCGGTTACCTTCGGAAAACAGTCACAACTCTCGAAACGTGAGAGATTTTAGTGGCTACCCTCCGGTTTAAAGATCATAAGTACCTAGATGACTTTCTCAATGTTGCCTCGATAAAAATGATCTTAAAACCCTAGGGTGGTTACTAAGGTTTCTTGCTCAGTTGCTTTTGTGACTATAAACATCCCTTCGAATGTCCCTCAAAACATCCAATGACTAAGGCTACCTACTCACTAATAGTAGGATAGCACTGTCTAAAGGAAAAGAGGAAAATAACAATCCTTTCGAGTAAAGTAGATAGTTCCTAGATGATATGCTCAAAACAAATTTTTACACTTACGCGAAACTTCTTTCAAAAAACATTTTTAAAACGCTTTATCAACGCTCTTGAGGATTGATACAAGAGTTATCATAAAGCAAGCTGCCTTACTATTGGCATTTCAAAAATACTTTTCTAAACACACAAAACACAAGGTATTTCAAAATGAGCTAAGCATCTAAAATCCCGTAGAAAACTACGGATGGAAAGGGTGCTAACACCTTCCCTTTCCATAATCTACCCCCCGTACTCAAAAAACTCTCGAAAGGTCTTTTTCGGTTCTTTTCACCATTTCCTTTGTTGGATAAAAGAAAAGTCGGTGGCGACTCTTGCTTACTGCAACATTTGAAAATACAAATGCAAAATCAGTATAACAGTCGGTTCTGCCACCGTATCACAGAACTGGCGACTCTGCTGGGGATTTCTTTATAAGTGGGGTTACCTTAGAGCTTAGTACATTTTAATTTTCTTTCATTGTGTGTTTTGTATGCTTTATTTTTGAGGGATTGTTTGGGTTGTTACTAAATATCCTACACCTGGATTTGGGGCATCTTATTAGGTAAGTAGCAATAAATCATGGAGGTTGTACGGCGTAGACCGATACGGACAAAGTGGTGGCTATATTAGCGCGATACTCTGGATTATACTAATGTTCCTTGAATAAGTCGGGGATAACATTGGGCTTCCTCATAGTGTCACTAAGCGCTAACTGACCTTTAGAACCTTTAATTGACTCATCCTAGCCATTAGGAAGTAGTGAGATAACCGGTTTTGGTTCCAACCAAAGACTGGTTGATACTCGATGCTACACTCATTGAGACTGGACTTTTGGGATATTTTGGCTGCAATACTTCGGTGCTTGAGCTAAAACAATGCCTGACGGAAAGGTCAATGATATTAAGACTCCTTGGAAACCGGTTACTATTAATAGGACAGGTTGAGCCAACTGAATATTCAAGAGGGTACTTACCTTAAAACCTCATGCGAGCCTTTAAACCTAAAGTCTATTGTGTGACTTGCTTATGTTTATCTGTGATTTAAGCATAATCATGACATCATAAACATCATGAAATTCATATATACTAATAATTTCAAGGACCTGTGGATTTACCTCTTCGCTGTTTTGTAGGGTATGAATTCAGGTCGCAGAAAAACCATCCGGATTAACTTCGCAGAAATTCCTCCCAAGCTCATGGAATTGGTCTTAAGGGTTCCCGAAGACTCGTCATTAAACAAAATACATGGTCATTTGCTCAGTTTGGTTACTGTGATCGGTGGATCTGGAACTGACTGTTTAACGCTGGTTCGCGAAATGTCGCGGAAGCAAGAGTCGCCACCGTCTTTTATTTTCTCCAAATGGAAAGGACAAAAGCACAGAAAAATTCCTTAAAGAGATTGCTCTCGGTTCGGGAGGTAGGTTATAGAAAGGGAAGGTATTAGCACCCTTTCTATCCATGGTTATCCATGGGCTCTTAGATACTTGCTCAATGTGTTTTCAAAAAGGTTTGTTTGCTTTTCAATTGTGGGTTTTTTTTAAAAAGTTTCTTTGAAAGTTTCAGATCGACTCATGCGTCAGAGTGTTTGAAAAATTGCTTTGAAAGCTTTTGAAAAGTGTCGGTGTGAAAAGATTTTGATTTGTTTTTGAAGAGAGCAAGTATCTACGAGTTGTCTACCTACCCTAAGGAATTCGTCTGTGTAAATGTCCTTTAAAGTAATGCCATCCCACCATTGAGAGGTAGGTAGCACCACCGTTGGAGGTGTTCGGGTCAATTCGAGGTTCGGGACATGGTGATCACCAGAGCAATGGGAAGACACCTTAGAAGCTACCCTCATGCCAGGTTCCCGGATCATGAGGACTTACTAAGACGTCATCTACTCGACGATCACCTTTCGAGGCAAGGCAACAGTGAGGCGTACCCTAGGGGTGGTGTGTGCGATTCGTGTGTCGTTTTCATTGATATTTGTCTTGTCATGTTTATTGGTGATCTACGCTTGATTTTAAGTCCATACATTCTTTCATGCTTTTTGTTAACAGTTAAAGGAGTGCGGAAAAGTAAATTCTAAGGCTATTACAAATGGCGCGGGTCCACATCGCCAAAATTAAACCGGACCCGATTTGACAGAAAAGTAAATAAAGCAAATAAAAGTGCGAAGAGTAATTGTTACAAAGCTTTGGGAGAGGTACATGATTATTTAAGCGATAAAATAAATATGCGAAATTAAGAAATTAAGAACAAAACGAGGGCGTTGGACCCTTTTGCAAAAATTAAATTAATAAGGAATTAAAATTAATATTAAAAGAAAATGTTTTTTTAGTATTTTTTGTGTTTTTTAAGATTTAATAAAAAAAGAATTAATTAATTAAAAAAAACTAAAATAAAATGTTAAACCTAGTTCTAATTATTTTTAAGTTTATTATGAAAGTATTAAAATTTTAACCTAAATTAAACCTAAGTTTTTATGTACAATTTAATTATAAAAATAAATAAATAAATATTATGGTAAAAAGGAAACAAATTAAAGGGATAAAAATTAAACCTAATTCTATTTTTTTGTATTTTTGTTAAAAAGGATTAAAATTGCAACCTAATTAAACTAAATATTTACATGTGAATTTATTTATAAAAAAAACATTGAAATAAATAAATGTTTTATTTTGCTCTTTTTCTGATTTTTTTGTGCATTTTATAATTTGTAAAATAATTAATTAATTTAAACAAATAAAGAAAACAAAATCATAATTGAAAATAAAACAAACAAAAATATAGAGAAAGCAAACCAGGGGGGTTCAGGCCCCAAAGTGGAGGTATAGGCCTTAGAATGCTGGCCCATTAAGCTTTGGTCCATTTGACCTTTTCAGTTTGTGTGCCAGCGCGTTGACCTGGGTTGAGGGTGTCCATCAATTCTCCACTCTTGGATTACTGAAGCTAACCACGTGGCCGGCTGGATTTGGTGAGTGTATGGTAGTCCTCAACAGAAGCGCTGCATAGGAGTTATTAATGAAAAATAATATTGAAATTTACACAGACCTGGGACTCGAACCCAGGTCTTGGATGCTGAAGTCTTCAACGTTTGCCAGCTGAGCTACACATGCATTCAATTAATATACCAACACATAAATAATAAAAGAAAGACCAACGCGTTAGTGGAGAGAAACGCGCGAAATTTAAACGCTCCAATCGCTTGTGGCCACGTCTTCGTCTCTTTCACGTTCCCTGTAACATAAATATTCAGCAACGGTTTTAGACGCGTTGCTTTAGGGATGCTTTAAGAAAATAGCGATTAGCCCCTCAACGCTTATAAATTGAGCGCGAGGGTTCCATCCTCTTCGTCTTCAAGCGCTGAGTCTAATGGCCATGGTCTGGAATTCTAATTTTGCTTCGTTACCAAAGCCCTAAATTGACACCCTGCAAACCCTAGAAAATAAACATGGTGGAATCGCGTATATGGCATAAAAATACAATCAAACGCATTGGTCAGTATCAGAACATCATAAGGAGTAAGAATCTATGATTAGAATGCCATGAGAATGCCTAAAACCACAAACACGATTGTGACTTTTTCTCTGTACAGGAGAGGTTCTTATTACCAATTCTTTGCGTGTTGATGGATGTTTGGGATTGGAATCGATTCTGGGAACCTTGAGGAAGCTATTGGAAAAGGAATTAGGCTTTGAATCGTCCTTTAGAGTGGTTTTCAGAATTGCTTTTTTGACAAAAAATTCCAAGTTTGTAAATGTATTTCCTGCGCAGCTTAGAGTGTCTTAGGATTAGGTTTATGATTCTGATTATGTAGTAAAGCTATTAGGTTAAGAAAATTGAATAAAATCTATGGCATTGATGATTTTGCATATTTGATTTTCCAAGATCTTCCATATCTTTTTTCATGTGTATTTTGTGTCAATTAGCTCCCAATCAAGCCAAATCTTTCCATGTTGGGATGTGCACGAATTATTGAGCCTAAAATGTGTACAAAAAGATTGGTTAGGTCATGTTAGATATTTTTCACATATTTATATAATTTAAATGAATTAATATGAATAATAATTCAAATAAATAAATAAAAAATGAGAAAATACTTCCCTTTGGGCCAAGTGGTCGTGCACATGCTTAGAATGATGAATCATGGAAGAAAAATGGGCCCATTAGCAATTTTAGGTCATTTGGATCAAAGTTGACTTTTCAAAATATCCAAAAATTTCCCAACTTCCACAAGGCATAACTTGCTCAATTTTTAAGCTTTTCTCATGTTCTTGGATATTTTGGAAAGGTCTTTGAGTCCTCTAACCAATGCCTTTGGTCCCATGTCATTTTGATTTACCAATCTCAAGTTATGGCCTTTGACTTAAAGTCCCTTTTTGTTGACTTTTGAAAATGACCTATAATGTTGAAATTGATAACTTTTTGTGAGAGCATTTCTTGGACTTGAAGTATGAAGATGAGTTGTAGGGAATGTCTTTCTCTTCAAAATGAGCTTTGGATGGAATTTTTCTGATAATCCATGTGAAAGTTATGCCCTGGTCAATTTCAGTTGACTTTTTCAACTGTCCAAATATAGTAACTTTTGCATCTTTGATGATTTCTGAGCCAAATTTTGTGAATCATGATCAAGCATTGATCAAATGATATTTGTGGCTTCAAAATGATATGTTGACCAAAAATTTGAACTTTTGACTGTCAAATGACCATTTTGCCCCTACAGTTGACTGTAGTGCAATTTAGGGTTTTGACTGTGCAATTTTGAGCTGAATGCCTGGAAACTTGATATGAGGATACTTGACCATATTTGTAGGCATATGAGACTTGATTGGGCCTTTGAAACCTTCCTTGTCTTGATCAGAACACAAACCCTAGTTTTGACTGTATGGGAGACTGTTGCACTGTGCAACCCTTGGGGGATTTTGAAGCTTGGCTTGGCAATTTCTTGAAGAATATGGGAGGGCAAATTTTGAGGTACAACAGTTGCCCCTGTTCAATCTTCTTAGACCTGAGGATGCAGATTGGCTGACGTGCCTTTCGTAATCCGAGGGTAGAAGATGATTGGACACTAGAGTGCCCAGAAATTTGCGCTCACATAGTAGCAGTGCTGTGGTGGGAACGGGCTTATAGATGCCATTTGAAGATTGCTGGGTAGGATGATGGGCTTATAGATGCCATCTGGATGTTGATCGCGTAAGAGATTCCTTAGCGAGAACTTGCATACCTGCAAAACAGAGAATGAGTACCTGACACGTTGCAGGAGCTGATTTTAGATGCTTGGCATAGATATGTCCTGACTGGTTACAGGAGCTGAGTCTGGAGCTTCAAACGATGATGAATAAACCAGGTATGGTTATTGCTTTAGCATGAATGGTAAGAGAACCTTGGGTGATTTTAACTTCAACAACGCTCGTTGAGAAAATCTTGGTGGGAAATACCATCTTCGCAGGATCGGAACGAGAACCATAGGCTATTATAATCTGAAAGGGAATCACCTCACTCGCCGTCGGAGAGGGAATCATAGGAAAAGGAATTGTCACCTCACACTCATCGTCGGAGAGGGGACCACAGAGATTATCACCTCACACTCATCGTCGGAGAGGGAACCATAGGAGACTATCACCTCACACTCATCGTCGGAGAGGGAAACATCTGAAAAGGACTTACCACCTCACACACCGTCGGAGAGGGAACCATAAGAGACTATCACCTCACACTCATCATCGGAGAGGGAAACATCTAAAAAAGGAATTACCACCTCACGCACTTGCCGGAGAGGGGATCATAGGAGACTATCACCTCACACTCATCGTCGGAGAGGGAAACATCTGAAGAAGGAATTACCACCTCACGCACTTGCCGGAGAGGGGACCATAGGAGACTATCACCTCACACTCATCGTCGGAGAGGGAAACATCTGAAAAGGACTTACCACCTCACACACCGTCGGAGAGGGGACCATAGGAGACTATCACCTCACACTCATTGTCGGAGAGGGAAACATCTGAAGAAGGAATTACCACCTCACGCACTTGCCGGAGAGGGGATCATAGGAGACTATCACCTCACACTCATCGTCGGAGAGGGAAACATCTGAAGAAGGAATTACCACCTCACGCACTTGTCGGAGAGGGGACCATAACTTCTGCTGAGTCTTTATCAGAAAAATCTGTTGGGAGTCGATTTAGCTGGACTAGAGAAGGCTTTGAAATATGTCTGAGTATTTTAACTGCGTCTTTCCTGAAAGGTAAAGGTCAGTCATATGCAATGCATGATATGGATCAAGCAATGATGTTCTCAACATAAATGAGATTTGTATGATATGATGCGTCTATGCATGCTATAATGATGTATGTGATCTTGTATGTTTTCGTCTAGGAAAGTAAATCCTTGACGGATGCCGGGAAGTCATATCCTGGGCTGACGCTGAAGAATGGATTTTGCTTCCGCTGGGGATGATAGCTGCAAGAATACCGGTAGGAGAAGATGACTCCGTTGCGGAATAAACTTGGCAAATGGAGAATTCTGCGGGGAGAAAAGATACTCTATCGACCATGCTGGGAAGCAATACTCTGTGGGGATAGAGATGCTTTGCTGAATGTTGATAGTAACTTGCTGAGGATGTCTTGTTGTGGAAGTGTTGATAGACTTCGCTGGGGATAAGAAAGAATTGTGTTAACGACGTCCTTTCCGTGGCTTTTTGGCTGAGGATAACCCAGTTATATCCTGTTAAGGAAATAACTCTTTGAATAAAGTCGGGAGACACGTTCGTGCTCTGCGAGGATAAGCTTCCAGAATCTACTGGGGATAAGCTTATTGCTTGGGGATATGAATTCCAATTTTCTTGGGGAAACTGGATTAGACTCTTCTGGGGGAGTTTTGATATGTTGGGAAAGTGATTCCTTCGAATGTTATTCCGCCGGGGAACAATCTTTAGGCCAAGACCGCCGGGGATGCTTGTTAAGAATATATATATATATGCTGCTGTTGGGGGAGTATTGAGATCTACTGGAGGATACTCAATTTCCTTGAGATTTATAATTTTGCTTGGAGAGGAATGTACTGTTTTGCTGAACCACTCTCTGGGGATTTTAAGATGTACTGGTCGTGTTCTTTAGCTGAACCTACCTTGGTACTTTGGAGGATAGAACAATTGGACTGCTCAGACAACTCTTTTATTGCCCCTGTTTCTAGTGTCACCTGCAATTAATTCCTTTGTTTCGTATGCAAATATTTATGAGTTTAGCAAATTATTGTCAATGCATATATCACAAATTGAACCTTGGACGTTCTTCGCAAAACAAAACAGAAAAAGAAAAACACTTGGCACGTTTAACTGAAAATATATTTGTATTGATTTTGAATGGCCTGTGAATAGGCGTTTTGTGTACAAGAGGCTGACGTCCTAGTAAGAGGTACGCCGCCGAACAAGAGAGTTTATACAAATTTTGTACAAAAGAAAATAAAACAGCTGTGTGAAATATGAATGATCCACTGGGTTTCAACTCTGCTATTGCCTTTATAACTTTGAGCGTCTCATCACTTGATGACCTTGGTTGAAGGTGAAGCTGACTGATTGATGCCGTCTGAACTTGATGTAGATACCGGATTCTGGATGCAAAGTGATCCAATGAGACATAGTATTACGCTTTTATCCCTAACTTTTGCCTGGACCGCCCTTTCGGGTTTTCAGTCCACCGGGATACCCATTTTTGCCCAAGCCGCCTTTTCAGGTTTTCGACTTGCCGGGTGTACAGATTTTTCATTTTCATCCCTTCATTTTGCCCGAACCCTTTTGGTTCGACGGGAAGCCCTAATTTTTGCCTAGGCATGTCAGCCTAGCGGGTCTTTTTTTATGCGTAGTATCTTTTTACTATGTCAGCATTGGCGGGGTGAGGAAGGTCGTCACCATCCATGTTGGTTAATATCATTGCTCCTCCTGAGAACACCTGCTTAACCACAAATGGCCCTTCGTATGTAGGGGTCCATTTGCCCATTGGATCACTCTGAGGAAGGATGATTCTCTTGATTACCAGATCCCTAACTTGATATTCCTGTGGTTTGACCTTTTTGTTAAATGCCCTGATCATCCGTTTCTGATACGTCTGACCATGACAGATAGCAGTAAGTCTTTTTTCGTCAATGAGGTTGAGTTGGTCAAGTCGTGTCTGGATCCAATCATCTTCGTTTAGATTTGCATCCTTCATTATCCGGAGAGAGGGAATTTGTACTTCGATCGGCAAGACTGCCTCCATGCCATAAACCAGAGAGAAAGGAGTTGCCCCGGTTGACGTCCTAGCTGAGGTACGGTACCCATGTAGAGCGAACGGTAACATCTCGTGCCAATCTTTGTGCGTCACTGTCATCTTCTGCACGATTTTCTTGATGTTCTTATTTGCTGCTTCTACAGCCCCATTCATCTTCGGTCTGTAAGGAGAAGAATTGTGGTGCTGTATTTTGAACTGTTCGCAGAGCTCAGCGATCATTTTATTGTTCAGATTGGTACCGTTGTCTGTAATAATCCGCTCAGGGACGCCGTACCGACAGATCAGATTGTGCCGAATAAACCGTGCCACAACAGTCTTGGTTACTGTAGCGTAGGATGCTGCCTCGACCCACTTTGTGAAATAATCAATCGCTACTAGGATGAAACGATGCCCATTGGACGCCGTAGGTTTAATCTCGCCGATCATGTCTATGCCCCACATTGCAAACGGCCAAGGCGCAGTCAGAACATTCAGGGGAACCGGAGGAACATGCACCTTATCTGCATAAATCTGACACTTGTGACATGTCCTGGAATGTTGGTAGCAGTCAGCTTCCATTGTGGACCAATAATATCCTGCCCGTAGGATTTTCTTAGCCATAGTGTGCCCACTGGAATGCGTACCAAAGGTCCCGTCATGTAGCTCTTCCATGATTCTTTCTGCTTCAGTTTTGTCCACACAACGCAGTAAGGTTGAATCATGGTTTCGCTTGTACAAGATGTCGTTGCTAAGGAAGAATTTGGCTGCAAACCTCCTCAGGAATTTCTTATCATTGACAGAGGCACCTTCAGGGTATTCCTGAGCTTCCAGATATCTTTTCACTTCGTGGTACCAAGGCTTCTCAGTTACCAATTCGGTCTCGAGATCACAACAGTATGCCGGTTCGTCCAGTTTCCAGATGATGATCCGGGGAGCCTCATTATCCCATTTTACCTTGAACATTGAAGACATTGTAGCTAACGCGTCCGCTAACTGATTCTCTTCTCTTGGAAAGTGCTCAAAGGTTATCTCCGTGAAGTGGGGGATCAGGGTCAACACACATTCTCTATAAGGAATCAGGTTTGGATGTTTCGTATCCCACTCTCCTTTGATCTGATTGATCACAAGAGCGGAATCTCCGAAGACACTTAGAAATTTGATCCTGAGGTCGATCGCAGCTTGAAGACCCATGATACACGCCTCATACTCTGCCATGTTGTTGGTACAGTTGAAACATAGCCGGGCAGTGAGTGGAGTATGAGTACCTTGTGGAGATATGATTATGGCGCCGATACCGTTTCCCAAAGCGTTGGAAGCTCCGTCAAAGTGCATAGACCATCGGGATCCTGGTTCAGGTCCTTCATCCGGTCCAGGTACTTCACAATCAGTTACAATCATAATGCTTTCATCCGGAAACTCGAAGTTCATGGACTGATAATCATCTACAGCTTGATGTGCCAGGTGGTCTGCCAATACACTTCCCTTGATGGCTTTTTGGGCCGTGTACTGAATGTCGTATTCCGTCAAGATCATTTGCCATCTTGCAATTCTCCCAGACAGAGCAGGCTTTTCAAATATGTACTTTATAGGATCCATCTTTGAGATCAACAAGGTGGTATGAGTCAGCATATACTGTCTCAGCCGGCGAGTAGCCCATACCAAAGCGCAGCAAGTTTTCTCAAGCAGTGAGTATCGGGTCTCACAGTCGGTAAACTTTTTGCTAAGGTAATAAATGGCGTGCTCTTTTCGGCCAGACTCGTCATGCTGCCCCAGCACACACCCCATTGAGTTGTCCAGCACTGTCAGGTATAGTATCAGAGGTCTCCCTTCAACCGGTGGCATAAGGATAGGTGGTTCTTGGAGATACTCTTTGATTCTGTCAAAAGCAGCCTGACATTCATCGTTCCAACGTACTACCTGATCTTTCTTCAGCAGCTTGAAGATTGGCTCACAGGTAGCAGTCAGATGTGAAATGAAGCGAGCAATGTAATTCAGGCGTCCTAAAAAGCCTCTGACCTCCTTCTCTGTCTTAGGAACTGGCATCTCTTGAATAGCTTTGACCTTAGCAGGGTCCACTTGAATACCTTTGTCACTGACCACGAAGCCTAGCAATTTCCCAGATCTTACCCCGAAGGTGCACTTGTTCGGGTTCAATCTCAGCTTGTACAATTTCAACCGGTCAAACAACTTCTGCAGATGATCTAGGTGCTCTTCCTCAGTCTGGGACCTGGCAATCATGTCGTCAACATACACTTCGATCTCATGATGGATCATGTCATGAAATAAGGCGACCATGGCACGTTGGTAGGTTGCCCCAGCGTTCTTTAACCCGAATGGCATGACCTTGTAACAGAAGGTGCCCCACTGTGTAACAAATGTAGTCTTTTCCATGTCTTCAGGTGCCATTTTGATCTGATTGTAACCTGAAAAGCCATCCATGAAAGAGAATACCTTGTGCTGTGCTGTATTATCAACGAGGACATCAATGTGAGGTAAGGGGAAGTCATCCTTGGGGCTGGCCCTGTTCAGATCCCTGTAATCGACACACATTCTGACCTTACCGTCCTTCTTAGGTACCGGCACCACGTTAGCAACCCACTGAGGGTAAGAAGTTACTGCAAGGAACCCGGCATCAAACTGTTTCATGACCTCGGCTTTAATCTTCTCGGACATCTCTGGACGCATCCGACGGACCTTTTGCTTAACTGGAGGGCAGTCCTCCTTAGTTGGCAGGTGATGGACCACAATATCGGTATCCAACCCTGGCATGTCTTCATAGGACCAAGCAAAGATCTCCATGTAGTCATGTAACATCTTGGTTAACCGTTGCTTCACGCTGAGCTCTAGGTTGGCACCAATCTTTACCTCTCTCCTGTCTGCTTCAGTACCCAAGTTTATTGTTTCCACTGGCTCTTCGTGGGGTTGAATTGCCCTCTCTTCCTGAAGCAACAGTCTAGCAAGCTCGCCAGGCACTTCGCAATCATCTTCACCTTCGTCTTCGGCTAAGTTGATCGGATTTTCGAAGTCATAATTGGCAGTAGCAGAGTTGTTATCAGTGAGATCCAGAGTGGATTGGAACCTGTATGAGTGAGTGTGTGTGTGTAAATACAGCTGTTTTGAAAATTATGTAAAGGAAAAGAAAGACAGAAAAGGAACACAATATTTGCAATGCGAAAAACGTCCAAGATTTTCATTCATGATGTATAAAATGACAGTTTGTATGCCCTCACAAATAGAACCACGGTGCCTCGGGTAAGACACCGGGCCATAGAGTTTATCATTGTTTATTACAAAATAACAAAACATAGGAATTCATTACTTAGTAACAAAAGAAACAGGGAGATTTTCCTTTGCGCTCCAATTGTTAAGTCCACCGTCAGTTGCCGGGTAGATCCAGCTATCGAACTCAGCTTCATCAACTTCCTCTTCATCCCCGATAGCATTAACCCCATGAGCAGGCAGGGGAGCTGTCACCACATTAGGCTTGTCAGATGCCTCAAACTGCACCTCCTTAGCGTCAATGAGGTCCTGCAGCTTGTTCTTTAGTGCCCAACAGTCATCGGTAGAGTGCCCCGGGCTATCTGAATGGTAAGCACAACGAGCATTCGGGTTGTACTTGGGAGATGTTGTATTTGGGAACTTTGGAGCCTCCCTGACCGTCACCAAATTGGTGGCTAGCAACTGTGGCAGAATCTGTGATAGGGTCATGCTTAACCGGGTAAATTCTCGTCGGGGTCTTTCAGCCCTTTGAGAATTGTTTGGCCGAGGAGCGGCAGCAGGCTTAGCAATCATCACCGCACTTACAAATTGGCGGTTCTCAGGTCTCTCTGATTTCCTAGAACCATACACGGCACTAGACTCCTTTTTGAATGGTTTCTTTTCCGAACCAGACGATGCACCCTTTGCAATCTTCCCAGACTTCAGCCCAGCTTCAATCCTCTCTCCAGTCAAGATCAAATCAGTGAACCCAGCAGAAGAATTCCCAATGAGATGGTTAAAAAACGGCCCAGATAGGGTCCCCAAGAACATGTCTACCAGCTCCCGATCAGTCAATGGTGGCTGCACCCTGCCAGCCAGGTCTCTCCACTTCTGAGCGTACTCCTTAAAACCTTCGCTTGCACCTAACGCCATACCCTGGAGTTGGGTACGTGTGGGGGCAAGGTCGGCATTATATTGATACTGCTTATAGAAAGCAGTAGCCAACTCCTCCCAGTTACGAACTTTGGTCCCATCCAGCTGATAGAACCATTCGAGATGAGTCCCTGAAAGACTCTCCTGGAAGAAGTGGATCCATAAATTCTTACCCGCAGAGTACGGCTGAATTTTCCGAACATAGGACCTTAAATGCAGCTTGGGACAAGACGCCCCGTCATATTTGGAGAAGGATGGTGCTTTGAACTTATGCGGGATAATCACACCAGTCGACAAACCCAGATCTCCGAAATCCAACCCAGGTACCTGTTGGACCTCCATAGCCTTCAACCTGTCCTCCAGTTGCTTATATCTGTCATCTGCAGGAGGGTACTGCTCTTCATCAAAATCTATCTCGTTGTCGGAGACTACCGGACTAGGGACCTTCACTTCTGCCTGAGAAGGACTCTTGCCAACAGAATAACCAGCCTCTTCATGCTGCAGAGTATTACCAAACCTTCGGCCCGAGTTGAACAGAACAGTTCTTCTCTTCTTCTTCTTCTCCTTCTTCAGGAGCATAGCCTTTAATTCTTCTTGGCCTCGAACCAGACCCGTGATTAATTCTTGAAACTGCGCATTCTGCGCCTGAAGAGCCTTGATTGATGTCTCGGTTGATGCAGATTCGGGATTCATGATGCTGAAATAAACAGCGAAGAACTGTAAGCAACCTGAAAAGTGGAAAAACCTGCTATGCACATGATGTATGAAATGCGTATGCAATGCATTCAAGGGTTCGAAAGTTCAAATTTGTTGTAGACAAAAAGGAACACATGTTATCATTAAAGAAATCATTGTTCAATACATCAAGCCTCATGGGCAAAAGTACAAAAATCAAATCAATCCCAAAATACACTGCGCATCCTCTTCGGAGCTATGTAGGTGTTGAGGTTCCTCTCCTCATGCAACAGGCGGGTGAGCTCCAAGACCTTCTTTTCACTGGCATGCAGACTAGTCTCAAGAGAATTCCGCTCTTCCTTAAGCTGGATCCAGCTCTTCTGCATCTCTTCCCAGGATGTGGGCATATCAGGGTGCGGAATAGTGTAGGACACTTCCCCTTCCGAGACAGGCTCTTTGATTACTGGGAGCACATGAGGATAAGGCATCACTAACTTCTGGGAGCGGGCTCGTACCCACTTGAGATAAGGCTCCAATGGGATGGAATTCCTATGCCCCAGTGTCTTGCTGTCTATCCTACTGGGCATCCTCCAGGCTCTGATAAATCTCTGGCGAAGTCCTTGAGTATCATTGTCGAAATCGAAAACTATGTCAGGAATTAACATGTCATGAGGACCATCCCTCCGAGCATAACCAAACTGTCTCCAAGCCAGGCATGGGCTATAAGTAATACCTCCTTTGATTCCAAGTAAAGGAACATTAGGGTACTCCCCGCAACGATCAATGATAGTGACATCTCCTCTGGATCTAGGACACCAATGTATATCTGCATGCGTAAGAGTCATCAACCGTTGTGACCATCTCAAACCCCGCTCATTCTTCAGGACTGATTGTGGAAGGTGCGAAATAAACCACCTTCCCAAGAGAGGAGTGCAACACATAAGGACACCTCTTTTTCTCATGGTTCGAGTGTAACATGAGTGAAGGATGTCCCCCAGCAACGTAGGTATAGGATTCCTGGACATAAAGACCTGAACGGCACTGATATCAATGAGCTGATCTGGGTTAGGGAACAACACCAAACCATAAACAAGGAGGGCCACAACCTCTTCAAAAGCTTGCAAGTCAAAGGAATTCCAACATTCAAGGGCCTTTTCAAACAGAAACCTGGCTAAGAACCCTTTGATACCACTTCTAACTTCCCAATGTCCCTTGAGGTCAGATGACTGTAGGTGCAAGGCTTTAGCAATCTCTTCAAGCTTAGGTTCCTTTTCTGTACCGCTGAAGGGTAGCTGATCAAGGATAGGGATCTTCAGGAGCCGAGAGAACTCCTCCAATGTAGGTACCAACTGATAATCCAAGAAGGTAAAACAGTGATGCAGAGGGTCAAAGAACTGGAACAAGACCTTTATCATATCTTCCTCAATGTTGGTGTTGACCAAGCTGATGAGGCTTCCATGCCTTTCACTGAATGAAGAGTTCTCAGGAATCCTGGATATAAGCTCCTTAAGAGGAGGGATCCTTACAAGACTGACTTGGATTGTCTTTCTACGAACAGTTTCCATGTCCTACAAAACAAGAACAAAGATGAAAATTCGAACCCCTGAAATGGTTAGTCAATGTATATGATGCTGGATGATGTCATGATGCTATGATTAAACACACCACAGATATGTACAAAGACAAACATGTAAGGCACACAAGGCACACAAGACAAGCCCTTAAGGTTTAAGGCCAGCATGGGGTCTGGGTAGTACCCTCTTGAAGTTGGTGGGTTCAACCTGTCCTAATCAAAGTAACCGAGTTCTAAGGTTCCCAATATCACGGGATTGCTTTCATTGTTCCTCGTTTCGATTTAGCCACTGAACTGGCGACCGAAATATTCCAGGAAAGCAACCCTCAATTGAGTGTAGTATCGAGTATCAACCAACCTCGGACTGCACCAAAGTCAGTTATCTCACTACCCTAAAGAGGCCAAGATAGTTCAATTAAGGTTCCTAAGGTCTGTTGATGCTTCACGACACCACGCGGAGGCCCCGTACTCTCCTTGACTGAACTCAAGGGTTACCGGTACACACCAAAGTGCCACATCAACGTAGCAGACTGTTTCAACCGTGTCGGTATACCCCGCACAGTTCCCTCACAGCCTTGTTGCTACTTTCTAAGAAGGTATCCCCCAGATCCGGGTTAGGATCTATAGAACTCCCAAGCAACCCACAATTTAAAGCACACAAGGAAAACAATTGAAAACATAGTTATGAGCTAGCCCTAAGGTACACCCCACTTTAAATTTAATTCCCCAGCAGAGTCGCCAGTTCTGTGATCGGTGGATCTGGAACTGACTGTTTAACGCTGGTTCGCGAAATGTCGCGGAAGCAAGAGTCGCCACCGTCTTTTATTTTCTCCAAATGGAAAGGACAAAAGCACAGAAAAATTCCTTAAAGAGATTGCTCTCGGTTCGGGAGGTAGGTTATAGAAAGGGAAGGTATTAGCACCCTTTCTATCCATGGTTATCCATGGGCTCTTAGATACTTGCTCAATGTGTTTTCAAAAAGGTTTGTTTGCTTTTCAATTGTGGGTTTTTTTTAAAAAGTTTCTTTGAAAGTTTCAGATCGACTCATGCGTCAGAGTGTTTGAAAAATTGCTTTGAAAGCTTTTGAAAAGTGTCGGTGTGAAAAGATTTTGATTTGTTTTTGAAGAGAGCAAGTATCTACGAGTTGTCTACCTACCCTAAGGAATTCGTCTGTGTAAATGTCCTTTAAAGTAATGCCATCCCACCATTGAGAGGTAGGTAGCACCACCGTTGGAGGTGTTCGGGTCAATTCGAGGTTCGGGACATGGTGATCACCAGAGCAATGGGAAGACACCTTAGAAGCTACCCTCATGCCAGGTTCCCGGATCATGAGGACTTACTAAGACGTCCTCTACTCGACGATCACCTTTCGAGGCAAGGCAACAGTGAGGCGTACCCTAGGGGTGGTGTGTGCGATTCGTGTGTCGTTTTCATTGATATTTGTCTTGTCATGTTTATTGGTGATCTACGCTTGATTTTAAGTCCATACATTCTTTCATGCTTTTTGTTAACAGTTAAAGGAGTGCGGAAAAGTAAATTCTAAGGCTATTACAAATGGCGCGGGTCCACATCGCCAAAATTAAACCGGACCCGATTTGACAGAAAAGTAAATAAAGCAAATAAAAGTGCGAAGAGTAATTGTTACAAAGCTTTGGGAGAGGTACATGATTATTTAAGCGATAAAATAAATATGCGAAATTAAGAAATTAAGAACAAAACGAGGGCGTTGGACCCTTTTGCAAAAATTAAATTAATAAGGAATTAAAATTAATATTAAAAGAAAATGTTTTTTTAGTATTTTTTGTGTTTTTTAAGATTTAATAAAAAAAGAATTAATTAATTAAAAAAAACTAAAATAAAATGTTAAACCTAGTTCTAATTATTTTTAAGTTTATTATGAAAGTATTAAAATTTTAACCTAAATTAAACCTAAGTTTTTATGTACAATTTAATTATAAAAATAAATAAATAAATATTATGGTAAAAAGGAAACAAATTAAAGGGATAAAAATTAAACCTAATTCTATTTTTTTTTATTTTTGTTAAAAAGGATTAAAATTGCAACCTAATTAAACTAAATATTTACATGTGAATTTATTTATAAAAAAAACATTGAAATAAATAAATGTTTTATTTTGCTCTTTTTCTGATTTTTTTGTGCATTTTATAATTTGTAAAATAATTAATTAATTTAAACAAATAAAGAAAACAAAATCATAATTGAAAATAAAACAAACAAAAATATAGAGAAAGCAAACCAGGGGGGGTTCAGGCCCCAAAGTGGAGGTATAGGCCTTAGAATGCTGGCCCATTAAGCTTTGGTCCATTTGACCTTTTCAGTTTGTGTGCCAGCGCGTTGACCTGGGTTGAGGGTGTCCATCAATTCTCCACTCTTGGATTACTGAAGCTAACCACGTGGCCGGCTGGATTTGGTGAGTGTATGGTAGTCCTCAACAGAAGCGCTGCATAGGAGTTATTAATGAAAAATAATATTGAAATTTACACAGACCTGGGACTCGAACCCAGGTCTTGGATGCTGAAGTCTTCAACGTTTGCCAGCTGAGCTACACATGCATTCAATTAATATACCAACACATAAATAATAAAAGAAAGACCAACGCGTTAGTGGAGAGAAACGCGCGAAATTCAAACGCTCCAATCGCTTGTGGCCACGTCTTCGTCTCTTTCACGTTCCCTGTAACATAAATATTCAGCAACGGTTTTAGACGCGTTGCTTTAGGGATGCTTTAAGAAAATAGCGATTAGTCCCTCAACGCTCATAAATTGAGCGCGAGGGTTCCATCCTCTTCGTCTTCAAGCGCTGAGTCTAATGGCCATGGTCTGGAATTCTAATTTTGCTTCGTTACCAAAGCCCTAAATTGACACCCTGCAAACCCTAGAAAATAAACATGGTGGAATCGCGTATATGGCATAAAAATACAATCAAACGCATTGGTCAGTATCAGAACATCATAAGGAGTAAGAATCTATGATTAGAATGCCATGAGAATGCCTAAAACCACAAACACGATTGTGACTTTTTCTCTGTACAGGAGAGGTTCTTATTACCAATTCTTTGCGTGTTGATGGATGTTTGGGATTGGAATCGATTCTGGGAACCTTGAGGAAGCTATTGGAAAAGGAATTAGGCTTTGAATCGTCCTTTAGAGTGGTTTTCAGAATTGCTTTTTTGACAAAAAATTCCAAGTTTGTAAATGTATTTCCTGCGCAGCTTAGAGTGTCTTAGGATTAGGTTTATGATTCTGATTATGTAGTAAAACTATTAGGTTAAGAAAATTGAATAAAATCTATGGCATTGATGATTTTGCATATTTGATTTTCCAAGATCTTCCATATCTTTTTTCATGTGTATTTTGTGTCAATTAGCTCCCAATCAAGCCAAATCTTTCCATGTTGGGATGTGCACGAATTATTGAGCCTAAAATGTGTACAAAAAGATTGGTTAGGTCATGTTAGATATTTTTCATATATTTATATAATTTAAATGAATTAATATGAATAATAATTCAAATAAATAAATAAAAAATGAGAAAATACTTCCCTTTGGGCCAAGTGGTCGTGCACATGCTTAGAATGATGAATCATGGAAGAAAAATGGGCCCATTAGCAATTTTAGGTCATTTGGATCAAAGTTGACTTTTCAAAATATCCAAAACTTTCCAAACTTCCACAAGGCATAACTTGCTCAATTTCTAAGCTTTTCTCATGTTCTTTGACATTTTGGAAAGGTCTTTGAGTCCTCTAACCAATTCCTTTGGTCCCATGTCATTTTGATTTACCAATCTCAAGTTATGGCCTTTGACTTAAAGTCCCTTTT
This sequence comes from Vicia faba, assembly GCA_948472305.1. Lineage (NCBI taxonomy): Eukaryota > Viridiplantae > Streptophyta > Magnoliopsida > Fabales > Fabaceae > Vicia > Vicia faba. The sequence goes on along the minus strand of OX451739.1, from coordinate 281,842,097 downwards.
TGTTGACTTTTGAAAATGACCTATAATGTTGAAATTGATAACTTTTTGTGAGAGCATTTCTTGGACTTGAAGTATGAAGATGAGTTGTAGGGAATGTCTTTCTATTAAAAATGAGCTTTGGATGGAATTTTTCTGATAATCCATGTGAAAGTTATGCCCTGGTCAATTTCAGTTGACTTTTTCAACTGTCCAAATATAGTAACTTTTGCATCTTTGATGATTTCTGAGCCAAATTTTGTGAATCATGATCAAGCATTGATCAAATGATATTTGTGGCTTCAAAATGATATGTTGACCAAAAATTTGAACTTTTGACTGTCAAATGACCATTTTGCCCCTACAGTTGACTGTAGTGCAATTTAGGGTTTTGACTGTGCAATTTTGAGCTGAATGCCTGGAAACTTGATATGAGGATACTTGACCATATTTGTAGGCATATGAGACTTGATTGGGCCTTTGAAACCTTCCTTGTCTTGATCAGAACACAAACCCTAGTTTTGACTGTATGGGAGACTGTTGCACTGTGCAACCCTTGGGGGATTTTGAAGCTTGGCTTGGCAATTTCTTGAAGAATATGGGAGGGCAAATTTTGGGGTACAACAGTTACCATCGGGTTTGATGAAGTTTTGATGAGTGTCCTATTCCAGTTCTTTGATCCCGAGCACCACTGCTTCACATTTCCATATTATCAACTGGTGCCTACAATGGAAGAATTCTCTAAGCTACTTGGTATACCTATACTGGAGAAGGTACCTTTCACTGGTTTAGAACAAGATCCAGCTTCTGAAAAGATTGCCATAGCTTTGCACTTACAGCCATCTGATATTGAATCCAATTGGGAAAGAAGAAGCGGAGTGAAAGGCCTTCTTGCAAAATTTCTAATGGATAAAGCTTAGATATTCTTGGACGCTATGAGTTACCATGCCTTTTAAGATGTCTTAGATCTCTTGATCTATGGGTTGGTTTTGTTCCCTAATTCAGACCAATTTATAGATGTAAGTGCCATCAATATCTTCCTTGCTTACAATCCGATTCCTACATCGCTCGGGGATATTCTACATTCTCTCCATACTCGTACTCTGAAGAAGCGAGGAACTCTTATGTGTTGCATCCCTTTGCTATATAGGTGGTTTATTTCATACCTTCCTCGGACAGTAATGCATAATGATTTAGGCTTAATGTGGAGTCAAAGATTAATGTCTCTCTCTCACTTTGATATCCATTGATGTCCTCGCTCTCAAGAAGACATCTCTTTTATTGATCGTTGTGGAGAATTTCCTAATGCGCCACTCCTGGGCATTATAGGAAGCATCACTTATAACCCTTCTTTAGCACTACATCAGTTTGGTTATGCACGGAGAGATGGTCCAACCAATATGCTTATCTAGGGTATTATATTCAACTACTCAAATGATCTGCAAAGTTATCGTCAGAGATTCATCCGCACTTGGGGCATGGTTAAGAAGACTGATAGTAATACTTTGGGGCACAAGAACTCTATCCCTTTGGAAACTTACCGCAAATGGGTGCAATCTCAAGCCCAAAGTCTTATGATGCCATACGATGCCATCTTACGGGTGATCTTGGAACCTATTGGTCAAGGGAACGAGTCTCGCATTATTTTCCATCCTGATATGCCAACAAACTTCAAAGAGTTGCAAAAGTCTTGGATCCAGCTCAAGGAAGAACGAGATAACTTTGAGACCCAATTCTATGTCAGTGAGAATAAAGTGTTGGAATTGACAAAGCAGTTTCACGAAGAGAAGAATCTCAATACCTACATCAGCATCAAAACGAAGTGTCCATGGGAGACTTAGGAGTTTTAGAAATTTCTGTTGATGTTTATTTTTGTATAATCTTTTGTTTCCTTGAAACTTACTGATAAAGAGTTTTGTTTTCTGTTTTGGTTTAAAAGAGCTTAAATCCTATAAGGTCCTTGAAAACATTGCATAAGCATATCATACATACCATCATATAAATAGGTTTCAAGGCAGGTTTCATATCTCTTCGTTGTTTATTTCAGCAAGAAGAAATGACTCTCGAACAAACAGTTAAGGATCTGCAAGCACAAAATGCTCAATTCCAGTAGATGTTCCTGGCTCTAGCTAAGGGACAAGAATACCTAAAGGCTCTGGTTCTCAAGGACAATAAGAAGAAGACAAGGAAACCAGTTGGTGTCTTAAATATGGGAAGGAGATTCAGAGGACCAGCAAAGCGGGCTCTAGACTTAGAAACTCCGTCAAATGGGGGAGACAATCAGGAAGAGAAGCCAACAGAAGAAAACAACAACCCAGGGACTGATGAAGAAGAGGTTGATTACTCTGAGGAACAATATCCTCCTGCTGATGATAAATATAAGCAGCTGGAGGATCGGCTTAATGATATGCAAATTCAGTGGGTATCTGGTCTAGATGTTGAAGAGTTGGGGCTGGTCTCTGGAGTGGTCATCCCACAAAAATTCAAAGTTCCCATCTTTGCTAAATATGACAGGGATTCGTGTCCTAAGCTGCATCTAAGATCCTATATCAGGAAGATTCAGCCTCACACTGATGATAGGAATTTATGGGTGCATTTCTTCCAGGAAAGTCTATCAGGGACTCAATTGGAATGGTTCTATTAGCTAGAGGGAACCAACATCCGCAACTGGGAGGATTTGGCTGCTACTTTCTACAGGCTGTACCAATATAATATTGACCTTGCTCCAACCTGTACACAACTTCAAAGTATGTCTATGGGTTCTAGCGAGGGCTTCAAAGATTGTGCCCAGAAGTGGAGAGATCTTGTGGGAAGGGTCCATCCTCCTGTCTGATAGAGAGCTGGTAGATATGTTCCTGGGTACTTTGTCTAGTCCATTTTTCAACCATTTGATTGGAAGCTCTTCAGTCGGGTTTACCGAGCTGATATTGACTGGGGAATGAGTAGAAGTGGGTATCAAGAGTGGTAAGATTCAGAGGGATGCATCTTCAAGTACAGTGAAGAAACCTTTCAATAGAAAGAAAGAGGTCAGTGCTGGTTATGGCCAGAGAAATCAAAGGAAAACTGAACGTCATCCGATGGTAGGAGATGTGATGATCTCCAACCCTGCGTCAAATCAACAACAAAACAATCAGCGCAGACAGGATGCGCCCAGAAGACAGTTCACCCAGATTAACATGTCTTTATCTCAAGTTTTTCCATACTTGTGGAAGTCTAATCTGGTCACTCTAAAGGAGGCTCCTAAAATCCAAATACTACATCTCCCTGATATAATCCAAATACTCGATGTGCCTACCATTCCGACAGTTCGGGACATGATACAAATGATTGTTGGGTTCTTAAGAACAAAGTGAAAGATCTCATTGAGGCCAAGGAGATTGAATTTGACCCTCCAGAAACCCACAATGTGATAACAACACCAATTCCCAAGCATGGCCAGGGTGTTAGTGTTGTTGATGACGACCTGTTTGTTTCTACTGTTGATGAACTAGCTACTCCTCTTCCGATTGTTAAGAAGAATCTGTTGTGAGCCGGTTTACTTTAGGGTTATGGTGAAGGTTGCCACTTGTGTATGTCTTTACACAATGGTTGCTTGTTGTTGAAGATGGGTGTCCAGTGCCTGATGAACAACAAGGAAATTATGTTTGAGAAAGCTCCCCCTGCAAGAAATTTGTGTAAAGATATATCAATAATTACCATTTCCGACAATCCTCCCAGGGTCTCCTCCTAAAGAACCGTTAGGACTACATATGTTCCTAAGGTTGCTCCTTTGATTATCACTTTTCCGAGGCCAATACCATATTCCTCCGATAAAGTTGTTCCTTGGAATTATGGGGTTGACGTTTACTACCATGGCATCAAGCAAGACCTATTGGCTATTAAAGATGAAGTTGTTGAAGATGTTGATCCTGACATCGAGAACATTGTTGGGACCAGTAAAATTACCAGGAGCGGAAGGATTTTATCTCCTGAAATCTCTCTGAAGATTGTTGTTAATCCTTTGGTTATTCCTGTTGCCACTCCTGATGCTACTCATGTTGCTACTCCTACTACCATCCCTGTTGTTGTCCCTGTTACTGAGTCAGCTGAGACTCGGGGCAATAAGAGGTACTGGTTGATCCTGCTCGGACGGAGGCACATAAAAAAGCTGTTCCTAAAGCTTCTAAAAAAGAAATGGAAGAGATTCTGAAGATTATACGAAAGAGAGATTACAATGATGTGGAGAAATTGGATAAAACCCCTTCAAAAATTTCAATGATGGCCTTACTTTTATGCTCTGAAGCCCATGCTAAGGCTTTGGTAAAGTTCTTGAAGTCTGATCATGTGCCTCAAGAGACTTCCGCCCACCAATTCGAGAACTGCGTTGCTTGTTTGACAACTGACAATGGACTTGGTTTCTCATATGTCGATTTAACGTCCAAAGGAAGAAAGCATAATGATGCCCTGCATGTCTCTATTGAGTGCAGGGGAACTACCCTAGCTCATGTTCTGGTGGATACAGTTTCATCATTGAATGTCTTACCTAAGAATGCTTTGGACAGATTGGATTGTGAAGGACTCACACTGAAGCCCAGTAATATTGTGGTGAGGGCCTTCGATGGTTCCAAGAGAATGGTGCACGGGGAGGTGGACATCCCTATTAAAGTTGGTTCTCATACTTTTGACTCCATTTTCTATGTGATGGATATTCGCCCGTCGTACTCTTGCTTATTGGGACACCCTTGGATTCATGGGTCCGGTGTTGTTACTTCTACTCTGCATCAAATGCTGAAATACCCAGTTAGCAGAAAGATTGTTACAGTCCATGGCGAGGAAGAATATATGGTGAGCCACCTAAACTCTTTCAAGTATGTTGAGATGGACGGCGAGTTCATTGAGACCCCCTGCCAGAACTTTGAGGAGGTTCCTCAGACAATTATTGCAACAAAGATTGCTATCAATGTTCCGAAGATTACCAGACCTCCAATGAAGATGGATTCTCTGAAGGATGCCAAAGCATTAGTCAAAGAAGGTGCGTGTAACATTTGGGGCCAAATCGCTTATGTCCCCTACAAATCTGACAAGTTTGGTATGGGTTTACTTCAGGAGCCCAAAGAGTTGTTCGTCGTTCTCGTGCCGGAGGACCACCGCAACGCATCAGCAACCATGGAATCAATGCTTTGGAGGACAGTGAATGCGACATGGACAAGTGTATCTTCCCAACTATCAGCAGTGGACTTAATAATTGGGAGGCTAAGGATTTTTTTCCTATTACTTTTATTCAGGAGTAATTGTCTTTTTGTTTTTGGAATATGTAATATTTGAACAATTTAAACTCTAAAGCCTTGTGCTTTAACTGAGGAACAATGGTCTAACTGTGAGGGTTATTACTTCATCTTTTTTGTACCCCAAAATTTGCCCTCTCACTTATCAAGATTTTTGCTCACAAGATCTCCTTGGGCTCAAGACTGCGCTAGGGTTTGATCAGCTCAAGACACCTCCTTATGCATTGATGACCCAAAACTAGAGTTTGAGTTTGCACAAAGATTTTTGAACTTCCTATGCCCCATATGATTTTCATGAATCATTATGGACCCCCAAGATTACTCATGTCAAGTTTCAAGCCTTGGATCACATTTTTGCTCAGTCAATTGAGTAGTTGACCTAAAAATCAATTGTATTGGGGAAAAAGTCAACTATGGCCAATTTACAGTCAAACTTATTAATTTTTTATCCATACCAAAATTTTAAACTTATATGTATCATTTGATCAAGTTTAGGTCACAACTCCTCAAGAAATTTGATTAAATCTCCAAAAGGGCAAAATAGTCAAAATTAGGATTTTAATTGAGAAGGGGCAATTTCTGATTTTTGACCTAGCAAATGATCAATTGGTTTAAGGCATGATCTCAAGAGTCCAATTTCATAATTTTTTGCCTAATGGCATGGTTCAAAATATTGCAAGACCATTGGATTGACAGATGAATTTTTCAGTCAACTGATCAAAGTCAATTGTATACTGAAAAGTCAAACTTTGACTTTTTGGTCAAATTCAAGTGCCAAAGATCATAATTCAAAAAAACATGTCAAAATATGAAACTTATTCATCAAGAAATCAAAAAGTCAAGATTTCATTTTGAAAAGTCAAAATTTCTAAACTTAGAAATTTTTCTAAGTGTTGGAAATTTCATGTTTTTTCATAACTTTGAGCAAAATTTTCACCATGATGCAGGATGATTCAAGAGAAACTTCCAACATGAAAGTTATATATATCCATGAAATCTACAACTTTTCTTTACACAACTCCTTCCAAATATGCTTGGATCTCAAGTTATAATTTTATGAACATGTGGTCATGAAACTAAACACTTAGTGAAATTTTGCCCTAATTTGGTCAGGATTTTGACCTAACCCCATGGCAATTTTTTATAAAGTTCCAAGGTGAATCTTTAAAATCAATTCAAATATGGGCTATAGATCAGATTTAAAGCTTTCCAAAATGTCCAAGAACTCCTTGAGATCATTCTTGAGTAGGGAGATTCGAAGAGATGAAATTAGGGTTTTGTCACTTGAATACAAGTCATTTTTGATGAACACATGAACCAAATCCATGCTAGGCTGCATAATCTTTGCTTTACAGGCCTCAAACTTGTTTGTCACTCCATAATTAAATGTTTACACAGCGGTTAGGGCTTTGATCCAAGCAACTGAGCTATTATTCAAGTTGCATTTCCATTAATGGCACAAAGTTAACATTGCCATTCTTGTAAAGCAAGCCTTTTGCATAAAGTCCATTCTTGAGCCTATAACTTGTTCCCTCTGATCACACTCCATCCACAAAGTCAGAAGCAAGCTTGTTTAAAGCATAACCACTCTATCTTAGCAAGTACACAAAGCTTTGAAACTTGAATTTCTCAAAAATCACATGTTATGCATAAACTTGTGATTTTGAATTCTGATCAACAAGAGGTCTTCAAACTTGTTGCTTATAAATAGAGTCACTATTTGTGAGCAAAAGGACGAACTTGAGCACCCTGAAATACACCAAAACTCTCTCAAATCAGAAATTTCCCAAAAACTCCATTGTTGCACAGTTTCTGACCTTGAACATCAAACTCACATTTCCCTCGTGCGTTTCTTGGCCTTTTAGTTTATAAAGCTTCCTTACATCAAGTGTAACCTATCCCTGTCCCTGTTACATTACTGTAACACCATTTACCATATCCTCCAAAACCAAAAACAAAGCATTGCACATTGACTTCTCCAAGTCATTTCATACCCTTTTACATGTTTTACAATTCTGACTTTTTTGTTTGCAGGGCGCTCGGCCTCTTTGGGCCTGGCTTATTTTTCTTATTTTTGCTAGCTAACCCCCTGTTTCCTACTGGCACCCCTGGCCCAAATTTATTTATTTTCTTTTTATTTCATTTTTATTTTTCTTAAATATATTTTCTAAATACTAAAAAATCATAAAATACAAAAAAATGATAGATTTATATTTTGACTTAGCTTATTTTATTTTTCTCACAAAAATATTTTTATTAACTATACTTTATCTATTTTTTTACTTATTATCTTGTAAATATAATTAAAATTAGGTTATTAGTTATTTTCTTTCATACTAATTTAAATATATTATTTTTGATATAAAAAAAAACTAGAAATATTTTATAATTCTTTTAAGATAAAAATACCAAAAAATACATTTTTCTTAAACTTATTTTCTTTTGATTAATTAATAGAACTAGGGTTTTATTTAAAATCTTTTCTTAATAAAATTAAAATTGAATTAATTATTTTATTTATTTAATTAGGTTAAGACAAAATCCTTTTTTCTTGAAAATCAAACAGTGATACATTTTCTTTACATTTTACATTTTTTTGTACATTTATTCATTTTGTACTTTGCATTTATTTATTTCCTTGTACATCGATATCAATTCAATATGGTTGTAATAGATTAATTAGACTTTAAATTCTTGCAATCCCCATTCAATTTGTACACTCCTCTCCCCATAAATATTATAATAGCGTAGTAACTTTAAGTTTCATAATTTATCGCTTTTATATAACATGCTAGTAATTAGGGCTTGTATGGAAAGACTAAAACCAATATTTAGAAAACCCTAATTCAAGACAAAAACAAGCATGAAAATAATACACTTGCACACAAGCACCCATAGGGTTATTCCACTTGGTTGCCTTATACAAAATGGCCATATTACGCATGTAAGGTATCTTAGCAAAAACAAGAAAAATACAAGATCGTAGTCCCTCGATGACGCTATCTAAGTTGCCTTTCAAATGATCTTAGTCCCTAAAAAGAATTCTAAGATACCTTGCAACATTTCTAATCATGGTTATACGATGACCCACGCCCGTCCCGTTTACATCCAAAGATAGGGTTGCTTACCAAATCAATGGTAAGACAACAATGTCAAAGGAAAAAGAAAATGAACAAGAAAGACTTTTGAGTAGGTAGAATGCTCCTAATTACTTGCTCTATTTCAAATAAACATCCTTTCTATTTTCAAAACAATCACTTACACTTTCAAACATCTTACAAACTTGAAAACATTTTCAAAAGATCAACATCTTTGTATACATTCTTACAAACAAGAATCATTACAAAGATTGCCTAAACAATTGCCTCTTTACAAAATACTTTCAAAAACCATACAAAGCACAATTTCAAACAAAAGCAAGTGATCTAGAAAGTAATTAAGAGCCCATGTAAAACCATGGATGAAAAGGGTGCTAATACCTTCCCTTTTCATAATCTACCCCCCGAACTCAAGAAAAAATCTCAAAGGTATTTCCTGTGATTTTTCACCTTTCCTTTTAGATAAAAAAAAGTCAGTGGCGACTCTTGCTAACCGCAACATTTGCGATAAAACGCAAAACACCCAAGTCAGTTCTCCCACCACGTCACAATCTTCATATGTCATTAATAAATCATTGGATGTTTTGCATACAAATTTTACGCTCATTGTCTTTCTTTTCTGCTTTTACTTTATCAAAATAGCTATGCTCTCTTACACACACTCACATATCAAACTGCAGATCCACATCCACTCTGGATCCCATTGGTAACGGTTCTGTTATTACCAATTATGAATTTGAAAATCCAATCTACCGAGCCGAGGACAAAGGTGAGGAAGATTGCGAAGTACCGGGAGAGCTTGCCAGACTGTTACAACAGGAGGAAAGGGCAATACAACCTTATGAAGAGTCGGTTGAGACAGTAAACTTAGGTACTGAGGAGGATAAGAATGAAGTCAAGATAGGTGCCGATCTGGAACATAATGTCAAAAGGTGGTTAATTCTGATGTTACATGACTATGTTGAGGTCTTTGCCTGGATATACGAAGACATGTTGGGGCTTAACCCTGATATTATGGTTCATCGCTTGCCGACAAAAGAAAACTGCCCTCTCGTGAAGCAAAAGGTTTGTCGTATGCGGCCAGAGATGTCAGAAAAGATCAAGGCTGAAGTCATAACACAATTCAACACCGGTTTCTTAGTTGTTACTTCTTATCCACAATGGGTTGCTAATGTTGTTTCGGTACCTAAGAAGGACGGTAAAGTACGTATATGTGTGGATTACAGAGACTTGAATAGGGAAAGCCCCAAGGATGACTTTCCGCTTCCCCATATTGATGTTCTGGTTAAAAACACCATACAACATAAGGTATTATCCTTCATGGATGGTTTCTCCGGGTACAATCAGATCAAAATGGAACCTGAAGATATGGAGAAAACAACATTTGTCACGCAGTGGGGCACATTCTGCTACAAAGTTATGCCTTTTGGATTAAAGAACACCAGAGAAACCTATCAGCGTGCCATGGTAGCTTTGTTTCATGATATGATCCATCATGAGATAAAGGTCTACATCGATGATATGATAGCCAGGTCTCAGACTGAAGAGCAGCACCTTGATCACCTGCAGAAGTTGTTTGAAAGACTGAAAAAGTACAAACTGAGACTGAACCCGAATAAGTGCACCTTTGGAGTAAGATCTAGTAATCTTTTAGGCTTCGTTATCAGCGGCAAAGGTATTGAAGTATACCTCACAAAGGTTAAATCCATACAAGAAATTCCAACTCCCTGCACTGAGAAGGAAGTTAGGGGATTCTTGGGACGTCTAAACTACATTGCCAAATTCAATTCCCATCTAACCGCTACTTGTGAGCCAATCTTCAAATTACTGAATAAAGATCAAGTAGTGAAGTGGAATAACGATTTCCAGGCCGCCTTTGACAAAATCAAAGAATATCTTCAAGAGCCTCCAATTTTGATGCCGCCTATTGAAGGAAGACCTCTGATCATGTACTTAACAATCTTAGAGAACTCAATGGGGTATGTGATGGGGCAGTATGACGAGTCTGGTTAAAAAGAGCATATAATATACTACCTTGGCAAAAAGTTTAGCGACTGTGAAACAAGATACTCACTGCTCGAGAAAACTTGTTACGCTTTGGCATGGGCTGCTCTCCGGCTGAGACAGTATATATTGACTCACACTACCATGTTGATCTCTAAAATGGATCCTATCAAATACATCTTTGAGAAGCCCGCTCTCTCTGAAAGAATAGAAAGATGGCAAATGGTCCTGACCGAATATGATATTCAGTACATAACCCAAAAAGCAATCAAGGGAAGTGTATTAGCTGATCATTTGGCTCATCAGGATGTGGATGACTACCAATCCATGAATTTTGAATTCTCGGACGAGAATATTATGTTAGTAACTGATTGTGAAAAACTTGGACCAAATGAAGGACCTGAAAGAGGATCCCGATGGACTATGGTTTTTGACAGAGCTTCCAACGCACTTGGAAATGAAATCGATGATGTGATAATATCTCCCAAAGGCTGTCATACTCCTTACACTGTTAGGCTATGTTTCAATTGTACCAACAATATGTCTGAATATGAAGCATGTATTATGGGTCTCAAAGTTATTATCGATTTGAGAATTAAGTTCCTAAGTGTACATGGATACTCGGCCCTTGTAATCAGTCAAATCAAATGAGAATGGGACACGAAGCATCCTAATATCATCCCTTACCGGGAGCACGTGCTGACATTGATTACTTATTTTGAAGAAGTTACCTTTGAGCATTTTCCACGAGAGGAAAATCTATTAGCAGACGCGCTAGCTACTGTGTCATCCATGTTCAAGGTCAAGTGGGATAATGAGGCTCCTCGGATCACTATTGAGAGAATGAATGAACCAACATACTGTTATGAGGTTGATACTGAAGAAGTAGTGGACAAACCTTGGTTCCATGAAGTCAAAATATACCTCGAAGCCCAAGAGCATCCTGAGGGAGCTTCAATCAATGATAAGAAGTTCCTAAGAAGATTATCTACCAAGTTTATCCTCGGTAACAGAATTCTCTACAAGCGCAACCACGATTCTACTTTGCTTCAGTGTATGGATAATAGCGAAGCATAGTAGATTATGGCAGACATGCACGAAGGCACCTTCAGAACCTATTCTAGTGGGCACACGATGGCTAAAAAGATCCTACGGGCAGGATACTACTGGTCCACTATGGAAGCAGACTGTTATCAGCATTCACGAACTTGTCACAAGTGCCAGATCTATGCTGATAAAGTACATGTACCTCTGGTTCCCTTGAACATTTTGACTGCTTCCTGGCCTTTCGCAATGTGGGGCATCGACATGATTGGAGAGATTAGACCTACAACTTCTAATGGGCACCGCTTCATCCTGGTTTCCGTTGATTACTTTACAAAGTGGGCCGAGGCAACCTCATTTTCTTTTGTTACCAAGAACGTTGTGGCCTGATTCATTAGACATAACCTTATCTGTCTGTATGGTATTCCATAAAGAATCACTACAGACAACAGTACCAATCTCAATAATACTATGATCATCGATCTCCGTATACAATTCAAGATTCAGCATCATAACTCTTCTCTTTATCGGCCAAAGATGAATGGCGTTGTAGAGGATGCTAATAAAAACATAAGGAAAATCATACAGAAGATGACAGTGACATACAAAGATTGGCATGAGATGTTACCATTTTCTCTTCATGGTTATCGTGCCTCAGTATGTACGTCAACAGGGGTAACTCCTTTCTCTATGGTATATGGTATGGAAGCCGTCCTACCAATCAAAGTCCAGATCCCTTCCTTGAGAATCATGAAAGATGCAGGGTTGAATGAAGACGAATGGGTTCATACTCGACTTGACCAATTAAACTTGATTGACGAAAAGAGGCTTGTGGTTGTCTTTCATGGTCAGATGTTCCAAAAACGTATGATTAAAGATTTTAACAAGAAGGTCAGACGTCAGGTATATCAGGCTGGTGACCTAATAATCAAGCGCATTATCCTGTCCCAAGGTGATCCCAAGGGCAAATGGACCCCCACATATAAAGGGAGATATTTGATCAAGAATATATTTTCTGGTGGAGCCATGATCTTAAGCATTATGGACGGTGACGACCTTCCTCACCCTGTAAATGCGGGCATAGTTAAAAGATACTACGCATGAGCAAAGACCCGCTAGGTCGACTGGCCTAGGAAAAAAATAAGGGCATCTCGGCGAACCGAAAGGGTCCGGGCAAAAATTAGGGATATACATATGGAAAAAATTTTACACCCGGCAGGTCGAAAACCTGAAAAGGCGGCTTAGGCAAAAAAGGGTATCCCGGTGGACTGAAAACCCAAAAGGACGGTCCAGGAAAAAGTTACGGATTAAAAGCGTATAACTGTGTCTCATCGGATCACCTTGTTGTACCCCAATTTTTGCCCCTAAGATTCCTCTATCATATCATATCAACTCGATCATAACAAGATCACATTAGGGTTGGTTCTTCCTCTTTTTTCCTATCTTTAAGTTTGCTCTTGAGGAATCTCCAAGCACCTTGGTTGTGTATTTTGTATATGTGTTGTTGACTAACTTCTAATTAAAATACAAAAAAATATTTGTCTTTGTCTTTGTATATTTTTGTTTTGTAGGTACCAAGTCGAAGCATCTGACAAATAAGGATTTCTGGTATTATTTTTCTAAAATCTCTATTTGCAAAGAAAAAGAATTAAAAATTTTCATTATTTTCACTGATGCAATCGATTGCTCTTAAAGTGCAATCGATTGCACATGGTGTATTTTGCGCCATTTTTGAAAAAAAATACACTGTGCAATCGATTTGCACTGTAGAGAAATCGATTGCACAGTGTGAAAATTAAAAAAAATCAGCATTTTAAACTTGTCAAATTTTGGCTCCAATTTTCCTTCACTTTTGAAAGATGTATCATTAATTCAAATTTTAGTGCCAATCTTTCATTTTTAAAAAAAGAATTATCATTAATTCAAATTTTGGCTCTAATATTTAAAATAATTATCATTAACTCAAATTTTGGCTCTAATTTTTGAAAGAGTTATCATTAATTCAAATTTTGACTCCAAGAATCAATTACCACTAATCCCAATCCTAAAACTCTATAAATAGAGCTCTCATTTCATTCAAATTTCAAGCTTTTGATAGCCAAATCCACCTTGCTAAAAAATCTCTCAATTCTCTCCATCTACCAAATTCACTCAAAACTCCATTTTCAAAAAGTTAGTAAGCTTTGCATTGAAGCTTACTAATCTTTGAGCTAAACCTTCATCCAAACACTTTTTCTCCATCAATTCTCTATATCCAAGCTTGGTCAATTGATTCTTGTGGTTGAATTGAAGCAAATTCTTGAAGTTGTTTTGATAATTCTCTAGATCTACCTTTGGTAAGTTGGATAATTCATCTTTCACAATGTGATCTCTTGGTGATCTTTGGGATTGATTCTTTGAGCATTATTTTGTGATTTCAATGGCGTTATTTTCTCATAATTTGATGGAATTTTCGTGCTCAAGTGGATCCATGATCATAAGGTGTTTGATGGAAAGTTTGAACAAGAAATTGCCCTTTTAAAATGTTATTTTTGCTATTGTTACTGTGTGCAATCGATTTGCACTAAGTGTAAATCAATTGCACAGAAGCAATTTCACGCGAATTTTTGAAAACTGTACTGTGTAAATTGATTTACATAGTAGTGTAAATCGATTTACACCAGGACAGAATACATTTTTTGCCTTGTTTTGGGGCAGCTTTGATCCAAAATGCTTTTTCTACTCACTCCTTTTGATTGTTGGTTTGGATTGCAATTTTAAATGTCCAATTTGTCTTTAAACTCAATGGACTTTGTGATGTAGATGAAGTTGGATAAATGTTCATCAATTCAAATCTACCTAAGAGTGAATTATTTAATTCATTTTTGGTGCTTTGGATTAATGATATGTTTAGTGCTTTAATCCATCTAGAGGAGTGGTTGAATTTAAAGATGAAAGAATTTTGAAATGGTGATCCAAATTAGCTTATCATTTCCCTCCCTCTTCATCTTATCCCTTTCTTTTTTAATTGTGCTACATGTTAAGGGATGGTGATCTCTATATCATTTATCCAAACATGAAGTACATAGATTTCTATTGACCGGCCTCAAAATAGGTGTGACTTCTACATAAGTCCACTTACGATTGCTTAACATAGCGCTAAATTTTGTCCCGATTCGAATAAATGATCATTTGTGGCCCAAACTTATGATTGCAAGCCCAAGTATGTTAATTTTATCTCTTTGATCCAATAATCTTGAGATTCATTGTGTGGAGGCTTTGGTTCTACCAATCCTCTAATGGATCTACAACACCTTTGGTCAACGCTGATCACTTAAACATCATTGATCATTACATGTTGCCTTGTGAGAATTCCAAAATGGATGATATACTTGACAAAAAGCAAATGCATCTTGTTGTGTAGAGACTTTGGTTCTACCAATCCTCTAATGATTTCCAAATGTAAGTTTCAAGATGGTCATCCAACTAACCACTAATTACTAACAATTAACTTTACTTTACGCTTTTATTTTCATGCTTTATGTACCATTTACTTTTAGCATTTTACATTTCATGCTATTTTCATCTTTGCTCACTTGAGCATTTACTTTTATGTCATTTTTATTTTGCTCACTTGAGCTTTTCTTTCTTTTTAAAGACACCTAATAATCAACATGAACCATAAAAATCATTAATGATACTTGGACTACATGGTTACTATCCTTTACATTATGGAGTGATGCACTTCTTGGACTTAGTATTAGAGACCTTGGCCTATCTTGGAGACTTTGTGACTTTATTTGATATTTTGTCTGGAGTTCTTGAGGTTTACCTCAATACATTGGGTTGTTTGTTTGTTTTGTGTGCAAGTTATTGAGATTACGATCTTTGTTTGTAATCTAGAATTCACCCGTATACAGCCGTTACTCTGCCCAATTTTTGCGAAGACTTAAAACACTTGAAGTTTGGTTCTCTCAAGAGGTCTAGTATCTTTGCTTGCTTGGTTTCAATCCGAAGAATGGGAATTCTATATTGACTCATAATGTCAAGTATTGGCTTCTTGTTGGTTAGATGGTTCTTATCCCTAGCTTTTACCTTATGCTTTAGGATAGCCTCTTCTTCTCCTCCCATCTTCTTTAATTTCAAAAATCTTCTCTCTCCTTAAAAAAAACTCTTCTTGCTTTGAAACTTGAAACACTTTCATAATAAACTTGGACTTAGGTCCATGCATCTTCGAAACATTTTCATAAATAAATTTCAATCAATTTAATAATACCTTGACCTTTTTTTTTGTGAGAAGACTAAAAGTCAATCAATCTCATTCCAAACCATTTTGCCACTTTGGCTTTTATCTTTAAATTTTTCTCAAAAGATTAGACTCTTGTCAATCCTTGTAGTGATGCAAACAACTATACTTCTACAATATGTAGTGAAGTGAGATATTTTCCACTTGGGTGTTGAGTGAGGCATTGTTGATTTTAAAATCCAAGCCATATCCTCCACTTTGAGATGATGCAAATTCTCCTTTCTCATGATTGTGGGTAGTAAGTATGTTTTTCACACGGACAATTGCGATAATATCTTATCTCATAAAATCAACCAACACACTTGTGTTTAAAATTTTTAAAAGAGGAACTACGTGTACCCTGATCCCCTACTGCACGAAAGATGGTACGTAGGCACTAAAGGTTCGTAACTGCGGCGGGTGCAAAAATCATAAAAATATTTCTTTTCTCACCTCCACCATCCATTTTATATACAACACATTTTTATAGCCAAAATATACAGATTTTTCAAAGAGGTTCCTGCGGAGTACCGTAGATGTTTATGGTGCTAATACCTTCCCTTTGCATAACCAACCCCCTTACCTTGAATCTTTCCCCCTCTTTTTGGGTTATTCGCTCTTTTCCCATTCCTTTGGAAACAATAAAGCGTGGTGGCGATTTTTATTTTGATTTGTATAAAGTCTAGTCAATCCAATGGCTTA
This sequence comes from Vicia faba, assembly GCA_948472305.1. NCBI lineage: Eukaryota > Viridiplantae > Streptophyta > Magnoliopsida > Fabales > Fabaceae > Vicia > Vicia faba. The sequence continues at coordinate 281,825,745 of OX451739.1, read as the reverse complement.
GTCTTGCACATTTCTACCGCTACAGAAAAAAATGGCGACTTAACTGGGGAAAGATTGACCTCTTGCTGGTCCATTCCTAAGTGGGTTAAACCTATCTTTGTTTATATCTGTATATGTGCTATTGTTGTTTATGTGTTATATTTTGTATATATGTTTGTCTGGATTTTCCTGGTTTACAGGGTGCTTGGTGATTACTCATAAGTCCTATACCCGGACTTGGTAAAACTTTAAGATAGGACGGGCGGTATAGTCATGTTAACTTTGAGGGAGTAATCCCAAAAAAGGAGGCATGAGATCCCCCACTCAGTGGAGGCCCATTTGACTGTAGTGTCGTTTACCGAGTAATCGGGAAGACGTACTGCTTTCGACCTGGGAGCCTGCTGAAGCTGAGGACCATAGATTACCTAACCCCTCTTGGCCTTTTAGGTGTAGTGCGGAAGCTATGACGGAGTAATCCGGAAGTAGTTGTCACGCGATACTACGCTCGGACGAGTTTTTCTTGAGAATATTACTAATTACCGAGTTAATTGAGAAGTTGGTAATATCCGAAGGAAGGATGTAGACTCTGAGAACCTCTAGAACCTTGTTCGGCAGGTGATAACTTTTTAGACCAATACCTTATGGGTAGTACCCTCGGCCTCATGCTCGTGACGTTGAACCTATGAACCCTATATGTGTGATCTTGTGTGTGATTGTTGCATCATGCATCCATGCACTCATAAGCATCTTTTGAAAAAACAATATTTCAAGAGATTTAAAGGTTAACTATTTGTGAATATCTCAGGTACTGTTAAACCATGGATTCTGTAAAGAGAAACAAAAGCCTTATTACTTGGATGTTAGAAATGTGTCTATAAACCATAAATCCCTTGAAATATTAAATAAAATAAAATCATGTGCATTGCATATCATGCATCATATTGCACATATTTCTTGCATTTTTTATGCATATCCAGGTGTCTTACCCAGCTTCTTTACTTCATTCAGCAAGTTGACTCATCACTACAACACTCGGGCTAATTTCAAAAAGAAGATGGACAACTTAGAATAGGAGAATCGCGAGCTGCGCGAAGAAGTTTTTGCTTTGAAGGCTGGCTTGGCCAACTTGACTACTCTGATGGAAGCTCTGGTGGTTGCTCAGAATCAGCCACCAAGTGTTCAACCTCAACCAACAAGGGCAAGTACTGAAGTTCTGACTGTTCCTGTATCCGCTACTCCGGCTGTTGTTCAAAACCGTATGCCTCAGGGTTATCCGTGGGGAATGCCAGAGATTTTTGCACCTGAAGGTTTCAATCTGGGTCCTCAAGATGCTCCAGTGGTTCCAAATGTTGTTACTCCCGCACCTCCTGTGGTGCATACTGTTCCTGCTGCACCTCCTTCGGTGAATTTGGTTTCGTTTGTTAATGAAGATGTGTGTCGTCCTTTCCCTCCGCCGAGTGAAGACTTGGGTCTTTATGACAGAATAGATGATTTCCAAGAGCAGTTTGATAGAATGCAAAGAGAGATGAAGGCTCTTAGGGGAAAAGAGTTGTTCGGGAAGAATGTGAATGAGCTGTGTTTGGTCCCGAATGTTAAAGTGCCTGCTAAGTTCAAGGTCCCGGAATTTGAGAAGTACAAGGGCAACACTTGCCCTCGTGTTCATTTGGTGATGTATGTGAGAAGGATGTCTATCCATACTGATGATCAGCGTCTGCTGATTCATTTTTTCCACGATAGTCTGACCGGTGCTGCGTTGAAATGGTATATGAGCTTGGACAGCGCCAACATCCATACTTTTAATGATTTGGGAGAAGCATTCATTAAACAATACAAGTACAATGTGGACATGGCGCCTGACCGTGACCAACTTAGGGCCATGGTTCAGGAGGACAGAGAATCATTCAAAGAACGCAGAGATGGCGCGAAGTGGCCGCAAAAGTGATTCCTCCCATGGAAGAAAAGGAGATGACAAAGATTTTCCTGAAAATTCTTAGTTCCTTCTACTATGAGAAGATGGTTGCAAGTGCTCCCGCTGATTTCAACGAAATGGTAAGCACGGGAGTCCATTTAGAGGAAACTGTCCGTGAAGGTCATTTATCTGAAGACGGAGACTCGTCAAATGGTGCTAAGAAGTATGGTGATAATTGTTCCAAGAAGAAAGAGCAAGACTCCTATGCTATACTTCGTGGTAGGCGAGGAGGATCTCATAATAGGAATCAGCAAGTTGCTTCTGTGACTCCATTCGTCAATGAGACTCTGACTGCTGTTGCATATCAGAGGGTACCTCAACAAGGAAATCAAGGGCAATGTCATCAGAGGAAAATGAGCTTTGATCCAATTCCAATGACATACACAGAGTTGTATCCTTCTTTGTTGAAGAAGAATCTGGTTCAAACTCGAGCTCGACCAGTTGTTCCCAAAAAACTGCCAAGAGGATATAAGGCTGACGCTTCTTGTGCCTTTCATCAGGATGCTCCTGGGCACGATTTAGAGGATTGCTTTGCTTTGAAGGTCGAAGTTCAGAGGTTGGTCCGAAGTGGTATCTTGTCATTTAAGGATATTTTTCTTGAGGTTCAAGTCAAATCTTTGCCGAAGAATAAACTTGATTGAAGAATGCCTTGGAGTTTAAGGATGATTAGCCTTATCAGTTTATTATCATTTTTACTGCTTTCTCATTTGTAATTTTTCTTGTTTATCATTGCCCTGTTTGCATGTAAGAACTTGTTTGCATTTGAATGTTTAATCTTAATACAATGAGTATGTTGGTCTTGAAGAAATTCATTCGTTTCACTCATATTTGTTTTCAATTTTAAATTTCTTTATGATACCAACTTGTTACTCATTCTCTTGCCTAGGCAGAGATTGGGAGGAGGATGATGATATTAAAACACAAATTTTCTGGTTATATGCTTTTGGATAAAACCCTGTTGACGATGTACAGGCATTGTTTCAAATCCTCAAACACCGGAGATATAAGGGAGTGAAACCTTTGTTAACCCCTTTGAGCCTTGAAGTAGGAGTTTCTTTATCTATTAAAAAAACCCTCATTTTTTAACCTGGGGTAGGGTAGTGTTCAGTTAATTTGATCGAGCATTCATAACTCATCAGGAGTGCGCATCTAAGGATACAATAATGGTTATCCTTCAAAAGGTTGAGGGAATTCAAAACCGCAATGTTTAATCTCCACATATCAGTAGTGTGCATCAAAAGAAGATGTTATCCCAATGGGTATCTCGCACACCAGGAGATCAGCAGATGACAATACAATAAATGGTTATCTTCCATCTACCCGGAAATAGGGCAGTCACAATTCTTCTGACAAGTCACAAATGACTCAAAGTAACGCGACATGTCAACAAAAAAAAGATGACATGAATAAAAAATTATGATGAAAAAGAAAGAGACAAAAAGCCCCGCTAAGTCGGAACTTGAAAAAACAAATCGCTTAGGCAAAAGTCAGGGCATCCCGCTGCACTTCAGAGTCAAAGTCAAAAGGAATTTGTCCCGAAGGCAAGGAAGAAATGGAAATCCTGAAATGTGATAAAGGATTACAATGTGAAATCCTCGGCAAAGAACAGAGTCGCGTGACAAGAAATCCAAAAGAAGCAGAAATGAGTGACTTGCATGTCCAAAGAAAACCTTGTTTGATTCCTCAACCATCTCGAAACTTCTTTTGAGAGATGAATGTTCGTGTCAAGTTAACTGAACTTAGGACTGAAGAACATCATGAAGGGGGTGGGCACCAAATATTTTTGAGCCTTAAATCTTTTTTTCTAAAACCGTGAATAAGGCCACGTTACAACCCTCAAAAGTCCTAATTGAAACAGGGTTTATTTCGAAAGCATACTCCAATAAAATAGTGTTTCCTGACTCCCATTAATTTTGATAAATTATTATGATTGGTATCATATGCTTTTGTTATCTTTCACACAAAAAAAATCCATGTCACATCCTGGCTAGTGATTCGTTCACAGGGTTTTGCGACATCTTTTCAAATAAAATCTTCAAGACTTACATAATTGTTGCATTAGATTTTTCATTCTTAGAATAAACATTTTATGCTTGTAAAACAACTGCTTGATATCATGAAAGTTTACATTTGAGTATCAGCAAAAGGCATGTTGCCGGGAAGAGTTGTGGAGCAAAGGGGATGCAACATTCAGCCAATCTAGGGCAAGTTACGAAAGTTACTTTGATCAGCATGGTAAGCTTGGGACACCAGATTGGTTTCCAAGGGCATATCCAGATTTCGTCAAGATAGTTATTATGTCTACCCCAAGCTGAGAACCTTCCTCAAGTTGTGTTATGATGTTGGGTTCATAATCCCATTTTTTCCAGTCTTGCTGCAGACTTCTCCAGCTGAGTGTGATTCTTTACCCAGCCAGGTGGTGATCAAACGGAGATTAAAAAGATCTATGAAGCCTTTGCTCATTTGATGGAGTTCTTTCTCCCTTTTTATTGATATGGAATCTCTTGTAGAGCAGTGCTTTCTCTTGTTACGACATTATTGTTGTTATGTGCTTCCCAAGTAGCTAGACAAGGACAGTATATTTTCTAAGAGGTGTTGAGACAACTGTGAAGTTTTTGGGTTTTCTCTCACCAAGTGTTGAGTTTGATTTAAAATCCCCATAATTTTGACTTCTTACTATAGTGTTAACTTCTTGGGTCCCCAGGAAGGTTCTCTCAAGTCATCTTGTTGGTATGTGCGTAATCTTTGTGTGTTTCTCGGATAGTTGAAGATGATACCAGTGGGTACAAGGTACAGTATTAGGTTTGTGATCCCATGATCCCCGGCCAAGTCTTGGTTCGCTTTTGATTTTGGGTTTGCATGGTCATAAGCCTCTGTCCCAGGTTCCCCAGTGAAGTTTTCCCTCATATGATGAAAGGTTTTATTCCCTTGGTGTGCTAAGATATTGTTCTTTTTGCAGTATTGGCATTAGTGTTGACTTCTTGATTTCCCAGAAAGACTACACCAGGGCATCTTTTGTTGGAATAGGTTTGGTTGATATGAAGACTCAATCCAGTATTTTCCAGTGAAGGCCTTGTTTATTTGATATAAGTCCTTTTTCTCCAGTGAAGAACGTATCTTGGTTTCCCCTCGATGATGTGGTGTCAACCTCCCCAATGAAGTCAGCATGAAGTCCCCGGTAGAGGTCTCGATGATGAAGTATTGTCTCCCTTAGTGAAGTCCGTATGTTTTTCTTCCTTCAAAGTGGGCCTGATTTCCCCAGTGAATGTTTTGACAATTTGGTTTCCATTTGCCTTATTCACAATCAGTATCGAAATCCCCAATAGGAGTACAGACTGTGAAACATTTGTTTTCCCCATGGAAGTCTGTGTGTTATTCCATGGGAAGGTTATCCCAGGGCATCTCTTGTTGGAATGAGTATTCATGATGAAAAGTTTTCAATCCTCAGTTTTTTTTCTCCAGGGAAGTGGGTTTGAATTCCTCAGTGAGGTTTGGTTGTCTCGGCGTCAGTCTGCTTTATTTGAGACTAGTTTTGCAATCTTCAGTAGGCACGTTGTTTTTGGAAAACTGGTTTCTCCGATGAAAACGGAAGAAAGATGTTCTATCCCGGTATCTGTTTGATTTAGCTACATCTGAATTATGTTTCTCCTCAGTGAAGTTAGGACAGACAATAGGTTTGGTTTCTGCAGTTGCTTTTACCTTTCTTGGATTGATCTTTTTGGTTGAAGTTTAGACCAATATTGTTAGTACCTGAGGCAGTTTTGTTCGATTATGTATCCTTTTACCAGCATATGCACGATATCACTCATACATTCATACATGCATCATGCATTGTTACAAATCATTTTTTATTGACATTGTGTTCAAACCTTCCTGCAGCGCTCCTTGCTTAGTTGGATTTGGTTTTCCCTCTTGAGTTTATTTCTCAAAGGATGTATCTTCTTTGGCCGTCTTGCTCCAGTTTGTTTCTAATTGGATTCGTGGTTGCATGACAATATTATTTACTCTGGATTTCTGAGGACTTTGAACTTTGATTTGTGCATTTATTTGCACGAGAAGACTTTATCTCTTCAGCAGGAATAATGTGGCATTTCCCCAGAAAGTCATATCTCATTTCCCCAGGAAGTCATATCTCATTTCCCCAGGAAGTCATATCTCATTTCCCCAGGAAGTCATATCTCTTTCCCCGGGAAGCCACATTTCTATCCCCAGAAAGTCGTTTCTTTTTGCAATCCTCCATGATAACAGGCAACAGGTATCTTTGTTTGAGCAACTTGTGCTTCCCTGTACAAGTCGACGTAACTTTTTTTTGCTATTTCCTCTATGAGTGGTTAGCTTGCAGTCCGTCGTCAGTTTACGCCAGTGGATTGCAAGACTTTCAAATTCACATAAATTGCTCGTTGTGAAATCTTTGCAAGTGGAAGTCTCTTTATTTGAGACAGCTTACATATTACCCTTTCCAGGCGGAATTCCTTGGTTAAGGAAGAAGTTGAGACCCGTTCTGGGTGAAACACCAGAAGTTTGGGGAACATATGATATTTTCAAAATCTACCTTCAGTGAACGTTGGTAGTACATCAGCAATGAACGTAGGTGTTTCTTATCTTTTTGCTATCATCAGTGAACGGTGGTGGTTCCTCGTTAGTGAATGGCGATGGTATGATATTTTCAAAATCTACCTTCAGTGAACGTTGGTAGTGCATCGACAGTGAACGTCGGTGTTTCTTATCTTTTTGCTATCATCAGTGAACGGTGGTAGTTCCTCGTCAGTGAACGGCGATGGTATGATATTTTCAAAATCTACCTTCAGTGAACGTTGGTAGTGCATCGGCAGTGAACGTCGGTGTTTCTTATCTTTTTGCTATCATCAGTGAACGATGGTAGTTCCTCGTCAGTGAACGGCGATGGTATGATATTTTCAAAATCTACCTTCAGTGAACGTTGGTAGTGCATCGGCAGTGAACGTTGGTGTTTCTTATCTTTTTGCTATCATCAGTGAACGGTGGTAGTTCCTCGTCAGTGAACGGCGATGGTATGATATTTTCAAAATCTACCTTCAGTGAACGTTGGTAGTGCATCGGCAGTGAACGTCGGTGTTTCTTATCTTTTTGCTATCATCAGTGAACGATGGTGGTTCCTCGTCAGTGAACAGCGATGGTATGATATTTTCAAAATCTACCTTCAGTGAATGTTGGTAGTGCATCGGCAGTGAACGTCGGTGTTTCTTATCTTTTTGCTATCATCAGTGAATGGTGATAGTTCCTTGTCAGTGAACGGTGATGGCATGATATATTTTCTCTTCTACCTTCAACTATTGAGTTGGTAGTTTACCGTCATCTGTGAGTTGGTATATCTTCTTCTCTCTACCTTCAGTGAACATTGGTAGACATCGGCAGTGAACGTCGATGCTTGTTATCCTCCTCTCTGGTTCTATTCTTTTGGTCCACCAGTGATTTAACTTCCTGGTGGGGTTGCTCCTTTGTTTCTTCATTTTTGTGGCATCCCCAGTGTTACTTTGCATCTCTTTTGTTCTGTTCATATGCATCCATAATCATAAGCATTGCATGGCATCTTAGAGACAAAAATAGGGCTTGTTTTATATTTAAGTATCTTCAATCGCGTCGACACGAAGATTTGTAACCTTCGTATCTCCGGATAGAAGACACTTAAATAAGGGCAGCTGTTGTACCCCAATTTTTGCCCCTAAGATTTCTCTATCATATCCTATAAACTCGATCATAACAAGATCACATTAGGGTTGGTTCTTCCTCTTTTTTCCTATCTTTAAGTTTGCTCTTGAGGAATCTCCAAGCACCTTGGTTGTGTATTTTTTATATGTGTTGTTGACTAACTTCTAATCAAAATACAAAAAAAATATTTGTCTTTGTCTTTGTATATTTTTGTTTTGTAGGTACCAAGTCGAAGCATCTGACAAATAAGGATTTCTGGTATTATTTTCCTAAAATCTCTATTTGCAAAGAAAAAGAATTAAAATTTTTCATTTTTTTCACTGATGCAATCGATTGCTCTTAAAGTGCAATCGATTGCACATAGTGTATTTTGCACCATTTTTGAAAAAAATACACTATTCAATCGATTTGCACTGTAGAGCAATCGATTGCACAGTGTGAAAATTAAAAAAAATCAGTATTTTAAACTTGTCAAATTTTGGCTCCAATTTTCCTTCACTTTTGAAAGATGTATCATTAATTCAAATTTTAGTGCCAATCTTTCATTTTTTAAAAAAAATTATCATTAATTCAAATTTTGGCTCTAATATTTGAAAGAATTATCATTAATTCAAATTTTGGCTCTAATTTTTGAAAGAGTTATCATTAATTCAAATTTTGGCTCCAAGAATCAATTACCAAATTACCACTAATCCCAATCCTAAAACTCTATAAATAGAGCTCTCATTTCATTCAAATTTCAAGCTTTTGATAGCCAAATCCACCTTGCTAAAAAATCTCTCAATTCTCTCCATTTACCAAATTCACTCAAAGCTCCATTTTCAAAAAGTTAGTAAGCTTTGCATTGAAGCTTACTAATCTTTGAGCTAAACCTTCATCCAAACACTTTTTCTCCATCAATTCTCTACATCCAAGCTTGGTCAATTGATTCTTGTGGTTGAATTGAAGCAAATTCTTGAAGTTTTTTTGATAATTCTCTAGATCTACCTTTGGTAAGTTGGATAATTCATCTTTCACAATGTGATCTCTTGGTGATATTTGGGATTGATTCTTTGAGCATTATTTTGTGATTTCAATGGTGTTATTTTCTCATAATTTGATGGAATTTTCGTGCTCAAGTGGATCCATGATCATAAGGTGTTTGATGGAAAGTTTGAACAAGAAATTGCCCTTTTAAAATGTTGTTTTTGCTATTGTTAATGTGTGCAAACGATTTGCACTAAGTGTAAATCGATTGCACAGAAGCAATTTCACGCGAATTTTTGAAAACTGTACTGTGTAAATCGATTTACATAGTAGTGTAAATCGATTTACACTAGGACAGAATGCATTTTTTGCCTTGTTTGGGGGCAGCTTTGATCCAAAATGCTTTTTCTACTCACTCCTTTTGATTGTTGGTTTGGATTGCAATTTTAAATGTCCAATTTGTCTTTAAACTCAATGGACTTTGTGATGTAGATGAAGTTGGATAAATGTTCATCAATTCAAATCTACCTAAGAGTGAATTATTTAATTCATTTTTGGTGCTTTGGATTAATGATATGTTTAGTGCTTTAATCCATCTAGAGGAGTGGTTGAATTTAAAGATGAAAGAATTTTGAAATGGTGATCCAAATTAGCTTATCATTTCCCTCCCTCTTCATCTTATCCCTTTCTTTTTTAATTGTGCTACATGTTAAGGGATGGTGATCTCTATATCATTTATCCAAACATGAAGTACATAGATTGCTATTGACCGGCCTCAAAATAGGTGTGACTTCTACATAAGTCCACTTACAATTGCTTAACATAGCGCTAAATTTTGTCTCGATTCGAATAAATGATCATTTGTGGCCCAAACTTATGATTGCAAGCCCAAGTATGTTAATTTTATCTCTTTGATCCAATAACCTTGAGATTCATTGTGTGGAGGCTTTGGTTCTACCAATCCTCTAATGGATCTACAACACCTTTGGTCAACGCGGATCACTTAAACATCGTTGATCTTTACATGTTGCCTTGTGAGAATTCCAAAATGGATGATATACTTGACAAAAAGAAAATGCAACTTGTTGTGTAGAGACTTTGGTTCTACCAATCCTCTAATGAGTTCCAAATGCAAGTTTCAAGATGGTCATCCAACTAACCACTAATTACTAACAATTAACTTTACTTTACGCTTTTATTTTCATGCTTTATGTACCATTTACTTTTAGCATTTTACATTTCATGCTATTTTCATCTTTGCTCACTTGAGCATTTACTTTTATGTCATTTTTATTTTGCTCACTTGAGCTTTTCTTTCTTTTTAAAGACACCTAATAATCAACATGAACCATAAAAATCATTAATGATACTTAGACTACATGGTTACTATCCTTTGCATTATGGAGTGATGGACTTCTTGGACTTAGGATTAGAGACCTTGGCCTATCTTGGAGACTTTGTGACTTTATTTGATATTTTGTCTGGAGTTCTTGAGGTTTACCTCAAGACATTGGGTTGTTTGTTTGTTTTGTGTGCAAGTTATTGAGATTACGATCTTTGTTTGTAATCTGGAATTCACCCGTATACAACCGTTACTCTGCCCAATTTTTGCGAAGACTTAAAACACTTGAAGTTTGGTTATCTCAAGAGGTCTAGTATCTTTGCTTGCTTGGTTTCAATCCGAAGAATGGGAATTCTATATTGACTCATAATGTCAAGTATTGGCTTCTTGTTGGTTAGATGGTTCTTATCCCTAGCTTTTACCTTATGCTTTAGGATAGCCTCTTCTTCTCCTCCCATCTTCTTTAATTTCAAAAATCTTCTCCCTCCTTAAAAAAAAACTCTTCTTATTTTGAAACTTGAAACATTTTCATAATAAACTTGGACTTAGGTCCATGCATCTTCGAAACATTTTCATAAATAAATTTCAATCAATTTAATAATACCTTGACCTTTTTTTTGTGAGAATACTAAAAGTCAATCAATCTCATTCCAAACCATTTTGCCACTTTGGCTTTTATCTTTAAATTTTTCTCAAAATATTAGACTCTTGTCAATCCTTGTAGTGATGCAAACAACTATACTTCTACAATATGTAGTGAAGTGAGATATTTTCCACTTGGGTGTTGAGTGAGGCATTGTTGATTTTAAAATCCAAGCCATATCCTCCACTTTGAGATGATGCAAATTCTCCTTTCTCATGATTGTGGGTAGTAAGTATATTTTTCACACAGACAATTGCGATGATGTCTTATCTCATAAAATCAACCAACACACTTGTGTTTCAAATTTTTAAAAGAGGAACTACGTGTACCCTGATCCCCTATTGCACGAAAGGTGGTACGTAGGCACTAAAGGTTCGCAACCGCGGCGGGTGCAAAAATCATAAAAATATTTCTTTTCTCACCTCCACCATCCATTTTATATACAACACATTTTTATAGCCAAAATATACAGATTTTTCAAAGAGGTTCCTGCGGAGTACCGTAGATGTTTAGGGTGCTAATACCTTCCCTTTGCATAACCAACCCCCTTACCTTGAATCTTTCCCCCTCTTTTTGGGTTATTCGCTCTTTTCCCATTCCTTTGGAAACAATAAAGCGTGGTGGCGATTTTTATTTTGATTTGTATAAAGTCTAGTCAATCCAATGGCTTAGTCTTGCACATTTCTACCGCTACACACCTTACAGACAGACTTCGGTAACAAGTGTCAAATTCAAATGGTACTAATCAATCCAGTCAACTTCGAACAAGCAACAAAGAGATGAGACGCTCAAAGACCTAAAGGCAATAGCAGAATGGGAACCCATTGGGATTTTTTCATATAGATGTTTTTCTTTGTATACTATTTTTGTATAGTTTCATTTTTACGACGGTATTCTATTACTAGGATGTTTGTCTCCTTGTACAAAAATGCCTATTATAGGCAAAAATTCTTCAAATCAATACAAAAAAACTATTTCTTTGAAAGTACAAAACTATTTGTTTTTATTTTTCTGATTTGTTTGCAAAAACGTCCAGTAATTATTTTTGAACATATGCATTTGAATGTGATTACCATTTACAAATACATGCATAAAAACCAGAAAGGCAGTTACTACAGGCTTTAAGAAACGGGACAATATCTAAAGGCCATCTGCAAATTCCTGCAGATACTTTCTCCATCAGGTATAGAGGCAGAGACATCCTACTATAGAGTCACTACCATATCCTCAGTTTACAGCCTAATGATGTCAAAGTTTCTGATATCCCAAGTAGAGCAAGAATATCCGATTATTTCCCCGGTATTCCCTAGCCTGGTTCACAAACTTCTTGGATTCGCCAACAGGGCTTCATAAAAATCCCCAAGCGGATTACGGAGTTTCCCTTCCCCGACAGAGTTTATTTCTCTAAACAACAAAAATCTGTCTCCCAGCATTTCAACTTCAACAAAATTTGAGGACTTACATTCTTCATCCCTAGCAATAATCAGGGATTTATTTTCCCTAGTTCAACAACACTGCAATAGAACAACTGATGCATTCATACATTGCATTCATACGTCATTTTACAAGCATCATAGCATATGCAGCACAAATGCATATATCACAATATCATTTATTTTGAGAACATCATTACCCAATGCACTTTATGCATCATAATATTGCATACAGCTAATTCTTTACCTTTTCAGGAAAGATCAAAAGACGAATATCATTAACAATTTTCAAAAGTTCCAGATTAACACCTGGAACAAGACAGGACAACTATCTGCGAACAACTAATTGTAGATTAATACCTGAAACAAGACAGGACAATTATCTACATGAGCAGATTGAAGATTAACTCTTGAAACAAGACGGGGAAACTATATTTCTTTCTCTAAGGTCAGAGATTAATTCCTGAAACAAGCTAGGGCAATTATCTCTATGACCAACAAAAGGCGAGTTCCAGATTAATACCTGAAACAAGACAAGACAACTATCTGTGAACAACTGATTGTAGATTAATACCTGAAACAAGCCAAGACAACTATCTGCATATTGAAGATTAACTCCTGAAACAAGACGGGGAAATTATCTTTCTTTCTCTTAGGTCAGAGATTAATTCCTGAAACAAGCCAGGGAAACTATGTCAATGACCAACAAAAGCAAGTTCCAGATTAATTCCTGAAACCAGACAGGGCAACTATCTGTGAACAGCTGATTATGGATCGATTCCTGAAACAAGACAGAGTGACTATCTACACGACCAGACGAAGCAATATTACACAGGTTCCTTATCATGATCTCCAGATGCAGCTTTACACTGGCTCATCCTGAAGCAATCTTACACGGGTTCCTTCTCATAATCTCCAGATGCAGCTTTACACGGGCTCATCCTAAAGCAATCTTACACAGGTTCCTTCTCATGATCTCCAAATGCAAATTTACACGAGCTCATCCTGAAGTAATCCTACATGAGTTCCTTCTCATGATCTCCAGATGCAGCTTTACACGGGCTCATCCTGAAGCAATCTTACACGAGTTCCTTCTTATGATCTCCAGATGCAGCTTTACACGGGCTCATCCTGAAGCAATCTTACACAGGTTTTTTCTCATGATCTCCAGATGCAGCTTTACACGGACTCATCCTGAAGCAGCCCTACACGGGCTCCTTTTCATATATCTTCAGATGAAGTTTAACACGGACTCATCCTGAAGCATCCCTACACAGGCTCCTTTTAATATATTTCCATATAACAGTTAATTGCATTTTCCCCAGTAAGTTACTAGCCTGGATTTCGACCAGAAAACAGCTAACTTTCATCTCTCCAATCCAGAGGTAACGCCTCAGTAGAGCCATGGACAACTAAAGCTCCTAGACTCTATTCCCCATAGAGTTTTCCTCAAGCAAAAGAACAGAAATCAACATTCTCCAGTGTAGTCTTCCTCAGACAACAGGAACAGGAATCCCCATAAAGAGACCTCTTATGAAGTCAGCATCTACTTTAGATGGCATCTTTAATCCCATCTCCGACAACTCTCAGTCATCTTCTCCAAATGGCATCTGTAAGCCTATTCCTGATATCATCAACCAACGACGTTACTTCATACGAGTGCAAATTTATGGGCACTCTAGTGTTTAATCATCTTCCATCTTCATATCACAAAAGGCATACAAGCCAATCTAAATCCTCATGTTTAAGAAGATTAAATAGGGGAAGCTGTTGTACCCCAAAATTTTATGTCCCATTCTATTCAAGGCATATTCATTAAGGTCCTCAATTGCTCAAGGTTGACCAAGAATTGACCAGACAAATTCTCCTCCTAAGCAATGGATTTTCGTATAAGGTTTCATTTCTCACAAAGAATTTTGGTTTGCAAGGGCTTCAGGTGATTTTCATGGCACCCTATACGCCTTGGCATAATGGCATAACTGAAATAAAGAAAAGAAGTGTACATGACAAGGGGTAGGTCGAAAGCTAAGAATATGCTTCAGAGCTTTTGGGTCGAAGCATCTTCGACAACAGTATGAAGTCTAATTTGATGCCCAACGAAGTACTAGGATCGAAGGAAGGATAATTCGAAAGAAAGCGTGAGGAGTCTTTTGTGAAGTCTTCGATTAATGAAGATATAGTAAAGAGCATCATCGAAGGGTTCATTTTTTAACCATGGAAGTGTAAGCTATTCGAAGCATTACAAGGAAGACACACTTCGACTGACACGTTATTTGAATTGGCGCTTTGAAAAGAAGAAGATTTTGAACTCAAAAGCTTCGATCTTATCCAAAGAAACACGTGGAAGTCAAATGGTTCGAAGGATATGCAACCTTCAAACATGGTGTGATCGAAGGACAATTAGAGACGAATCAACCAAATATGACTCATCTTAGAGTTTTGGGATCAATGTGTTTCAGGCATGTGCCTGAAAAGACAAGGAAGGAGTTAGGTGATCAAAAGTAAAGTCTCGGTGCTCATAGATTATCCTTCGATTGGCGCATACAAGTTGTATTCACCAATGGAAGGTGAACTAGTGAGCAATAAAGATATTCTTGTAGACAAAAGCAAAGGTTAAAATGGGAGTCAAAGACACAGTCGTAACTGTGTTCGAAGGAAAGAACAAAGCGAAGCTTCGAAGGGCTAAGATGAAAAGGTGATGCTTCGATTGGTCTAATTAAAGTAAAGGAGATCGAAAGGAACAAGAACTGAGTTTAATTAGGATGATTGGATATGAGAGTTTTCCAAATTAAGCAACCAATGCAGATGGTGACTCAATCGAAGAAGCCAATATGATGAGGCCTTGAACAATTCGAATTGGGACTAAGAGCCATCGAAAAGAACAAAGTTTGGGAGCATTCGAAAATAATCAAGATGTGAAAAGTTGAAACGAACACCTATTGGGATGAAACACTTCCAGGTTCACTCAAAGTCCAAAATGGTAGAAAATATCTCAAAATGGCAACTTTTTAAATCTTTCAATTTTGCTTTCAAAGCCATGGTTAATGGCTGATTCATGCCATTTTCGTTCACCACCACACCCCTATAAATACGAGACAGACATTGCCCATCAACGTACACATTTTCCTACACGTACAGATTGCCTCACTAAAACTCCACAAAACCTTGAAGTTATTTCAAATTTTCTGAACTCAATACAGGCGCCTACAGTCAGATTCAAGCCATTTCCATCCAAACCAAGTGTTGCAATCATCTCCATAAGATTCATAGGGTAAGAATGGGTCGTTATTGACAGCCAAAGCTGTTAAAAACGCACGCATATGCATCACTGGTTCCAATAATCATGTGAATTCGTATTTGTATTTTTGTGTGTTTCAGAACATATCATCCATATTAATGTGTTTGTGAGATCCAAATATGCAAGTTTGAGCCATTAGATGAATCGTCATACTGCCTGAACCATGAATCACCATGTTCATGCATATTTGTGCTTGACTGAACCATATCTCACAAATTCGTGCGCTTTAGTCCGAAATAATGATCCCAATGGATTCACAACCTCCAAATTAGAGGGGTAGGGTCCCATGGGCGTTTGATTTTGTAGGTTTGGGAGAGATCCGGTAGTGAAGGTGGCGGATTTGCATTCATTATTTTATTGCAGCTTATCATATAATTGTGTTTGGATCAACGAATGAACAAGTAGCTCAGATAGTAAAGGGGAACGTGCACAGTGGAAAGGGCCTTGGTTCGATACCAGGTCATGTATTATTTTTTTCTAACAATTATCTTACATATCCAATGTGCTGCGTTTCAAACACTTCCCATGCGCCTTCAAGCTCCAGCCAATGGATGACAAGGAGATCAGATCCAACGCCCCAGGAGTACCACATCATGATGGACCCTCAATGGCCAGCAGCACAGGATCCCAACATGACATGGGCTTAGTTCCATTTGGGCTAAACAAAAATCTAATTCACACCCCCTGTTACTTTTACTATCCTGGCCCATTTACTTTTTTTATTTTATTTTTATTTATTTTCTTTTAATTATTTTATTTTTTTCATAACATTGTAAAATCAGATAAAAAAATCACAAAAAATATTAGGTTAGTATTTTCTCAAATAATTAATTTTGTAAATGAATTGATTAATTATTTAAACTCTTTTCTTAATTTAAAAATAAATAGACTTAGGATTTTAAATTAAATTTCTTTCCATGATCAAAAACAAACAAAAATATTTTTCCTTTTTAAGTTTTAGACGTTATTTTCATTCTGTGCGTGTTATTATCTTTCGCATTCTATTTTTCATATTATTGTACCTGCTTCCTGGTTGTAATAGTTTAAAGTAGGACTTTTATTTTTCTGCCTTATTCCCCATTTTGGACATGTAAATAATCCCCTCCCCGAAGCCTTGTAATAGCTAGATTTACATTTCCACACTTTTAGTTTCTGTAAACTATTAACTGCTTAGATGCATGCTAACTAGGATTGTATGGCAAGAATAAAACAAAACACTAGCAAACCTAAATGCAAAAAGATAAATAACTGAAAACAATACAATTGCACATGTGCACCTCTAGGGTACCCCACTTCAGTTACCTTTGGAAAAAAGTCACACCTCTCGAAATGTGAGAGACTTAGTGGCTACCCTCCGGTTTAAAGATCATAAGTCCCTCGATGACCCTCTCTATGTTGCCTCGGTAAAAATGATCTTAAAACCCTAGGGTGGTTACTAAGGTTTCTTACCCAGTTGCCTTTGTGACTATAAACGTCCCTTCGAATGTCCCTTAAAACATTCAACGACTAGGGCTACCTACTCACTAATAGTAGGATAGCACTTTCTAAAGGAAAAGAGGAAAAGAACAGTCCTTTCGAGTAAAATAGATAGTTCCTAGATGCTATGCTCAAAACAAATTTTTACACTTACACGAAACTTCTTTCAAAACATTTTCAAAACGCTTTATCAACGCTCTTGAGGAATGATACAAGAGTTATCATAAAGAAAGTTTCCTTACTATTGGCATTTCAAAAATACTTTTCTAAACACATAAAACACAAGGTATTTCAAAATGAGCTAAGCATCTAAGAGCCCGTAGAAAACTATGGATGGAAAGGGTGTTAACACCTTCCCTTTCCATAATCTACCCCTCTTACTCAGAAAACTCTCGAAAGGTCTTTTTTGTTCTTATCACCCTTTCCTTTGTTAGATAAAAGAAAAGTCGGTGGCGACTCTTGCTTACCGCAACATTTGCGAATAGAAATGCAAAACCAGTATAACAGTCGATTCTGCCACCGTATCACAGAAGCGTTTTAACACCTTTCTATATAGCCTTTTTTATGTACACATATTCCTTTGTCCAAATGCTCAATTTTTAAACCTAGACATAATTTTTTCTTTCCTAGGTGCTTCATTTCAAACTCTTTCTTTAAGAAATTCATAGCTTTTGGAAGCTCTTCAGGAGTTCCAATAATATTTATGTCATCAACATAGACAGCTATTATTGAAAAAAAAATTCCTGATCTTTTTATAAAAATACAAGAACAAATGAAGTTATTTGTATATACCTCTCTAAGCAAATATTCATTAAGGCGATTATACCAGATGCATCCAGATTGTTCCAGCCTATAGAGAGATTTGTTCAATTTTATGGAGTAGTTTTCTCGAGATTCAAAATTATGTGCATTTGGTACATTGAACCATTCAGGGAGTTTCATGTAAATTTCACTATCAAGTGAACCATACAGAGAAGTTGTTACAACATCCATCATGTGCAAATTAAGCCTTCCATGTGCTATAAGGCTTATTAAATATCGAAAATTGCTTGCATCCATTACAGGTGAGTATGTCTCATCAAAATCAATTTCAGGTCTGTGCGAAAATCCTTGAGCGACAAGTAGAGCTTTGTATCTCACAATTTCATTATTTTCATTTCGTTTCGCATGAAAAACCCATTTGTAACCAACTGGCTTCACACCTTGAGGTGTTCGGACTACAGGTCAAAAATCTTGTCTTTTGTAGAGTGAGTTTAATTCTGCTTCAGTTGCATTTTTCCATTTTGGTCAATCCTCAATTTATCTACAATTTTTAATATACGTTGCTTCATGATCCTCTTTGTCTTTTATCACATTTAGCGTTATATTGTATGAAAAAATATCATCAATGTCGACTTCGTGTCGGTTCCATTGTATTCCATTTTGGACAGAATTTATGGAGATCTCTTTATTTTCATGAGTTTCAGGTACCTGATCAATCTCTTCTTGAGATGAAATGTTTATTATGTATAAAGATTTTTTTAGATTTTCTATATCCTCACTTGCTAAGCAAATGATTATATCCTCACTTACCAAGCAAATGTTTATAAGTCAATGAATATGCAGTGAGGGATAATGCCCATTTCCCGATTCGACTGTGTAAGATGAGTTTTGATAGCATATATTTAATTATATCAAAATGCAAATAAACATAGACATCAATCGTTTTTATATAATGCTTCAATTTAGTACATGAAAAGAACATGCAAAGACATAGTTTTTCTATTGAACTATGTCTGGTTTCAGTAAACATTTAGGATTCGACTAAGATAATAGGTAGATCTTTTGACGCCATTATCATCTTCTTGAGATAACATGCTACCTATAGTTGAATCTTATTATGATATATATATATATATATATATATATATATATATATATATATATATATATATATATATATATATATATATATATATATATATATATATATATATATATATATATATATATATATATATATATATATATATATATATATATATATATATATATATATATATATATATATATATATATATATATATATATATATATATATATATATATATATATATATATATATATATATATATATATATATATATATAACTTCATGACTTTATTTCTAATCGGAGGTAACAAAATAAGAGGCTTTGTCAAATATACCATGATTTCGTCGAATGCCTTTTGATGGTCGGTCCTGTAACATCCTAAAACCCCAATGCATAATAATACAAAATAATTCAAATATAAACAAGCATTCACATTTAGGGTGTCACACATCGCATCACAGATCTGCTCTGTAATACTTTTTAAATGAAACATAAAATTTAAAACGGTCACCACACGCTCTCCTTTACTTAGGCTCATCACAGCAGAATTAATCAACAAAATGTAACTCATCTATTAAGTAAGTATCATAATAATATTTATTCGAAATTAAATTTAGTCATGGAAAAAACCTCCAACATCAAAACAACTCAAAAATATCAAGAGTTATAACTTCTAACTCTCGCAATAACAACTCATAATAAAATAAATTATAAATGTTCGTCCAACCGGTGTTACATATTAGAGCAAATAAATCTAAAACGCGTAAAATAGAAAAGGAAGAATATCCTCTATGCTATCATTTAGCTCTAAAGAAGCTACTTATCTATTTGTTGATCTTTTCCCCCAAGAAGAAGCGTATAACACCACATACAACAAAGGGGTGAGAATACGCTAAAAATACATAATGATGCAAAAGAAATGCAACAGTAGCCTAAAACAAAGATACCATCTTTAATAAATTTCAATTACATTAATTAGTATAACTCATCTGCATCATCCAAAACAACTAAATTGCACAACAATACCCAACACTTAATTGCACAACCTTTATGTAATGCAATGCAGACAATGACTTAACTCATGCATGTGGTACCAACTCAACAAAGGTTCTTCATACAAACCAGGACCCAACATTTGAACTCTGAGCCCCCTCATCTAAGCTCCGAAAAAGTCACTAGTCCCCTCATCTGAACTCGTGACTCACCTCTTTCACAACAACGACATCATATGATGCATGTACAATATAATGCACAACAACAATAATTCAATAAAGAGTTTACGGTCTCACATCTGACGGTAAAATAATCATGCACAACAACAGCATAGTAGTCCCTATATCTGAACTACTCAACACCAATCTCAATTATATGATCATCACATAAATCATACCACAACACATTTCATCATCAACTGATTACTCGATTAAATTATTTAATCAATTAAAATTCACCAAACACACCAAATAACATCTTAAACAGTTGCCAATTATCGACTAAACAACATTGAAATTCTGAACCGACAGCTCAAAACACACAAACTAGGCAAACATCGCCCTTCCTGTCAGCATGACGACCAGCTCATCGTCGAGGTGACGACTGTCATCCTCTAGAGACCACGAAGGTCTCTCTGTCCCCCCTCTTTGACGATTGTCATCCATCTATAGTGTGTGACGACCAAGTTGTCGTAAGTGTGATGACAATCACGTTGTAGCAAAAACAATTTTCTACATTTTCTTCAACAGAGTTATTCCGACACTTTAATTTTTTGCCCCAAATCGACCAAAATCTATAGAGGATTAACATATTAACATAAGAACATCTTACATTTATTAATTAACATATAAAATCTTCGATTATTCCCCACTTTTGACATTTTATTCATCATAATTATAACACACATATGAACACAAAACTCATACCAAGTTCATCAACAAGAACATTCAATTTTCATGGTAAAATCAATGCACAAAAATCATACAATTACAGCCTTTACATTATACGTTCAAGGTAATTACATTCATCGCATAAAGCATTCATTAATGGAAGCAAAGTATAGAAAACATAATAGAGATTAAGGACTTCTCTCTGCCTAATCATGCAATTGACACCATATTTAGAGTAATCCCCCCCCCCCTTTACCTTGAATTTCCAGCAAAGCAAGCTCTACAACAATGGTGGTTTTTTCTTCTTCCTCAAGCCCTAGGTTGCCTCTCTTGCCTTTTTCTCTAATTCTCCAAAATAATATAATATGTATATTTCAAAATACAATTAGGCTATCCTTAAACTCTTTTTATTTCAAAACCTAATTTAATCTTTTTAATTATATTACTTTGGTCCAACTCACTCTACCCCCTCACCTCCTTATCCCTTTATTTATATCATTTATAAATTCCCCTCTAGTCTTCTTCTTGATAAGATTTGTATTCTATAAATGTTATTAGATCAATAATGACAAATATATAATATATAAATAAAAGGGTGATATAGTTACAAGGGAAGTAAAATGGGTCTGGCACGCCGATATATCTGTTTTGCTTGTATTTTTCACAGGTGGATTAAGATTTTAGACCAGTACCCTTTAATATGTTCGCCCCACTCCGTCTCTTATTTTATGCGGTCGCAAACATTAATATAAATGTTTTTTATTTTTAGTCTTTAAAGGTGCAGTGTCAACAAATTCGTCCCATCCCGCCCTCATTTTTTTATGGAATGAGACAAAAATTTAGATTTGCGTCCTTAGTAATGTTTGTTATGCCATGTTATTTATAGAATTTTGTGGAGCAAACATGTTCATTTGTTACCCTTAATTACAATAGACCTCTTAACAAGTAATAGAATCAAAGAAAAATACAACATCACAAGAGAAAAACTAACTAAAGAAACTAATCATTCGTCCCTTTAAGAAATCTTAGAGACCAGAAGAGGCCACCACCTAAAAACAAAAAGCAAGATACATAAATCTTCATCCAAACCAAAATAACTCCTCGAAATTGGTAAGAAAAATCATCAGTCTTCTAACAATTTAGGTAGAAGAACGATTATATCATGTACTTAAAGAACGAATAAGAGAAACAAAAGAAATTTATGAGAACCCAATTATAATTTTTAAGTAGTGAAAAACATTTGTTGGATTCTCAAACCTAACATGAGTTTAATAGTTATGATTATAGGTTATGGAGATACACCCAAACCTAAAATGGAATAAGGGATATGCTTTAATGTATTTGCTGGACACTCTAAGATTTGACACCTTTGAAGATGTTCTACCTATGTACCTTGGAAATGAAGATGCTTTTAAGGTATGGTTTCTTAAATTAGAAAACCATATTTTGAAGAATAATTGTTTCACATTTTAATGTTAAGTTGAAGTTGATTCAAATGTAGATGTAATGCATGTAGGTTTTAAAATAAATTGGAGGAGGTTTTCCATTATTATTTCATAAATTGCTATAAAGACAAATGTTTCATATTCTCTACGATGTTAGTGTATGAGACACTTTTAGTAAGGAGAGATTAGAGAGAGAATAATAAAATAAGGATTTATATTATTGAATTGTACAAATAATAATACAGACTAGGACTATTTATATACGGTCTTAATTGGGTTTGGATCTACACAATTTGGATTATATTTAAATATTAAATCTAATCAAATCTAATCTAACCTAATATTTAAAAAAAAATCTAATTTAATATTTCAACACACCCCCATAATCCAAGTTGTCGAACATGCTCAAAAAATAGTCAATCTGAACTATTCCTAATTTCTTTCTCAAATTCAGAAATCTGTCAATCTTTAATCCTTTGGTGAAAATATCGGTCAACTGTACTTCACTCGAGCAATGCCTTACTTCAAGTTCACCTCGATTTACCTTTTCCCTTAAGAAATGAAATTTTGCTTTGATATATTTACTTCTTCCATGTAGAACTGGATTCTTTGCCAGATTTATGGCTGACTTGTTGTCGATTTGCAACACAAGAGGTTTCTTCACTTCTACCTCCATTTCTTCAAGTATGGATCTGATCCAAATTGCTTGACATGCAGCATAGGATCCTGCTATATATTCAGCTTCACACAATGACAATGCCACCATAGGTTGCTTCTTCGAACACCATGAGATTGGGGCACCAAATACTTAAAAGAAATATTCAGTTGTGTTTCTTCGATCTTCCTTATCTCCATGCCAATCAGCATCTTAAAAGCAATTAACTATTGCTTCTTTGTCAAATCTCGTTGAAATAGTATTCCACAGTTTATTGATCCTTTTAAGTATCTTAGGATTTTTCTTGCAGCCTTCATGTGTGACACCCTTGGTTCACACATGTATCTGCTAATAATCCGACTATGAAACATATATCAAGTCGACTGTTGCACACATACATCAAAGATCCCAAAATTTGCTTGAACAAAGTTACATCGACTTTGTTTTTCTCTCCATTCTTCTCCAATTTCACATTTAGTTCGACAGATGAGGATGCAGGATTCGAATCATCCATTCTGAATCTCTTGAATATTTCTTTGACATACTTCATTTGATGTAGCATGATACCTTACTTCAACATTTGAAATTCCATGCCTAGGAAATAAGACAATTTTCCCGAATCCGAAATTTCAAATTCCTTCATTATCAACTCTTTGAACTTCGACAAGTTCTCCAAGATATTACCAATTACCAGCAAGTCATCAATGTACAAGTAGATTATTGTTATATTTTGTGCTACAACCTGAACATAGACACCATACTCAGACTTGCATTTTACAAATCCCAATTTGACTAAGCATGAGTCAATATTCTTGTTTCATGCCCTATATGCCTGCTTGAGGCCATAGAGCGCTTTGTGAAACTTAAATACTTTACTCACTTCTTTCTAAATCACAAATCCAATAGGTTGTGTGACATAGACCTCTTTGTCTAAAGGACCATTCAGAAATGCTGATTTCACATCTAAATGAAATGTCGACCAGCCTTGGTTGCATGCCAATGCTACCATTAGTTGAACAGTCTCCAATCTTGCTACTAGAGCAAATATTTCAGAGTAGTCGATTCCTGCTCTTTGAAGAAAACCTCAAGCTACTAATATTGCTTTATGTCTTGTTATCGATCCATTAACATTGTGTTTCAACTTGAATACCCACTTTACTTTGATAACTTTTGTATATGCTGGTAATTCGACTAACTCTCATGTATTGTTTCTTTAGATTTCCTGTAACTCTTCGACTATAGCTAACTTCCATTGTTTAGTCTTCAAAGATTCGTTATAGTTAATTAGTTCAGCACCTGCAAGTAAAGCAAAATGAACTAATTCTCCATCTGGTGTGACTTCATCATCACCTACCACTTCATAATCATGAAGTCTTGTTGGAAGAACTCTATTTCTTTGAGCTCTTTGGCTTGTTTCAGCCATAGACACTTCAACTTCGACTGTTTCTAGAATGTCAACAACTGCTTATACTTCAACTTCGAATGGATTCTCAACAATTCCTTGGACTTTGACTTCATCATTTTCTTTGTTGAAATCATATCTCATCAATGGCTTGTTAATTGAATTACTAGAATTCCAATCTCATACATAATTTTCATCAATCACAATATCACGACTCAACACAATCTTCTCATTAACTGAGTTTAATAGCCTGTATGCACATGTAGTATGATATCCTACCAGAATCATAGGTTCACTCTTATAATCAAGATTTATTCTTCTCGCATCAGAAATAGGCGTGTAACACATAGAGCCAAACACCTTCAAATGACTCAATGGTGGTTGTTTTCCACTCCATACTTCTTCAAGAATCTTGTTCTTCAATATCTTTGTATGACACCTGTTCCGGATATAAATTGTAGTCGAAATAGCTTCACCCCATAAATATTTTGGCAAATTCTTTTGCTTCAACATGCATCTCACTATATTCAATATGGTTTTGTTTCTTCTTTCTACAATTGCATTATGTTGAGGCGTATAAGGAGTGGTTACCTCATGATCAACACCATGTTCTGCACAGAATTTTTCAAACATCTTCGAAGTGTATTCGCCACCTCCATTTGTTCTCAAAACTTTAATCCTCTTCTCACTCTGGTTAACGATAAGCATCTTGAATCTCTTAAAGATTTCAAATACTTCGTGTTTTCTCTTGATCACATAGATCCATAAATTTCGACTAAACTCATTAACAAATGAAACAAAATACTTGTTTCCACCAATGGTATTTTCTTTGAACGGACGACATGCATTTAAATGTACCACTTCAAGTATGCATGATGATCTCATTGGCATAGTCGAAACAAAAGAGTTTATGGATTACTTTCCGATTAAATAACCTTCACAAAGTTTGTCACGCATCTCAAGACTTGGAATACCAGTAACCATATCTAGAGTAATCAGTTGATTAAGTGATTGAAAATTTAAATATCCAAATCTCAAATGCCACAACCAACTATCCTTGTTGTCGACAACAGTTTTTAGATATTGTACTTCAGTCGAACTGATCATGGTCTTAAAAGTCCTATTCTTCGACATAGGAGATTTTAATACCAAATTGTTCTTGGTGTCGAACAATTTTAAAACTCCATCTTTCATGACAACTGAGAAACCTTTTTCGACTAATTGTACAACACTTAGCAAGTTACACTTCATTCCATATACATAGAACACATCTTTGATCATAGTTTTCCCTCCATTACTCATTTTAAAGTCTATGTTGCAAGTACCTTCTACTTGCAACGAACTATTATCAGCAAGTTTTACCTTGCTGTTCTTTGAATCGTCAAAATGTATCAACCACTTCTTTCGACCAGTCGTATGGTTCGAGCAACCTGAACCGAGAAACCAGATCTTAGATTTGACATGGTTATCTACAACTGTAGCCATAACCACCATACCACCTTCAGACTCATCTGAATCTTGGCGTGCAAGTTTTGCTCCTTCGTTCTTGCCTGTCGATCCCTTATCTTTTCTGTACCAACAATTCTTGGCTACGTGACCCCCATAATTCACAATTATAGCACTGCATACCTTTTTATCTTCTTTTTCCTTTCGATAATTTCCTCCTCCTCTTTTCGAGGATTCATAAGTTATGTCTTTGACCTGACGCTTGTGAGGGTTCGATCAAGACTTCTTTCCTTGAGTCTTGTTTATATTGCATTTGAACTTGTTGGAACCACTATTCGTTTTCCATGACTGAGTTTGTAGTGCCTATATCGAGTCTTGAACTCCTTTTCTTTCGATAATCTTTATCTCATGCGACTCCAATGAACAAATCAAATCTTCCACTTTTAGGGTTTCAAGTTTGTTAGATTCTTGAATAGCTACGATAACGTGATCAAAGTGAGAGGTTAACATTCTCATTACCTTCTCAACTATCATCTTATTAGTTATGGTTTCACCATAATCCTTCATGAGATGGACGAGTTTTTGAACCTTCGACACATATTCTGCAACTCTTTTATCTTCTCCCATCAACAACAACTCATATTATCGATGCAAGGTTTGTAACTTGACAACTTTGACTTTCTCACCTCTTTCGTAATACTTCACCAGAATATCACATGCCTCCTTCGTTGTTTCAGCATGAGAAATCCTGTCGAAGTTAGTAGCATTGACTGCCGTCTGAATGTAGTAAGCAGCCTTGTAATATTTCTCCTTGACTTTGTTGTGGACTTTTTTTTGTTCATCGGTTGCATTTGTAGCCAACGCAGGAACATCATCGGTAACCACTTCTAGAGTTTCATGGAATCCAAACAAGAATTGCATCTATTTTTTCATCGGATCCAATTCTTGTTGTCAAGCATTAGAAGAGAATTTTAAATTCTCTTATCACTAGCTATCTTCGCAGCGGTTGATTGACTTTTTCTGGAA